>CM065594.1:109037666-109637666 GCA_033119425.1 Bufotes viridis
AGCTGGAACACCAGATTCAGGGTATTGCTATATTGGCAATTGAATTTCACCCCAGAACAAAATATACCCTTTTACGGACAAATTAACACTTGGCCTGCAACAGCTGGGACACCAGATTCAGGGTATTGCTATTTTGGCTATTGAATTTCACCCCAGAACAAAATATACCCTTTTATGGACAGATTAACACTTGGCCTGCCAGAGCTGGAACACCCGATTTAGGGTATTGCTATATTGGCAATTGAATTTCACCCCAGAACAAAATATACCCATTTACGGACAGATTAACACTTGGCCTGCAACAGCTGGGACACCAGATTCAAGGTATTGCTATTTTCGCAATTTAATTTCACCCCAGAACAAAATATATGTTTTGGCGGACACTAATATACTTTGCCAGCCAGTGGTGGGACACCAGATTCAGGGTATTGCTATTTTGGCAATTGAATTTCACCCAGAACAAAATATATGTTTTGGCGGACACTATTATACTTTGCCAGCCAGTGCTGGGACACCAGATTCAGGGTATTGCTATTTTGGCAATTTAATTTCACCCCAGAACAAAATATATATTTTGGCAGACACTATTATACTTTGCCAGCCAGTGCTAGGACTTTAGGGTATTGCTATTTTGGGAATTGAATTTCACCCCAGAACAAAATATATGATTTGGCAGACACTATTAGGCCTCTTTCACACGAGCGAGTTTTCCGCGCGGGTGCAATGCGTGAGGTGGACGCATTGCATCCGCACTGAATCCGGACCTATTCATTTCTATAGGGCTGTGCACATGAGCGGTGATTTTCGCGCATCACTTCTGCGTTGCGTGAAAATCTCAGCATGCTCCAGTTTCTGCGTTTTTCATAGAAGTGAATGGGTCTGCGGGAAAATCGCAAGCCATGTCACGGACCATGTGATTGGACCATGTGATGTGACGTCATCACAGGTCCTTTAGCTTTTAGCTAAAGCTTGAAGAGAGAAGACAGATCGCCAACTACGCGATCAAGTGGCTAAGGTGAGTTAAGTTTTTTTATTTTTAACCCCTTAATCAACATTATACAAAGCATTCTTTATTAAGAATGCTATTATTTCCCCTTATAACCATGTTATAAGGGAAAATAATAAATTCTCCAGAATACTCTACCCGAAATCGGACTTCAGTGATGAAGTCCGGCTTCGGGTCTGGGTACCAAACATGGCGATTTTTCCAACTCGCAAACAAAACGCAGTACAAAAGTTTGCACGAGCAGAAAAATCGCGCAAATTCCCGCAACGCACCCGCATCCAATCCGGGCGTCAAACATGACGCCCGTGTGAAAGAGACCTTATACTTTGCCAGCCAGTGCTGGGACACCAGATTCAGGGTATTGCTATTTTGGCTATTGAATTTCACCACAGAAAATAATATATCCTTTGCCAGACAGCAGACAGTATTACACTTGGCTAGCCAAAGCTGGAACACCAGATTTAGGGGATTGGTGTTTTGGCAATTGTATTTAACCCCTTAATAAAATATAGAAATTGCTATCCTGAGTTTCTAGGGGTGACAATAAGCACAGCCAAGCCCCTGATGTAGGATATAGCAAAAAAAAAAACTAGTATTGATGGATTGATGGACTTGGTGGCAGCTTGTTCTGGTGCACCACAAGTCACAAAATGGCCGCCGATCACCCCAGAAAAAAGTGACAGAAAAACGCTCTGTGCAGCCTAAAAACCAGTGAGCAATTAACTAGCAGAAGTTGAATGATTCACAGCTGTAGATCATTCACTTTATTAGGTGCTTTTGCGGACTTTTCCCTGCCTAATCCCGGCCTCACAGAAGCTGCGTCCTCTCCCTACACTAATCAGAGCAGTGTGACGTGCGGCGCTACGTGACTCCAGCTTAAATAGAGGCTGGGTCACATGCTGCACTTGGCCAATCACAGCCATGCCATGAGTAGGCATGGCTGTGATGGCTTCTTAGGGCAAGAAGTAAAACGCTAGCTGATTGGCTGCTGTACAGCCCTTCAGAAAGCGGGAAGAAATCGCCGAACAACGGACCCGAACCCGAACTTTTTTTAAAATGTTCGGGTCCGGGTCCGTGTCCCGAACACCCCAAAATTTGGTACGAACCCGAACTATGCTCGAACTGTTACCACAATAACCATCCTACATAAGGTAACAATTATGTGGATGTGGGGAACAATTAAAAACTTAACATTAGCAAAGACAGGTGCACTCTGTGGAAATACTAAACCCTCACACTGATGTTAAAATTGAGAGGTTAGTTCGACATATCCTACTAGGAGGACATGTCTTAAGCTCGGGCACCGTGCCAAGGTCTCTCAAGTAGCTAGAGGCCCTATCACTCACCTACCTGTGCCGTATGGGCAATACCAGGGGCCAGTGGGCGAATTACGGGAGCATAAGGCCTGACTCACAAACAGCTTACCAGTAGCCTCCAGCATGTAGCCATGCTTGCAATGGGAGGTGGGAAGTGCCTGTGAGCCCCACTCGAGACTGGCTGATATGGCCCAGGGCCTAAACAGGTGCACCTAAATGTAGCCTGTAGATGAAAAGCAGGCACATTTAGATAGGAGTTTATACACCTCCAAACAAACATAAAACTATACAAACAATTAGAAAACGTGGTGTGGTGTTAAACAGGCAGGATATGCTCAAACCCACATGCAGTTGTGCATATATATGGGGGAGCACATCCTGCACTTGTAGTCCGTTGCTGATGGCAATCAGCAGCAAAAAAAATGCATACAATGGAAGATGCCAGCAACGGACTACAAGTACCACAATAACCATCTTACATACAGTAACTATGTGCTCCCCTAGATTGGGTGCCCCCTCAAAGTTGTTACTCCAGATTAGATGCCCACTTTTGTGCCCCCTCACTCTAGTTGTGGCCCCCTTTTTCTTCAGTCTGCAGCTTTATGGGAACCCCCCACATATATTATACAGTAATTATGTATCTCTCAGGGTCACCTCTCATATTTGCCACCTCTGTCTGTCATGCGACTCGCCTCCAATTCCAGTGTGCTGCCTGTCTATAGATATGGAGGCCGCTCCTTTTATAGGGGCTCTTATTTTGGCTGGGGCTTTATGTGGGGTTTTCTGACTTGTTTATGGGGCCCCCTGCACCCCTTCCCCCCCTTGCCACCGCGCCCGAGGTGCGTATATCATTTGCCTATCTCTCACAGTACTGCTCTTTTTTATTTCCCCACTCTCTGACATGTACTGCTTCCCGTTGTCCCTCACCCACACCACAACACAACAGCTGCAGCCATCTTTCCAGCAGTAATCCCCGCCTCTTCCCATCTGATCATGTGACCCAACTTTAACCCACCTCCGGCTTCCAGTATGGTGCCCTGGCCAGTGTGTGAATAGCCTCATGCGACCTGCTGCCTTTGTGATTGTAGAGTAGCGGGTGTCAGGTGAGCAACCTGTGCAGTGCAGAGTCAGTCAGACTCTCAGCCTCTGCCTGACCGCACTACTTTTGAATCCTCTGTTGGCGGGCTCTGGCTGCGCCTGCGCCACTTCAGTTTCTGGTTACGGCTTTGATCCTACGAGACCTGCCATGGTAAACCAGCAGATGCATTTATCGGAAGGGGTGGGGAACGGAGGGGACTGTCTGTAGAAGAGGGCCCGCCTCCGTCGCCGCACTTATATAAAAAAAAAAAAGCGGTTGGATGGCCCCCCCCCCCGCTCTACTCTGATTGACTTCACTTAAGACAGTTTAAGAGAAGTAAGGAGGGCCCGTCCGCTGCCGCAAGCACTCTTTGCGACCACAATTGTTACGCCCCTGTGCTATTATATCTGTGCCTGTTTGATTTGAAGGATATTGTGGATATTTTAGATAATTTATAGAAAACTTAGGATAGAGTTTCACTTACTTGGACAACCAACGTTTAATGGAGGCATACAGTTTCCAGACAATAAAGTGTAACGGTCAGATTTTTTGTTATTTGCTAGTTTATTAGAGCTAGGCATGTATACCTGAGTTAGTCTGTCAATAATTATCATAAGATCTGAAATTACCTTACAATAACAACTTTCATTAATGTCCCCTATGCATTTCAATTGATCCTTTAACAGTGCATTGCTAGGTCTTCCCTGTCTTCAGCTCAGTTGATACAGAACAAAGGGGGGCAGTCCTTCTCACTGCATGCCTGCATCAGGCTTCAAAGTGAGGAGTAGTGTTGAGCGCGAATATTCGAATCATGAATTTTAATTGCGACTATCCCGGCATGCGTGGGATTTCGGAGTGTCGGGGACAGCAGAAGCCATCCAGCTAAGTGAATATTGATAAGCTGGGCGGCACTTGAAAACGGCGGTTGGGGCGCAGCTGGGCACAAGTGGAGCTGAAACGCCGCCCCTTGGGCACAAAGGAGAGCGATTCTATCAGGTTATCAAACATGATTTTACTGTATTTATAAGGTGGACAGGGGGTATACTGATATGTTTTTAATACACATTAGAAGACCTATGCCTGCATATATATAGCTAAAAATGCTTATTGGGCCTGTCAGTGTACCTTTAAAGTCAATTTTGCTTGAGTCTGTGTTGGCGTACTTTATGCCACATTTATCAAATGTTGCATGTTGTTTGATAAATTTGTCTCATCCTTAGGGCTCATGCACACAAATGTGTGCTGGCTGGGCCCGTGCTGTAGACCGTAAATTGCGCGAATGTGCCCACTGGCTACGAATGCTGACCCCATTCAAGTGATCCACAGTAACAGTCTAACAGTCCACACCGCAACAGTCTAACAGTCCACACCGTAAAAA
The DNA here is from genome assembly GCA_033119425.1 of Bufotes viridis. Classification (NCBI taxonomy): domain Eukaryota; kingdom Metazoa; phylum Chordata; class Amphibia; order Anura; family Bufonidae; genus Bufotes; species Bufotes viridis. Next base: position 109,042,445 of record CM065594.1, read on the forward strand.
AGCAGTGCATGCACTACTTTTTTGCGGTGTGGGAGCAAAAAAGGCTTCTGATCCGTGCGTTTGTTCCACACAGCACCGTATCATCCAGATTGCAGACCCATTCAAATGAATGGGTCCACATCCGTGATATACTCTATACACGGCCAGCGCCCATATATTGTGCACCCGCTGTTTACGGACCACAATACGGACACGGCTGGACAACGGCCATGTACATGAGGCCTTAAACCTAACACTGCTAGAAGCATCTACTATCCACCCTTTTACTGGAGTGAGACAGTGCCTTTTTTTTTAAATAGTTAAGTGTTAAATCTGGAGTGAAACTAATTAACATAGCTAACCACAACCACTTCCCTAACCATATTTCAAAACTGCAGTGAGTAGTGTAAAAATACAAAAAGTTGCTAAATTTATGTCCAAAAAAGTCAAAGAAGCCCCATTTGCGACTTTGTGAAGCCAGAATTCTGGACTGAAGACATGATAAATCATGGCCAAAGTGTGAGTTAGTGTCTGGACAGCAAAGAGAGCAGATGCAAAATGTAGACACACAAACCGTCCCTGGACCTAGGTACCAGCCAGGTCAAGGCCAGAAAGAACTTTACATGGAAAAACAGGGCAGAAGAGAGAGAGAGGTGTAGCATAGAAGCTCTTTAGAGATAAGGGGGGGGTAATTTACTATGCAGAAATATGCCTACAATAACAAAAGTTATTTGCGCTACAATCTGCAACTTTTCCCCGCTCACGAAATGTCTAAAAAAGTGGGCATGTGAAGTAAGTGACAGAAGCATTTGCCAAAATAAAAAATGAAAAAGAATTGAGGAAAAAATGGTAGTTGAATCACAATGTACTGCCCCATTTGGGCATAACTGCTCCAGCTTTGGAATTTTGTATCACGCTGTGTTTGGTTAGTAGAACTGCGATGTTTCAGTACACGTTTCAGTCATAAGAGACCTTTATCAATAGATCGCAAGCTGAGGATACGGAGGAGCGTCACGGCTGTGTGGTAGCTTGTGCTGGGAGCCGCAGTGAGCGTACATAAACCTGAGCTCGCTGCATACTGGCAGCTCCTAGCACAAGCTGAGGGAAGAGGGGGAGAGAGAGGAAAGAGGAAACAAGTCCCACGAAGTGCAGGAGCTCAGCCAGGGGATGTTGTATGACCGGAACTGACATCACAGAGCCCCTGCGCTTGGCGGGACTGGTTTCCTAATGATGACATTACTACGCTAGCTATTTGTATAGAAGTCTGTGAAGGTTCTCATTTATCCAGGTCATGGTATATCTGTAAAGAATAAATCAAGGCAACTGGACTTGCTGTAGATTTCTTGAAAATGTTTTACTCGTTCTTCCAACGAGCTTTCTCAATTCTGAGTGACTTGTACAAGAATTCTCTGGGAATAAATATGTAACTGAATCAACATCTGGTAATTAAGTCATTATACCCAGCATGGGGTCAAAGGTGTTGATTCCATATTCCTAATTGGAGTCAGTAGGTGATAATGACCTCCCAGATAAAGGTGTCAAGACAGCATTGTAAGTGGCAGACAATAGATGTCTAACCCCCCCCCGCCTCTATTCAAGCTTGGCTTCTCCATCTTTTATGTAGATGGCCTCCTTCGCACCTCGTTTGTACCAATCGGTCTCCTTATCCAAAACACGTATTTGACTGTCTTCAAAGGTGTGACCTGTTTCTTTTAGATGTAAGTACATGGCTGAGTCTTGACCAGAGGTTTTGGCTCTTCTATGCTGTGCCATACGCTGATGTAGTTGTTGTTTTGTTTCGCGGATATACAGTTCTGCACATTCCTCATTGCACTGGACTGCGTACACAATGTTGTCTATCTTGTGTTTAGGCATTTGGTCTTTTGGGTGAACCAGTTGTTGTCTCAGTGTGTTGCTGGGTTTAAAGCAGACAGGGATGTTATGTTTATTGAAAATCCTTTTGAGTTTCTCAGACACCACAGCTACATATGGGATAACCATATTTTTGCGTCTGTCATGCTTCTCGCCCTCACTGGTAGTCTTGGTGTTCTTTCTTCTCCTTCCTTCTGTTTTGACAAAGGCCCAATCTGGATACAAGTTTTAAGTGCCCCTCTGAGGTGTTTGAATTCCTTCGCCTTGGCCTCTATGCTGGTGGGGATTTTCTCTGCCCGGTGGTGTAGAGTCTGGATGACTCCCAGTTTGTGGTCTAGAGGATGGTGGGATTTAAATAGTAGGTACTGGTCTGTGTGTGTTGGTTTTCTATAGACCTCTATTCCCAGCTTCCATTCCTCTTCCACTGTTATCAGACAGTCCAGAAGCGCCAGTTTGTTGTTCTGCATATCTTCCGGCATGAACTTGATGTTATAATCCACTGAGCTGATGTTGTCGGTAAAAGACTGTAACTCTTGTTTATGAATTTTAACCCAAGTGTCATCCACATATCTGAACCAATGACTCGGTGTAATTCCCTTAAAAGTGGTCAGGGCTTTCCTTTCTACTTCCTCCATATACAAGTTCGCCACAATAGGTGAGACTGGCGATCCCATAGCACAGCCATGTTTTTGCTTGTAGAACTTGTCCTTATACTTGAAGTAGGTGGTACTCAGACAAAGGTCCAGTAAGGCACACACTTGATCTGGGCTAAGTTCTGTTCTGCAGCCTAAGGTGTTGTCTAGTAACAACTGTTTCCTGACTGTTTCAATTGCCTCTGCAGTGGTTATGCAGGTGAAGAGGAATGTAACATCATAGGAGACCATTGTTTCTTACCAGATGTTGATTCAGTTACATATTTATTCCCAGAGAATTCTTGTACAAGTCACTCAGAATTGAGAAAGCTCGTTGGAAGAACGAGTGAAACGTTTTCCAGAAATCTACAGCAAGTCCAGTTGCCTTGATTTATTCTTTACAAATATATATCTGTATAGAAGTACATTTGGGTTCAGCTGCTATGTGAGCTTTAAAGAAGGGATTCTCCCATAACCCCGAAATTCATTCAGTTGTTTGAATAAAATCCTGTTTCTTGTCCTGGTTGTATACTTGGACTGCAGAGGGATCTATTTTGTCTATGCAAACCTGGCACGAGAGGATGGGTAACAAATGTCTTGAGCTCATCTTGTTTAGTCCCCTCTAGAGTAGAGTGAGCATACTACATGCTCTACTACATTGTCCATATCTGTTGAATCTGATAAATACGAGCTCTGCTATTCTTCTCCCTGCTTATCTAACAAAATTCCAAAACTGGAGCAGTTATTCCCAATTGGAGCAGTACATTGCTATTCAACTACCATTTTTTCATCAATTGTTTTTTCTTTTGGAAAATGTTTCTGGCACTTACTTCACATGTTGAATTGCTTGATTCAGAATAAATCCACCTGGCATATCTGAAACTTCCAGAGTGTGCGTGGTTTTCTCTATAAATGAAAAAGTGGGCATCGCATGGGCAGGGAAGTGGACAAGCCATCTCCTCCATCATTTTTTATGCCTGTTTTAGGTGTAGAACATGGTCTAAATATAAGCCAGCATGTTTTAAAACACATGGGGTGGATAGGTATACAGCAAGTGTGCAATGTCGCTGTAGTGCCCGCTTCTTCTGTATCTATACCTTGTGGTGGTATACTGCCCTATTCCAACCCAGGGTGATGTCACTCTGCACTATGGGGCTCTGATTCCAGTATCACCCTACTGCAGTACACCACAATTAACTGCAGGATCCCTATAGTATATATACACTGATCTATTATCTGGCTGATCAGTTACGGACCCTACGTACCGCTATCTCGATTCTGTTTTAACTTTGCTGCCCCTACTCCAACTAAAACGCTGGTCTTAATAAATGACCCCCAAGGTGTCTAAAGAGGACCTATTGGGTCTACAGTATATTTGTTCAGGAGTTTTCTCCCAATGCCTGAACATATATTGGAGCAAATTGGCCATTGGCATAAAAGGTTATTGTAAAAGTGTACTGTAAGTAGAGCAACCTGTTAAAAAAAACTGCAGAGCATAGTCCGACATTTAGGGTCCAACCTGTGGAGGCATTGCAGAGAGAAAATGTTCCACCCCATGTCTGGATGCTTATGTCAAAGTCAACTAGAGAAGTGCAGTATAATATGGACGATTGCTTTAAAAAGAACACCTTAGTCTATTAACTACCTGTTCAGCTGTGTCACCTGTAAGAACTGTAAAAAGTGCATTTGTGTAACACCTGTCAGTCCACTGCATGCTGAGAACTGTAATTGATGTGCTTCAACTTAATCCTCCAGTAGAGAATCATTTGTTGTTAACCTGACTCCCTGCATCGCTACACTGCACCAAAATCTACAGCTGCACCAAGGAACTCTGCCTTAAACCAACATCAGGCAGGAGGACCCAAAACTAGAGTTGAGCGAACACCTGGAAGTTCGGGTTTGCCGGGTTCGGCCGAACTTCGTTGCAAACTTCGAGTTCGGGACCAGAACTTGACCCTGAACCCCATTAAAGTCAATGTGGACCCAAACTTTGGGGCACTAAAAGGGCTGTAAAAAAGTAATGGAAAGGGCTAGAGGGCTGTAAAAGGATGCAAAATGGGGATAAGAGCTGGACAATTGCCCTGCAAACAAATGTGGATATGGAAATGACTTAAAATAACATAAAATACATAAAAATTTTAAATAATAATATTGAACTAGGAGGAGTAGGTCCATATGGAGTAGGAGGTTGAGGAGGCGATGGACATGGCGGTGTAGGTGGAAGCGGTGGTGGAGAAGGTAGTTGCCAACAACACAGGTTTTTATTTTTTTTTATTTGGGTAGACCTCAAAACATTGGGAAATATAGAAAATAAAATAAAGAGAAAGTGTGCTGGAGTATAACAAAGGCTGGATGAGGCCGGTATACATGTCTGTTCTGCACAAGGTATGGACAAGTCCTGTGGGATCCATGCCTGGTTCATTTTAATGAACGTGAGCTCGTCCACATTGACTGTGGACAGGCGTCTGCGCTTGTCTGTGATAACGCCCCCTACCGTTCTAAACACATGTTCAGACAATACACTGGCTGCAGGGCAGGCCAGCACCTTCAAGGCATAAAGGGCAAGCTCAGGCCATGTGCCCAATTGAGACCCAGAAGTTGAATGAGGCAGAACCATCAGTCAGTACGTGTAGGCATGTGCACACATACTGTTCCACTATGTTGCTGAAATGCCTCCTCCTGCTAAGACGTTCCATATCAGCTGGTGGTGCTGGTTCTTGTGTCGTGCTAACAAAGCTTTTCCACATTTTGGCCATGCTAACCCTGCCTTCTAAGGTGCTGGTGGTGCCCCAGTTGTGTTGGTGACTTCTTCCTCCTCCTCTGCCTTTGCCTTGTGCTTCCACTGAGGCCCTGGTATCAGGTGGGAATGCCATCAGCCGGGCATCTACCAGCATGCAGAATATATTTCCCAGTCAGCTATGCAGTACAAGGGTAGTTTGAAAGAAAAAAGGGGTACAGATCACCCAGCAATCTAAACACAGCCGAATTTACAGAATATATTTTCCAGTCAGGTATCCAGTGCAGGGGTAGTTTGAAAGAAAAAAGGGGTACAGAATATCCAACAATCTAAACGCTGCCGAATTTAGAGAATATATTTACCAGTCAGGTATGCAGTGCAGGGGTAGTTTGAGAGAAAAAATCTGTACAGATCACTTAGCAATTTAAACGCTGCCGAATTTAGAGAATATATTTCCCAGTCAGGTATGCAGTGCAGGGGTAGTTTGAAAGAAAAAAGGGGTACAGATCACCCAACCAGCAATCTAAACGCCACCGAATTTACAGGATATATTTCCCAGTCAGGTATGCAGTGCAGGGGTAGTTTGAAAGAAATAAGGGGAACAGATCACAGAGCAATCTAAACGCCGCCGAATTTACAGCAAAAGAGAAACATTTGCTTTAGGTCACACAGATATGTGAAAGATGAATTTAATAGAATTATTTTCACTGTTAGGTATGCAGTGCAGCAGGAACACAGCCTCCAAGCCACTTGTGAATGACTGGCCTGATAACCGTAGAAATGTCCCCCCCACAAAGGGTACTTTCACACTTGCGGCAGGACGGATCCAGCAGGCTGATCCGTCCTGCCGTAAGTGGCCGTGCACTGCCGTGCTGCCGCTGCATCCCAATTGACTATAATGGGGCGGGGGGGGCGGGGCTACGGTGCAGCACGGCAGTGCGCGGCCGGAGATCGCCGAACTAAAAGTCCTGCATGTCCGACTTTTCAGTCCGGCAATCTTTGCCGTGGGGACGGAGCGGCAGCACGGCAATGCACGGCCACCTGCGGCAGGACGGAGGGATCCGTCCTGCCGCAAGTGTGAAAGTACCCTAACAGATTGATTTACTGAATTGATTTCCCTGTTAGATACACAGCACAGGCCGCAGAGGTACTTGACTGCCACAAAAGTGAATTTGTCCCCTCAGAATTTAACATGGATTTACTGAATTGATTTCCCTGTCAGATATTCAATGACGGTGTAATAAGGAGAAAAAATTGTTTTAGGTCACACAGATTGGTGAAAGATGAATTTAACATAGTATATAAGGCCGAAAAAAGACATTTGTCCATCCAGTTCGGCCTGTTTCCTACAAGTTGATCCAGAGGAAGGCAAAAAACCCCAGTGAGGTAGAGCCAATTTTTCCCACTTAAGGGGAAAAAATTCCTTCCCGACTCCAATCAGGCAGTCAGAACAACTCCCTGGATCAACGACCTATCTCTAGTAGCTATAGCCTGAAATATTATTACGCTCCAGAAACACATCCAGGCCCCTCTTGAATTCCTTTATTGTACTCACCATCACCACCTCCTCAGGCAGAGAGTTCCATAGTCTCACTGCTCTTACCGTGAAGAACCCTTTTCTTTGTTTGTGTACAAACCTTCTTTCCTCTAGACGCAGAGGATGTCCCCTCATCACAGTCACAGTCCTGGGGATAAATAGATGATGGGAGAGATCTCTGTACTGACCACTGATATATTTATACATAGTTATTAGATCTCTCCTCAGTCGTCTTTTTTCTAAAGTGAATAACCCTAATTTTGATACCCTTTCAGGGTACTGTAGTTGCCTCATTCCAGTTATTACTTTAGTTGCCCTCCTCTGAACCCTCTCTAGCTCTGCTATGTCTGCCTTGTTCACAGGAGCCCAGAACTGTACACAGTACTTCATGTGTGGTCTGACTAGTGATTTATAAAGTGGTAAGACTATATTTTCATCATGGGCATCTATGCCCCTTTTGATGCAACCCATTATCTTATTGGCCTTAGCAGCAGCTGCCTGACACTGGTTTTTACAGCTTAGTTTGTTATTTATTAAAATTCTTAGATCCTTTTCCATGTCAGTGTTACTGAGTGTTTTACCATTTAGTATGTACGGGTGACTTGCATTATTCCTTCCCATGTGCATAACTTTACATTTGTCAGTGTTAAACCTCATCTGCCATTTCTCTGCCCAAGCCCCCAATCTATCCAGATCCCTCTGTAGCAGAAAACTGTCCTCTTCAGTGTTAATTACTTTACACAGTTTAGTGTCATCTGCAAAATTGATATTTTACTGTGCAAGCCTTCTACAAGATCATTAATAAATATATTGAAGAGAATAGGGCCCAATACTGACCCCTGAGGTACCCCACTAGTGACAGTGACCCAATCTGAGTGTGTACCGTTAATAACCACTCTCTGTTTTCTATTACTGAGCCAGTTACTTACCCACATACAGATATTTTCTCCTAGTCCAAGTGTTCTCATTTTATATACTAACCTTTTGTGTGGTACAGTGTCAAATGCTTTGGAGAAGTCCAGATATATGACATCCACTGATTCACCCCCGTCAAGTCTAGAACTTACCTCCTCATAGAAACTGATTAAATTAGTTTGACATGACCGATCCCTCATGAAGCCATGCTGATATGGTGTAATTTGCTTATTTTCATTGAGATACTCCAAGATAGCATCTCTTACAAAACCTTCAAACAGTTTACCCACAACAGATGTTAAACTTACCGGCCTATAATTTCCAGGCTCTGTTTTTGGACCGTTTTTGAATATTGGCACCACATTTGCTATACGCCAGTATGGTGGAACATTCCATGTCAGTATGGAGTCCGTGAATATCAAAAATAAGGGTCTGGCTAGGACATCACTTAATTCCCTTAGGATACGGGGGTGTATGCCATCCGGTCCTGGCAATTTGTCTATTTTAATCTTTTTAAGTCGCTGCTGTACTTCTTCCTGGGTCAGACAGGGCACTTTTAAAGGAGAATTTACTTTTACATTTTGCATTTCATCTAACAGTTTATTTTCCTCAGTGAAAACAGTGGAGAAGAAAATATTTAATAGCTTAGCTTTATCCTCGTCGCTTTCTGCAACTCCCCCCTCATTGCTATGTAGAGGGCCGACTCCTTCAGATTCATATTTTTTACCATTTATATAATTGAAAAACATTTTAGGGTTAGTTTTGCTCTCTTTGGCAATTAATCTCTCGGTCTCTAGTTTGGCAGTTTTTATTAGTTTTTTACATATTCTATTTTTTTCCTTATAGTTTATCAGAGCTTCCTGGCTCCCCTCCTGTTTTAGTGATTTATATGCTTTCTTTTTGTCATTTATTGCTTTTTTTACGGTTCTATTTATCCACATTGGTTTCTTCTTATTTCTTAGCCTTTTATTTCTATAAGGTATGCATCGATCACAATTAGATGTTACGATGCTTTTAAAAAATCTCCCATTTTGTGGTTGTATTTTTATTTTTGAGGACTTTGTCCCAGTTAATTGGGCCTATGGCCTCTCTTAGTTGTAATTTAATAGAATTATTTTCACTGTTAGGTATGCAGTGCAGCAGGAACCAAGCCACTTGTGAAGGACAGCCTAATAACCATGGAAATGTCCCCCCAGAATTTAACAGATGGACTTACTGAATTGATTTCACTGTCAGGTATGCAGTGCAGGCTGCAGGGGTACTTGACCTCCCAAAAAAGTGAATTTGTCCCCCCAGGATCTAACAGATGGATTTACTGAATTGATTTCACTATCAGATATGCAGCACAGGGGTACTTTACAGAAAAAAAATGTGAATATTTCACCCCCTGGGGCCCTGAACTCACAAACAGATTACCTATGTTATTTTCCATTCCCCTGGCACATATGCAGTGCAGGTGCACTTAAAAAATGGGTAGCTGTCGCCCACTGAACTACAAGAACAGGATAAAATTATTGTCCCTGGCACATATGCAGGTGCAAGTGCACTGCACTTGCACAAAATGGCTGCCGATGCCCACCTAATTAACAGACGGATTAAAACTTATTTTTCTGTGTCACTGGGCAGGGTACAAAAAAGTTGCATTGCACCCACAAAAAAAAAATCGCTGTAGATTGCAGACTTAACACCAAGCTATGATATCAGATTCTTTCCTAATCTTCCCCTCACAGCAGCAGCATCCTTTACCTACACTAGTAAGAGATGATGTGAAGTGCGGCGCAACGTGACTCCAGCTTATATATAGGCTGGATCAAGTGCCTCACTGGCCAATCACAGCCATGCCATTAGTAGGCATGGCTGTGATAGCTTCTAAGGGCACTAATTTTAAACACAAAAGTAGCTAAAAGCAATTTTCTATTTGCGGCCTTTTGCTAAATTTTACTTTTATTATGACCATTCTAAACATGGGAAAAACTTCCCTACAAAAAGCCTAGATACATTTAAAATGAAAGGACTAGATAGTGGGGATTTATCAATAATATAGTGTAGTATAGTCGTTATTACACTGCATATTCAAAATATCCACTTTATGGACTGACTCTCATACATTTATTTTTAAAGGGTTTTTTGAAAGATCAAAAATGGGAGATGTGTTATTCCCTTACATCCTACCAGCAGCACAGATGGGGTTAATTCCCCCCGTGAGCTGGTAGGACCGGCGGAATTTTAATGAGCCCTAATTATGAATTAAAGAACTGACCCCTTAAAAGAAGGGGGCCACCCCCCAGCCCACCGTGTTTTTTTTAGGTCCTTCCGGACTGGTGGGCTGGCGGATGGCCCCTTTTTTTATGAGGGGTCCTGTTCTCTGTATTATGCTTTGCATATTCCCTTTCTCCCTTTGGTTGGTTTCTGCTGACCTTAGGATCCCTGAGAGGTTTTCTCCTCTCTTTTATTATTCCCTATGGGTGCCCTTGTTATTAGGGAGGTTGTTCCTCCTTGTTACCTCCGATCCTGAGCGCCGTCACTCCGTCCGTCCGGCGTCTGTGCTGCAGCGGCATCAGCGTTCGCTGGGCGCTCTGCGAGCAGCTCAGGCGCCTCAGTGACGTCACCGGCTCGCCGCTTCCCCTAGTGGCGGGCCGGGAGCTGCATCGCCGGAGCTCCATCATTCTCTGCTGCTGGGAGCAGTAATTTTTACTATAAGTTCCACCAGGGGCCCTATTGTTTAGGGGTTTTAATATTACATATATATAGAAGTATAATTATATATACAATAATAATTAGAGTATTTTAATTAAGGTGGACATTTTTTTCTCAGGCTCCGCCTAGTGGGGAGCCCTACCCTATTTAAAGGCTCATTTGTCAGCTGATCTTTCTCTGGTTGCGTGCTTTTCTAGTTAGCTCCAGAGTCCCTTGGTTCCTGCGTTTTGTCTCCAAGCGTTGGTTCTGCTTTGCCTTTTTCAATCAAGCTTTGTCATTCTTGATCCTGGTGGGCTGACGTTCTCATTTTCGGTTGTTGTTTGCCTTAACAACTTTTATTGAGTGTTTTCTATTTCAGATGGCTTCTCCTCGGGAGGTTGATCCGCAACGCAAGGCGGGTGCGAAGAGGCGCCATCTGGCGTGTTTCGAGTGTAATACGCCCTTAGAAGATTCCTGCCCCTATTCCAGATGCGAATCCTGCAGACGTCCTCAGGAAACTCCGGAACCGTCAGTACAGGATATGTACTATTGGGTCAAGAACTATGTTGACGATTCCATTAAGGGGGTCGTTAATCTTCTGGATGAGAGGCTTCCGGGCGCCAAGCCGCCCTCTCAGGTCCCTATGGAGGTGACGGCACCATCGGATAGGCCCGCGGCAATTTCTGTGGATTCGTCTTCGGATGAAGAAGACCTATCATCATGTTTTTTTCCACCAGAGAAGACGCAGAAATTGCTGAAGTCCATCAGGTCGGGGGACCGTGATGTTGACCCGGGGGAGCCTTCCGATCCCGCTTCCAGGGCACAGCGTGTCTTTAAAGTGAATGATACCCTCCAGGCTATGATGCAGATGGAGTGGGAAAAACCAGAGAAGGCTCCGGTTTTAACCAAGAAATTTAAGACCATGTTCCCGATGGCCAAACCTTTGATGGAGTCGTGGGGCTCCGTACCAAAGGTGGACATGGCAATCGCGAAGCTTTCTAGGCGCACTTTGGTCCTGGCAGATGACGGCTCCAGTCTGCAAGATTCTCGGGACAGGAGAGCTGAAGGTACTCTCAGGCGAAGTTATTCCGCCGCGGCAGCTTCCGCTTCTACTGCCATCGCTGCGGCCGAAGTTTCCTCATTCCTCCGTTCCCGTTTGAATAGGATCCAAACGGATGTGGACCAAAGTGTTTCGCGAGATGACATCCTGACGTCATTCAAGACGGCTAACCTTGCCATCGACTTCCTCTGCGACACGGCACAGGTTCAATTGAAGTTGGCGGCCAAGTCTATGGCCTTAGTCTCAGCTGCCCGCAGGCCCTTGTGGCTGAAACCTTGGATTGCTGATAATGCGTCCAAGTATAACCTGTGTGCGCTTCCCTTCGAGCCGGACCGTATTTTTGGTTCCGAGCTCGATAAACTTATGGAGGGCCTTTCGGATAAGAAAGGCAAGTCTCTCCCTCAACAGCCCTTTCGGGGGAAAGGCAAACAAGACCGTGTGGGGAAGTCGGGTCAGGCCAAATCTAGATTCTGGGGGGCTCAGCGGAAGAATCCGAAACGCCCCCGCAGAGGTGGGATGGAGGGCAAGCCCTCCTGACTATGGGCCTCTTCGAGGCTCTCGGTTGACGCCCGCTGCCCCTGCCGTTACTCCTCTAGACTTTCCCATTCCTTTGCCTCAGGTTCCTGTGGGGGGTCGTCTAACTTACTTCAAGGAAGTCTGGGACCAATTAATTCCGGATCCGTGGGTTCTAAACGTTGTCACCCATGGGTATCGCATAGACTTCTCGTCTCCCCCCCAGAAAGGTTTTTAGTCACTCAGCGGCTGCAACCGCAAAGACAGCAACTCCTAGAGGCATATATCCAGGAATATATTTCCAAGGGGGCCCTGGAGGAGGTTCCGGCAGGGGAGCGGGGCTTAGGGATCTATTCCCCAGTTTTTCTGGTCCCCAAAAAAACCGGAGATCTCCGGATGATTATCGATCTGAGATTTTTCAATCGATACATAAAAAGATCAAGTTTTCGCATGGAAACCGTGAGGTCAGTCTCCCACATTCTCAGACCAGGCGATGTGATGGCGACTTTGGATCTCAAGGACGCCTATCTGCACATTCCGGTTCACCCGGCCTCTCGCAGGTACCTCAGAATCGCGGTCGTGGTGTCGGGGTCTCTGAGGCACTTACAGTTTGCTGCACTCCCCTTTGGCATCTCTTCGGCGCCCATTACCTTCACAAAGGTCGTGGTGGCCGTTGTGGCAGCCTTGAGGCTGCAGGGACCGACCATTATCCCTTATCTGGACGACTGGCTTCTTTTAGCTTCTTCAGCTCCAGTACTTACCCAACATCTTCATTTAGCCGTTTCCTTCCTGCTCCGCCTAGGGTGGATGGTCAACTGGCAGAAGTCCAATGTGAGCCCTTCAACTTCTATAACTTTTCTGGGCTTCATAGTCGACTCCATGGAGATGTCCCTCCGGTTGACTCCAGAGAGGGAAACTCGGATACAGGACCTAGCAAAATTCCTGTTTATCCCTCGACGTGTCTCGTTTCGGACCTTGATGAGGATGTTGGGGCTCATGTCAGCAGCCTCAGATGCAGTTCCTTGGGCTTTGTGGCACCTCCGTCCCTTACAAGCGGAGGTGCTAACCAATTGGGACGGCAGCCCTGCGGGCCTAGACTCCCTGTGCTTCCTGTCTTGTCAAACCAGAACCTCTCTAAGGTAGTGGTTCCACCTTCCAGCAGGCAAGCCTATGATCCAGCCAGACTGGATCGTATTGACTACGGATGCGTCCCAAGTACGCTGGGGCGCTCATTTACAAGACCTTCCGGTCCATGGATCTTGGTCTCTTCAGGAGCGGCTACTTTCCTCCAATCTCCGCGAGATTCGAGCCACCCGGCTAGCCCTCCTCCACTTCGTCCCGCGGATCCGGGGCAAAGCAGTGAAGATTCAGTTGGACAACATGACCGCAGTGTTGTATATAAACAAACAGGGAGGCACGAGATCACTCCCCCTCCTCTCGGAGATAGGGGTAATTCTCCGGTGGGCAGAAGCAAATCTTTCCCATCTCTCTGCCATTCATATTCGAGGGTCCCTCAATATGATAGCGGACCGCCTAAGTCGAGGACTCGCGACGATGGAATGGCCCTTACATCCGGAGATCTTCAGGCAGATAGTTGCCAGATGGGGGTTGCCAGATGTGGATCTGATGGCAACGAGATACAACGCCAAGGTACAGACTTTTTGCTCCCTCTATCGAGAGGACAACCCTCTGGCGATAGATGCTCTGTCAATACCGTGGAGGTTCAGGCTGGCTTACATCTTCCCTCCTGTTTCCATGATAAAGAGGGTATTGATGAAAATCCATCAGGATCAGGCTTCGGTGATAGCCATCATCCCGTTCTGGCCCAAGAGATCCTGGTTTACCCAACTCATGCAGATGAGTCAGGGACAATATTGGAGGCTCCCCCCAGAGCAGACCCTGGTGTCGTGGGACACACATCTCTGCCAAGATCTGCACCGATTCAATCTGACAGCCTGGAGGTTGATCAGTCCCTTCTCGGGGTAGAAGGGCTCTCTGAGTCGGTCCTGAGAACCCTGTCTCATTCCAGAGCGGAATCCACGAACAAGGCATATGCAAGGATAATGAAGATCTTTTCGGCCTGGTGCACTACTAGACAGGTGGCATATGCAGATCCGCCCCTTTCATCAATTCTTCAGTTCCTGCAGGATGGATTGGATAAGGGCCTTGCCCCTTCTACATTGAGAGTCCAGGCTCATTAAGCGCTTCCTTAAAGGGGCCGAAAGACTAAAGCCTACAGTGCTCAAACCCATTCCGCAATGAGATCTATCAGCAGTTCTGAAGGGGTTGTCATCTCACCCCTTTGAACCCTTGGAAGAAGTGGATTTGAGATTTCTCACCCTAAAAGTGGTGTTCTTGCTGGCAATAACCTCTGTAAAGAGAGTTTCAGAGCTTCAAGCCAGCTCATCATCCTTACGTCTTTTTTTCAGGACCGTGTTCTCCTCAGGTTTTTGCCATACTTCAGAACGAAGGTCCCTTCTTTCCAGAACATTGACCAGGTAATATCCTTACCAGTATTGTTCTCTGCTACTTCCTCTTCTTCTGTTTTGGTCCGGCATCCGCTGGACATATCGAGATGTCTCCAAATCTATGTGGATAGATCTAAGGAGTTCAGGATAGATGAGAACCTCTTCATCCTGTTTGCCGGTAAGTCAAAAGGCCGTAAAGCGTCTAAAGCTACTATTAGTCGCTGGATTAAGGAGGCTATTAGGGAATCTTTTGTTTCCCTGGGTCTTGATCCCCCGGGCTTCGTGAAAGCTCACTCCACTCGGGCTGTGGCGACATCCTTTGCTGAAAGATGTGCCCTTCCTCTGGAGACAATCTGTAGTTCAGCCTCTTGGAGCTCGGAGTCTACTTTTATTACCCATTATAGGGTGGACTCTAGAGTTTCTGATTTTTCGGCCTTTGGGCAGACCATTTTGAATTCTGCCAGGCAGGAGGGCCCTCCTAGGCGTCTTATCTTGCTATCTCCCCATCTGTGCTGCTGGTAGGACGTAAGGGGAATCGGTAATTTCTAACGATAATTTGTTTTCCCTTAGTCCTAACAGCAGCACACAAATATCCCTCCCTATTGTACTATCTTGTTACAAACACGGTGGGCTGGGGGGTGGCCCCCTTCTTTTAAGGGGTCAGTTCTTTAATTCTTAATTAGGGCTCATTAAAATTCCGCCGGTCCTACCAGCTCACGGGGGGAATTAACCCCATCTGTGCTGCTGTTAGGACTAAGGGAAAACAAATTATCGTTTGAAATTAACGATTTTCACACTCTCACCATTTATCTGAGGGCTAGAGAGGCTTAAATTCAGTCCTATATTTTAAGTCTCTCTTTGGTCTGAGAGAATAGTTATTAACACTATAACAGTGCAATTGACCCACCAATTCCAATTGCACTGATTTATTATATCTATTTTTATTCGGACATAATTCAAACAAGCCTCCCAGACTACTTTGTTATTATTGCCCTATCTAGTGAGGTCCTGTGGTATTATTATGCAGCTGTTAAAACAATCACTGCTTTAAGGAAACTGTCTTTTAACTGAAAATAGGAGATGCCTGCAGTAGGCTCCTACTCTTTCTAACACCATGTTTCCAGCACGTATTCTATCTTTAAAACACTGATTCCTATTGTTCCCCTGACATGTTGCGCCACAGATGTGGCTTCATCAGGGTATGGGAACAACTAAACCGAGCGCTTGAATTTCAGGTTGTATATACCGAAAGGATAAAAGAGAGTCCAGCTTGAAAAACAGTATAAATTCTATTCTTACCAGTGCAGTAAAACCAGTTACAGTTGCGTCTATGCGTTTCGGATCAAAGAACTATAGCGATCCTTAATCATGACCCAGGTTTAGGGAGCAGAATTACTAAACGAAAAAAGATACTTCTATTTTGAGGCACATCAGGTCTTTCACAACAATAATTCTAACGTTTTGAAATTTTGGGGTATTGAAAAAATTTCCCTAGGTCCGAGAGGGGGCAACCTTGATAAGAAATTACTCCAAATTGAAGCCCGTTGGATACATACAAGTGCTGCCCATAATTATTCATACCCCTGGCAAATTTTGACTTAAAGTTACTTTTATTCAACCAGCAAGTAAATTTTTGACGGGAAATTACATAGGTGTCTCCCAAAAGATAATAAGACGATGTACAATATTATTGTGGAAAAAAAACATTTCTCAGCTTTTATTTACATTTGATCAAAAAGTGTCCAGTCCAAAATTATTCATACCCTTCTCAATAATCAATAGAAAAGCCTTTATTGGCTATTACTGCAATCAAACGCTTCTTTTAATTGGAGGCCAGCTTTTTGCATGTCTCCACAGGCATTTTTGCCCATTCATCTTTATCAATGAGCTCCAAATTTTGGGTCATTGTCATGCTGAAATGTCCACTGGTGCCCAAGGCCAAGTTTCTCTGCAGACTGCCTGATGTTGTCGTTGAGAATCCTCATGTATTGCTCTTTTTTCATGGTGCCATTTACTGTGATTAGGTTCCCTGGTCCATTGGCTGAAACTCCCCCTTCCCCCAAAGCGCTAGGTTACCACCACCATTTTGACAGTGGGGATGGTGTTCTTTGGGTTGAAGGCTTCTCCTTTCTTATGCCAAATGAAGGAAACATCATTGTGACCAAACAATTCAATTTTTGTTTCGTATGACCATAACACAGAAGATCAGAAGTCTTCTTCTTTGTCCAGGTTAGGTTTTGCAAAGGTCAAGCGAGCTTTTGTGTGCCTTATCTGGTGTCCTCCTTGGACTGCATCCGTGGAACCCAGCGGTGTGCAGTGTCCGTTGGATTGTGTGCCTTGAGAAATTGCCATCAGCAGAGCCCAGATTAACCTAGATGGCCTTGGTGGTGATCCTTGGATTCTTTTTCACCTCTCTAACTATCCTCCTGGCCAGCACAGGTGTCACTTTTGGCTTCCGACCACGTCCTCTGAGATTTTCCACAGTGTGGAACATCTTGTATTTTTTAATAATACTATGCACTGTAGCCACTGGAAGTTAAAAACATTTAGAAATGGCCTTGCAGCCGTTTCCTGACTTGTGAGCAGCCACAATGCACAGCCGCAGGTCCTTACTGAGCTCCTTTGTCTTAGCCATGACTGTCCACAAACCAACTGCAGAGAGCTGCTGCTTTTCACCTGTTGAGTCGATTAAAACAGCTGTTCCCAATAATCAGGGTAATTAGGATGCTTTAGAACAGCTTGGACTATTTGGAATGGTATAGAACTTTGGATTTTTCCACAGACTATGGCAGTTTGTGAAGGGTATGAATAATTTGGACTGCACGCTTTTTGCTCAAATGTAAATAAAAGCTGAAAAATGTTTTTTTCCCACAATAATGCCTCTTGTACATCGTCTTATTATCTTTTGGGAGACACCTATGTCATTTCCCATCAAAAAATCACTGGTTGAATAAAAGTAACTTTAAGTCAAAATTTGCCAGGGGTATGAATAATTATGGGAAGCACTGTAGATTAAACACAATGAGCCCCATAGGCCTCAATGAAGGTTTTTCTTTCTCGGCATTCTTATAAAATAGCACTGAAGAATTGATGTTTAGACCTCTAGTAAAATAAAGTAATCGTTAACAAAGCCATTATATGAGATCATGGTTTACGTTAACCCCTTTAAGCTAAATATATACTTTTGCAGTATCCCACTTGAATAATTGTCCTTAACGGCGATAGACTAAGAGGAATAAATATTTTTTCTTATATTTATAACAACTTTTACCTTACAGAAAATTTTTATTTATTTTCATTATTTATAAATCTATGTAAACATGGTAATAAGGGGATATTGAAAATAAGCTTATACTGAGAATGGAGGATAGTCTTAAATATAAGACAAAAAATTGCTAAATACATCATTAGATATAATATTCTCATTGAAAAACACCCCCAATCAGGATAAAATCCACAGATATGCGTATTAAGAGAAAATTCCTTCCTAAATTTGATGTGTAGTAAAAATTTGATTTGGTAGACTAAGTGTATGAGCATGTGTGGTATAAGGAATTTCCAAGATTCCGACTAAGTGTTCAGACATCCATACTTGCGAAAAATTGAAGTTAATAGTCTAAGTATGAGAGCATGCGGGACGAAGGAATTTTTCGAGATTGCGACTATTTTCTTGTACATGCGCTGTAAGGAATGATCAAGCGATTAAGCGATAAGATTCTGACTAAGTGTTCGGACATGCACACGTGTGAAAAATTGAAGTGAATAGCTTAAGTATAAGAGCTTGCGTGATGAAGGATCCTGTCAAGATTGCGACTATTTGATTGTACATGTGCTGTAAGGAATGATTAAGCGATATTGATTTAAGTGCCGGGCCATGCGTGCTGAGACTATGGATAAGCGATCTGTCTTAGTCCGACACGCATGTCCTAGGGCCATCCACGAATCCTTTCCTATAGGTGGATACGGACATAGGTAAATGGAAGAATGATAGGGGAAACTACCAATGATCCTTTAGTGATTCTGGTCCCTAAACCTAAAGCGCAAAGTGAGTGGTCTACTGACATGAGGGGCGGACCTCCTTTCACTATATACAACCTGAAATTCAAGCGCTCGGCACGCGTAGACGCAACTGAAACTGGTTTTACTGCACTGGTAAGAATAAAATTTATACTGTTTTTCAAGCTGGACTCTCTTTTATCCTTTCGGGATATACAACCTGAAATTCAAGCGCTCGGTTTAGTTGTTCCCATACCCTGATGAAGCCACATCTGTGGCGCAACATGTCGGTGGGACAATAGGAATCAGTGTTTTTAGGATAGAATAGGTGCTGGAAACATGGTGTTAGAAAGAGTAGGAGCCTACTGCAGGCGCCTCCTATTTTCAGTTAAAAGACAGTTTCCTTAACCACCTGAGGACCGCCTAACGCACGGATGCGTCCGACGGGCGGTCCTCTTACTCTGAGCGGACGCATCGGCGCGTCATCTCGCGAGATGCGAGATTCCGCGCTGATGCTGCCGCGCATGCGCACTGCGCGGCGGTAAAAATTTAAAGAAGGAGTTCAAGAAGGGGTCATCAGCCTGCCAGCCAATGATCATCGCTGGCAGGCTGATGATTTTAAAAAAAAACGAATCGCAAGCCATCTAACACAATATATTTATAAATATAATGTGTTAAATGGCTTCTGTGCCCTCTCCTGGGTCCTTTTCGTCGGTTGGACCCAGGAGAGAGCACACCTCTACTGTAAGTACACCAAGCACCACACTTCAGGCCCTGATCACCCCCCATCAACCCAATTAACCCCTTGATCACCCCTTTCAATCACCTGTCAATCACTAGTGAAAGGGAAAAAATTGATCAGTGTAAACTGTCACTTTTTTTTTTCACTAGTATTGACTGTTAGGTTTAGTTTAGTTTAGGCCCCTTTGGTAGGTAGTTAGCTTCCGTTAGCGCGCAGCCCACCACACCACAGTCACCGATTCGCTGATTAGTGTAGCGCTAATCAGCATTTGTACTTTTATAGTATCTGTAAGTGATAAGAACTGATCACGGTCAGATCTATAATAGTATTACTGTCACCTTAGTTTGCCCCCCACCCAAAACGCAGTGTTTGCCCGATCAGGCCTGATCGGTCGCCCACATGTGCGTTCACCCACGCCCACCCCGCCGCAGTGACAAAAAATGTATTTATTTTTTATCACTGCACAATCACTTCACAAGCGCTGCGGCGATAAAAAAAATCAGTTTTGATCTTTTTTATCAATCGCAGCGGCTTCCTGTACTTCGCTAGCCTCCCATTTGTAAGACAGGCTTTCTCTTTTTCTTGGGTAGTCTCAGGGAATACCCCCTAAATTTAGTCGTCCAAATGTCAAATAAAGGGTATTCTCCTGAAGAGGCCTACAGGATTCTGACCCAGTCGGATGAGGAATGGGAAACCTCATCTGACGAATCTATTGGGTCAGAATATGAACCTGTAGAAAGTTCGGACGACGGGGTTGAGGTCCCTGACAGCACACAGGCGTACCCGGCCCCGTGTCGCTAGACCACAGGTAGCGTAGGATCCGTTTCAAGGGCAGCAGAGTGGGGCTGGCGCTGCCGGATTACGTGTTGAGGCATACACCAGCAGCACAGCCCATCCTGGACCTTCTATTAGCACTGCCGTACAACATGGTGAAGTGGCGAGCACCAGAAGGGCAGTTGAAGCTGGTACGGTGGCACGTGCAATAGTTCCCCCATCGCAGCCACCGTGCAGACAGGCCCGTAGAGCCCCTAGAATCCCTGAGGTGCTGGCAAACTCTGATTGGCAGCCCCCAACTTCAGCTACACCATTAGTTCCCCCTTTCACCGCCCAGTCAGGAGTTCGGGTGGAGACAGCTCAGATCAGATCGGCACTGGGGTTTTTTGAGCTGTTCTTCACTGCGGAGCTCTATGACTTAGTCGTGGCAGAAACAAATCGGTATGCTACTCAATTTATAAACGCCAACCCGGGAAGCTCTTATGCCCAGCCTTTCCGGTGGAAGCAACTCCAAGTTTCCGAATTTAAAACTTTTCTGGGCCTTCTCTTCAACATGGGCCTAACAAAAAAGCATGAATTGCGGTCATATTGGTCCACGAACCCAATTCATCACATGCCCATGTACTCTGCTGCCATGTCCAGGACACGATTTGAGACCATCCTGCGTTTCCTGCACTTTAGCGACAACACCACCTCCCGTCCCAGAGGCCATCCAGCTTTTGACTGGCGCCACAAAATTTGGCCCCTCATAGACCACTTCAACCAGAAATTTGCAGATTTGTATACCCCTGCACAAAACATCTGCGTAGACGAGTCCCTTATACATTTTACCGGGCGCCTTGGCTTCAAACAGTACATCCCAAGCAAGCGTGCTCGGTATGGGGTCAAATTGTATAAGCTCTGTAAAAGGGCCACAGGTTATACACACAAATTTCGGATCTATGAGGGAAAAGATCAGACCCTGGAGCCGATTGGTTGCCCTGACTACCTGGGGAGCAGTGGGAAGACAGTCTGGGATCAGGTTTGATAAAAAAAAGTATTATGTTCAGGTTTTATAAAGTTTGTAACGTTCAAGTTTATGAGCCTGCTGCCTGTTTTTTCTTCTTTTTTTTTTTTCCCCCCTAACCACCCTTTATTTTCCAGGTAGACCAACGGACCAACCGACGAATACGCTGCAGCACTGATGTGCATTCTGAGAGAAGCATTGCGCTGCTGTCAGAAGTCACGTGAAGTCGGTGTATGCGGCGCTGCAAGACGAGATTTCTCCTCTGCAGTACAGGTACTCTGCACAGGCATATGAGCTGAGGAGAGGTGTTGGAGTTCATATGCTTTGGCAAACACTTTGTATCAAAAATCTGGCAAAGATGTCTTCCTCCACAACAATCGATTGATTGATGTGAATGGAGAAATCACGTTTGCCAGGACATAAGAGCTGAAGTGGGTATGGATGGCAATCGCCAGGCCCCTCTTTTTCTTCTTGCATATTTTTTGGCAGAGATTTTTTCATCCACATCGATCGGTGCGAATGAAGAAATCTGTGCCGTTCATTTTTTCTTTCAGCTCAGAGGCTGAACGGAAAAAAAATCTCATTACCTGTATGCTCCATATAAGGAGAATAGCAGAAACTCCTAATGCTGGCCATACATGTAATGATTGCGGAGACCCTCAAATGCCATGGCAGTGCAAAAACCTCACATGTGACCCCATTTTGGAAAGAAGACACCCCAAGGTATTCGCTGAGGGGCATATTGAGTCCATGAAAGATTGAACTTTTTGTCACAAGTTAGCGGAAAGGGAGACTTTGTGAGAAAAAACAAAAAAAAAAAAAATTCCGCTAACTTCAATGAACTCGCCATGCCCCTCACAGAATACATTGGGGTGTCTTCTTTCTAAAATGGGGTCACATTTGGGGTATTTTTACTGCCCTGGCATTTTAGGGGCCCTAAAGCGTGAGAAGAAAAATGCATAAAATTGCCATCCTAAAGGTGCTCATTGGAATTAAGGCCCCTTTGCGCATCTTGGCTGCAAAAAAGTGGCACACATGTGGTATCTCCGTACTCGGGAGAAGTAGGGCAATGTGTTTTGGGGTGTATTTTTACATATACCCATGCTCGGCGTGAAATATCTCTGTAAATTGACAACTTTGTATAAAAAAATGGAATAAGTTGTCATTTACAGCGATATTTTTCACACCCAGCATGGGTATATGTAAAAATACACCCCAAAACACATTTCCTACTTCTCCCAAGTATGGCGATACCACATGTGTGCCACTTTTTTGCAGCCAAGATGCGCAAAGGGGCCCTAAATCTAATGAGTACATTTTGGATTTCACAGGACATTTTTAGGCATTTGGATTCCAAACTCCTGTGAAATCCTAAAGGTACTCATTGTATTTAGGGCCCCTTTGCGCATCTTGGCTGCAAAAAAGTGGCACACATGTGGTATCGCTGTATTCAGGAGAAGAAGGGCAATGTGTTTTGGGGTGTATTTTTACATATACCCATGCTGGGTGAGAGAAATATCTCTGTAAATTGACAACTTTGTATAAAAAAATGGAAAAAGTTGTCATTTACAGAGATATTTCTCACACACAGTATGGGTATATGTAAAAATACACCCCAAAACACATTGCCCTACTTCTCCCGAGTACGGTGATACCACATGTGTGCCACTTTTTTTCAGCCAAGATGCGCAAAGGGGCCCTAAATCCAATGAGTACCTTTAGGATTTCACAGGACATTTTTACGCATTTGGATTCCAAACCACTTCTCACGTTTAGGGGCCCCTAAAATGCCAGGGCAGTAAAAATACCACACAAGTGACCCCATTTTAGAAAGTAGACACCCCAAGGTATTCCGTGAGGGGTATGGTGAGTTCAAGTAAAATTTTATTTTTTGTCACAAGTTAGTGGAATATGAGACTTTGTAAGAAAAAAAAAAAAAGAAAATCCATTTCCACTAACTTGTGACAAAAAATAAAAACTTCCATGAACTCACTATGCCCATCAGCGAATACCTTAGGGTGTCTACTTTCTGGAATGGGGTCACTTGTGTGGAATTTTTACTGTCCCGGCATTTTAGGGGCCCCTAAAGCGTGAGAAGTAGTTTGGAATCCAAATGCGTAAAATTGCCCTGTGAAATCCTAAAGGTACTCATTGGTTTTAGATTGTATTTTTATATATAATGTGGGGAGTCGCTCTGGTAGATAGCAGTGCGGGTGCAGTATAGAGGCAAAACGGAGTCCAGAAAGTGTAGCAAACAGTGTTTAATTCACACTTGTAGCAAATACACAGCAGACAGTCACTTGGTGTTAATTCACACCCATCAGAAAACGTGCAGCAAAACGAAATAGTCAAAAACAGGTTCCAGTCACCTGGGAGGCTTTAGGTGCAGGTTCGCACCTGGCTGTCAGTCCAGCCGCAAAGCGATCGACCTCCGGCTTCCAGGCCGTCTGCACTCCTCCTTGCTTGGGGTCTTGCTTCCAGCTCAGAAAACTCCACACAGCACGGCATGGATCAGCACTCCCAAACTCAAGTGATTCCACAGCCTAACAGCAGCTCCAGGACATTAACACTCAGCTGCTGAGGAGGCTGCCTTTTAAAGGCCCGGATAAAGTCCGGCCTGGACCGTGGGGAATAGGCACCCACCCAACTCTTTGCCTACTCCCAGTAAGAGCCGGCCCGGATTGGCTTTGCAGCCAAACTAAAAACAAGGTGTCAAACAGCACTAGCTGCTGCTGACACACGAAAACCCGGCTCTTACCTCACCGAGGCCAGGAACCTCGGTGACACGTACCTGCCATCGACCACGGTACCTTGCACCCTCTTACAATACCCATACTTTGTGTGAGAAATATCGCTGTAAACGACAACTTTTTAAATTCTTTTATACAAAGTTGTCAATTTACAGAGATATTTCTCTCACCCAACATGGGTATATGTAAAAATACACCCAAAAACACTTGCCCTTCTTCTCCTGAGTACGGCGATACCACATGTGTGCCACTTTTTTGCAGCCACCAAGATGCGCAAAGGGGCCCTAATTCCAATGAGTACCTTTAGGGTGGCAATTTTACGCATTTTTCTTCTCACGCTTTAGGGCCCCTAAAATGCCAGGGCAGTAAAAATACCCCACAAGTGACCCCATTTCGGAAAGTAGACACCCCAAGGTATTCGCTGATGGACATAGTGAGTTTATGGAAGTTTTTATTTTTTGTCACAAGTTTGCGGAAAATGAAATTTTTTGAAAAAAAAAATCTATTTCCACTAACTTGTGACAAAAAATAAAAACTTCCATGAGCTCACTATGCCCCTCAGTGAATACCTTAGGGTGTCTACTTTCCAAAATGGGGTCATTTATGGGGTGTTTCTACTGTCTGGGCATTGTAGTACGTCAGGAAACAGGACAGGTGCTCAGAAAGTCAAAGTCCGGAAATTCACTTTTTTGCACCATAGTTTGTAAACGCTATAACTTTTACCCAAACCAATAAATATACACTTATTGCATTTTTTTTAATCAATGACATGTAGAACAATAAATTTAGAGAAATGTAGTTTTATTTGACAAATTTTTCAACAAAAAGTGTAAAATGTCATTTTTTTGCAAAAAAAGCAAAATATCAAAAAAAGTTAAAATGTCATCAAGAATGAAATAGCACTAAATGAAAGCTCTATTAGTGAGAAGAAAAGGAGGTAAAATTCATTTGGGTGGTAAGTTGCATGACGGAGCAATAAACGGTGAAAGTAGTGTAGTGCAGAATTGTAAAAAGTGGCCTGGTCATTAAGGCTGTTTAAGCTAGGGGGGCTGAGGTGGTTAAAGCAGTGATAGTTTTAACAGCTGCATAATAATACCACAGGACCTCACTAGATAGGGCAATAATAACAAAGTAGTCTGGGAGGCTTGATTGAATTATGTCCGAATAAAAATAGATATAATAAATCAGTGCAATTGGAATTGGTGGGTTGATATATATACCCTGTCAATTGCACTGTTATAGTATTAATAATTATTCTCTCAGACCAAATAGAGACTAAAAAAAATATAGGACTGAATTTAAGCCTCTCTGTCTCTAGCCCTCAGATAAATGGTGAGAGTGTGAAAATAACACATCTCCTATTTTTGATCTTTCAAAAAACCCTTTAAAAATAAATGTATGAGAGTCAGTCCATAAAGTGGATATTTTGAATATGCAGTGTAATAACGACTACACTACACTATATTAGTCATAAATCCCCACTATCCAGTTCTTTCCTTTTAAATGTATTTAGGCTTTTTGTAGGGAAGTTTTTCCCATTTTTAGAATGGCCATTATAAAAGTTAAATTTTAGTAAAAGGTCGCAAATAGAAAATTGTAGCTTTTAGCTACATTTGTGTTTAATATTTGATTTTTCTAAGCCAAAGAGGTCACTGTTTTTTTGTTACTTCTAATGGCCCACATCTTTAAGGCTTGCTGATTGGCTGCCCTGCAGCCTTTCAACAAGCTTTTTTAAACGGCCAAACACCGAACTCGAACCCGACCTTTTACGTAAAAGTTCGGGTACGGGCACAAAAAACCCTTAAGTCCGGTACGCTCAACACTACCCAAAAACAGAGTGTGCCCTGAAGGTAACAACAGGTGTGCCCATCACTGCATGGCCCAGGGAAGCAACAGAGTGAGTGCGTGAGTCAGTCATTCCTATCCTCTACCCTCTCCTGGGCTCACTGCATTCTCTAATCATGGGCTTTTCTGATTTTTTTGATGCACTAATTATTCTGCTTGCTTTGGCAGCATGTAGGAGGGTACAGGAGACACCCTACAAAGTAATGAGGTTGACTGTGTTCAGTTTACTAAGCTAATAATGTTATGCATTAACTTCTGCTTCTTTACATTTTAGGTTGAACTGGTTGGTTGAGAATAAGTTAATTGTATGTCCGTAGTTTAGTGATATTGTTTTTTAATGTGCAATGTGATGCTGATGTGTGTTAAAGGTTTAGTGTCAGGATACTGATAGGATATGTCATCAATATCAGATCAGACACCTACCCCAATCAGCTCATGTGAGAGCTTCATCCTCTCCAGCACACCATCTCACTGGTAGCATGGGACACTTTTCTCTACTGCTCACTTGAATGGGAGAGGAAAGGGTTAATTACACCTCCTCACTGCTACAAGAGAGATGGCATGCAAGTGAACACTGAACACACAATAATCAACCTATCAAAGCGTGCAAAGAAAGACACAAAGTACCACAAATCATATCTTAGATTCATGGACATAACGTTTTTGCACTGCTTGTAAAAATTAATACGTTATGATTTATGGTATGTCTTTGGCAGATACTGTAGGTTGAATTACATAAAAGAAGGCACACTAGTCAGAAGGCAGACTCGTCACATGACAGGCTTGGCTGATTCCGGTTGGTTCAAAGATTTCAAGAAGAATGCAGGAAATGTAGCTTTTGTGCCAAAGAAATGAAAACAGTCACTGAGTTTGCAGATTAGAATACAAATGAAGTATCCAGAAGAACAGAACAGCAGAAACGTGCAGGCTGGTAATTTCATAATATCGAGACATTGTATTTTGCCATTCAAATCCGACAAGATGCTACTGTCAGAACAACCAATGCTGGTTAGATATAGAAATTAGTGATTACTGTGGCCGATGGATCAATGGGCCACCTGGCCCCCTCATACAAGATATAAACACAATAGGTTATGCTGCCATAAAGAAACCCAATGATACTTGTGTATCCCGTGTGCAGATAAAAGGTCCGGTGGACGCTATAGCCCGAGGATGTCAGTTGGACTGGATACTGTGTAGCGCCGGCGGCAGCATGGCGTGTGTGGTAGAGTGACAGGAAGGTAACCGGCGTGCAGGTTTAAATGGGTCGCCAAAAGGAAGAGGGCGTTGCAAATTGCAAACGTCACTTACATCTATCTTCCGTGCCACAGTCACAGGACCTCGCCTCCTATGTTCACGTGACGTTCAGACCATGTAATCGTCCAAAACATCACATGATCGGCGCTGCAGGAATCCAAGTGTGCCCTGATAGATAGTCACGTGAGCGGACCAGCCAAAGGATTACAGGAGAATCAGATACAGGGCAGTATAGTCGTAATAGCCAATTTAAATGCTCCAAGGAAAGAGGGAGGGGGAAATAACATAAATAAACAAGGTGGGACCCTCATTAAAACCCTAAATATAGCCAAGGGGTTACTTTATCAAAACAGGAGGGGCAAAAATACTCAGTAACCTGGGAGATGGCTACACACTACCGTATATAGATTATTATTGAGCGAGATTAGCACAGTTCAAACGATATTTGCCCATTTATGTGTGTGATATATGGTTGGCCATTTATAAGAAAAATGTGTAATCAATACTTTTATTAAGACCAGAAGGTATAACAGTGTTCAGAGCATAAATCCATTTTGATACTTTTTGTCTTAAGAGTCCATCGTAATCTCCACCCCTAATTGATTGTTTGATTGTTTCAATCATGCAGAACCGTAGTGTTCTTGTATTACCTCCATGATGGAGCAAAACATGTCTTGAGAGTGGTTTATCATGCTTATTACGAATATCACCCACATGTTCCAGAATTCTCTTCTTTAACATTCTGCAGGTCTTACCCACATATTTACATCAGCAGTCACATTGGGCCAGATACACAACCCCCACAATATTACAGTTCGCAAATGAGCG
Source organism: Bufotes viridis (assembly GCA_033119425.1). Taxonomy (NCBI): domain Eukaryota; kingdom Metazoa; phylum Chordata; class Amphibia; order Anura; family Bufonidae; genus Bufotes; species Bufotes viridis. Next base: position 109,070,032 of record CM065594.1, read on the forward strand.
AGTTCTATAGGTCCGTCCTTGGGCACTATCAGTAAAAGTGTTCCCAACCGCAATGAAGGGGCATGCTTTACACTTGCCACATCTAAAGGTTCCAGGTTTCCTATTGGCCAACCAGGTGCTTCTTGCTGGGACTTCAAAATTGCTATGCACCAGTGAATCCCCTATACTGCGTCCCTGTCTAAACGTTATTGCTAGTTCGGGTCCGTTTTAAGAAGTGACCTGTACCATCCAAGGATCTCCTGGACTTGTTGGGATACGGTATCATATGTGCCAATAATCTTGATCACTTTTTGTGGATATTTTTTCTTATTAGACTGAAGTAAGGTGGACCTTTCAATAGAATCAGCATTACTCCAGGCCTCATAGAGGCAGGAGTCAGGGTACTCCCTCTGTTTAAAACTGTCTGCAGTAAAATGATGAAGTCTCCCTTCGGCGCAAAAAACCCGGTCGGTACCGCAGGAATGTGGTGGATCAAGGTTTATTTAAGTCATTTATACAACGCGTTTCGGGGGTAATAGACCCCCTTCATCAGGTAAAATGACTGTACCATGGTGCTCCACCTGTGGCTGGCTAAGTTTAATACTGTCCGTCAAAGGATAGATTGTGTTTTAGGGTGAAATTTAATTGCCAAAATAGCAATAACCTAAATCTGGTGTTCCAGCTGTGGCTGGCTAAGTTTAACACTGTCCGGCAAAGGATATATTTTTTTCTGGAGTGAAATTCAATTGCCAAAAAAGCAATACTGTAAATCAGTGGTTTTAGCTGTGGCTGGCCAAGTTTAATAGTATACGGCAAAGTATAGATTTTGTTCTGGGGTGAAATTCAATTGCCAAAATAGCAATACTCTAAATCAGTGGTTTCAGCTGTGGCTGGCCAAGTTTAATAGTGTCCGGCAAAGGATAGATTTTGTTCTGGGGTGAAATTCAATTGCCAAAATAGCAATCCCCTAAATCTGGTGTTCCAGCTGTGGCTGGCCAAGTTTAATAGTGTCCGGCAAAGGATAGATTATGTTCTGGGGTGAAATTAAATTGCCAAAATAGCAATACCGTAAATCTGGTGTTCCAGCTGTGGCTGGCCAAGTTTAATAGTGTCTGGCAAAGGATAGATTTTGTTCTGGGGTGAAATTCAATTGTCAAAATAGCAATACCGTAAATCAGTGATTTCAGCTGTGGCTGGTCAAGTTTAATAGTGTCCAGCAAAGGATAGATTTTGTTCTGGGGTGAAATTCAATTGCCAAAATAGCAATACTGTAAATCAGTAAATCAGTGGTTTTAGCTGTGGCTCGCCAAATTTAATAGTGTCCGGCAAAGAATAGATTTTGTTCTGGGGTGAAATTCAATTGCTAAAATAGCAATACCGTAAATCGGTGGTTTTAGCTGTGGCTGGCCAAGTTTAATAGTGTCCGGCAAAGGATATATTTTTTTCTGGGGTGAAATTCAATTGCCAAAATAGCAATACCATAAATCAGTGGTTTCAGCTGTGGCTGGCCAAGTTTAATACTGTCCTGCAAAGGATAGATTTTAAATTGGTGGGTGAAATATTACCATTTTTGGCAGGTACAAACCCCTGCACTGCATAACTGACAGGGAACTTACAATTGGCGGTTACATTCTTGCATTAAATAAAGCCCTTTTGGGCTGTGAAGCCAAAGTTAGTCGCCAATAACTGTTTTTTTATTTTTTTAAATAAATTAGTGTAGACCCCAAAACATTGGGAAAATATAAAAAATAAAACAAAGTGTAAGTGCACGGTAGTATAACAATGGTTGGGTGAGGCCGGTATACATGTCTATTCTGCATAAGTTACAAACAAGTCCTGTGGGATCCATGCCTGGTTCTTTTTAATAAACGAAAGCTTGCCCACGATGTCTGCGGACAGGCAGCTGCGCTTGTCTGTGATAACACCCCCTGCCGTGCTAAACACACGTTCAGACAATACAGTGGCTTCAGGGTAGGCCAGCACCTCCAAGGCGTAAAGGGCAACTTCAAGACATGTGCCCAATTTGATGACCTAGAAGTTGAATGACCAGTGGCGTAGCTAGAAATGATTGGGCACCACAGCAAATTTTTAAATGGGGCCCCCCTCCCCCAGTAATTTTTGCGCAAACCCCTTCCTTTCATGCCGCCATGCCTGTGGCTACTAAAGATCGCTCTCTCAGACCAGGCCCAGCAGCTGTTCCATTCGCTTTCTAGACTGTCTATAATGACACTGTATATAATTTCATTGTATAAAACTGTTGAGGGGGCAATGACAAAGTCCTTTAGTCCTCCTCCTCCTCCTGGATGGGCCCTTTCTAGGTCACGGCCCCAAAGCAGTTGCTTACCCTGTAGCTATTCCCCTAGGCAGACCCATCAGTCAGTACGTGTACTGTTCCACCATGTTGCTGAAATGCTGCCTCCTGCTAAGATGTTCCAGATCTGCTGATGGTGCAGGTTGTTGTGGCGTGATGACAAAGCTTTTCCACATTTTAACGTAAAAACAAAGGTGCAATGGCACACTGCAGCTAGAGCTCCGTCCTGCCACTATGCTGGATGTTAGATGAGGCATTAGTTTATATTTTGGCCAAATTATGTAAGCCACCCACCACTTTACGGTTGCCTCTATGAGTGGTCCCTAACATTAATTCTTACCTTTTATGGGCCATATCAGCCACACAAAATCCAGGGAGTGCAGGTGCAGCATGCATGCCAGATACACTCTGCTTGTAACCCCGTCTGGTGCCATACAGCGTTCATCAGATCAAGGGATGCAAATACCAACATGCATGCTGAGCCCACTAGTACTTCTCCTGGAACCAAATGGCTTCTGGTAAGTTCTATAAAGCAGACTCAGTTTTATACTGACTTTTAATTCCACATTTTGCCCATGATAACCCTGCCTTCTGAGGTGTTGGTGGTGACCCAGCTGTATTGGCAAATTCTTCCTCCTCCTCCTCTGCCTTCGCCTTGTGCTTCCACTGAATCCCCGGTGTCAGGTGTGAATTCCATCAGCAGTGTGTCTACTAGCGGGCTCATCTTCCTATCACACTCCAGTGAGGGAATTAAGGACGCCACGTTGTCCTTGTAACGGCGATGCAGCAGGGTGGCCACCCAGTAATCAGCACAAGTTAGAATGTGGCAGTAACTGGACGGTCATTGCGCAGGCACTGCAGCATGTAGTTGCTCATGTCTGCCAGGCTGCCCAGAGGCAAGGACGGGCTATCCTCTTTGAGGGAGGTATATCGTCTGTGTCCTCTGTATCCCCCAGCGTTCCTCCTACTCCTCTTTCTCATCCTCCAGAACTGTGCCCTGGCTGGACAATTGTGTTCCAGGCCAGGGACTATGTTGGTGCAGGAACCCACCCTTCGAGCCACTTGGATGTCACTGGCCTTAAGTCAAGGATAAGGCGTGTATAGTTTTGTTTGTTTATATAGTAAGTTTAATTGCATTATAGTTTTTTTAATATGTTTTTAAGAAAATTTGTAAATAGTTTGTTAATGGTTTGAGTGAAAGGGGTGGGTGGGGGTGCTGTGTGTGTTCGATTAACTGAATTGATTTTCACTGTCTGGTGTTTAGGAATTTCTGCACCCCAAATTCAGCACGTGATAGGCAGGGGGTGTGCGTCAAACCGGCTAGGCCCAGACCTGCTAGTATATTTCGCCCATTAGCGCGCAACACTAGGCCGGGCTGGAGGCTCAGTGGCACCAACCAATGATCGGTCTGTTGCTCCATGCCTGTCCACAGCACCTGCGCGGTGCGGGGTTTGTCCCACAAACACACAAGTTGGCTGTGCTGCTGTGGGTGGTGAAAGTGTTATGCTGAGCGGATGAGGAGGTGGTAGAGGAGGAGGAAGTCGAGTAGGAGGAGGAGGTAACAGGATACAAAGAGAAATGCCCAGCAATCTTCGGGAGCTGAAGGACAATCGCAAAAATGCTATCCACCTGTGGGCCAGCCGCTACACTTACCCACTGTGTTGTTGGTTATGTGGATGTTGCCACAGATTGCGTTCCGCAGTGTACACTTGATTTTGTCCGCCACTTGGTTGTGCAGGTAAGGGATGGCTCACCTGCAAAAGTAGCATCGGCTGGGATACACGTACTGTGGGACAGCCACCACCATAAGGTTTTTAAAACTGTCCACCAGACAGAATGACAGCATTTCAAAGGACCAGGAAGTTTGAAATAAGGCATTCAGAGCCATGGGTAGGGGGGTACTTCCTCTTTCTATTTCTTTTTCTCTCCAGTGTTTGGGAGATGGACAGCTGATAGCTGAACACTTCCATGGGATTTGGTGGAGATGCTTGGTGACAATGACAGATGTGGTGGTGTTGCTGCCACATCCTCTGTTTGCTGGGTGACAGGTGCCACTGTCACTCACTTGGGCTCAAGTTTAGAATGTTTATTTATTAGTTTTCTGTATTTTATTTTATTTTAAGTCATTTCCCTATCCACATATGTTTGCAGGACATTTACCTACATTTTGCTGCCTCTTGCAGCCCTCTAGCCCTTTCCAGGGCTATTTTACAGCCATTTAAGTGCCCAAAAGTTCGGGTCCCCATTGATTTCAATGGGGTTCGGGGTCAAGTTCGGGTCGAGTTCGGACCCCAAACCCAAACATTTTTGTGAAGTTCGACCGAACTTCTCGAACCCGAACATTCAGGTGTTCGCTCAACTGTAATTATCACCCCTTTCAACGAGTATGTCGAAAAAATGTTATTGGTCCACAGGAATAACCACTCTTATTCCTCCCTCGAACAGGATTGGATGTAGGGTTCGGTAAATCATTGTATTATTTTTCATTTTGGCCATAATTTGTTCACTAATGTTCCTCTACTTGTGGCAAGCTACTGTGAGAAGGCGGAGTATGCCATCCCTACACAGTTTTTTGTGGAGGTCCTACACAGGTTCCAGGGAACTCCAGTAGAAAAATCACTGAAATAGACTATTATAATCAAGGTTTCAATAGCTTCAATAGCTCCAATAAAAAAGGCAATGGAAAGCTGATGCCAGGAGGCGAAAAATGCTGAGCAAGGGAGCCCACTTAAAACAGTAGCATTCTGGACTGAAAAATTATCTTCGCACGTCATGAACTCTATAACGCACGAAGACAATTTTTCAGTCCAGAATGCTACTGTTTTAAGTGGGCTCCCCTGCTCAGCATTTTTCCCCTTCTGGCATCAGCTTTCCATTGCCTTTTTTTTATAGGAACTTAGACGTCGTTCTTAATTAAGCCCTGCACAGTAGGTAGACCATGTGACTGCTATGGGGCCGGAGAGGGAAGATGGGCCCAGCACTGCTGCCAGATATAGTCAATTGCATTTCCTGCAGCCACCACTAGGGGGAGCATAGAGATTACTGCATAGAGATTTATGCTGCTCTTAGCTCCCCCTAGTGGTGGCTGTGGGGAGACAGAGCTTGATCCGTGTATTATGGACCTCACTGCGGATGATTAAAGGGTTTGTCCGAGATAAGTGAAAATATGAGCAGCTCCTGTAAATGTGCTAAAATAAAAAAAAGGAGCCATATTTACCCTTTTTCTCCCCTGATGGTTTCAGTGATGCGCTCTGGTCCTTTTTTTCTTAGGAAGCCTTAGGCCCTATTCACACGTCCGCAATGTTCGTCCGCACCCGTTCCGCAAATCTGCAGAATGGGTGCGGACACATTAATTTTGAATAGGGACGTGATGGATGCGGAGAGCACACACTGTGCTCTCCGCATCCGCATTTGCAGAGTGCGCCGCCGATCTTCCGGACCGCGGCTCCGCAAAAATATAGAGCATGTCCTATTCTTGCCCACAATTGCGGACAAGTATTGGCATCTCTATAGGGCTGGTGGAAAGGTGTGTTGCGGATCCGCAACACACTACGTACGTGTGAATGAGGCCTTACAAAAGTGAAAAAGCAAAGTAAGGTCCAACTATGCCCCATTAGTTGAGGACTATTCAAAATTTTGTTATGGGGACTTATGATTTCACCCCCTGCTTTTGTAAATGATTTTATTTAGCTTACTGTTTAAACAATATGTAGTAACCACCTAAGATCCCTCTAGTTTTGGCTTCAGTGAGCCAGACGTTTTGCATTTAAAGGAGGTCTGTTACCTCGCTCAAGCTCTAAGGAGCAGTAATACATGAACAGTACTATGCCAGCTGAGTTCAGATCACTAATTTTTAGGTGTATACTCCCCCTGCTATGTGTCAATAAACCAGTGCTGTAATACATTGAGAGGATTGTCAAGCTCATGCTCAAGAGTCCTCTCCACTATCGGTGTGCATAGCAGAAGTCCTAGCAATACATTACAGCACAAGTCTGTGGGTGCACATCAGGGAAATGGGAGGGAGTACCCACTTAAAATTAGCAATCAAGACTCATGTGAAATTCATGTACTACTACATCTAATAGCGTTTGAGGGAGGTGACAGACTCTCTTCAACATGGAGCCCTATATCAGGAATGATTATAAGCTCCTCAAAAGAATGAAATCTGTAATAAAGGGAACGAATGGAAACATGAAAGTGTGTGTATAGATGATGGAAGAAGACAGCTTCAGCAGACCCACAGTGGCAGTTTATGGTCAATTCATTTTATCCCACCTGTCATCCAAGTTCCATAGAGATGTAGCAATAACCAGTACTTCCCAGTTCTCATGTAAAGAAGAATAAGGTCCAGACATTTCTCCCATTATACAGCACTGGAAATTATTTTTGAGGTGTAAAAATAATAGTAATGAAACTGCTCAGTTAAAGTGGATGTATATGTTTCTTTATTGTTCCAATGTATCCAAAGTGAAAATGAAGCAACTCTGCAATAGGCCTTGATATAAAAAAAATTCTACAACAGTATTCTGTGTACGCAGCTTCCACTCAGCCCTATGCATCTCCATATTAACAAACAACCCTGGTATAACGATACTTTCACATTTGCGTTGGTGCGGATCCGTCTGTTTATTTGCACAGACGGATCCGCACCTATAATGCAAACGTTTGTATCCGTTCAGAACGGATCCGTTTGCATTAGCTTTAAAGAAAAATGACAAAGTCCAAAACGGATCTGTTTTGAATTAAATTGAAAGTCAATTGGGGAACGGATCCGTTTTTAAATGCACCATATTGTGTCATTGAAAACGGATCCGTCCCCATTGACTTACATTGTAATTCAAAACGGATCCGTTAGGCTCCGCCTCTTCAGACGGACACCAAAATACAGCAAGCTGCGTTTTGGTGTCCGCCTCCAAAACAGAATAGAAGCGGAACGGAGCCTAACTGATGCATTCTGAACGGATTCTTATCCATTCAGAATGCATTGGGGCTTAACTGATCCGTTTTAGACCATTTGTGAGAGCCCTGAAACGGATCTCACAAACAGAATCCAGAACGCTAGTGTGAAAGTACCCTTAGGCCCCTTGCACACGACAGTATTTTGCGGACCGTATACTGGCAGTTTTTTCAGTTCAGTATACTGACAGTATACTGAACCATTCACTTTAATGGGTCTGCAAAAAATACTGAAGTGTCTCCGTATGCCTTCCGTTTCCATTTTTGCGTTTTTTCTGTTCCGTTTAAATATAGACCATGTCCTATTCTTGTCCGCAAATCACGTTTAGTGGCTCCATTCAAGTCAATGGGTTTGCAAAAAAAAACGGAAAGCATATGGAAAGGCATCCGTATGTCTTCTGTATCCGTTCCGTTTTTGCTGAACAATCTATTGAAAATTTTAAGACCAGCCCAATTTTCATTATGGAATTAATGTATACTGTATATGCCAAACGGAAAAACGGAACGGAAACAAAACGGAAGCAAAAAACGGAAAAACGGATCTTTTATAAACGGACAGCAAAACACTGAAAAAAAAATACGTTCGTGTGCAAGAGGCCGGATACTGCAGTCATACTTCCGTATATCTGCTGCCTACATACAGCTGGTATAGTAGTAAGAACTAGGGGACCAAATACTACAAAAACACCTGTTAGAGTAACGACTAGATTGGGGATTTCTATAGAATATTTAGGGGCTGTGACTGAGGTACTACCGGTTGCAAATATTTACTATCCTCTTATTCTTGCCTATTTTTTAGGCATAAAAGGTCGGTTGATTCGAGCGTCAGATTTCAGGTATTCGCTTAGTTTAGGACGGGCAGTGATACGATCAATAAATGCATTAATGAGAGGATATGATGAAAGGCATGCTGGGAATAAATCAAGGTGCCACTGCAGGAGGTCTAGGAAGTTGTAATCCGCATAGGAGATCTGTAGGGATAAGAAGAACAAGTCAATAAACCAACAGACAGGCAGCCAATGCCCACACTTTCATTTAAAGGGTTACTATCATTTCAAAACCTCTTTGATGTATCATAGTGACTTCTGTCGATCGCTGGAAACAAGGGGAAAGCTAAGTGTTTTTTTTGGCTGGCTTTTTTAAGTTGCTCTGGTCGAGCTGGGTTTATCGGTGTAAGGGGCATTTCCATGAGCTCTTACACTACTTTACTCATCTTCCCTAGGAGCAGGGCCATAGTATGCCATATAGATCATGCAGCTACTATGTGATGGCCTAGGCTTAGTTTTTGGCTACTGTGCTCCACATAAAGCATCTTACACTTTATCTGGTGGATTTTTGGAGTCTTCTTACAAGTTGTATTTCCTGGGTACATTTAGGTGGAACTCAGTCCCCAAGAAAGCATGCCCTTAATGAAACTGGTGCGTACTTTACCCATGTGGCTATACCAATGCCAGTCCCATTCCCTTTGTTACTGTCTAGCAAAAAACCTGTGAAGTACTCACCTCCTTGGAGGAACAGCAGTTTTAGCAAACAAGTGTGAAACATTGGTCCAAGGGTATATAAAGGGTGTGGAGAGAGAAACCTGGGCCTAGTTTGGCATTTATTATTGTGCTTAATCTTTTTTATAGAAGTTACTGGCCAAAACAACCAAAATAAATCTGATGACGAATGAAGGGGCACGGTACTTAGTTGTGAGCCTCTACTCTTTAGATCCTCATATTGTTGGGTATATATATTTTTTATTACAGATGCTAGCCCAAAGAACCTGTTTTAGAGACTTTTTGACAAACCCTCCAAGCAAGTGCCAATTACCTTATCTCCAACCAGATATTTGGTTCCATTAGAATTCTGGGAAAGAATCCTCTCGAATGCTGCCAATTGATCGGGAAGCTCTTTTTCATACTTCTCTTTACCCGTCTCCTGTGAAATAAAATTATTCTTAAGCAAATGATAGATATTTGTCCATCTTAGTCTATATCTGTCTATGTGAAACTATACACAGGGGTAAATGTACAACTGTATCCTCTAAAATATGATTTAAAGTAAACCTGCCACATTGAGCAGATCGATATACTGTATTGTCTTGTTGAAAAAGATTCAATATACAAGAATTTTTATTTTAACCACTTAAAGACCAGGCCCTCACCCCCTCCCCCTAAAATAAAATATGTTATTAATATTTCTATTTTTGTTATGTATTCTTTCCATAACGGTTACCAGGGGCGGGGCAAGAAGCTGTGGTGTGGTGTGCAGTAGCCTTATTATTATGCTCGGTTCACATCAGGTTTTTGCCATCCGTTTAATGTATACAAAAAACATATACATTAAACGAAAGCCTCAGACTGATGCCATACAGTGGTATCCATTCACCATAGAGTTCCATTGTTAAAAAAAAAATATATATATATATATATATATATATATATATATATATATATATATATTTATATATATATATATATATATACACACATTTCTTTTTACCGGACTCTGCAGGATACAAGATTCCTGCATGTGATGTGTGCTGCGTTTTTGTATCTTTTTTTTTCTAATGTATAAATCAAACAGAGGCAAAAATGTGATGTGAACCCAGCCTTACTTTTTTTTTTTTTTTTTTTTTTTACACGTTGTGTCCTTCATGTGGAGCCATGAGATAATCGTCCCAGCAGCTGCGTGATTAGCATACTGCTGCTGCCTCTGCAAAGATGTTTTAAAGCATCCAAGCAAAGCCGCCCAGATGTAAGTAGCCAACGTCCTGTTGGAAAGCAGGTAATCATTGAAACCTCTGTGTTGGCAGCAATCTCTATAGCAGTGTTTCCCAGCCAGTGTGCCTCCAGCTGTTGCAAAACTACAACTCCCAGCATGCCCGCACAGCAAAAGGCTGTCCAGGCATGCTGGGAGTTGTAGTTTTGCAACAGCTGGAGGCACACTGGTTGGGAAACACTGCTCTATAGTTACACCCTGCCCACTGAAGCCCAGAGGAAGCAGGGATTTCAATCCTTAATATACAAATAAGGGCTCATACTCATGAACGTGGCCGGCTATGCCCATAGTGAGGTCTCAAACAGAGAACCAAACTCCCACAATGAATCATAAATAGATACTGGGTAGCAATATCTTTATTAATTTAACAACAAAATAATAAACATCTAAAATCAGTCACAGCAACGGCATGCACATATGAAAAGGAGATAACAATGGTCATATAGTAACAAGCCCAATATATCAAGCATTTACAGAGTCTTAATTAGAATATTCAAATCTGTCATCCACAATAGGTACACATAATTCATCAAATATAAAGTGCTTAGTTTTGCTGAAGAAACACAAATCCCAAAACAATAAATAATGAAGACAGAAATAGTATAAAGGATCAAAGTAATTGCACATATCAGGAAGACCAAGTATAACCCTATATCATAGTAAATACAGACCAGTGTGACTCCACCCCATATTAAGGCCTGCAAACAGTAGGTTCGCAATATACAGACACTAGTCTGCAATCTGGTAGATATGGTGGGGAGGCACGGAGAGAAAGCAGTATAGAGTGTTTCCGTGGCACTTCGGCACGTGCTCTATTTTTTTGCGGTGCGGACAAATCGCGGACATATTCAAGTTAAATGGGTCTGCATCCGTCAGCGCAGCCCACATGAACTGTGCACGTGCATTGGGACCACAATTTGCAGTCCCCAATGCACGGCATGGGCAGCACACGTTTTTGTGCATGCGCCCTTATAGTGAGTCTGTTCCCACAAACCTACATATCAATCTTCTCAGCTTTACCTGCTCTATACCATGATGCCTCCAGACAAAATATTCAACAAGTTCCCTTCAATTCAGTTACTTCATTTTGTGGTGACAGGCTACTTTCACACTAGCATTAATATTTTACGGTATTGAGATCCGTCATAGGGTCTCAATACTAGAAAAAATTCTTCCGTTTTGTCCCCAAGACAGAATTTGTTGAGGATTCTGAGCCAAAAAAAAAAATCACTGGGCAGAATTCACCTCCCATTGTTTTCAATGGGAGGCTGCAGCTTATGGCCACAACCATGCCATGATAGATTACGACAATAAACATGACTGCAGGTATAGCAGAGTGGCCTTCCATTGAAATGGATCCCACTCAGTGTATTTTACTGCCAAAGCCTTACAAGATTCCTTCCTGCACAAAATGCAGTGTACAGGTTCTCCAGGAATTAAGAAAATAAAATTACTGAAAATACTGAAACCTCTCTGCTTTGCTTGTCAGGGATTATAATCCTGCAGTTGAATCTCTGTAGGATTAGAGTGGATGAGGAGACATGAAGTACAGAGAGGACGGACAGGACAAACTGAGGTAACGTTGGGCCATAGTAATGTAGCCAAATGCATACAAGTGCTGCTGCTCATTGCCAAATCCCCACCCTCCTCTCTGTACTTCTTGTCTCCGTTCCTACAGAGATTTAGCTGAAGATTTTATCATCTGTATTCAGGATCATAATCAGTGACAAGTAGAGCAGAGAGGAGTATGAGGCAGCTCTTTACCCCAGTGTTGTGAAATAACTTGTCCTTCTGCGTGACTAGGACATGTTTTGTGTGTACTAGTTGGATGGGGCCATTTTATTTCTCCTAATGATTGCTCCCTAGGCAAAATGAGCCATTATAACTAATGAAAAGTATTTCTACTATTTCTAGACCTGGGAAACGCCTTTAAGTAGAATTGGAGTTTTTCTTTCAAAAATTGTTCTATACTTACAAACTCATAGAAGAAGAAACGGCTGAACTTCAGTCTTAAGTCCTCCACACCATCATTCACCATGTCAATGAGTGCACTCTCTTTGTTACTGCTCCCAGAAATATCTAGTAGGAAAAAATATGTAGATGATGTTGTAAATGTAAGGACAAATCAATATTATACATGAATTCGTATTATTTTTTTTTTTAGCATGGACAACTTGATCCCCCCCCCCCTCAATTGTATTTTATATAATTGAGTTTTTCTTTAAAAGAATGCTACATCTACATTCTACACAAACCAAAGAATGAGTAATTTCTTTTATAGAAATGCAAAAAAACGTACCATATTTACGTCCAAGATACCTCAGAATGCTATTGCTCTGATACAGAACAAAATCTCCATCTTTAAACTGTGGCAGCTGACCAAAAACCTGTAAAAGATCCCAAAGATTGGTAAAAAGGATAACAAAGACTGATTGTCACATATGTCCCATATTCTTAGCACACTGTATTATGGGGTTCAATGAATAACCAGCATGCAGTAAAATCCATAGCTCCCTCCAGTGGTGGCCTCCAGTAACAACGTTACACTGGATTTAATCCTATGTCTAAGGCCCCAAGCACATGGCCGTCATTTTGGTCAACTTCCAATCCACATATTTTGTGGATCACATGCAAATCCATTCTTTTCTATGGGTCCGGAAAAATGCGGACAGTACACGTATGTACTCCGTGTTCAGCCTGCATCTGTATGGCTGTTCCACAAATCATAGAACATGTCCTATTTTAGTCTGCTTTGGGGACAAGAATAGGCAGTTCTCGTGAAGGGGAGAGAGAATTGGCCTGTATCAGTATTTTAGAGATCTGTATTGGAGTTCAGCAGGCTATTAATATATATTTAGAGACAGATCAGCACAAAAGTTTGGACCTGTGTCAGAATAAAACCCATCAGTCTAAATTATCATAAAGCAAAAAGACCCATACAGCAGAAGAGACCAGCATATGATCACTGATCTCAAAATTGCCTCACCAATTATTTTCAGACTGGCCACTAGGAAGGCCTAGATGCAATAATGGTCCAAGCCTGGCCCCAGGGACATACACTTGCTTTTGAGGATGTTTGGTGGGCTCTAGTCTCATCTCGCCTGTTGGGTTCAACATAGTCAGATTGGACTATATAGGAAGTACTGGGAAGCACTTTGTAAGAGTTGGTGGGAATCCCTTCTGGACTTGAGATCATTGCTACTTGTATACTTCCCAAGAATTGTGGAACTGTGTGCTTCATTATTATGTGCTGAGTATATATATCTTTCACCTCACAGGTGTCTGGGTGGGGAATAGTTAAGAGTATTTTGCTGTGACAGTTGTCCTTGTCCTGTTTATTGAAAGCCATGGTGGTTCTCAGGTGTATAGGGACCAACCAACATGATGCTAATGAAGTCCTAGCCCCAGCGTCATCATTGGTAGTGAGCAACATGGGTACTGGTCGGCTAAGGCATGAGAATGTATGGGTGTCAGCACTCCACATTCATCAAGCTGATCTCATGGCACGAATTTAGGTGCCACCTTTTCAGCTGGCACCATACATCTGTAACAGGTAAGGACCATGTATATACCTTTACTCATATTTGCTACTCCTAAAGGAAACACCACCATGACCGACTTGGCTGCGGACTGTTCCTAACATACTGTGTCTCTTACTGGTATAATTGCTGTATACTCCAACATTGTTATCATGACACAAGAAACAAATTGACAAAGTGATCTCTATCTCATTTGTATAATGATACTCCATTTGGTTTGCATACTACACAGTATCAATAATGCAACTCACCGCCTGTTTTTTAATGTCATTTTTTCCTGAAAACCAGTCTGCCATTTGCACCTCATCCTCTGTCCATGAAGCTCCTTGATCTCCAAGGAGTAGACGTATGGGCTCGGCTCTACCTGAAATTCAACATTTTCTATGTGTCAGTAAAGCAGAGAAGTAAACATGACTACTGAACAGGTTATCTAGGCTTAAAGAAAGGGTCTGCTCTTTTTCACGAAACTCCACCACTCTTGTCTGTGTCTGGTACTGCAGGTCAGATCCATTTATTTGTTTGCTGCAATATCAGGTACAGCCAGTGGATAAGGAGGTGGAAAGAGCAGACTCTTTTGCTTAAAGTGTAACTGCTATTTAAGTTTTTATTTTGCTAATGTGTAGGGCAAGTGATATGTAACATTTTTGTAATATACTTTAATTAGGCATAACGTTTTTTTTTTGGTAGAAAATAGGAGCCGATTGTATATGGTATAATATGGATCATATACTTACCCCTTAGTGGGAAATAGGTTATAACGTATCCACTCACTACAAAAGAGAAAAAAAGAAAATGTTAAGGACTTCTTTTTAATAGGCATATACCAGAGAGGCTAAGCAGATACTTTGAGTGCCCCAGAGAGAGGGAGTCCAATCCTGGTTGCCTGAATCTTTAATTTTAATAGGTGCTGAGATCCTCTTTCCAGAGGTCCCACAACACAAAAGTGTGGGTGTACCAACCAGCCCAGGAGGAAGGAGCTGAGCAGAGGATGGGAGTGGTAGTGGCTCTGACTGCAATTCTTATTCACAGTGGCAATCCTCAAACCGATGCTCTTTAGAGCTAGAGCAGTGAAAGAAGGGCAAACCTTTTCTTCCCTCAGGGCACACCCTGATGTTGGGCCTTTTACCTGATGGTAGTTGGGGTGCCCTTGATGTTGTGGATTTTATACTGAAGTGCAGAATGGGAGTTGTAGTACATAGAATGGTATCAAAACGCAGCTCCAAATAATTCACAGTGCAAATCTTCCCAGATAGCAATGTATAGATTTGAGCAAGGATGGGGGCTGTAGTACTCTTTCCGTCTGTCTCTCACTGCAGAATCTTGAGCTGGCAATATTAATCTTGTAATGGTGGCTGTAATTCCCAGCTAAGGTATACAGGATTAAGATATGATGGGCCAGAGTGTGTCTGGGTGTTAAGGGTGTAGCATTGTTTCTCTCACTGCAGTAAAGTCTCTATCTGCGTTAAAAGGGTTTTCCGAGATTGTGTGTGAAATGCAGAAACAATTGACATGCCGCAGATTACAAAATCTTCACAGCAGGTCAATTTCCACGCGGAAAGTTGTAAAGGGAAGATGTAAGATGGATATTGTCTGGTAAGGGATTACGGTGATTGGGGACCGACATTTTGGCCTGGGTATTGTTATAGTAGTGTGCATGGGAATGAGTGATGGTTATAAACGTCTGAGAAGAACTACAGCAGAACTACAAAAGAACTAGAGTCATGTGATAAGTTATAACATCGAACTTTATTTGGACAATATCAACAGTGATTTCAATATGGACCTTCTCTGGGCCGCAATCCTGTAGGGTGGGGGGGAGGGAAAGGAAGGGGTTTATGTTTTTGTACTGTTTTTTCATAAAATTGTCAATAAAAATTATCTGATTCAAGAAGAAAAAAGCATAAAAAGTATACACAAGAATTGTGAAATTTCATTCACTTTGCTGGTACTGTACAGCGCTGTGGTTTTTCAGCACAAAAATCGAATGGAAAAACTGTGTAATCCGCAGGTAGCTTTCAGGTGAGCACCTTACTGTAGAGGATGGCACGTCTGCAGAATGTTGTGACATCATGGGTGCAAAAGTTGAACACAGCAGGAGACAAGAAGGGCATCTCAGAAGAGGTAAGACAGGAGCCAGGAGGTCTCTTCTTCCCATCTCCAGCATGGGAACGGGGGGGGGGGGGGGGGGTGATGCTTCCAGCAAGAGTGAGATGCGGGTATGGGGAAAATTGCTGCTATCATTGGGATATACAGTGGAAGTCTAGCTTCCAGTGGGAGAAAGGGGGAAGAATGCTGCCATTGAGGAGGCATGGAAATGCAGAATCCTGAGAATGGGGGAGGAGTAGCGCCAGTGGTGTGTGAGAGATAGGGGAAGAATTCTGCTGTAAGTGAGGAAAGGGTGGGAAAGGGGGGAATGCTGCTGTCATTGGGGGAAGGGATGAGAAGTGCCACAGCCTCTACTGTAACTGCTGGAGCAAGTCAACCTGATCACAGCATTTACTGTGTAACTGTATTTGGTTACTTATTCTGAAACTGGACTTGTACATCTGCATGCCCTACTTGTTTATTCACACCTCACGGCTGCATACACTCACTGCACACTGGTATACAGTACACACTGCACATCTATATGTCCTGCTTGTTTAGTCACACTGCACATATGCATGTCTTACTCGTTTATTCACACCCACAACTGCATACACTCACTGCACACTGGTATACACACTGCATATCTGCACGTCCTGCTCGTTTAGTCACATTGCAAACCTGCATACAGTGTCGGACTAAGGTAGCTAGGGCCCGCCAGTAAAATTTATTTTGGGGGCCCACCGTACGTATACATTCAAATATAATAAATATTTTGACAAGTTTTGTATATGAACATAGGCTGGTTGAGGTGCTGTACATTGAATATATGTATGTGGTGCAGTAAGTCTACTGTGTTATGTGCCACTTGTGCAGGGGGTGGGAGACTAGGGGCCAACCTTGCTCAGCGGCCCACCGGTGGATTCCCCTGTACCCCTGTGGGCCAGTCCGAGCCTGCCTGCATACACTCCCTGCACACTGGTATACACACTGTACATCAGCATGTCTTATTCGTTTATTCACACCTGCATACACTCGCTGCACACTGGTATACACACTGCACATCTTACTGGTTTATTCACACCTGCATACACTTACTGCACACTGGTATACACACTGCACATCTGCATATCTTACTCGTTTATTCACACCTGCATACACTTACTGCACACTGGTATACACACTGCACATCTGCATGTCTTACTCATTTATTCACACCTGCATACACTCACTGCACACTGGTATAAACACTGTACATCTGCATTTCTTACTCGTTTATTCACACCTGCATACACTCACTGCACACTGGTGTACACACTGTACATCTGCTTGTCTTACTCTTTTATTCACACCGCACACCTGCATACACTCACTGGTATACACACTGCACATCTGCATGTCTTACTCATTTATCCACACCTGCATACACTCACTGCACACTGGTATACACACTGTACATCTGCATGTCTTACTCATTTATCCACACCTGCATACACTCACTGCACACTGGTATACACACTGTACATCTTCATGTCTTAATCGCTTATTCACACCGCACTCCTGCATACCCTCACTGCCCACTGGTATTCACACAGCACATCTGTATGTCTTACTCGTTTATTCACACCGCACACCTGCATACACTCACTGACCACTGGTATACACACTGCACATCTGTATGTCTTACTCGTTTATTCACACCGCACACCTGCATACACTCACTGACCACTGGTATACACACTGCACATCTGCATTTCTTACTGGTTTATTCACACCTGCATACACTCACTTTACACTGGTATACACACAGCACATCTGCATGTCTTACTCGTTTATTCACACCGCACATCTGCGTACACTCACTGCCCACTGGTATACACACTGCACATCTGCATTTCTTATTCATTTGATCACACCTGCATACACTCACTGCACACTGCTGTGGGGGGAGCAGGCACAGCATACATTTGCATGGTAGTGCAGTTCCTGTCCTACAGCTTCTCCTGTGAAGCTCCTAACAAACAGCAGACTCAGTCTTCCCTCACCTGCCATAACTAATAATGGAGCTGCTCAGCACTCGGGGGTTTGGAAGCATTTTGAGGGTCCTGCAGCATATAAATGTTCCATTATGGTAGCAGTTAGTAGGACAGGCAGTGTGCACTTACTTTTCTTATTGCTGTGCTCCGTCCTCCTCCAACCACTGAAGTGAAGTGCTACTTCTGCTGCAGGCGGGACTATTTCCCCTGAACTGAAAGCATCTGATTGGATGAAGCAGGTGCCTGTCACAAGTACTAATCTGTGATAGGTTCTGCTCAATGAGGCCAGGTTTAGGGGAATCTCTGCTCACACCATCCGTGTCTGCAGCTCGTATATAGTGCAGAAAGGCTGAAGTCACATTTAGTCCTCTTTTAGGGTATGTTCAGACGACGACAATTGTCGCGCGACAAAAAGTCGCACTATTGTCGCGCGACAATTTTTATAATGGGAGTCTATGGTGTCGCAGTGCGACATGCGACATGCTGCGACTGCGACACGACAGTCGACAAAAATCCATCCGGGATGGACTTCTTGCGACTGTTGTGTCGCAGTCGCAACATGTTGCATGTCGCACGTGCGACACCACCATAGACACCCATTATAAAAATTGTCGCGCGACATTAATGTGACATCAATGTCGCGCTACAAATGTTGCAGTGTAGTGGTTCACAAATTGTCGCGCGACTTTTTGTCGTCGTCTGAACATACCCTTACAGTACATGACTGAGTTTATCCTCAGGGTGCGGTGCGTCAAGCAAACGCCTAGCATCCTGACTGAATCCTGACCCATTCATTTTAATGGGTCTGTGCACATGAGCGTAGTTTTTCTCGCATCATTTCTTTGTTCAGGAAAAATCGCAGCATGTTCTATATTCTGAACTTTTCACGCAGTTCTGAATGGGGCTTCTGTTAAAAACAGTTTGCGTTTTTCACTGATGGTTGCTAGGAGATATAGATTGTTATTATTCAGTTTTTTTTCACGCACGTGAAAAACTTATCAAAAACTGATTGTACCTGCTGCGAAAAAACTGAACGCAACTGTACTTTGCTTGCAGAACCATCAGTTTTTTTTCAGAGCAGAGATAATCTGTATTGTTTGTGTTAAAGAGACCTTCTGGGGCCTTCACACGCGGCAGATTTTCTGGCAGAAAATTCAGCGACTGAAAATCAGTTCCATTCATTTGAATGGGGCAGCAAGCACGTGGGTTACTGCAAGCCCCATTAAAGTGAATGGAACCGATTTTCAGTTGTGGAATTCTTTGCCACAAAATCTGCCGCGTGTCAGGATACCTTTCACCTGGTGTGTGTTTAAAAAAGATTTTTTTTTTGTACTGAGAATGTCTTGTGGATTTCGATGCATTTCTGCACTAAAATCCAAATATGTTTTTAGCAGGTTTTGTTCAGGATTTTGATGCCGTTTTTCCCCAGCCTCACTCTTTGCATCACAAAAAGGGTGAAATCCACACTAAAATAAAGTATGGGAAAATCCTATTAAAGAGACATTCCCACCACAAACATATGGCATATGAATTAATCTAAGGGCTCATGCACACGACCGTATGTATTTTGTGGTCCGCAAAACACGGATCCGCAAAAAAAAAGGGATGACATCCGTGTGACGTCCATGTTACGTCCGTATTTTTGGCCGATCCACTGTAACAATGCTTGTCCTTGTCCGCAAAACGGACAAGAATAGGACATGTTCTATTTTTTTGCGGAACAGACTTGCAAACATACGGATACGGAATGCAAACGAAGCCATTTCAGTTTTTTTTGTGGTCCCATTTAAATAAATTCTTCCAGTGAGCATCCTCATCTACAGGAGATGTGGAAACAGTGGGCATGCTCATCTACAGGAGATGTGGAAACAGTGGGCATGCTCATCTACAGTAGATGTGGAAGCGGTGGGCATGCTCATCTACGGGAGATGTGGAAACAATAGGCATACTCATCTACGGGAGATGTGGAAACAGCGGGCTTGCTCATCTATGGGAGATGTGGAAACAGTGGGCATGCTCAGCTGTTTCTGTATATCCCACAGACTATGGACATCTCTTTTCTACAAATGAGTACTCAAATGTCCACCAGTCTCAAGGAGTCTGTATAGAAAAGGAATGTCTCCCAAAAATAAAATGGTACAGAGCTGTAGGCACCCCGTTAGCCTCTGTATGGTCCTTTATAGGGCTAAATTACTAAGATATTTTTTCTCTTTCATTAACATATTGTGAAGATAAGGTGCGTTGCTAGGTTAAAACATTCGGGGCCTGGGCCCCTGATGTTTTGTCCCAGGCCCTGAATGTACTGCCTGCCAGCTAGATACAACTGTATTACCAGTAAAACAGGCAGTGGTTGAGAAGGACCTGCGATGATGTCACCATCATGTGACCAGTGCTGGAGAGGATAGCAGTGAAGAGGAGTCCTGGGGGTAGAAGCTGTGGTGATGTCTGCTACATGAGGAAAGGTAAGTGAAGGGAGAGGCAGAGCAATGCTGGGGGTTGTGGTTATTTAACTGGGACTGTATGTTAGGGCTGTATGTTGATGGTGGCTGTAGGAGGGAATTATGTTATTTACATGGGACTGAATGTTGGAGGAGGCTGGGGGAGGGAGTGATGTTATTTACATGGGACTGTATGTTGATGGCGGTTGTGGGAGGTAGTGGTTATTTACATGGGACTGTATGTTGATGGCGGTTGGGGGACGGAGTGATGTTATTTACATGGGACTGAATTTTGGATGGGGCTGGGACAGGATGATGTTATTTACATGGGACTTTATGTTGGAGAGGGCTGCGGGAGAAAGTGATGTTATTTACATGGGACTGTATGTTAAAGGCGGCTGTGGGAGGGGAATGATATTATTTACATGGGACCAAAAATGGTGTAGTTCCCAGGTTTAAAAGGTACATCTGCCAGGACCTATGATGATGACTTCAACCCCTAATAGCAAGTATTAGAAGTTCACAATTAGCTCTGCATTGATCCATACAGACTGGAATGGAGTGGTAAGAGGAGGTCCCCCACTTTTCTCTTCATTTGCCCCCCACCCAATCCCTGCTTTTACTCATTGCTCACTCATATATAATACTTCAGACAGTTACAGTGACCACTACTTCATGTACCTGACATACAGTGACCATAAAGTATAACTGACCACATATATCTGTACACACTGCATCTATTATACCTATTATAGATCTATATGTATATATACTGTATGTATATATATATATATATATATATTTATATACACACACTGCATATATTACACAGTATTATAGATGCAATATGTATAGATATATAGTATATACAGCAGAGTTCTAATATGTGAGGTATGGGGTATACTAGATGCAGTGTACAGGTATATAGTATATACAGCGGTGTACTGATATGTGAGGTACAAGGTATAATAGATGCAGTATGTATAGATATATAGTATATACAGCAGTGTAATGATATGTGAGGTAAGAGGTATAATAGATGCAGTGTGCACAGGTATATAGTATATACAGCAGTGTACTGATATGTGAGGTACTAGGTATAATAGATGCAGTGTGCACAGGTATATAGTATATACAGCAGTGTAATGATATGTGAGGTATGAGGTATAATAGATGCAGTGTGTATAGCTATAAAGTATATATAGTATATACAGCAGTGTAATGATATATGAGGTATGAGGTATAATAGATGCAGTGTTTAGAGATATATAGTATATACAGCAGTGGGGGCCCAATTTAGATTCTTGCTATGGGGCCCAGTGATTTCTATGCACGCCCCTGCAGGAAACTATAGAAATTCCAAGAATCAAAAACAAACGACTGTCATAAAAAAATAGAGAGAAAACTGTGATTTTCAACAAGAATAGGACTTGCTGCAATAGCAGACACAGGACAAAAGAGTCACTGTTCCTGGAAAGTGTGAGATTATTCTCTGATGTCTGCACAAGTTTGTCATTTGAATACTAATTACCTAAATGTAATTGAAAAGAAACAACATTAAGCATCAAAGAACCAGAGAAAGTGGATCAGAAGATGAAGCCTTACTTGTTTTCTCACTGGTCCAGGAACTGACAACTCCAGAAGCTGATTTGGACTATGCAGTTCGAGCTTATGCTTTCCATTTATATGGAAAGCTGCTTTTGCTGAGTCACCATGAGAACTTTTCAAAACTGGGGGAGGGATCACAATTCCATAGTACATAAAGCAGATAGACATAAAAAAAAGATGAAAAGGGCAGTATGGAGGGAGGTAATAAAAACAGGTATATCCTGAAATCTGAGATGTGGTAAAAGGTCAACCAGACTTTCAGAATACTATGTAGATAAGGGCTCATTCGCACGACCGTGGTTTAGTTCCGCATCCGAGCCGCATTTTCTGTGGCTTGGGTGCGGATTCATTCACTTCGTGTGCTGTCCACATCCGTTGCTCCGTTCCGTGACCCTGCAAAAAGTAATGTCCTATTCTTGTCTGTTTTGCAGACAAGAATAGGCATTTCTATAAAGGGCTGTTCTGCAAATTGTGGAAGGCACACGGGCGGCATCCGTGTTTTGCGGATCCGCAATTTGCGGACTGCAAAACATGGCACGTTCGTGTGAACAAGCCCTAAAGCTAATAAAATCTATGAGATGGGGGAGAACATTATCCAGACTTTTGCATGCAGTGGTATTTCTCTGCCAGGATGCCATTTATGCTGGAAACCCAACAGATCGATGCCGGATCCCATTATAGTGGACTGTAATCTGGTGGTGTCCGGCTATGCCAGATACTAGGGATGAGCGCTCACTCCGTACAGTATTCAAACAAAGTTTTATGCGAATTGACTTCGGATGTTTCGCTCATCCCTACCGGATACTATCATACCTCCCAACTTTTTGGACAGTCAAAGAGGGACATTTATGATTCATTGTGTGAAAGATCCATTTTTCCTGGACATTTATACAGTTCAATAGTTTTTTCTTATGAAATAGCGCCCAAGTAATCTGAATGTAGAAATTTCTAAAATCCCAACTGCATCAAATAATGAAATAATATACAAGTGCTCAAATATACATGGAGGAACCAGAGAAACACTGTCTGGGTCAAAATTGTGAATGTAATAATTCAAATCAATACTTCAGATAAAAAAGAGGGACACTTGGGAGGTGTGTGCTGTAACTCTGAAAAGTTAACTCTGTAAAGTCTGTTCCTCTGCCAAAACAGACTACTGGATTTACAAAACGTAGATCTGAATGAACTCTAATGGTCCTTTTACATGGACTAATGATCAGACAGATCGTTTGTATAAACGCTTGTTCGCAATAACTGTCCTGTGTAAAAGGTGCCAGCAATCCCCCGTTGAACAAACAGTTGCTCATTCATCAGGTGATTATGTTATTTTGTGGGGACCAAAAATCAATAGGGTCATTTATTATAGTGTTTTGCGCCTTTTTTAGGGCTCATGCACACAGCCGTAGCTGTATTTCTAGTCTGCAAATTGTGGATCCGCAAAGCATGGATACCAGCCATGTGTGTTCCACATTTTGCGGAACAGAATGTCCTGCCCTCTACAGAATTGCCCTATACTTCTCTGTAAAATGGATAAGAATAGGACATGTTCTATTTTTTTGTGGGGCTGCGGAACTGACATACGGATGTGGACAGCACACGGGCCTATTTATGTGGGTGCGCCTTTTTTTATGCATGGATTGGGCGCAAAAACATTCTAATTTTTACTTCACTCCAGGGGTGGCATAGTTCTGTTTGTCTGCTTTGTGTTGGGCTGTGCGACAATTTTGTTAAATTGCAGCATCATTGGGTAGACATACGCCTTTTCACAAACATGAATGTGTATATGGCTGCAACTTTTTAACTTTCAAATATGATATTTTATTTATCTAATATGCAAAATTTTTGCTGCAGTTTTGCATCTAATTTGTGAACCGACCAACCAGTAGTCTTATTGCACATGATCCACCTTCGTCCTGACGATTGCAAAGATGCCTCGCCTAATTAATTCTCTGCTGTGTGACTCTTTATAAATACTATGCCTAATACTGACAGACTAATCCACTACTATTTTTGGTCTGCAACATGGGCACCACTGCCATATGTTTGTCTGAATGGGGCCTAAATACACTGCCTGTCCAAAAGTTGCCACCAAAAAAAAAAAAGGTCACACACTGTAATATTTCGTTGGACGTCCTTTAGCTTTGATTACGGCACGCATTTGCTGTGGCATTGTTTCGATAACCTTCTGCAATGTCACAAGATTTATTTCCATCCAGTGTTGCATTCATTTTTCACCAAGATTTTGCATTGATGATGGGTCTGACCGCTGCGCAAAGTCTTCTCCAGCACATCCCAAAGATTCTCAATGGGGTTAAGGTCTGGACTCTGTAGGGGCCAATCCATGTGTGAAAATGATGTCTCATGCTCCCTGAACCACAATTTCACAATTTGAGCCTGATGAATCCTGGCATTGTCATCTTGGAATATGCCCATGCCATCAGGGAAGAAAAAATCCATTTATGGAATAACCTGGTCATTCAGTATGTTCAGGTAGTCAGCTGACCTCATTCTTGGAGCACATACTGTTGTTGAACCTAGAGCTGACCAACTGCAGCACCCCAGATCATAGCACTGCCCCCACAGGCCTGTACAGTAGGCACTAGGTATAATGGGTGCATCACTTCATCTGCCTCTCTTCTTACCCTGATGCGTCCATCACTCTGGAACAGGGTAAATCTGGACTCATCAGACCACATGACCTTCTTCCATTGCTCCAGAGTCCAATCTTTATGCTTCCTAGCAAATTGAAGCCTTTTTTTCTGGTTTGCCTCACTGATTAGTGGTTTTCTTACGGCTACACAGCTGTTTAGTCCCAATCCCTTGAGTTCCCGTCGCATTGTGCGTGTGGAAATGCTCTTACTTTCACTCTTAAACATAGCCCTGAGTTCTACTGTTGTTTTTCTTCGATTTGATTTCACCAAACATTTAAGTGATTGCCGATCACGATCATTTAGGATTTTTTTCCAGCCACATTTCTTCCTCGAATACGATGGGTCCCCACTATCCTTCCAGTTTTTAATAATGCGTTGGACAGTTCTTCACCCAATTTTAGTAGTTTCTGCAATCTCCTTAGATGTTTTCTCTGCTTGATGCATGCCAATGATTTGACCCTTCTCAAACAGACTAACATCTTTTCCACAACCACGAGATGTGTCTTTCTACATGGTTGTTTAAGAAAGGAGAAGCAACTCATTGCACCAGTTGGGGTTAAATAACTTGTTGCCAGCTGAAAGATAATCGCCCATGTAGTAATTATCCAATAGGAGGCTGATACCTATTTGCTTAGTTAAATTCAGGTGGCGACTTTTTTTTTGGACAGGCAGTGTATTAGTCACAAGTGTCCATCACAGGACAGTGCCCCACATATCTTTGTTTACCAGCCACAGGTTCCCCAATACTAGAGTCTGGAAGTTACAGGTGCACCGATAAAGAAGTCTGTTCCGTAACACTACTACTGCTACTTATTGCTTTGTCTTCTTCATCCTGATGCCAGTGTTATCACCACTCTGCAATTACATCTCTAAGAATTGCATGAGCAAACGCTTCAGCTTACAACAGGGCTCCAAGGAGACAAGCAAAACAGCTTGACAACAAGAAAGAATGGGGGGAGCATAACACAACAAATCTTTAAAAGGGGGTTGTACAGGATTGTCATGTCCTACTGGTCACTGCTGAGTCATGGCCCAATAGAACACAACTGGCTATATGGCCACCACTGACTTACTGTTTCTGGTGGCATTATGGTTCCAGAATGAGACAGTGTTGGAGAATCAGGATTATATCTGAATGTCCGCCATGTTGTCTTAGACATCTTATATTTCTACCTTAAAGCTTAGATAGAGTCACCTTGAATACTGATATATGTACTGTTGCTAAGAAAAAAGAGGTCTTTAGGCTATTTTCACACTAGCGGCAGGGGAGTCCGTCAGGCTGTTCCGGCGGGTAAACAGCCTGTCGGATCCATCCTGCCGCTAGTTCACGTGTGCCCCCAGACTGCCCTTCCGTCCCAATTTATTTTAATGAGGGCCGGGGCGGAGTGCTGGCGGCAGCACGGCAGCGCACGGCGGGAGGTACTGCATGTCATACTTTTAGTCCGGCGGCTTCTCTCCGTGTGCTGCCGCCGGAAATCCGCCTCTGCCCCCGTTATAGTCAATGGGGATGGAGCGGCGGTCAGGGGGCACACGTGAACTGGCGGCAGGACGGATTCGACAGGCTGTTCACCCGCCGAAACAGCCTGACGGACTGCCCTGCTGCTAATGTAAAAGTACTCTTAGGTGATCAATTAAAGCCTATGTTTTCTGATTAGGACTAGCTAGTTATGAGATCATGGAGTCTTAGTCACATATTTATGTCCTTCAGAGCTTCTTTTAGATACTTGATTATTGGACATTTGTCAGCTTCTTTAGTTTATGGCAAACAAACACTTTCAAAGATAATGGAATCAGAGGATGATGGATCAAAGGTTAAAGATACATTAGATATTTATTCTCATATGTGTTAGAAACATTTTAGCCAATTAACTATCATAAAGTATAAAGAGGCGTAAGTCTTCCTTATGCATATTGATGATGGAGGTGCAACTTAGGTACATCAGTGGTTATGAATAGTAAAGCATTTGTGAGGGCATATGTATAATAATGATGGATGGATGCTTGGAACCCACAACCTAAGCACCCACATAACTTGGACGAGTGCCACGCCGTCTTATCTACTTATGTGTAATAATTATGCGATGATGTAATTTGGGCGTGTCACCATTCACTCCTATGGATTGCGGCAAACCTGTATTACAATACTATATGTTCCTTTGTCCTCTGGGTATAAAAAAAGCGTATGTGGGGACACACCCACACACACAAAGCGCTGCCTTTTTTCTACTGCTGCTTCACATATTCATCTACATCATGCCATATTCTGCCTGACTTATATTTATTTCAATGCTGTCTTGCAGCTCTTGTCTCAGGATAAACGAAAGAATCTTCTCAAGAAGAAGTCGTCTCAAGAAGTTTTGTGTTGCTGCGGCCAATTACCAACAGACAGCAGAACGTGCTTTGGACAGTGAAACACACTTGGTTACCTACGGCACTTTGGATCTCTATGAACTCTGGCATACTATCTCTTATCAGTCAACGTGTACTGTAAAGGTCTTGAAGCGACTGTCTGCTAAATCTATATATATAAAAAAGGACGTATATATGTATGTATGTTCCGCAAAAACGCAACCATCCTTTTCAACGAAACTTGGTATACACATCCCTTGCTACCAGGAAAGAAATCTTGTGGGGTCTCAGCTCTCTAAGACCGAGATATTCCCAAAAAATGACCTGCATTATAGCCAATACAAGCCTTGCTGCCTTTCACTTAACTCCTAACTGCCATACACACGGTCACATGTCTATTATCAGCCAATAGAAGCTTGCAGGTCCTACTCCAGGTTGCCATAACAACTAATCACAGCTTTTACCAGTTCATTTCGCAGGTCCTGAAATTTTCAGTCATATGACATATGACAGCACAACTACACTGCTACATGCATGGGGGGCAGGGGCCACTATTAAATGGACGGGCGCTGTGTAGTTCACTGTTAAAGGGGCAGTCACTGTTAAAGAGGTGGCCACTGTGAAAGTCACAGTTAAAGGGGCGGTCACTGTTAAAGTGGCAGCAACTGTGAAAGTCACTGTTAAAGGGGCGGTCACCGTGAAAGTCACCATTAAAGGGGAGGCCACTGTGAAAGTCATTGTTAAAGGGGCGGTCACTGTTAAAGGGGCGGTCACTGTTAAAGTGGCGGTCACCGTTAAAGGGGCGGCCACTGTGAAAGTCAGTTTTAAAGGGCCGGTCACCATTAAAGGGGAGGCCACTGTGAAAGTCACTGTTAAAAGGGCAGCCACCATGAAAGTCACTGTTATAGGGGTAGTTAACATTAAAGGGACAGTCACTGTTAAAGGGGCGGCTAGTGTGAGCGTCACTGTTAAAGGGATGGCCACCATGAAAGTCACTGTTAAAAGGGCAGCCACTGTGAAAGTCACTGTTAAAAGGGCAGCCACTGTGAAAGTCGCTGTTAAAGGGGCAGTCATCGTTAAAGGGGCAGCCACTGTGAAAGTCACTGTTAAAAGGGCAGCCACTGTGAAAGTCACTGTTAAAGGGGCAGTCATCGTTAAAGGGGTCGCCACTGTGAAAGTCACCGTTAAAGGGGAAGTCATTGTGAAAGTCACTGTTAAAGGGGCGGTCACTGTTAAATGGACGGCCATTGTGAAAGTCACTGTTAAAGGGGCGGTCACCGGTAAAGAGGTGGCCACTGTAAAAGTCACTGTTAAAAGGGGAGCCATTGTGAAAGTCACTCTTATTAAATATAAAACTGCAATAAATAAATACCCGAGCAACGCCAGGTCTTCAGCTAGTAATAGTGATAAAATACAGATATGTCTACCTAGCATGTGCAACTTAAAGAGGACCTTTCATGGGTCTGAACATTGTAAGATAACTATCTGGACATGTAAAGCGGCGCCCAGGGATCTCACTGCACTTACTATTATCCCTGGGCGCTGCTCCATTTGCCCACTGTGCCCCCGTTACCGTCTCCCACGCTGTATGGTAATCGCTACTAACTTTGCAACAGGGAGGAGACCTCAGCTTCTCTCCCTGGGTGTTCCTTCTCCCTTTTTCTCGCTGGCTGTGACGCTCTGCGCTGCGATTGGACAGCGCAACAGCCAGATAGCTGATTGGTGGCTATCTGGAGTGGCAGGGGAGATAGGGTCGGGGTGGGATGCGTATTTGTTTTAATTTCATTTTCATCTTGGGGGGTATGCAACCCTATTAGACGATTGAAATTGTATCTGATCATTTTGTTATTGGAAACCAATAAAAAAGAGTTTAAAAAAAAGATTGCCCTAAAACATCTAAAATAAGGCTACATGCACACTACAGTTGTTTTTTGCTGTCCGCAAATCGGGATCCGCCAAAAAAACTGATGGTCCATCAGTTTTTTTTTTGGAGGATTCCTTTGTTTTCACAGATACCTTGCAATAAATGCCTATCCTCGTCCGCAAATGAGAAAAAAGTAGGACATGCACTACTTTTTTTGCTGAAGGGAAACACGGACAACGTACGTGGAACACAATCGGATGAACTGTCAGCATTTTTTTGCTGACCCATTGAAATGAATGGGTTCCTGTCCATTCCGCAAAAAAAACTGAAACGGAAGCTGAGAAAAACAACTGTCGTGTGCATGAGGCCTAACTGAAACAACTTTGCAGATGATCTTGATCTTCTGTTTTGGTTATACAGCTTCTGTGTAGACCTACGTGTCTCTATAGTGTGATAGATAATGTGGAAAAGTTGTGGATGGAGTCTAGATTTGCCCAGAGTTGTAGCGTCATCTATCTGATGCAATCAGGGAGTTAATTTATCAAAGATAGAGATACTTCTCTTTATTAGGTTTTGTTTAAAATCTAGTAATAAACCTTGAATTGCCAGAATTGCCGGAGTGGGGTGCCCAGGCCCACCAGTATAATACATTCTGGGGGCCTTTTGCACAGCTACATGCAAATATTATCTGACTCCCAGGTGCAACTCCCAAAAACTGTGGAAAAATATTTTTTTTCAGTAGCAGCTTGCTGCCTAGCCTATGCCTCAGACTGTTCTGTCATGGAGACCCTGTCAGTATACAGGTGACAGGAACACATGCTCACACAGCAGCAAGGTATTTCTAGATTACATTTTGTGAGTCCCCTTAGCAACTGGATCCCTGGGGAAAAAGGAGGGATACCGGCTGGTGTGCCACTGTGCCTAGGAAGTCAACCCAGCCACCTGATGCATCTATAATAATAAACTGAGTAGTTTGCTGAATTATCTGTCCAGTTCTTATATGCATCATAGGCTGGTTGAAATGCGGTATGTACAACCTGTATGTTGTGCAGTCTAGTTGTGCAAGGGTTGAGGGACTAGCCCCCACACTTGTTCAGGCACCCCCTGGGGGATTAACCTGTTCCTCTGTGGGCCTGAGTCCTGATTGCTAGAGTTGTAGGAGAGAAGGGTAGGCTTCCGACACCACTTACTCCACTCATTTTGTGCTGGCTCATTAGGAGCCGACTAGGAGAGCTGCCTAAAGCCCTTTTCACACGGGCGAGTTTAAATAATAGCATTCTCACTACAAAATGCTTAGTAAAATGTGCATTAAGGGGTTAAAAATAAAAATATAAACTCACCTTATCCACTTTATCGCGTAGTTGCCGATCTCTTCCATGGTGATGGACCATGTGATGAGCGCAGTGACGTCATCACAGGTCCTTTAGCCAGCAGCTAATGCTTGAAGAAGAGAGAAGAGAAGGCAACTACGATCAAGTGGATAAGGTGAGTTTATTTTTTTTATTTTTAACCCCTTAATGCACATTTAACTAAGCATTCTGTAGTGAGAATGCAATTATTTTCCCTTATAACCATGTTATTGCTTTACTAGCAATGTGGTAATGAGCTGGGTCTATTGATGTTCTAATTTGCCTACAAAATGAATTACTATTGACATGACAATAAGTATGCAAATTCCTGTGCACACTTATACAAACAGGAAAGAGGCTTTCTCTTTTCCCTTTCCTGAGTCATTAGTTTAGAAACTTTTATGGCTTTTTATGTGAATATAGCTAAAATCTTATTTTTATTAATTTTCAAGATTAAAATACAGAACAGAAGAAGGTAAATAGTCTGTGTTCATGCAGTGAATAGAAGAGAAAAGAAGAAAGGAAAGAATGAGAGAGAGAAAGGGGGGAGGGAAGGAACGGAACGAAATTCCTGTTTTTACCTGGCAACTGCACTGTATTCAATAGGCTGAAATATCCTGTTACCCACAGATCATTTTTCAGCTTTGCTGGGTAACAGGGGATTTTATGACAGCTCTCTTGTACTGCAGACACATGGCACAGCTATTATTAAGAATACTTGCGTAATATGACATCTGAGGGAGCATGCCATTACATGTCGGGTTCACTAGGTTAACACAGCAATAAGTATGCAACCTGTGTACTTGTAGGCTTTCAATTTTCCCTATCCTGAAATCCCTATCCTGAGTTGTTTGCATATAAGTGTTTAGGCCTTTTTATGAAAATATTGATATAAAACAAAAATCCTGTTTTCACAGTAGCAAGTAGACCACACAAAATAGGCTGACATATCCTGACATACTATTTTCAGCTTTGCTGGGTAGCCTTTGGCATGTTCAGCAGAGCCAATCAGGAAATGACCTAGTCATGATCCAGTGCATGACTGTTTTAGGGGGATTGCTATGCCGACCAGCCAAGTTCCAGCGTGATGTCCAATCCCACAGCCAGATGGAGGATTTCAGTCCTGTGCTGACTGTTTGTTTTTCTGTGATTGTATACGGACTCATGTTTGTTCTGTGTGCTCAAAACAGTGCTGCATTTCTGTTTGACCACGGCTGTGTATTAACCACGGCTAGATTCTGGATTAACCCCTTGTCTACTGATTAGGCTTTAACTGTTTCTTGTGGCTTTGACTCTTCAGCTTGTTTCTGGATATACCAATTGTCTGTTTTTAATGGTATTGACTCTCCTGACTTAGACTGGCTTGTTTTACTCTCATACTGCTCCTTGTCTTCTGATAGGTCTGCTACCTCTGAGCTTGTACCTTGTTTCTGCTGCCTTATTCCACAGATGTAAACTGTAGCAGCCAAGTCCAACCAGCCTAGCACCGGGCTCTGGTGAAGACTTAGGCCCCTTTCACACGGGCGAGTTTTCCACGCGGGTGCAATGCGTGAGGAGGACGCATTGCACCCGCACTGAATCCGGGCCCATTCATTTCTATGGGGCTGTGCACATGAGCGGTGATTTTCACGAATCACTTCTGCGTTGCAGGAAAATCGCAGCATGCTCTATATTGTGCGTTTTTCACGCAAAGCAGGCCCCATAGAAGTGAATGGGGCTGCGGGAAAATCGCAAGCATCCGCAAGCAAGTGCGGATGCGTTGCGATTTTCCCGCATGGTTGCTTAGCAACGGGACCCGATCTCTATTATTTTCCCTTATAACATGGTTATAAGGGGAAATAATAGCATTCTTAATAAAGAATGCATAGTAAAATGAAGTAGAAGGGGTTAAAAATAATAAAAGTTAACTTACCTTAGCCGCTTGATCGCGTAGTTGCGATCTGTCCTCTCTTTCTCTGCATCAGCTAAGATCTAAAGGACCTGTGATGACGTCACATCACATGGTCCAATCACATGGTCCATCTGTGACTTATTTGGGCAGTCACAGGGCCAAAACTGACCAAATAACTCAAGTATGAACTCAACCTTACAGGCCAATGTTAGCGCCAAGAAGAAGTGCACTCCTTTTACACTGTCGTTAGCAGATTCCACAAAGATGTCTACACAACCTGTTCTAATAAATGCTTATACAAGTAGAGCCCTCCGACAGAGTGGAGAGGGTGTCAGCAGTAAGTTTATGTTGAATCACTGATAATTTTGCCCTTCCTTTGATCCGTCAGAACAATAACCCCCGAAAAACGGATCATGTCTCTTGAGCATCTGCTGTCACTGGGTCAGCTTTTGGTCAGTATTCCATCAGTATTGCTAATGACAAATAAAACAGGAGTGGATCCAAAACAGAGATGACACATGAATAGAATATTTGCATGTCTTCTGTGTTTTGTACCCACTCCTGCTTTTGGCTACCAAATCACAAGCCAATTCTGATGGGACCATACAGGCCTTACAGCTGCTACACAGACATGATCCGTTGTACGTCTCCTTTTTTCTTCTTTCTGACAGATCAGAAGAAGGTTCAAATAAATGATGATGTCAGCCAGGCCAAAAGGCAAAATAGTGTCCCAGTCATGAAGTGGGGAGGGTGGGAACAGCATGAAAAGTCCACAGAGTGGCCCTATGACAGAGTCTAGAGGTGTTGGCAGCATCAGAAGGAGGCCACAGAGTGGCACAATGACAGTGTGAAGGTGGCGGCAGCAGCAGAAGGCCACAGAGCGGCACAATAACAGAGTCTGGAGGTGGCAACAGCATCAGGAGGCCACAGAGTAGCAAGGTGACATAGTGTGAAGGTGGCAGCAGCATGAGGAGACCACAGAGTGGCAAGGTGACATAGTGTGAAGGTGGCAGCAGCATGAGGAGACCACAGAGCGGCAAGGTGACATAGTACTAACCTCAGTATCTGAGGAAAGGGATTTAGGGGTCATTATATCAGACGACCTAAAGGTGGGCAGACAATGTCATAGAGCAGCAGGTAATGCCAGCAGAATGCTTGGGTGTATAGGGAGAGGCATTAACAGTAGAAAGAGGGAGGTGCTTGTGCCGCTCTACAGAGCACTAGTGAGACCTCATTTGGAGTATTGTGTGCAGTACTGGAGACCATATCTGCAGAAGGATATTGAAACTTTGGAGAGAGTTCAGAGAAGAGCTACTAAACTAGTACATGGATTGCAGGACAAAACTTACCAGGAAAGGTTAAAGGACCTTAACATGTATAGCTTGGAAGTAAGAAGAGACAGAGGGGATATGATAGATTTAAATACATAAAGGGAATCATCACGGTAAAAGAGGAGAGAATATTTAAAAGAAGAAAAACTGTTACAAGAGGACATAGTTTTAAATTAGAGGGGCAAAGGTTTAAAAGTAATATCAGGTAGAATTACTTTACTGAGAGAGTAGTGGACACATGGAATAGCCTTCCTGCAGAAGTGGTAGCTGCAAATACAGTGAAGGAGTTTAAGCATGCATGGGATAGGCATAAGGCCATCCTTCATATAAGATAGGGCCTGGGGCTATTCATAGTATTCAGTATATTGGGCAGACTAGATGGGCCAAATGGTTCTTATCTGCCGACACATTCTATGTTTCTATGTTTCTATGTGTGGAGGTGGCAGCAGCATGAAGAGACCACAGACTGGCAAGGTGACATAGTGCGGAGGTGGCAGCAGCATTAGGAGACCACAGAGTGACCCGGTGACAGAGTGGGGAGGTAGGTGGCAATAACAGTACCCTCTGACGATCGTGGGTGTAAGAAGGAGCACTTGGCATCAGATGTGTTGCATCAGGTGGGTGGCAACATCAGAATAGTAGCTGAGGCAGGTAGCCAGAAGAAACCGGTCTCTTTTGTCAAAGTGTTGGTATGGCACCATGGATGATCTAGTCTGATGCATCAGGCATTGGTGGGTGGAAATCCGGGCTGATCCACACCTTATTCATCTTGACAAAGGTTAGTCTCTCCACATTTTGGGTGGACAGGCGAGTTCTTCTTTGGGTAAATATGGCCCCCGCCACACTAAACGCCCACTCTGATGCCACACTACTGGACGGGCAGGACAGCTTTTCCAGGGAAAACTCTGCCAGTTGCGGCCACAAATCCAGTTTGGCTTCCCAGTACATCTTCAATGACAGCTGGCAGGGTGCACTTAAGTATGCCACCACCTGCTGGTTCAGGTTCTGCTCCAGGTCTAGCTGCTGCTGCTCCTGGTGAGTAGTTTTTTCACTAGGTGGGTGAAGAAAGCTGCTCATCAGCGACTCTAGACTCAAGTTGCTGCTGATGGAGCTGGAACTGCTTCTACCCCCCCCCCTCTGCCACAGCAGCCATGGCAGAGGAACATGAGCGCAGAGGGACCCCCTCTGCGAGACCTGAGAGAGGACCTGAGAGAGGATGGACGATGGCGCAGATAGGCAGCGGCCAACTGACTACATAGGATGTCTCTATAGTAGTTCAGTTTGTCCTCCCTCTCAGCGGGCCTGTAGGGGGGTCCAACAAGGTGGAGAGCCAGAAGTCA
The DNA here is from genome assembly GCA_033119425.1 of Bufotes viridis. Lineage (NCBI taxonomy): Eukaryota > Metazoa > Chordata > Amphibia > Anura > Bufonidae > Bufotes > Bufotes viridis. Next base: position 109,104,522 of record CM065594.1, read on the forward strand.
TGCCTCTTCCAAATGGTGACAATTCAGCTGTCACTACGCAAACAAGTGAGCATGCATCGGGCCATTTGTGCAAGTGACTTGGAGGGACTCCCTGCCTCCATCTCCACTGCATACTGCCACGGTGTGTCTGGGTCCTCTGCCTCCTCTTCCTCATCGCTCTTTAGCTCATCTGGCTGCTCCTTCTCTCATGTCACCTGTGCAGAAAAACCACCCATTTCGCTACACATTGCTTGTGCTCCAATATCCTCCTCCAGATCAGCCCCCACAGGGCTCATGTGGCCATGAGATGTAGGCACCACGTCTTCAGTCCCCTAACCAGCCAGATTTACCAGCATCTGTTCCAGGACATGAAGCAGTGGAATGATGTTATTCATCCCGTAGTCCTGGTGACTGACAAATAACATGGCCTCCTCAAAGGGCCTGAGCAAACGGCAGGTGTCACGCATGAGCTGCCACTGGCTGACATTGAAGTTACACAGGGGAGTACTCCTGTCCGCTTGGATCATCAAGAAATCGTTTATGGCCTTTCTCTGTTCGTATAGTCGGTCCAACATATGGAGGGTGGAATTCCAATGGGTAGAAACGTCGCATATCAGCCTATGTTGGGGGATGCTGTTCTGCCGCTGCAGCTCAAGGAAGTTGTGATTTGCGGTGTACGAGTGGCTGAAGTGCATGTAAAGTTTCCTGGCCATTTTCAGGATGTCTTGCAGATGGGTGAAAGACCTCAGGAATCGCTTGACAACCAGATTGAACATGTGTGCCATGCAGGGCACATGGTTCAGTCCTCCTTGACGCAGCGCTGACACCATGTTCTTCCCGTTGTTGGCTCACCATGGTTCCCAATTTTAAGTTGTCGCGAATTTTAAGCCAGGATTCGATTTCTTGATGAAGGACACAAACCAGTTCCTCCCCTGTGTGACTCAGTTCGCCCAGGCAAACGAGGTGCAGAACAGCGTGACAACGCAGTGCCCTGCACATGTGGTATGCTGGAAGGGCACGGTGAATTGTCCCTGCAGTGGAGGCTGAGGACACAGTGGAGGATTAGGAGGCAGAGGCGGACATTGTCGCAGTACCAACCACGTGAGAACATTAAAGCGGAAGCGGCATCACATGGCCAAGTTGCTGGTGTGGTTGTGCAGGAACCACATTTACCCAGTGGTTCGTAAAGGACATGTATTGCCCCTGACCGTAGTTACAGCTCCACACGTCGGCGCTGTCGTGCACTTTAGCAGAAACCGACAGGCTCAAGGACTGGCCCATCTTCTGTTCTACATGTGTGTGCAGGGCTGGTACTGCCCTTTTGGCAAAGAAATGACAGCTTGGGACTCTCCACCTCAGCTCAGGCACATGCCATCAGTTCTCTGAAAGTTGCAGAGTCCACCACTTGGAAAGGGAGGGACTGCAGCACCAGCAACTTGGACAGAAGCACATTCAGCTTCTGCTCCTTTGGATGAGTGCACACATACTGTTCTCTCTTGGCAATCGCTTCGGTGATCAATTGCTGATGGAATGACTGTCGAGGAGTAGGAGGGCGAGGAGCAGGAGAATCAGGACTAGCAGATGATGTGAAGGACAATTTTGAGGATAGGATTGTTTTAAGTCATTCTCCTGAGTTTCTCCCTAAGGTTGTTTCTAGATTCCATAAGGAAATCTCTCTTCCTTTTGTTCCCAGGCGGTTTCGGAAAAAGAGAGGTTGTTCCAGAACCTGGACATCAGGAGATGTGTGCTTCAGTAGCTAGAGTCGACTAAGAACCTGAGGAAGTCAAACCAGCTGTTGATTCAGTATCTTGGACATAATCGGAGGAAGACATTTAGCAAGGCATCCATGTTAGGTGGATTAAGTCTTGTATTGTTCTTTGTTATGAAAAAAAGGGGATTTCTCCTCCTGCTAAGTTAAAGGCTCATTCCACCAGAGCATTGGCAGCATCTTGGGCAGAAGGCGCCTCTGCTTCTCTTATGGACATTTGTCGGGCAGCCACCTGGTCGAGCCCCTGTACTTTGTTTAGACACTATAACTGATATGTCTTAGCCTTTGGCAGAAAGGTTTTGTCTACGGTCGCCCCCAACCACAATATCTTCACAAAAAAAGCTCCACAGTTAAGGCAAACTTCTACAGCAACACTCCTGGTAGAAAGGACCTTGATGACCTCATAGCCATGTGACCAGTAATATTGCTAGGTTACTGGTCACATGGTGATGATGTCATCTAAGGTCCTAGAGAATCACAGCTCTCACAGTACGCTGCCTGGAGTGCCAGCAGGCATGGCATGGCAGCACCCCCTGTGTAGCTGACAGCCTGACACCCGGGGCAGTGGCTAGCAGGGCCCAAGAGGCAGCTGCCTTGGGCCCCCCAGGAGCAACTGGGCCCGGGGCAGCTGCCCCTTTTGCCCCTTGTTAAAGACGGCCCTGGTTATAGCACACTCAACTCGATCCACTTAGTCGCTTGGGCAGAGAAATAGGAAAGAAAGAAAAAAAAAGCATTGCATCAAATATGTATGGCCACTACATGTGCAACGGACGGTCTCCCCCAAGGGCCCTCTTTATCGCGGCTCAGGTGTAGGAAATGCCAAGTGGCATAGTGTGGCCTCAAATGTCTCTTTATGTATGTCAAGGTGCTCCTACCTGGATACCGCTGGACCCAAGGCTTGGGCTCCGAAGCAATAAATAGGGGGAATAATTGAGGAATAAGAAAATAACAGGAGTCCAGACCTTGAGATGAAGTTCAATGGCAGCTTTACTTGAATAAACGTTTCTCCACACAGTTTCAGGCTTTGTCTTCCAGCTTTGTCTTAAACTGGCAGGCAAACTCAACTCTGCCATGTCTCTGTTTCTCTTTGACTCTGCTGTACTGACAGGCTGGCCATATAACTCCGATTCTTTTGTATGCTGCACTTCTTTGTAGTCTAACTCTAGGTTATGCCAGGGAACTTTCCTCCTGGCTCCTGAGGCTTTAAGCTTTGGCCTCCATGGCCAGCAGAGCTTAAGGTGCTCTGGCTGGCATGGGCACGTCCAGCAGAGACGTGCCCCTTCACACCCTTCCCCTTGCAGGGGGTAACGTGTTTTCATTCCGTGTCCGTTCCTGTTTTATACCATATACGGAACCATTCATATCAATGGGTCCGCAGAAAAAACAAAAGTCAATTCGTTTGCATTCCATTTCTGTATATCCGTTCCGCAAAAAAAATAGAACGTGTCCTATTATTGCCCACAAATAACATTCCGTGGCTCCTTTCAAGTCAATGGGTCCGCAAAAAATACGGAATGCATACAGAACACATCCGTATTTTGCGGATCCATGCAGTAGAAATGCTAGGCCAAGCCCACTTTGCCCATGTGTTTTGGTGTTTACAAACATTAGCTGAGCACATGTGCTAGGTGCTGAAACAGGCCCCAACTCCTTTCCTTGGCTGAGAAGATAGACAGAATGGAAGTAGAGGCTGATTTTGCTCATTGAAGAGTGTCCCCAGCTGTTGCACACCCGCAGCGATGCCTATCATGAGTAGTGATGTCGCGAACATAAAATTTCCCCCGGAGGGGGATCCATGGCAAAACTCCCATGGAAAATTACGTAGTGGACGCAGAGTCGGGTTTTAATCCATAAAGGGCATAAATCAACTAACATTCCTAAATTGTTTGGAATAACATGCTTTAAAACATCCAGTGTGTGTATACGATCAGGTATGATGTTGTATCGATCAGGTAGTGTAAGGGTTACGCCCGATTCTCAGACATTGACATACCAAACTCCTCTTTTAATGCACCGCAAACAACCGCAAACGGTCCATTTGCACAACCGCAAACGGTCCATTTGCACAAGGTTGGATACCAAGCTAGCCACGTCCCAGTGATGTCATTGAAGGTTTCTTCCTCCACCCAGCCACGTACAACACCAAGGGTCCCCGAAAGGTCAATTGAATTGATTTTTCGAACGGGGAGATGGTTAAAAAAAACGCTGGCTCCCTCCCCTTTGTTTTAATCCACGGTCACTGCTTCTGCGCCGTGCAATTTACTCTCACACCCGATATGAGTGGTATTTTCTGTAGTACTATTCTCATCAGTTTAATCCCTCTAACGTCCCCAATCTGGGGGCCATTTATTGAATAGATTTTTCGAACGGGGAGATGGTTAAAAAACGCTGGCTCCCTCCACTCTGTTTTAAACCACGGTGACTGCGTCTGCGCCGTGCAATTTACTGTCACACCCGATATGAGTGGTATTTTCTGTAGTACTATTCTCATCAGTTTAATCCCTCTAACGTCCCCAATCTGGGGCCATTTATTGAATAGATTTTTCGAACGGGAGATGGTTAAAAAACGCTGGCTCCCTCCCCTTTGTTTTAATCCACGGTCACTGCGTCTGCGCCGTGCAATTTACTGTCACACCCGATATGAGTGGTATTTTCTGTAGTACTATTCTCATCAGTTTAATCCCTGTTACATCCCATATCAGGGATTGCCTTTTGTGAAAAAAAATTTAGGCCTGGTACCTTCGACTGCCTTCACAATGACAGACCAAACTCTCATACACCAAACTGAATTGATTTCAGGAACCGGGAGATGGAAAAAGCAGCTTGGTCGGTCCTCATACTCCCAAATTGGGGCACTGCGCGTGCACAGAGCAATGTGCTGTGACACCCTATATGAGTGGTGTCTTAACTAGTACTATTCCTATCAGCGGCGGGCAGGTGCGTGGTAACTTGAGAGCAGGTGACCAAAGCTGAGCTGGAGGAAGATGGTGCGTCAAGGTTCTTAGCGGAAGCTGTTGAAGATTGGGTGTCCTGTCTAAGCCAGTCAACTACGTCCTCAGAATTTTTCGGGTTCAGGGTACATGGCCTCTGAACACTGGGCATTATTCCAGGGACAGTGGAAATCACAGCACCACGACCGCCCTGCGGGGTGGCCTGCCTCTGCCTGTCATTTTTTTTTTCGATAAGTGGTACTGTGCCACCCTGTATCAGTGGTGGGCACTGGCAGTGGGCACACTACAGTCTGTGGAAGTGGGTCTGACACACACTGGCAGCAGGCAAGCAACTGAAATTAGACTAATGTGTAAAAATTAAATGCCTTATTTATCGTCAAGCTACTGTGCCACCCGGTATCAGTGGTTGGCAGTGGGCACACTACAGTCTGTGGAGGTGGGCCTGACACACACTGGCAGGAGGCAAGCAACTGAAATTAGACTAATGTGTAAAAATGAAATGCCTTATTTATCGGCAAGCTACTGTGCCACCCGGTATCAGTGGTTGGCACTGGCAGTGAGCACACTACAGTCAGTGGAAGTGGGCCTGACACGCACTGGCAGCAGGCAAGCAACTGAAATTAGACTAATGTGTAAAAATTAAATGCCTTTTTTTATGCAAAGTCCTGTGCCAGCCGATATGAGTAGTGGGCACTGGCAGTGGGCACACTACAGTCACTGGAAGTCAGCCTGACACACACTGGCAGGCAACTAACCTTAGATTAAAGTGTAAAAATTAAATGCCTTTTTTTGATGCAAAGTCCTGTGCCACACGGGATGACAGGGGTGGGCACTGGCAGTGGGCACACTACAGTCTGTGGGCCTGCAGCTCCTCACACACAGGCAGGGCAGGCAACTGCAATATGCATATAAAGGAAAAAAAAAGCAGACTAATGTTGCAGCCCTAAAAAGGGCTTTTTGGGGTGCTGTCAGGACGCTGTCCTTACAGCAGAGATCAGATGAGTCTTTCAGGACTGGAGTGGACACTGAATTCACTAGCCTAGCTATCAATTTCCCTATTAAATCAGCAGCAACTACACTCTCCCTCCTCTCACTAAGACTGCAAATTCCAAATGAATCTAAAATGGATGCTGTGCAGGAGGTGGGAGGGTCTGGGAGGGAGGGTATGCTGCTGATTGGCTGGAATGTGTCTGCTGACTGTGAGGTACAGGGTCAAAGTTTGCTCAATGATGATGTATAGGGGGCGGACCGAACATCGCATATGTTCGCCCGGCAGAGGCGAACGCGAACAAGCTATGTTCGCCGGGAACTGTTCGCCGGCGAATAGTTCGGGCCATCTCTAATCATGAGCGGCTTACTAAGGAGCGGGCATGGGAGGAGGTCACTCGAGAGATGCTGGCCAGAGAGTGGGAGAAGGGGAATTCTTCAAAAAGGCGGAATTTAGATAAGCCAACCCATGTGGATGTTTCTTGCTCTGAAAATGTTTATTGTTTGTCTGCACTGGTGTATATATATGGGAAGCAGGGAAATTAGGTTATTTTTGGGGGGAAGGGGCACCCTGAGGATGTGCCAAAATAGTTATATTCCTTGTCAACTTCAACAGCACTATACAATGATATATTACATCAGGGATGGCCACCTGTGGCTCTCCTGCTGTAGTGAAATTAAAATTCCCACCATGCTCTGCTGTAGGCTGATCTTTTTATTAAGCCGGGACATGTTGGGAGTTGTATTTTTTAAACAGCTGTAGAGCTGCATATTCTCCATCCCTGTATTTTAACTATATAACGTTTTGCAACTGTTTGAGTATCTGGCACGATTCCCTGGTTACAAAAACCTGCTATCCAGCAGCGGGGGCCATGCTTGCACAGTATAGGAAAAAGTTGCACCCTCTCTGGTGGCTGGGACCACTGGAGCTGGAAAAGTCCTGCTCTTTTTCCTGTACTGTGCAAGCACAGTCACTGCAGCTGGATTTCATGGTGTTCGTAACCATGGAAATGAGAAGTGTAGAAAGTGATTTTAAAATGAAGCCATCCAGCGTTAGGAAGAAATGTGGGTTGAATGTATATGCCCCACCTAATTTGTAAAAAACATGTGTATAGCACTAACACAATGGTAGTATAGTACACGTTGCTGTACATGGTATCAACGTAAAAAAAAAAATTCATGAATATATTTTGTTTAACCATTTCTGCACATGTGCATTTATATGTGTGTGTGTGTGTAGATATACATTCAGAATGGTTGTTATGTTATATTTCTACAGTGCAACGAGTGAAGACCCGCTGGCAATCGGTGGGAACTGGTGATGTCACAGGGACACAATGGTGATGGGGGAGCTTAGAAAGAAGCCCTATCTCTACACTAAAAACCTACTTTTTTGCGACCTGTGCTGGATCTTAAGCCGTAAGTATCAAATGTATTTAGTATTGGTTATAATTTTATACATGAAAATAAAAGCTTGATTTTGGCTTTTATTTTGTATAAATGATAACAGCATAGAAGTAATTTTTGATGCAATGATCCCCCTTGGCCTGGATTGCACATGTCTGGTACACTTTGTTTTGCAGCCGGTAATATACTTCCCTTGTCCAGACCATGCTAGAAGAAGACTTCCATCTAGCATTGTATCTCCTGACATGACCTGCACAAATGGGTGACATCTGAAACAGGTGAGGAGAGAGATAAAAGGAACATCCATCTCTGCAGGTCCCGTCAACAGCTCGTCAACATTGCTAGGCGGAAGACGGTGTCTACCATAGTGTGCACAAGGACAGTACATCACTGCCAGTACTGAAACAGACCTTGTCATTAGTGATGATCGAATATGCCCATATTCGAATTCGCGAATATTTCGTAAAATATTCGCAATATATTCGCAAATTCGAATATTCGTATTCGTCATCATTTAATCGCCATCTTTTTTTTATAAAATCGCGGATAATCGCATAATGCGTATGATCATGCGCATATTGCGCAAGATCATTGTTACTGGCAGGCAAAGGCAGTATTCGTACAAAATCTATTACATCATATTTACCTAGTGCAATAAAATATACCATCTACATGTTATCTGCTTTTCAATCTTTATTTAACATGTATTAAATAATCGCTAATATTCGCATGCGCATTACGAAAAATCGCAAAAACACTTTAACTTTCATGGCCGGGATGGTCAAGTCAATCAATGCGCAGGAAGAATAGCACGTGTGAAAGAAATCGCATCGCTTAATAAAAATCGCATTACGGAAAAATCGCATAAAGGCAATATTTCAATTTTCAAGTCAATGCGCAGGCATGTCAGCAAGTGTTAGATATTCGCATCGCTGTCAAAAAAATCGCATTACGGAAAATCGCAAAAAAGGCAGGATTTTGGCTATGGCTTTGAAAAAGAGCCTTGATGCAAAACAACACCTTAAATGAATGAAACTCAGAGTCACTCAAACTCATTTATCAACACAAGTGAACTGAAGTTCTTGAACTTATTGTGTATCATCTAATTTAACCAACGCGAATATTCGCAATATCGAATTTATGGCATGATATTCGAAAAAATCGCAAAATCGCGAATATGCGATATTCACGCGAAATATTCGCATCGCGAATATTCGCGCCCAACACTACTTGTCATCTGCAAAGCAGCACATGGCTAATGGGAATAATGCACCAAGACATTAACCAAAAATGTACTTACTTAGACTACATGAGATATGAAGGGTTTAATTGGGGTGCCATTTTGGAACCCTAAGAACCACTTTATTAAGAGCTTCTCCAGCCTTTTAATATTGACAAGCAATACTCAAAACAGTTCATCAATATTTGGAAAGGCTGCTGGACCCCTGTGTTCCAGTGTGGGTTATTAAATGTGTTATGGTCATACCCTTTACGCAGATTGTTTATTCAAACTATCTCATTCACAGCACCGTTGACAGCCTGGAGGAACAAGAGGGTAATGAGAGCAGCTCTACCGAGGAAGTGCAAGCTGTTGGTTTCCTGGAATCCCCTCGTCCTGTGGAGGAAGAGGCAGAAAGTGTGGTGCACCTGGTTCGTCCTGAGAGGCAGAAGGGGTCATCGGCTTTGGAGGGAGCTGCTGCTCTTCCATCAAGCCCAGAAAGACCCAGGAGACAACCACGGCGGAGAAGGGCGGCTAGAGACATTCCTCTTTCTGCCTCAAATACTCAAGCCCTGATTGATACTTAGGTGCTCGAGTATTTGAGCCAGAGAAGGAATGAAGGTAAGGAGGAGAGAATGTTAAGTGGGCTAGCTCACCTTATTGAAAACTTTTCACCTGAAAAAAGCACATTTATGTCTGCATTATGGCTTCCGTTGGCACAATGATGGATTCACCTATGGATCCTATGGAGCTGGTGCGGACTGTTGATAACATGAAGCAGCGGGCTTTATTGTTGTCAGCAGAACCACAACCTGGGCCCAGCATGTTGTCACAACATGCTAGGCCCAGCTCATATTCTCAGCCCCTATACTCCCAGGCGCATGAATATGGCTCCCAGCAGCCTTTTCAAGGCCCCAGAATGCCATACCATCACCCAAGTAATGTGGCTGCCCCTCCTGCAAATGGGCCGGGACCTTTCATCAGGGATCTTATGGACTTTTATAAGTTATTATTTTTTACTTTTTTTTATAGTGGCTGAATGATAAGACAATATTTTGTACTTTTCATTTATCATATATAAATTTGTCAACTAAAATGTCTGGCCCTTTATTAAATCTGTGATAACATTCAAACAATAACACCATTTATTTTTTTATTGAAATGCAAACATTAAAACAATAATGCATATAGATTTAGATTTCTTTATTTTATTCATTACAACTAGGGCTGTGCATATACTTTAAGACAACTATACATATGCCAAATGATTTTCCAAATGTTCTAAGTGCTGGGATAACCTCCAAAGCAGGGACCTTGGACAGCGTCTTCAAGTGTTCGGCATGCCTAAAGAAACAAAAAAATTTTGTGAAACCTATCGAAACAGGTGTGCACGTAATCAAACATTAAATAGGTCCTAAATATATAATTAAAGAGGTATTAGAGGGTTTTTGTAGGCAAAAAATAAAAACTAGCATACTCATGCACATTTCAAAAATGAACATGAATGAACACAGACAGATGTTTTTAAGTTTTGCCTACAGTTAAACCCCAGCCCACAAGCCCACGTCAAGGGTCCTCTTTGTCTTGTGAGTCCCTACACCAGAGGTAGGAAACCTCCGGCACTCCAGGTGTTGTGAAACTACAACTCCCAGCATGCACACTTGCTCTGCTCTTCTCATAATTCTCATAGAAATAAATGAAGCATGCTGGGAATTGTAGTTTCACAACAGTTGGAGTGCCAAAGGTTGCTGACCCCTGCCCTACACTATCTACATATAACCCACCCACCAAAATAACAAAAATAACTAGAAAACAACATAAACTATGATGACCGGAGTCCAGATCACTTCATAGTCTGCCATGAACTATGTCCATCTGCCATGGCAATGCACCCTCAGGACATGAAAAATATTCTTCATAGAGGTCCCAAACTGCAAGCCCTGGAGTTACAGGCCGTCCATGAAGGGTGTGGTCCAATCCTCCAGATGAACAATATGTGCCAGGTTCTAATAAATCAAGTTGTGAGGGAGCATCATAAATCCTGACGAAGTTATGCAGGATGACACATGCTTACATAAACAGGGTGGCATTCTCTGGTGCCATCTGTAAAGATGACAGTAATACTCTACACTTGTGTGTAAGTATTCCAAATGCACACTCAACATACCGACGGGAATCCAGGTTGCATCTGGGGAAGGGGCGCATGGCATGTGGTGCCAAAGCAAACCCTTCATCAGCCACAATTACAAATGAAGCTGGTGGTCCCGCAGAATCTGGCAGTCTTCTGGGTTCTGGTAGGGCAAGTTGGTTGACTTAAAGTCTCTCTCACATTCTGAAAATGCACATATCCACAATTATAAACTTGTAAGTACTGTCAGCCAAGGCCAAAAGCACTAAAGAAAAATATTGTTTATAATTGTAGTATCGGGACCCTGAGTGAGGCGGCTTCTTGACATGTATGTGTTTGCCATCCAGTGACCCAATGCAGTTTGGAAACTGCGCATCGACATAAAAACCCTCAGCAATTCGGATCCAATCCTCCGCCTTGGGCTCTAGCATCCCCGCTTCCTGGAGTCGCTGCCAAATCAAATCCCAGATTTGACAAACTATCCAAAAAATAGGTGATACTCCCAGAAGGAACTTAAAATGCAGAGATGCAAATGAATTCCCAGTTGCCAAAAATCTGGAAAAAGAATAAAAAATGACTGCTACACAGAAATACTCTCACACCAAAAATACACACCAAATCTAAATATGCACATTATCACATTGTAGCTACAATATCACGTATATTACAAATAGCAAAAATAGTAGGATTTAATAGTTTGCACATTCACCAAAAAGAAAATAATTTAAAAAAATACATACCTCAACGTCACGATAAGCCGTTCCTCTGGAGAAATGCAGCTCCTCATATTTGTGTCCTGGTACGTGAGGCCAGGGCGCAGAGTAGCTAACAAGTCAAAGCTGTTCACAGACATACGATGTTGTGGAATCATATATATTAAATGTATACTTGCTTGTATTATAACTAACAGTTGCCTAAACAAAATGGCCCCTGAAGCAGAAGCCAACTCCCTTACTAATGTCTTACTAATCATTTTTATGATAATGATGACTTCAGCTATTCTAACATCGGCTGATGTGATACGTGTCCATTTAGACTTTGATAATGTGACAATGAGATAATGCTGCCGAGTCATTAAGTTCCCCTTTTATCTTCTATATAAACCCATGTATGACGTGTAATAAATAGAGCATCTAGCATTGACTTCATTGTGACGGTCTGTGTGTGATTTCTCTCGGCGTACGCCTAATACCTGAATACCAATTCGGAGCGGTACATCAACTCAGCCTGACCATTGCAGCAGGACCAGAACAATTGGCGCCCAACGTGGGGCTCGAGGATTGGACCCCCTGCTGAAGTACCCCCAGAGACTGGACAAGGAGAGACGAGCCAACGGACACCGGGACCGGCCGGCCCGTAATAAGAGGTGAGAAAATAAATCATCTTACCTATTTGTGTTCCTTGGCCTAGTCTATCCGCATACGTTCTAGGGAGGGATGCACCGGCAGTCTGGGGCATCCTCGGGGGCATGAGAGTAAGAACCCCATTGTATTGATAAGAATAAGACTTGATGTACTGTGTATTATTATTTTTATGTGTGCGGTTGGTTTCTCTGTGAGGAAAGGCATAGACTGACAGAACAACAGAAGGAAGTCTCCCTAAGTGCCTACATTGAGGGGTAACCCTGGTGTGTGACCCCAAGAAATAGTAGAAGGGAGGGAGACGGCTTGCTGACGACCCAGAGTGTGTTAGTCTCAAGCTCAAGGTGTTTGTTTGTCAGTGTCTGTGCTATCCAAGTATCAGAGACAGTAAGTGAAGGCTCCAGGACGTGTTTTGCAAAAATGGGTAACCAGAAAAGTGTCCCGAAGGGCTACTGTTCACCTGGACAGTACGTGGCGGACCGGAGAGGAAAAAGTCATGTTAAAGGATTAAGCAAGTTAGAGAAGAATTATGACATAGCAAAAGGTGGAATACTGTGTTCAGCTACATGGCAGACATTGTTAACTGAAAAGAGAGGCAGATTGCAAGATGACAAGTTAATAGATACAGTCAGGGTGTGGCTGGACTGTAGCAGAGAATTTGAACAGACAAAAGGAGATGCAATGTTTGATGAAAAGTCAGGACGCCATTACTATCGGCCTGGCCCAGTATTAGCACGAGAACAGCCACCGCCCTATAATGGCGCTGCTGAGAGAAAAAGGGGAAGTTGGATTTGTACAGTGTGTGATCAACAGAACCCTGCCTCCCGTGATACATGCTTAGCCTGTGGTGCTCCACGCCCACATGACCACACTCTTTTAGCTCCCCAGCCCGTCCCACCAGTCTTGGCCACGGCGCCATCTTGTCCTAAGCCAACGCCCAAGGCTGGACGTATAATTTCCCCGAAACCTACCCCTTCTGTTATGCCCCAAGTCACTACCATATACCCCATGATAAATCCGGATGGCACTTACATGCCAACCAGTCAACCCGTAGTGCCTGCTCACATAATGATGCATGGTGGAGGTCACTCAGGACAGGAAGATGAGGGGGGAGAGGACCACAAAGAACCCCCAGGGGAACAGTCAGAGGACACGGTGGAATATGCAGCTAATACAGCTGGTGCAGGACCAACCCCTGAATGTAGGATGCCTCCTCTTACTCATTGGTCTGATATTACCTCACATAGTCAGGGTACAGGAATAACAAATGAGTTTTTCCAACATCAACTTGCACAGTTGCGAAGTGACATGCATAACTTAGAGCAGGGAAACCTTACAGTTTTAAAGGAGGCATTGTTAAATACCCACCCAGTAGGACCTCCTAAGTATGTGTCTTTCACCCCCCAGCAGTTATTCACCATAGTGAATCTCATGCCAGACCCAGACACTCACCCTATGCCCTTTTTCAGGAAGTTATCTCAAGTGTATCAAACATATGGGTGTACATGGTCTGACCTACAGAGTATTGTAGAAAATAAGACTGGTGAATACTCTTCACTTATAATGGATCATATAAGGGGGGCGTGGCCTAGACGGGCATGCGAGCGGACGCATACCTTAGAGCTCCTCCGCTACCTCGGCTATTTTATCCTGAGAACCTGCTGGTTCTGCTCTTTTCTTGTGATTGTCTGCCCGAACAGCCATAGAGGTTCTTTCTGGACTGCTGGGGAGGTTATCCGGAGCGGCCATGACTAGGAGGAAGGAGCAAAAAGGAGTGGAGAAGGAGGGCCAAGATGGCGCCGGAGCCACTCCTGGGCGTCCAGGTCGTGCCACAGAGGTACAAAAAGACGCCGCAGCCAGACTGGAGAAATATGCTAGGCTAACTGCAGCTGCTTCTCCGAGGGGAACTCCCAGAAAGTCAGCAATCTCCGTTGACCTGTCGGATGTGGACTCTGACACCGAAGGACCTGACGCAGGTAAAATGCCTGTGGCCCGGTCGACCAGATTTAAAGTACTGTCTACCCTAGATGATCCTGTGCCCTCAGAAGCGCCTGACTCTGATTTAGAGGAGCCGACGTTAAAAGATGTTCTACACGCTATCTCTAAGTGTGGCAAATCGCTGACTACACTCACCATGCAAGTGGGGGCCATTAAAGAAGATGTATCCATAGTTCGTCATGATTTGAGGAAACTGGCTGAACGTACAACTACCCTGGAGGGTCGGATGGGGGAGGTTGAAGACGCCATTTCTCCTCTGACCCAAAATGTGAGAGATTATGCTATGAAACTGGACATTCTTGCGGCAAAACAGGATGACTTGGAAAACAGGTCCCGCCGAAACAATGTACGATTGGTGGGGGTGCCAGAAAAAGCAGAAGGAGGCAGCCCGACTGAGTTCTTCGAATCCTGGCTACGGGAAAACTTTGGTGCCGACGTACTTACCCCTTTATTTGCTGTGGAGAGGGCCCATAGGGTCCCGACTCGTCCTTTACCACCGGGTGCCCCACCTAGGCCAGTTTTGATGAAAATCTTGCATTACCGGGATCGGGACATTATTCTGAGAAAAGCGCGGGAAAAACCCGACTTGTCAGTAGATGGACAGAAGGTGGCGCTTTTCCCCGATTACTCGCAGGAGGTTCAGAAGCGAAGGGCCAGGTTCCTAGATGTGAAAAGACGCCTGCGGGTACTAAATATTCCTTATTCCATGATGTACCCGGCCGAACTGAGAATTGTGGCATTGGGGACAACGCGTTTTTTTGAAGATCTGAAGGAGGCAGCAAAGTGGATGGATCGCCATGAGAGACAACTTGCAGCAGATCATGAATGATCTCCACATGCAGAGTCACGCCATGTTCTATATCAGGTCGTATGGGCCTCTGCAGCGGCCTTAGTATGTCTGTGTATGAATGGTCCTGAATTATATGCTGTTAATTGTGGATTTGAAGATGTCACTGACATATTGTATTGTACGGGAAATAGCATATATAAACCAGCAGGTACCGCCACATTCATATAGTAACATAGTAACATAGTAACATAGTATATAAGACCGAAAAAAGACATTTGTCCATCCAGTTCGGCCTGTTTCCTACAAGTTGATCCAGAGGAAGGCAAAAAAAACCCTGTGAGGCAGAAGCCAATTTTCCTCACTTAAGGGGAAAAAAAATTCCTTCCCGACTCCAATCAGGCAATCAGAATAACTCCCTGGATCAACGACCCCTCTAGTAGCTATAGCCTGTAATATTATTACACTCCAGAAATACATCCAGGCCCCTCTTGAATTCCTTTATTGTACTCACCATCACCACCTCCTCAGGCAGAGAGTTCCATAGTCTCACTGCTCTTACAGTGAAGAATCCTTTTCTATGTTTGTGTACAAACCTTCTTTCCTCCAGACGCAGAGGATGTCCCCTTGTCACAGTCACAGTCCTGGGGATAAATAGATGATGGGACAGATCTCTGTACTGACCCCTGATATATTTATACATAGTTATTAGATCTCCCTCAGTCGTCTTTTTTCTAAAGTGAATAACCCTAATTTTGATAACCTTTCAGGGTACTGTAGATCCCTCATTCCAGTTATTACTTTAGTTGCCCTCCTCTGAACCCTCTCCAGCTCTGCTATGTCTGTCTTGTTCACAGGAGCCCAGAACTGTACACAGTACTCCATGTGTGGTCTAACCAGTGATTTGTAAAGTGGTAGGACTATGTTCTCATCACGGGCGTCTATGCCCCTTTTGATGCAACCCATTATCTTATTGGCCTTGGCAGTAGCTGCCTGACACTGGTTTTTGCAGCTTAATTTGCTGTTTATTAAAATTCCTAGATCCTTTTCCATGTCAGTGTTACCGAGTGTTTTACCATTTAATATGTACGGGTGACTTGCATTATTCCTTCCCATGTGCATAACTTTACATTTGTCAGTGTTAAACCTCATCTGCCATTTTTCTGCCCAAGCCTCCAATCTATCCAGATCCCTCTGTAGCAGAAAACTGTCCTCTTCAGTGTTAATTACTTTACACAGTTTAGTGTCATCTGCAAAAATAGATATTTTACTGTGCAGGCCTTCTACAAGATCATTAATAAATATATTGAAGAGAATAGGGCCCAATACTGACCCCTGAGGTACCCCACTAGTTACAGTGACCCAATCTGAGTATCTACCGTTAATAACCACCCTCTGTTTTCTGTCACTCAGCCAGTTACTTACCCACATACAGACATTTTCTCCCAGTCCGAGCATCCTCATTTTATATACTAACCTTTTATGAGGTACGGTGTCAAATGCTTTGGAGAAGTCCAGATATACGACATCCATTAATTCGCCGCTGTCAAGTCTAGAACTTACCTCCTCATAGAAGCTGATTAAATTTGTTTGGCATGACCGATCTCTCATGAAGCCATGCTGATATGGCGTTATTTGCTTATTTTCATTGAGGTACTCCAAAATAGCATCTCTTAGAAACCCTTCAAACAGTTTACCAACAATAGATGTTAAACTTACCGGCCTATAATTTCCAGGCTCTGTTTTTGGACCCTTTTTGAATATTGGCACCACATTTGCTATGCGCCAATCCTGTGGAACATTCCCTGTTATTATAGAGTCCGTAAATATCAGAAATAATGGTCTGGCTATGACATCACTTAATTCCCTTAGGATACGGGGGTGTATGCCATCCGGTCCTGGCGATTTGTCTATTTTAATCTTTTTAAGTCGCTGTTGTACTTCTTCCTGGGTCAGACAGGGCACTTTTAATGGGGGATTTACTTTTACATTCTGCATTTCATCTGACAGTTTATTTTCCTCAGTGAATATAGTGGAGAAAAAAATATTTAATAGTTTTGCTTTATCCTCGTCGCTCTCTGCAACACCCCCTCATTGCTATGTAGAGGGCCGACTTCTTCAGATTTATATTTTTTACTATTTATATAATTGAAGAACATTTTAGGGTTAGTTTTACTCTCTTTGGCAATTAATCTCTCGGTCTCTAGTTTGGCAAATTTTATTCGTTTTTACATATTCTATTTTTTTCCTTATAGTTTATCAGTGCTTCCTGACTCCCCTCCTGTTTTAGCGATTTATATGCTTTCTTTTTGTCATTTATTGCCTTCTTTACGGTTCCATTTATCCACATTGGTCTCTTATTGTTCCTTAGCCTTTTATTCCTATAAGGTATGTACCTCTCACAATTAGATGTTACAATGCTTTTAAAAATCTCCCATTTTATGGTTGTATTTTTATTTTTGAGGACTTTGTCCCAGTTAGTTAGGCCTATGGCCTCGCTTAGTTGGCTAAATTTTAGCTTTTTTGAAGTTTGGTATTTTTGTTCCTCCCTTTAGAAACTCTCGTTTGAAGGATAATTGGAAGGTTATAACTTTATGGTCACTATTTCCCAGGTGTCCCCCAACCTGCACATCTGTTGTTCTATCAGGTCTATTGGTTAATACTAAGTCCAGTATGGCCGTCCCTCTAGTGGGGTCCTGAACCAGTTGGGAAAGGAAATTGTCTTTGGCTATTGCCAAGAACCTGTTTCCTTTATGGGATGTACAGCTTTCAGTTTCCCAGTCTATATCTGGGTAGTTGAAGTCCCCCATGATAACGACTTCATTATGATTTGCCGCCTCGTCTATCTCGTTTAGTAATAGATTTTCTGTGGACTCTGGTATATTAGGTGGTTTATAATACACTCCTATTAGTATTTTATTATTGTTTTTGCTCCATGTATTTCTACCCACAGTGACTCCACATGTTCATGTCCCTCAGAGATGTATTCTCGAATTACGGGATTTAGACATGACTTCACGTAGAGGCAGACCCCTCCACCTCTCCGGTTTTGACGATCCTTTCTAAACAGATTGTAACCTTTATATTAACTGCCCAGTCATAGCTATCATCCAGCCATGTCTCAGTTATTCCCACTATGTCATAGTCCTCCTCACACATCACTAATTCCAGTTCACCAGTCTTGTTAGTCAGGCTTCTGGCATTAGTATACATACATTTGACAGGTTTATGTGTATTTTTACCCTACATCTTTCATTCTGAGCTGTTCTAGTCCCCCTTCCATTCCTCCCCAGACACACTACCTCGCCCCTGGTCTCTATCTGCACTATCTTCCCCTCCTATAACGTAATTACCCTCCCCCAGTCCCTAGTTTAAACACTCCTCCAACCTTCTAGCCATCTTTCTCCCCAACACGGCTGCCCCTTCCCCATTGAGGTGCAGCCCGTCCCTACGGTAGAGCCTGTAGCCGACAGAAAAGTCGGCCCAGTTCTCCATGAACCCGAACCCCTCCTTCCTACACCAGTTCTTGAGCCACTTGTTAACCTCCCTAATCTCCCGCTGCCTTTCTTGTGTGGCTCGTGGTACAGGCAGTATTTCAGAAAATACTACTTTTAAAGTCCTTGCCCTAAGCTTTTGACCTAAATCCCTGAAATCATTTTTAAGGACTCTCCACCTTCCTCTAACTTTGTCATTGGTTCCGATATGGACCATGACCGCTGGATCTTCTCCAGCCCCTCCCAGTAATCTGTCAACCCGATCCGCGATCTGTCGAACTCTAGCGCCAGGAAGACAGCACACTGTTCGGCGATCACGATCTTTGTGACAGATTGCCCTATCTGTACCCCTAATAATTGAGTCTCCCACTACCAGCACCTGTCTGGCCTGCCCTGCTCTCCTGGTCCCCTGCTTACTGGAGCTGACATTCCCCTGACTGGCAGAGGAAGTGTCTGGCTGCAGCGGTGCCGTCCCTGAACTGTCATCCCCCTCATCTGCCAACCGTGCAAACTTGTTGGGGTGTGTCAGATCAGGGCTAGCCTCCCTGGCACTCTTCCCTCTACCCCGCTTTCTTACTGTTACCCAGCTAACTACCTCACTCTCCTCAGCCTCCTCGCTACCACCCTCCCCACATCTACCCCATAGAGTGCTTGCTCAGTGAGCAGCAAACTCTTTTCCAAATTGTCAGTGGCTTTCAGTGTTGCAACTCGCCTGTTTAGAGACTCGATGTGCGATTCCAAACGGGTAATTTGCTCACATTTTGAACAAATATATACACCCTCGAACGGCTGTTCCAGGACTGCATACATCATACAAGATGTGCACTGGACGGCGCTGTCAATAATGGAAGTCATACTAAATGGGGATTACACAGGAAAAGAGAGGGAAAAATAAATAAATACAATATAGAGCAGTGATATCAAGATTCTTACTTACTGTGGTCCCTTACAGCAGTAGGAAGACTAGCTAGAATCAAACCAACTGTATACAAGGATGATCTAATGAATCTCTATTTCTTGCTCCTTTTCCTAAACTCCGGTTTCTTCAACTCCACTTATGAAAGCAGCCACTTAGTAATACAGGCCTCAGGTAGAGCAGGCTCTGGAAGAGTTGAGTGGTCTAATTTATAGCACCTGTTAGGCCAAGCCACTCCCCCTCACCAAGCAGAGAAAAAAAAACTGCTTTAAATGACACTACACAGCAGAGAGAAAAAAGCAGTTTTAAATGGCAGAACTGAACTGCAAGTACTTAACTTTCTAGGTTAGCAGCTTCACACCACACTCAGACACTTGCAGTCCCAACAAAAAGACACTCAGCAGTAGAACTCCGGTTTCTTCAACTCCACTTATGAAAGCAGCCACTTAGTAATGCAGGCCTCATGTGTACTCTACACTTCTATAATTAACCGAGGAGCGGTGTTAAGGGGAGCTCTGTGTTTCTTTTTGAGCTCTTCCTTGTGGTCACGTACCCACCCTTATTTCTAGTTACACTCATATTTTCTCTCCAGGAGATAGGAGGGAAATCTTTGTTACTCAGCTAACCTCAGCAGCAGGTAGTGCCTTTTCTTTTTCCCACAGACCGTGACTTGGTGTTTAAGTGGGTCCTGCTGGTGTGGTGGCTGTCTTGTTAGTCAGTGATTTGTGATGTTTGGGGTTCAATTTTGGGAGGGGGGTGGGGGGGATGTTCTTTTACAATATAATTTGTACACTATCTTTGAAGGTGAAGGGTTGTGTTACTTGTCCGGAAGTGATATGAAACGTCATCATGCCTGTCCCATTACTGCTATTATATATGTTGATAGACTGACTCTTATCCAGTTGTCTAGTCATGGCGGGGATGGTTAATTTTCTTAGCTGGAATGTACGGGGGATTAAAGATGCCACTAAAAGGCGTGCTGTCATGGACTGCCTACAACAATATCAACCATTGATTTGTTGCATTCAGGAAACTCACCTGACTCCAGATCAAACTAAACTGCTCACCCCTAAATGGGCAGGAAACTGTTACCATTCTACCTTCTCATCTTATTCGAGGGGGTGAGTTTCTTGGTTCACAGATCAATTGCATTTGCCTGCCTCTCTAAGAAAGTGGATAATGAGGGGAGATATATATGTTTGCATTGTATGATCTTTGCTGTCCCATGTGTTTTGGTGGGAGTGTACATCCCGCTGTCATACTCATCAACAGTATTCAAGGGTATATTGCAGTTTATCGCAGATGTGCCAGATATTCCAGTTCTGTTACTTGGGGACTTTAATAATACCCTTGATAGCTACTTAGATAGAATGGGAACAAGTCAATCTCCACAGGCGGGGGGCTTAACCTCCTTTGGAATCCTGATGCAAGAAGCTATGATGTTAGATTTCTGGAGATTGAAGAATCCGTTAGTGAGGCAATACTCTTGCTGCTCCAGTACCTATAACTCTCTATCTAGAATAGATCTCATTCTTGGGAATTCCCATATGGGTAAATATGTGCAGGATGTGCACTACTTGCCACGTAGGATATCAGATCATTCACCGGTGGTTGCGGTGATCGACCTCCGTATGTCGCAGGTTACTAACAATGGTGGTTGGAAATTTAACCCCTACTGGTTGCCCCTTTTGCCAGACGCAGGTGGAATAGGAGAGAGGCTAAGTGAATTTTTTCAATTCAATTTGCCGTCCGCGACTAAATTGATGGTATGGGAGACCATGAAAGCGTATCTAAGAGGCCTACTCATGGCGGAAGTAAATAAAAAAAAAAATGAGTCTAGGGCACATACGAAAAAGCTAATTTTAGAGGTAGAGGCAGCGGAAGCGGATTATATTGCTCATCCGCAAGATATTGCTAGGGAAAAATGAAAAGAATCTCAGCAAAAACTGAATAGTAGACTAATAGAACAGGCGAAAAATAAGCGGTTTTTTCAGAAACAATCCTTTTATGAAGAGGGAGAAAAGGCGGGTAGACTTTTGGCATTAATATCTAAAGCCCAGCTGCAGTCCACTTATATCGCAACCTTGAGGGACTCGCAAGGCACTATTCAAACTGAGCCACAGCAGCTGCTCCAGGTCATGTGTCCGTTTTATTCCTCCCTTTACCAGTCCAAACTGAGAGTTATGGATGTAGAGATTGAACACTTCTTGATGCCTTTAAAACTGCGCACCCTGTCAGACGAGCATAGAGCACTGCTAGATGGGCCCATCACAGTTCAAGAACTAGAGGTAGCATTGGGTACCATGTCTAATAATAAGGCTCCGGGAAGGGATGGCCTGCCGGCGGAGGTATGCAAGCGATACTCCAACATTCTTCTCCCCCATTTATTAGAGGTCTGCAACGAAGCCAAGCAGCAGGGGCGGCTCCCTGACTCTATGAATGAAGCAGTCATCGCGCTTATACCTAAACCAGGCAAAGACATCTTGGAAGCAGAATCCTATAGACCCATCTCTCTGCTTCCAGTAGACGTCAAACTTTTGCCAAAAGTATTGGCTAACCGCTTGAATTCGGTGATATCTACTCTGATCCATACAGATCAGGCAGGTTTTATGCCTGATATGTCAACTGCTGTAAACATCAGACGGTTATTTCTGAATATTCAGGCGACCCAGGTTCGCGCCTCGAACGCCGCGGTCGCATCTCTTGATGCGGCCAAGGCGTTTGACAGCGTGGAATGGCGTTATCTATGGTTAGTTCTTAAGAAAATGGGTTTCGGAATTGAATTTATATCCTGGATTAAACTGCTGTATGCATGTCCTAGGGCTGCAGTAAGGGTCAATGGCATTCTCTCTGACCCTTTTCTGCTGTTTAGGGGCACTAGACAGGGGTGTCCGCTGTCGCCTCTCCTTTTTGCGGTTGCAGTGGAGCCCCTGGCGGAAGCTCTGAGAATGGCTATTACAGTCCAGGGTCTACGATATGGAACCCTGACAGAAAAAGTGGCTCTATATGCAGATGACTTGCTTTTATTCTTGGATGAATGGGTGGTGTCCCTCCCTGCAGCTATGACAATTATTAATAAGTTTGGGACTCTGTCGGGACTGGTGATTAACTGGTCCAAGTCTGTTTTGTTACCCTTAGGTAGGAGCAATCGAGTATTGCCTGACAGTGTAGGGGGACTACAGGTGGTCGCCTCCTTTAAATACTTGGGGATATGGGTAACTGCAGATACCAGTGATTATGAACGTCTGAATCTGACACCAATGCTTGTGGAATTCTGGAAGAAGGTTCAGGCTTGGAACAGGTTGCCCTTGTCTGTGATTGGCCGTGTCAATCTTTTAAAAATGATATTGATGCCAAAACTCCTATACCTACTCCATAATGCACCGATCTGGATTCCGCTTCGATTTTTTCATACTGTTAATGCAGTCTTTAGAGACCTGATATGGAGAAGAGGTGTCCCTAGGATTAAATTATCTACCCTACAGCGGCCAAAAACCCAAGGGGGGCTTGCTGTGCCTGACCCATGGTCCTACTATGTTGCAGCCCAGTTACAGCATTTTAGGGGCTGGGGGGACAGCGCACAGTTGAACACTGCTGGACGTATTGTTCAACATTTGGTTCACCGTACTTGTTTATTATCGGCTTTGGAAGATGGATCCTTCCGTACACATGGTACCCAATGCTCATTGCTAGGTATGATGCACAAAATATGGTGGAAAACTAAAGCGATGCTACATATTAATGGTTATGTTTCTCATACTCCTATTTGGCCTAACATCTTATACTCTGAGTTAGATAAAGTCCGAGACTTACAACAGTGGGAGCAATTTGGGCTGGATAGAATGACACAGCTGTTCTCTGAAAAGACACTGAAAAGTTTTGATCTTCTGAGACAGGAATTTAATATTCCGCATAAGTATTTCTATCTATATCTGCAGCTGAGGCATGCTATTCAGACTCAGGAAAAACAGGGGAAGATCCAGCCTGCACCTAACAGTATAATTCTAGACTATACGATAAAATCAGGTACCACGAGTGGGGTGATATCCCTCTATTACGATACGCTCAGGACAGAAATGAATAAAGCTAATCCACTACAGCTATACGAGAAATGGAAGACAGATGTAGAAGACTTGACAAAGGAGCAATTGGAGGAAATACTTAATGATTTCCCAACATTGTCCATGAGTGAGTCATATAGAATTTCCCAGCTTTATCTATTACATAGGGTTTACAGAACGCCAGCGTTGCTATACAGAATGGGCTACCGTATGGATGACGTGTGCCCGCGCTGTGATACCTCACGGGCAAACCTGATCCACCTTATGTGGAATTGCCCACGACTGAGGAGATATTGGGTGGAGGTAGTGGAACTCATAAACAGGATCTTCCAGTCTAGTCTAGAGGTTACCCCCCTAACATGTTTACTTGGATATGTGAAAGTACCGAGAGGGATGTTGAATAAAAAAGTGGCTATCATGCATGTATTATACCAGGCACGAAAATGCATTGCATTTCATTGGA
This sequence comes from Bufotes viridis, assembly GCA_033119425.1. Lineage (NCBI taxonomy): Eukaryota > Metazoa > Chordata > Amphibia > Anura > Bufonidae > Bufotes > Bufotes viridis. Next base: position 109,128,041 of record CM065594.1, read on the forward strand.
TTGATAAAATAGCACCGACAGTTCAAGAGGTGGTGAAGAGAGTACACACATTGACACAATTTGAAAAATATATTTACCTAAAGAGAAACTCAAAAAAAAAATATGAAGCGATCTGGTCTTCATGGGTCTCGCATTATAATCTCGCTTAGAGAGGGTCGGTAACTTTGGAAGCAGGGAGACGGGAATGGGTCATGTTCTTCTCTGCCTATGCTAGAGTGGATATGTATGGCTGAATGAATGTATGCGCCGGGACAGCGCGTGAACATATGACAAGCTACAGTAGTCCTTCAACGAAGAGATGCCATCTTCACTGAAAAGAGACATTGCTACCTAACGGGACTTATTATTTCTGGTCATGGACTGCACCTTTCACCTCATGATTGTAGTTGTATGATGCTGGGTGGGAAGGGGAGGGTTAGGGTGGGACGTGTTGGGGTATTGATGTACTTGCATTTGAAAAATTTCAAAACTCAATAAAAATAATCTGATTAAAAAAATAATGGATCATATAAAACAACCAGAGCTCCAAGGAGCAAATTTTGACACCCGTGATTCAGAATCCGGGGACTATTTCATTCAACAATTGTATAAATGGGCAAAGGACAGATTAGCAGAACAATCCACTACCTTGCAGGATATGGTACAGGACAAGGCAGAGTCAGTGGAGAAATTTGCCCAAAGGGTTAAACAAAATTATAAAGATATGGGATTCAGTCCAAATGAACCGGTGCACCTGAGACTTCTGGCTCGATCATTTGTAGATGGCCTTAGGCCAGATCTGAACAAAGCTCTTGTCACCTGCCGCCCAGAGTGGAAATCATTAACCTTAGAAGTCTTAGAACAAATTGCAAAGGGACTGGAGAGCAATACCAAAAGAACTCGCACAGCAGTTATGGCTGTTATGACAGGGGAAGAACGGGAAGAAAGACCCCCGCCCCGTGTCTGTTTTGGGTGCGGCAAGCCTGGACACATAAAAAGGAATTGCCGTTCCAAACATTTGTGGCCAGTGAACCAGGGCCAAGGAGGAACACCTTCTTCTTGGTCAGCCACACCCCACTAGGATATTGGCAAGCCAGTGTTGCTGGGAGGGGACACCTCATGTATGGCAGTCTCTGCCCCTCCAGCTGGCCCCGCTCCTCGAATCACTCTCGATGTGGCGGGGAAGGAACTCTCATTCCTTGTAGACACTGGTGCAGCTCACAGCGTGTTATGTGAAACTGCCATACTCCCTTCCTGGCTCACAAATATCCATTTACCCTGCTCTGGCTTGGAAGGAGTTACACAGCACAACCCTGTTACTAAACCTCTCTTGATTACTCCATCCACTAAGTCCCAAAGCCAATTCCCACAATTGCATCTACCCACTGGAGTAATGTCACAATTTGTTGTAAGCCAGACTTGTCCTTTTAATCTATTAGGTTCGGATTTTCTTCAGAAAATACGGGCCAACATTCAATTCAGGGAGGATGGAACAGTTGCCTTGGGTACAGACCTGTGCCCAGAGGAAACTTGTCTCCTGATGGCATTAACGGCCCAGCCTTCTGAATCACCCGAGCAAGGGGATACGCTGCAAAGCATTTTGCACCTCATCCCCGATACCCTATGGGCCAAAGGTCCCCAAGACATAGGGCGTCTCAAGGTCCCGCCAGTCACTGTTACCTTGAAGAATCCCAACCTACTACCATACAAAGCACAATACCCTCTCTCCATTTCCCAGAGAGATGCTATCACTCTCCAGATACAGACTCTTCTTGCCAATGGGGCTATCAAAATTACCACCTCCCCCTGTAACGCGCCCCTATACCCAGTTAAGAAACGAAGGGAGAAAGGACAGCCTCCTGTGTATCGCATGGTCCAAGACCTCAGAGCAATCAATAAGGCTACAGTCTTTGAGACCCCTATTGTTCCGAATCCTCATACTTTGCTTGCTAGCATTCCACCTACGGCTTCTATCTTCACAGTCATTGATCTGGCAAATGCTTTTTTCTCTGTCCCACTGCATGAGGACTCTCAATTTCTCTTTGCATTTACACATGATGGGAAACAGTACACCTGGACTGTTTTGCCTCAAGGAGCTCAGAATAGCCCCTCCTGTTTCAGTAAAGCTATGGCATCCATCTTACAACCATGGCAAGCAGATCACCCTGAGGTGGAACTCTTACAATATGTGGATGATTTACTCCTCTGTGCCGACTCATATCCCACCTGCCTACACTCAACTACCTCACTTCTCCAATTTCTGGCAGATGCTGGGTGTAAAGCTTCTCAGTCCAAATTACAGTTGTGTCTTCCCAAAGTTGTTTTTCTAGGCCACTGTATCTCACAAGGCAGCAAACATCTTACGGATGCCAGAAAGAAAGCAGTCTCAGACATCTCACTCCCAGACACTCCTCATCAACTGCAAACCTTTCTGGGACTTATTTCTTATTGTAGGCCATGGATTCCTGATGCATCAGTCCTGATGCAGCCTCTCTATGACTGCATACCACGTGTGGCCACTGTTTCTTTTCAGATGACATCAGAAGCCATAGAAGCATTTGAAACTCTAAAAAAGGCCATTATCACTGCCCCAGCTCTTGGCATCCCTAACTACAAACTTCCCTTCCGGCTTTATGTCATGGAGCTACAGGAGTTCTCACCCAGAGCCATGGGGGCCGTAATAGACCCCTAGGCTACTTCTCAAAACGTCTAGACCCTGTAGCCAGAGCCACCCCTTCTTGTGTCAGGGCCGTTCATGCTGCTAGTTCCCTTTTGGACGCTACCTCTGACATTGTCCTAGGACACCCCCTCACCATCATGGCTCCTCATGACATTTCTGCTATCCTTCAACAGACACAACCTAAACACCTCACTGCACAGCGCCACCTCAGACTTCAGTGTAGTCTGCTTCTACCAGATAATGTCACCATTCAGAGATGCCACATCCTCAACCCAGCTGCACTCCTTCCTCTCCCAAGGGGGGAGTATACTGCAGAATCTGTGGATTTTATTGACTTACAGGCAGAAGAGGATCTCCAGGAAGAGGAATTATGGACAGCTACTGACTCTCCTGATAAGGAACCAGACCATGATTGCATTACAATGATGGAAGCTGAAGTCGGAACACCACCATCAATACAAGACACTCCCTTGCAAAACCCAAAATGGACACTCTTCGTGGACGGTTCAAGGTATGCCGATGACAAAGGGAAATTCCATACTGGCATGGCAGTTACTAGTGAGTATGAAGTGCTGTGTGCAAGGCAATTGCACCCAGACCAGTCAGCACAAGAAGCTGAACTCATAGCTCTTACTGAGGCCTGCCTCATAGCAAAAGACTCCACTGCCAACATCTATACAGACTCCAGATATGCCTTTGGAGTAGTCCATGACTTTGGAACAATATGGAAAGCTAGGGATTACATTACAGCCGCAGGAACCCCAATTAAACATGCTTCAGCAGTAGAGGCTTTAATGGCTGCAGTACTCCTGCCTACCGAAGTGGCAGTAGTCAAAGTAAAGGCGCATACCCGTGCTGATACGCCAGAGGCCAAAGGAAATGCTCTGGCTGATCAAGCAGCCAAAAAGGCAGCAATGGAAGAGGAAAGAGCACAGCCAGATAAAATCATGCTGGCACAAGAAGATCTCAAACAACAAGAAGTATCATGGGATCTGCTGAAACAGATGCAGAAGCAAGCCACTCGCTCAGAGAAGGAAACCTGGCTGAAGGAGTCAGCCCTTGAAGAAGAAACCGGACTCTGGACACAAGGAAAGAAGGTGTGCTTGCCCAGAGCACTCTATCCCTTAATTGCCTCTGTGGCCCATGGACCCACTCACCAATCTAAGACAATAATGAAAGAGCTCATTGATAAAATATGGGTAGCCCCAGGAATCACCCCTGTTTTGGTGAGGTATGTCCAGTCATGTCTAATCTGTGCCCAATGCAACCCCGGTAGGACTGAGCCCACGCCCAAAAGATGCCTCCCAAAAGCCTTATACCCCTTCCAGAGGATCCAGATTGATCATATCCAGATGCCAATGTGCCAAGGGTTTCAATACGTGTTAGTAGTGGTAGACATGTTCTCTGGGTGGCCAGAAGCCTACCCCGTCAGGAATCAGACAGCAACAACTACTGCTAAGAAATTGATACAAGAAACTGTCTGTAGGTACGGGGTACCTGAGGTCATTGAGAGTGATCAGGGCCCAGCATTCACTGCTAACCTAACCCAAGAAGTCTGGAAGATGATAGGGTCACACCTGGCATTTCACACCCCCTACAGACCCCAAAGTAGTGGCAAGGTTGAGAGACTGAACGGGGTATTAAAGTCAAAAATGTTGAAAATGACTAGGGAGACAGGGCTAAACTGGGTCCAGTGTTTACCTATAGCACTCTTTGCAGTCAGGCACACTCCAAAACCTCCCCACAAGCTGACTCCACATGAGATATTGTTTGGGTCAGGACCCCGGATGGGGCTGTACTTCCCACAACAACTGCAAATGCATTATGAATCCATTGCAAAATACGTAATAGCTTTGAGCAAACAGTTATCTAACATCCATGCACAAGTCTTTTCTTCCATTCCAGATCCCGACTCCCTAGAGGGAAGCCACACTCTGAAACCAGGAGAGTGGGTGGTGGTCAAGAAACACGTCAGAAGTACCCTGGAACCACGTTTCGAGGGGCCTTACCAAGTACTACTGACCACACCAACTTCCGTAAAGCTCGAAGGGAGACCCACCTGGATTCACGCCTCTCATTGCAAAAGGATAAGATGCCCGCCAGATCCAGAGCTAATAAAATGATTTGCCTTTGTCTACTGGCACCATTAACACTTGCCAGTGCATACGTACTTCCCCCAGAAAAGGATGATGGGTGGGACAATAAGTTTGTCAAACATCATCAGGTGTTGTATGAGAGCCTGAAGGAAGGTGACTCAGACTCCACCCCTTCACTAAAAGATTGTTGGATATGTACACATAGCCCAGTAAATGCTAGAACTATGCCTTACATAGCGGTGCCCCTAACCCTTCTAGAGTTAAGGGAACTGGCAGGATCAGCTATTTTCCTTTCAAGTATAGAAGAGGTCAATTCTAAAGATGGCAACAGAAAAGCTTCCCTAACCGTAGTAGCATGGGATGGGTCCCCATGGCTAATGATAAACAGATCAGGACCCTCAGCTGAGTATAGCAACGTGCCCTGGAATGACTACATGTGGACCAATGTATCTTGCTTTCCAAATTGGACCCACTGTCACTGTCTACAGGTGCAGACCCAAGGTATGGTTTTTAGTCCCCATAACAAATCAGGCTGTAATGATTCCAACCCGGACAGCCCAGTGCAGTGCATAGGTATATATGCTGGAGCAAGTGGTGATCTAGCCTGCACCCGCCGCACTATAAGTGACCTTATAACAGGGATAACTAGTAACACAACGGAGGGCCAAAACGAGGGGATGGAACTAGCAGAAGGTAACTTATTAGCCAAATTAATCACTAGATTGTTCAATAGCACAGTGGTTTTTTATCCCAGAGAACATATACATAGTATGTGGACAAAAAGCATACAAATGGCTCCCTACAGACTTCAATGGTTTATGTACAATTGCTAGACTCACGCCAGCCACCTTTATACTGCCTCATGGGAACCTGGATGTCAATGCTATCCCCAAACATACCTTATACAGGAGAGCTGCAGATAACACCCCTAGACCAAATGGAAAACCCCATCTTGTGGAAATGAGTATTCCCAACAAAATCTTTAGCACCCTGTTTATCTATCCCATGATTATTAAATGTATGACAAACTGGTAATGGCCACAGACTACCTAGATGATCAGATTTGGGAGATAATGAAACTGATGAATACATCTAATATTGTCCAGAACCAACTCATCATAGTCACTAATCAACACACTCTGGTATTAGACTAATTGAATGCAAAGGAAGGAGGAATGTGTCAGATAATAGGCACCGCATGCTGCCATTATATTGATCCACGTGGTAATCTACAAGTGAAAGTGGGTTTGGAAAAGATAAGTGAGATACGTGATCAATGGTTAGACGCACATAGAGCAGATAAATCAACATGGTGGTCTGACACTTTCTCATTCCTTAATCCCAGCAACTGGTTCAAAGGAATTGGAGGATGGGTAATGGGAATAATTCAGGGAATATTGCAGATAGCTCTAATATTGTTGATAAGTTACATATTGATCAAACTTGTTGTTTCATGCATCAACCGCATCACCAAGAGGAAGAAGACTGTTGAAGAACCAATAATGCTCCTCTACGAGCACATGGCTAGTACAATCGATGTGGATGTTATCCCGACACCTCCCCCGTCGCCAACTCCAGCTGATGAAGCTCCTCCACCAAGGACTGAAGACCCAAGAACTGAGAACTAGGGACAGATGAATCCCAGGGTATTACCAGAAGTCTGTTTAACCGGGAGCCTATCCACAAGGGATAGGTTGTCGCCACTGTCGGTGAAGAGGATGCGAAAGGTATTCACTGTGGATTCGTTAGGCTTAGGGAAAGTTTACAATCAAGTCTACAAGGGGGGACTGTTGTGGAATCATATATATTAAATGTATACTTGCTTGTATTATAACTAACAGTTGCCTAAACAAAATGGCCCCTGAAGCAGAAGCCAACTCCCTTACTAATGTCTTACTAATCATTTTTATGATAATGATGACTTCAGCTATTCTAACATCGGCTGATGTGATACGTGTCCATTTAACTTTGATAATGTGACAATGAGATAATGCTGCCGAGTCATTAAGTTCCCCTTTTATCTTCTATATAAACCCATGTATGACGTGTAATAAATAGAGCATCTAGCATTGACTTCATTGTGACGGTCTGTGTGTGATTTCTCTCGGCGTACGCCTAATACCTGAATACCAATTCGGAGCGGTACATCAACTCAGCCTGACCATTGCAGCAGGACCAGAACAACGACAATGCCCTTGAAATTTCTCAGGATGCTGTCTCACATCCATGTACAGCATATGGAAGTGATCCTTCCTGCACCGCTGAGAGACAATTGGGTGAACCCAATGCCTCCTCCTCCTCGGTTCCATGTTCAGCATAGTTGGCTGCTGTTCCTGTTGCCGAGGAAGCAGCCAGCACAAGAGAACTAGTTCCTCCGAATCGTCAGCCATGATACAACAGACAACAGTAGCCAGAAACCAATGTCTGCTAAACACAGGATTCCAACTAAGCTCTTAAATGCTGCAACAAGCTGCATAAAATGGAGTAACAATCAAATGACCAAGTTATACAGGGGGAGTCAAAAAATACCCCTCTAGTTTATAGTCAAGGGCAATGGACAATAACTAAGTGGCTCAGCAATATTCCACAACTAACGATGTTCACCCTATATCAGGCCCTGGAACGCAACCTCCGCTATTTGCCATCCAGTCGCTACCGGGAGATGACCTTGCAGATTTATCACCGGGCATATATATCTCCGATATGGGGCCATCGTATGGGCGTCTTTGAATCGGATAGTTGCTTCCATTGTAGAGAGGCAGGAGCAGACATTTTTCATTGCCTTTGGCTATGCCCGGTGATACAATCGTTTTGGGGTAAAATACACACATTTACTACCCCCCACCTGACGTCAGCAGTACATTTGGAACCTATATGGACCATTTTTTGATACATTGACTCGACCATAACGCTGTGCACCCCTGGCAGCCGGAAAATACTATGTTTAATAGCAGCAGCATGGGTCAAGACCATCCTCCATACATTGATCGATTCTACACCCCCACCATTTAAGTTATTTCTTGAGAAACTCTCTTTCTTAATGAAGATGGATTGGGTGGAGGCGTCTTCAAAAAAGGAGACTCACGTGAAACTTTTTTTGGCGTGCTGAGAGAGTTTTATAGATATATTGCCCCTCCAGGTTAAGAGATCTATTCACAAATGCTTCCAGCTCACCTCCTGGTACTAGACACGAATCCTATTAAATGACCCGCCTATATCAGGGATGGGATTTAAGCTGAATGCTCAATGGGGGTCCCTGAGCACCGCGTGCTTGTTTAGATTTTACATGTACCAATTATAGAGAGAAGATTAATGAATTGGGCTATTGTCATGTTTTATTTGCTCCACGGTTTGCAGAGAATTCAGGTATGGTTCTCCCACCACTTTTTCCCAATACCCATCCTTTTCCCCTCTCCTCTCACCCCCCTCCCTAATTTCCCTTCTAAAAACGGACGTCGGAAGGTTGACGAAATGACTTTAATATATTGCTCGATTTGCTTATGATGGGACCAGCACCAGAGACAGGTCATGAATAATGCTGATCAATATTACTGCTCTTGTTCAAATGTATGCTGTTCTTTCTTATGTCAACCTTAAATAAAAACATTTGAAAATAGGGGGAGCGAAAGGGGATGTGTCCAAAAATGATTAATAAGTTCCTGTTTCCGTTTGCGATCTGGAAAAAATGGATGGCATAGGGAAACCATAAGACGCACTTTTTTCCTCCAAAAAATGGGGGGAAAGTGCCCCTGCATCTTATGAGGCGAATGCTGAAATTTTTTTACATCGCAAGCTGGAGGGACTGGGAGGAGGAGCTGGGGGCCGGCAATTGCGGAGGGGCCGGTGCAGTGACTGTACTCCTTCATTCTTAAAGTACTGCTTCATTCATAAAGTAGGCGGCGCAGGCACGTGACGTCAGTGAGTGACGCGCCGGCCGCCCGGCCTTACTGCCTGCTTTCAACAGAAGCTGCCGTGTGTCGGTAATATTAGGAGTGGGGGGGGGCATGGACAGTAACTTTTAATTGAATTAGATATCTTATATTTCTATAGTGCAGCACTGGAGCGGGGGGGGCCGGAGTACAGTCACTGCACCGGCCCCTCCGCAATTGCCAGCCCCCAGCTCCTCCTCCCAGTCCCTCCCCGCTCCCTCAGTTTTATGGGGGGAGGGGGTCTGTGGATGGCACTGTTATGGGATGTGGGATCTGTGGATGGCACTGTTATGGGGTGGGGAGGGTCTGTGGATGACGCATATATACCAGTACCATCCACAGATCCCCCATAACAGTGCCATCCACAGATCCTCCATAACAGTGCCATCCACAGATCCCCCATGACAGTGTCATCCACAGATCCCCATAACAGTGCCAGCCCTGTTATGGGCGGGATCTGTGAAGAATACTGTTACAGGGGGGCTGTAACAGTATCCTTCACAGATCCCCCCCCATAACAGTGGCAGTCACAGATCCCCCCATAACAGTGGCAGTCACAGATCCCCCCCCATAACAGTGGCAGTCACAGATCCCCCCCCCCAATAACAGTGTGTCATCCACAGATCCCCCCATAACAGTGTGTCATCCACAGACCCCCTATAACAGTGTGTCATCCCCAGATCCCCCCATAACAGTGCGTCATCCCCAGATACCCCATAACAGTGCGTCATCCCCAGATACCCCATAACAGTGTCCTTCACAGATCCCCCCCATAACAGTGACATCCACAGATCCCCCATAACAGTGCCATCCCCAGATCCCCCATAACAGTGTCCTTCACAGATCCCCCCATAACAGTGACATCCACAGATCCCCCATAATAGTGCCATCCACAGACCACCATTAGTTCCAAAACCACCAAAAGCACATCTTTTGGTTAAAAATATTTTTTTTCTTATTTTCCTCCCCAAAAACCTAGGTGCATCTTATGGGCCGGTACGTCTTATAGGGTGAAAAATACGGTAATTTTTTTACATTTTTTAACCCCTCAAGCCACATTTTAGTAAGCATTCTATATTAGGAATGCTATTATTTTCCTTTATAACCATGTTATAAGGGAAAATAATAAAATCTGCACAACACCGAACCCAAACCCAAACTTCCAGTGAAGAAGTCCGGGTTAGGGTCTGGGTACCACATTCAGTTTTTTTATCATGGCAGTGCTAAACACATTGCACTCGCGCCTAAAAACTGAATAACGCAACGATTTTACCTGAACGGACCCGCATCCTATCCGGCCGTCACCGCGACACCAGTCTGAAAGAGGCCTAACTGTAACTGGTCCCCACCCTTCCTGATGGAAGTAGGACAAGCCCACTTCTCTACAGAATGGGGTTAGAATGGAATGGAAAGCTTTATTCTACCTAAGTACAGCTCTGCAGTGTTTGCTGCCACCTGCTGGTGAACCAGGCACATTACATGAACATAACAGTTGCAAAAAAGATTAGGACTACACAGTGTATAGGACCTGGACAACAATACATAAGATGACACTTTGTTAGACTAATAAAGAGAGTAGCAGGGTGCATGAGTGTTAACACCACTCTGGGGTGTTACACATGGTTTTCTCCATGCATCTTTACAAAACAATATAAGTTGGATGTATCTGGTGCTTGCGATTCAGCCTTTGACAGACAAGTTATTTTTAAGGCTGTGATTTCCACCCCCTTTGTTTGATACTGCTTTTCAGATCCCTTTGTGTGTGCTGCCTGAAGGACGATAAGGAAAGTCTAAATTAGCTTACCGAAATGTATCTTTCCTTGAGTCCAAAGGCAGCACATATATCCATCCCTGAAAAAGCCATTGCTTGGAAAAAAACATGTCTGATTTACTTATGATTTATTTTCTGTCTTAGACGTGAGGAGCAAGACATTAACCCTTTGTGTGTGCCATCTTTGGACTCAAGGAAAGATACATTTCTTATTCTGTATATATAAACACTGCACAGTACTATTTCTCCTGTCCTGTATACTGTGTGTAATTCTTAATATCTGCTCTTATTCTGTATATATGAAGTCTGAACAGTACCACTTCTCCTGTCCTGTATACTGGATGTAATTCTCAATATCTGCTCTTATTCTGTATCTAAGGACACTGCACAGTACCACTTCTCCTGTTGTGTATACTGGGCATAATTCTCACTATCTGATTTTATTCTGTATATATAGACGTGTGAAAGGGTTAATGAAGAAACCCATTGAGAAAGCTAAGTAAAGCAATAGAAGACAAATCACAATGACTGCACACAGAAAAGTCACATGAGACCCAACTGACTAGAGGAATTTTTGCCTCCTAGTGATCTTGCGCCTGCACAGTTCGTTCACATGACACACTGATACCATGCAAGGTTTTTTTTTCTCACTTGATGAACCTGGTCAATGGCAGCTATTAACATGTGATTTAATTTGATAATATTTAATATAGAAGTGAACTGACATATGCTGGCCCAGTTATGCCAAGTCCACATTCTTTTGGCACACCCTTGGCTAATAAAATTCCTTGGATGCATAATATGTATACAGTATACAGGGGTAAATTTGTCATACATTCCCAAATGTATGGGATGTAAGTAGGATGCCTTACTAAAAGAGAAAGCTTGCACACTGTATCTGAAAAGGTGAAAAGAGACCTCATGTTAGACTTATTGGCCAGTGAGAAGCATAGAAAGAGCTCATGTATCTTCAATGCAACTCATTCTCATTTCTCGTTTAAAAGGGGGTCTTAAACTCTAAAAGAAATATCTTTTTAATCATCGGTTATGTTAGCCTTCAATAAGAGAAAATTTTATTCTTTAAGAATAGACCATCTATGTGTTATCGGTCTGATCCCCTGGGACCCTCAACTATCAGCAAAACTTGAATGGGACTGAGCTAAAGCACCATGTAGAGCCAGAGCCTAGCTCAATGAACAAGAGATCAATAATTTCTGACCTCTTCTACAAGGGCTTTCTAGGACATTTGTTGGAATAGGCTGATTGGTGGAGGTCTCAACCCCCAGAAGTCACACTGATCAGTAAAATAAGGTGGCTGTGGTGGTGAATGATCTTTGTGTAGACAGTTACAGAGCAGCTTGTCCGTACAGACAGCCCCTTTATTTTGCTCATTGTTGGGGGTCCTGGGGGTTCAATTTCACCAGTCAAAAATTCTTAAGGAAATGTTATTAATACTTAAATAATAGAAACTCCTGTAAGGCAAATTAGCCATTACATTACAAAGTAACACTCAGCAACACTTTTCAACCTGAAAACATTCATTACATTTTATTTATGGTTCATTAATCTAAAAACTTTACCATTGCATTTACAGTGAAAATGATTTGTGTTTTGGGGTGATAGGTCGCTTATTGCGCTTCTCAGATTTCAAGTACTCGCTGAGTTTGGGACGAGAGGCAATGCGTTCCACATAGGCAGAGAGCAGAGGGAATGAGGTCAAACATTTTGGGTCGAGGTCAATGTGACAGTGAAGAATGTCCAGAAAATTGTAGTCTGCATATGAGATCTGTAATAAGAATGAGAGGTGACATTAATCCCAATTTCTATACTTTTCATGTGTTCTCACCCCCCACCCCCCAGCTTCTCCACTACCATAGTTTCTGTACCAATCTTGTCCTTCCACAGAACAGTCCCAAGCTAACCCTAAAATCCCACTTACAAAGGTCTCTTAACACTGCCCTACTGAGACTCCCAGTCACTGAGCCTAATTATCCCACCACTCTGTCTTCTAATGTTCTTTTGCAGAACCTATCCCTTCACTAGATCCAGTAAAAACAGAGGGCCACATAGTTTCTTATCTGGACTCGCCTCGGTTCCCTGCACTTATTTTAATTTATTTTACCTTATCTCCAACCAAAAATTTTGTTCCATTGGAATTGTTGGAAAGTATCCTTTCAAATGCTGAGAGTTGATTGGGCAGGTCTTTTATGTATTTCTCCTTACCAGTCTCCTAGAAAATAAAGATCAATGGTGTTTGTACATACACTATATGAAAAATGTGCAACTGTAAGTGGTGCTAGTAAGTGGTGCAGCAGTTAGTGGTGCTAATGGGCCTGAAAGAGTCCCTTAGCCCAATACAGTCCCCAATAGCAGAAGTGCCAGAAAGTGACATCAGTAGCCATATGCAGTCTCCCTTCTGCTTTTATCAGTATGGCAACTCTGCCTATCTAGTCTCCAGCAAAGCAGGTATCAGTCTGTTGTGCAGGCTTTAGTAGCCAGTGGGATAATTGTCTTACTTCTATACTTTTCCTGAGGGTTGTTACAGTATAGACCCTGGTGGCATATATGAAAAGAATATGCCAGCAATGTCAGATCAGCTGAGGCCTGACTGCTGTGACCAGTGCTGATTGCTAAAATGATGATACAGTAGCACATGGAAAGTACTGTACCCCTTTTGGCTGAATGGTTAACAAATGACAATAATGGGTCAACCATGAGACCTCAAAAGAGAGCCAGGTGTAGCCAATACCGTCTAGTTCCACTGCCACTTCACTCTAGTGAATGGTCACCTCAGTTTGAATCCCAATGATCTGATTTTGGTGACAAATCCAAAGATCCCGAGATAAGCCCAAAAGTCTTTATCTGTTTGTCTAATCTAATATTTAAAGCATATAGATGTACAAAAAGATGTTCCCTTCCTTTGACATACAGGATGCAAGTTAATGTCTGAAACCTCAAAACTTGTATATGATATGTATGTGAGTGCTATCAGAAGCACTTTCTGTGAATTGAGTTCTCCTTTAAAAGTGTTTGAAAATTCAGAAGTTGAAGAACCTATGGTGCCACTTTCCATACAGTTAAACATACATATTCAATGTTAAACGTACATATTCAAAGAATATCAGGCGACCATATTTCAGCCTCAGGTCCTCCACGCCATCATTCACCATGTCGATAAGTGCACTCTCCTGATTGTTGCTGCCGCTGATCCCTTTGTGAGAGGTAAGAACAGATTAGCCCGAACATTTCAGGAATATAACACTGAATATAACATTACAATATATACTACAAAGACTAGACACACTGCAAATCATGGCATTGAAGTCTCACCATATATGCGGCCCAGGTATCTCAGGATGCTGTTGCTTTGATACAAAACAAAGTCTCCATGTTGAAATTTAGGTAGTTGACCAAAAACCTGAATGGCAGAGTAAACATTAGTAAATAGTCCAGAAAGGTAATAGAAGTCCAAAAAGGCTGTAGAAGAATAGACGTACAAAAGAAGTAACCATCTAAAGCCACCCCCCCCCCCCCCATTCTAGTTTTGCTGTATCCTTTTTTATTTTTTTTTATTTCAACTAGTCAAAAATTCTGTGCTGATTTCATATATCTTCATAGGGATTATAGATTTGTTTTCAGATATAGAAAATCTGAGGTCTCCTTTCACAAATGGATGGATGGACTAAAATGATACAATTCTTGCTGCTCAAAACTGGCGCTAGGGGGGGGCTTAGGATTGTACTAAATATACATTTTCTACAATTACTCCATTAAAGGGACATCTCCATCAATTTTTTAGCACATATAAAAGAGGTAACACGCCTATCCACAGGTTTAGTGTGATATTACAGTTCAGGACCTTTCACTTCAATACCAGATACAGCCCATGAGGAGGTGTGGAGCTGTTTTTGGAATCCCAGACAACCCCTTTTATTGCCTATATATGAATATTCTTTTTTTCTTTTTCTTTTTTAAATAGGTGGATGATTTCCTGGATATAACATTTAAAGTCACTCCATGTATTCTGCTTCCACTCTTGGCTCTTTAACTTCCTCCTTTGGTTGGACTTTTTAGAGCAGGAAATAGCCTTGCTTGCCTTTCTCCTACCATTTAGTGACCAGAGAGGGAAAAGGGGTGAGTGACTCAATTAGAACATCACACATTGCACTTATAAGTGTAATGCTCTTCTGTGGGCATCTTTATCTAGGTCTACCAGGAGAACAAGCCTGTCATATTGTTATCCTAATTCTACTAATCTACTATGATAATAACAGATCATCTTACCCTTCATATCAGCAACATACTGACAATGAGTTCCTATCCACATAAGAGTTTTAGCTCTCTGTGCTGACTATTAAAGAAGGACAATATTTTGTATATAATTTTGAAAGGCATAGTACTGCCAAAATGAAACAGGAAAACAGCCAAATTTTTATTCTAACAAAAAACAAATTCTATGAAAACTTTAAAAAAAAGTGAAGGAAGTGTACATTTAAAGACAGTAGGACAGTAGTACAGTACAGTAGGATGCTCTGTAGAGCATAGTGGCTCTTTCAGAACTTTTCCTTGGAGCCTCACTTGCATGAACGTTTGTGGTTTAATTCCTGTACCATTCCAATAGTCTGGACTTTTAAAGGGGTTGTCTCATATGAGAAATTGGTGGCATATAACTAGGATATACCACCAATGTCAGACAGGTTTAGATCCCACCTCTGGAACCTGAACCTATCTCCAGAATGGGGCCCACAAATTGACTGGAGAGCAGCCGCAGCCACCCTCCATTCATTTTTTTGGACTGCTGAAAAAAACAGAGTGCTGACTCGGCTATGTCCATCAGTCCTCTGGAAGATAAAGGAGCGGTGCCATGCTTGCGCAGTGCTCTCAATTAATTTCTCCCGACAATAGGCGTCATCTATTTTTGCAACTTCCATAGTAATGAATGGAAAGCACCCTGTACATGCGCAGTATACTCTCCTTCACTTTCAGGGGCCAGTTCTGTAGGTGCGAGTCCCAGTAGTGATATGCCATGAGACAATGCCTTCTGCATGCCTTGTAATCTTCTCAAAAAACTTTCTTGACACATCTGCAAGAATGACATTACAACATAGGAAAGAAACAGCATGACAGGCCATAGGAAGAATCTCACCGCTGTCTTCTTGATTTCACTTTTTCCAGAGAACCAATCTGCCATCTGCACTTCTTCATCAGTCCATGATGCCCCCTGATCGGCTAGTAACAGTCTAATGGGCTCAGCCCTTGCTGGAAAAAAAGCACATCAAGGAAATGACCGATACCATCCATCAGTGGAGAAGAACAGCCATCGCTGGAGAGGTTTTATACAAGAACATTTTCACCATTCTTTACAATTCACTGTTGTTAGCAGGTTTTCCCCAAATACAATCTGATTACAATCTGTCCTATTGTTGGCATCCCAATTGTAATTGCTAAAGAATAATTAAACTTTTTTTTTAAAATGTCACTGTTACCTGAATCTTTGCACACAGTTTGACAAGTTACACATAATCTCTAGAAATCGAGAGACTTGGTAAATACAGTACATCATATTATTTATCTGAATTACAGCTAGCAATTAGACTCCAGAGCTGCATTCGCAATTCTGCAGTCTTCAAAACTAAAATCTCCAAGTATTTCATATTTGATCAGCATCTGCATACGAGCTTGCACTGGTTATTTGTATTCTTGGTAGTGTTTTTACACCCCAGCATCGTACAGTAATACAACACAGTAAAATATAACTATTCCACTGTTCATAGCAACTAAAGGAACCGTGCAAAAGGCTTCACGAACATCCAGCAAGTGGAGATAGTAACTCCACCTCTCAAATCTCCCTCAACTAATGACCTATTTACCTACATGGCGGAACTCTTATTGATGGCCACATATATTCAACTAGTGGGGGGGGGGGGCAAATTCCATCACCCCTGATGATCAGCTGAATGGCACCAAACTGCAGTACCAGGCACAAGACCCAATCACATGGTATGGTGCTTGTCTGGGTAAACAATAAAGGCTATCAATATATCCCTTCCATTCAGGTGGTAAGAGGTAGTTACTTGGGAGTGACCCCTATACATCCCTTGGTTGTTATATGATGCTTCATGTTGAAAAATATACTGATAGTCAAGCAAAAAGAGTAGATGTACTCAACATTTATTATTATTATAATTATTAACTTTGTCTATTATTATTCATGTTTAAATGATCAGTTTTAATCCATTACAAGCTAATCTTGCAAAGCCAAGTATTAGAACTTTTAATGATGTTTTTACTTCTACTTATGTATATTGTACGTATTCTAGACTTTATATTATATATTTTTAATATTTTATCTATTTTAGCTAGTAATTGCAAAGCTTTACTGTGATCTTTGACCTTGGAGGTGTTTTAGCATTATTTTTATTATTATTATTGTCATTATAGGATATTTTAGTTATTATCTTGTCTGTTTTACTTATACAGTACGTGCCATGACCTGATAAAAAGAGCAATCCACTCTTGAAATGAATTGTTCCCATTAATAAAATCCTTCTTGTATGAAAGCTAATCTCTCATCTGCCCGATAACAGTGCCCAAGTAGGACGGTTTTCCCTGTCTAGCTTTTTGCTTGCATTAACCTCCAGGCAATAAGGGTGGCTCCAGTCCCGGCCATCAGTCAGGGATATAAATACTAAGCTGCTCTACAAAGGTGTTGTGTCTGACATAACGCCCTCAGGTGAACATGTTGGATCTACATTGTAACCACTTCTGCGTGACGGTCCGTGGTGTAACTAGAACTGACTTGACTGGGCACCACAGCAAATTTTTGAATGTGGTCCCATCCACTTGGTCCCCTTATTGCAGACCTCAAAACGGACCCCCCTCCAAAATATACTCCCTTCTCTTCTCCGCTCTTCGTGCGGCACTGTGTCTATGCATGCACTACACAGTGACCTGACATTGCACAGCGTCAGGTCATAGCATGTTCCTATGCACATTATGTCAAATCCTGAAGCTGTGCGCTGAAAAGACTTTGTGCAGCGCAGGGGCCTAGAGAAGACTAGGGAGTGGTGAGTAATACCAGTGCTAGAACTAGGAGCACCATACTCACCACTCCCTGGGCTGTTAAAATACATCCATTTATCCTCCTCCTACTGGGCCCCGTAGCAGTGCTTCTCCAGCTTCCACGGTAGCTACAGTCCTGGTCTTTCACATCTAGTGCTTACTGCACAGTCTGATACTAACAGCACTGCTTGGACAGTGTCAGACGGGGTAGAGGCACACCCCCAACTGGTAACCCCCATCTAGCAACCGCCAAACTGCTACTAATTCATTCAGAATTTCTGGCAGGAATAATAAAGGAATGGCATATCACAGAGTCATAAGAATAGATGCACCAGAATTGTTATTACAAGGTGGATGCAAGTAATTACTGAGAGGTTACAGGTCCTCTTTAACTAAGTTTTCTGCTGTCTAATTTATGTTATCTTGGTTTGCTAAGGAATTAAATGGGTTGTATGGGATTAGAAAAGGTCTGTTTTTTCCCTTAACAGCAGTATAGTTGTCCTTGGACTCTGGTCTGGTATAGGCCTGAGCTGCAATACTAACCCTACAGAAAGTGCTATCTTATCAGCCAATCATATACAATAAGAAGCTTTTGAAGTTTGTGAATTCTCTATTTGATCATGAAATTGTACTCACCTCTAACTGGGAAGTAGCTCAGCTTGTATCCAGACACTAAGAATGAAAAAAATGACATTGTTATTAAAAGATTCAATAATTCTGCGGTCTCTTCACAACCATTCAAGTAAATGGGAATGAGCTACAATTCCAGACACAGCCCATTTTTCTCATTTTAGATTACCACCCCTTTAACGTTGCCTCCTGTTTTGCAGTCCATTTCTCAAATGCCCTCCGCTAACTTTGTGGCATGGTTTGTAATTACTTGAGAATGGATTGCTTTATGGCAGCTGCTGATCTGAAAAAGATGCTAGTTGTAAAATGGAGGCGGAACAAGACGTTTAAAAACTGCTAGCAATGTGAACCAGGTCATGCGTAGATAATGCGCCCAGCATTACAATGTAGACAGGCATCCCTTAGACACAATGGTTAAGCTGGGTCTTTCCAGAAACAGCACCACTCATAAGACTTGCCTGGTATTGTAGCATTCAAGTGAATAGGGCTAAGCAGCAATATCAGACGCAGCGTTCAGAAATGAGTGGCACTTTTTCAGCAGAAAATTGACCACCAATATCTACTTAACCATTGAGTTTTTCAACTGGAGCAGTGATTACAAATGCTACAAAATAGAAGGACATTTAAAACATAAAGAGCAGTAAGAAGTACCATCTATTTGCCTACAGAATGCCAATGTGGCACAAGGTGCTCGTCCTTACTTGTTATGGTTGAAGTGTCTTCTCCTAGAGCTTTCCTGTATCACCTGTATCTGCTAGTTCTGTGCCTTTTAGCTGTCAGTCTATACAGAAAGCAGCTCTATATGGGAAGCAGCTTCTGCTGAGTCACAATGACAGCAACGCATCATAGGTATAAGGGGGTGGTCATTGTAGCTACAGGTAGCAAGACACGTAAGGGATGGACATTCAGTTGTACTACACAGTCATCCCATGCAATGTCTTTTTACATGTGGATATATCAATACTTTGGGGGGAATTTATCATGAGGAGAATATTTGAAGTCAGCTTTGCTTGAGCCTATATTGTAGTACTTTATGCCACATTTATCTAATGTCACAGGTTCTTTGGTAAATTTGGCTTTTCCATAAACTAACACTTTTGTCTAGAGAATCTACTTAAAAAAAAAAAAAAAGTTGTTCTCTGGGGTACTGCAATCAACCTCCCTCCATGAAGTGCATATGCCTAACGGGGGTTGTCTAGTTTAAAAAATCCATTTATTTTTATTTGGTGGATGGAAGAGCTGAATATGAATACAAATAATAGAAGATCGCTGGTGATCTTACCAGAGATCTGCTTCTTTTTCAATGTCCCTTCAGAAAATAAAATTATAAAGTGTTCAAAAGTAGATAACCCATGTGCTGTGCTTGAAGCTGCACAGTTGGACATACCGGCTGATTTGGTTTTGCATATAAGATTCTAAACTATGACTTCTGGCAGTTACTTAAGGCTTCGATCACATCACCGTTCAGCCTTTCAGTTCTCCTGCTCCTTTTAGGAGCAGGAGAATGGAAAGAACGGATTCGGCACATAACTGAGCCGAACGGAACCTAAGGACCCCATAGACTATAATGGGGTCTGTTAGGTTTCCACTCAGAAGATGATTTTGGAGCGGAGACAAAAGTAGTGCATGCAGGACTTTTGTCTCTGCTTCAAAAATCTTCCTCTGAGCAGAAACCTAACGGACCCCATTATAGTCTATGGGGTCCTTAGGTTCGGTTCGGCTCAGTTGTTTGCCGAATCCGTCCTTTCCATTCTCCTGCTCCTAAACTTAGCAGGAGAACGGAAAGGCTGAACAGTGATGTATTTGAAGCCTAACCGGTATTTCTAGAAGAGGGTTTTCCGGACTTTGCTATAGTTATGTTCTGAAATGTCAATCATTCTTTATGACTTTAGCAGCCTCATCGTGAGTTCAGCAACGATGAGCTAAAGGTAAAACCAGCGATGACAAAGCATTAATATCTAGTGTAACTGTCTAGGTCAACTAAAGTGTAAAGACCCATCAACAGTCCATCATTGTTTGACTGTTAGTAACCGGTAACTATATTTCTTGATATCTCTATTTCACCATTATCAAGAAAATATACAGTAGTTACTGGTAAGTGTAATTCTGATTTTCCATCTCGTCCATAAACAGCCCATCTGAGAGATCAAGAAAATAAAACTTAGGAAGGCATATAGGTCACATAAAAGTCAGTTCAAGAAAGAGAAGAATGGGAAGGACTAAATGACCTCATATTGCAAAGAGATTTGTGTATGTACTCTTATGTATGAAGAGTACCCCATAGACAAACACCTCTCCCCCCAGATATTGAGTAAGAATTATAGGCATGATAATTTAGGGATCTGTAAAAAATGGAATTAAATGGTTTGTCTTGTTTTCTGATATTGATTACTTATCCTTAGAATAGGTCATTAATATCAGATCGGTGGAGACCTGACTCCCAGCACCACTGTTCATCACCTGTTTAAAGGAGCTTAAGTGTTAATGCAAGTGCTATGTTCTCTTCAGTGTTTACCTGCACACTGTCTCTATTGTGGCAGCAGTGCAGTATAATTATACCTGGGAGAGAAAACTGGATTACACTTATCGGCAATTTCCTTTTCATGAATTCTCCACAACGGCATACTATGAGAGAGACCATCCTCCAACCAGGTAGGAACCAGAAGAATAAATTGGACCCAGTGTCTTACTGGACCGACAGCCTAGAGAGTCTTATCAACCAACATCATTCATCTATAAACTACCCTAACTTACCTGTGATTCCCACGATTTTTTTTTGGGGGGACTAGGGTGGGACTATAGCCTACAGTACTTTTCTGATGAATGCCAAGTCCTGGCTAGTATAAACATCAATTCTGTAATGATTTATGAAAGTAAGAGGGCTAGCCCAAGTGGTTGCCCTTCAAATTTGCTCCATAGAAGTCGCGACTGACCTGGTGGAATGTGCTTTATAGAAACCTTGTGGGTTCTATATTTGATACTTCATAGGCTTCTGCAATCACCAATCTGCAATCTGATCCATCTAGCAAATGAAGTTTTTTGTTTCCTTTACATCTTTATTTGAACCCTGAAACTAAATGAACAAGTAGTCCAACCTTCTGAAGGGACTTTTAGATTTTAAGTATTGCAGAATGGCACGTTTTACATCCAAAGTGTCCAAACTTTCCTTCTCCTTCAGTTTTTGGATTTTCACAGAAGGAAGGAACTACGATCTTGTCCTGTCTGTGGAAGTTCGAGAAAGCTTTGGGTAAGAAGGTTTTGTAAAATCTAAACATAATTTTGTTAGAAAAGCCTTTAAAGAAAGGTTCCACCAATTTTAAGGCTTGAATCTTTCCAACCCTACAAGCCAATGTCATAGCGACTAAAAAAATAGTTTTAAAGGTTAGAAATCTAAGCGAGAATTCAGATAAGAGCTCAAATGGTGAACCCGTAAGTCCCGACAACACCAAGTTTAGGTCCCAAGAAAAAAACTGTGTTCTGAGTGTGGGGTGTAACTTTAAGAAATCTAATTACCCAAGGGTGATCTGCATTTTTTTTGGTAAAACCGAACTCAGGAACCCTAATACAGACTGTGTGGAAAAAAACTGTAGACAAATGGGACTGTTGACACCAAATAAGAAACCTTTTCCAAATTTTGGAATATATCTTAGAAGTTGATTCTTTCCTACTGGCTACCATTGTGTTAATCACTGGATCTCAAAGACCTTTAGATTTTAAAGTCAGCCTTTCAGATTCCAAGCTTGTAGTTGTTCTGCTTTAGGATGAAGGACTGGTCCCCGTTTTAGGATTTCGCCTTCCAAAATTCTAACCACAGGATGTGTACTGAAAGAAGCTTCAAGAGAGGAAACCATGAATTCTTTGGCCATAGCAGAGCTACAAGAATTACATGAGCTCTTTCCTCTCTTATATTTTTGATAACATTCGGTATCAATGGTATCAAATTTAGTTGACCCTTTATATGCACTGCAGAGAGCTTCCTTGCATGGCTTTCTGTCCAGGAGAATATTTTCTGCATCATATTGCTTAGGGCTGGGCTCCTTGTTCCCCCTTGATGGTTCAAATATGCTACCACCGTAGTATTGTCCGATCTTATTTGTACGTCTTTCCCTCTAAGTTTTGTGGATAATACTTTCAGGGATTCCCAAATGGCTAAAAGCTCCCTGATGTAAAGAGAGACTGGCCTGACTTGTTGACCAATGTCCCTGGAAAGAGAGTCCTAAGCAATTCACTCCTTAGCCCCAAAGACTTGCATCGGTAGTTACTATTGTCAATGCAGCTCCAGGAAACTCCTTTTTGAAAATGATTTATATGCAGCTACCATGCAAGAGAATCTTTTACCCACTGGCATATCAAGATTTTCCCTCTAACAAATCCTGCTGTCCGTTCCAATTCTCCAGCAACCAATGTTGAGTTACTTGATAATGGCTCTGAGCCCATCTGACTGCTGAAATACAGGCTGTCAGATAGCCCAGCAGAGACATAGCTTCTCTGATTGTACAGCATGTGAGAGCTATAAACTCCAACACACTGAGTCTTATTTTCTCTATCATTGGAGGTGGCAATAGGGTTTTTTATTGGGTTGAGTCTAGACATAATCCCAGAAAAACTATTTTCTGGACAGGTAAGGGACTCGACTTTTCCCAATTTATGATCCACCCCAAACCATAAAGAAGTTGACAGGTTAGAAACACATTTCTTTCCAAACATGATGCAGAACTCCCTACTATTAAAAGAAGTAGGGGACCACCAATACGATTTGTCTTCTTAAATGTGCCACTAGTTCTACCATGACTTTTGTAAAGACTCTAGGTGCCGATGTGATACCAAACCACAACACCTGAAACAGAAAATGGCACAGTATTCCTTTTGGATAGACCGCTATCCTTAGAAATGTTTGATTTTCCGGACGAACTGCAATATGGTAGCATTGTACCGTTTATTTGGACTGAAAAAATTAACTTTTTTGTATTTACAAAAGGGAAGCTTTCTTTTGTCACCTCCCCCTGGAAAACATTTTTTGAGTCAGAAGCTTTCTCTAATATTTTTTCCAGGTCCTGACCAAACAACATTTCCCCATAAAAAGGAAGACTACATAGTTTTACCTTGGAGGAATTATCTCCCAACAAGATTTTAACCATAAAGCCCTTCTTACTGATATAGATAAAGCAGTAGACCTAGCTGTCATCCACACGCCAACTCCACCATGGCATCAGAAAGAAAATCCACCACCTTGAGCAGAAGGGGAAAGGAATCTTTAAAGGTATCATAAGGAGTGTTTTCCTTTAAGAGAGACGCCAACTGACCCATCCATATCTTAAGAGATCTTGCAACTGAAGTTGCTGCTAGATTAGGTTTAAACATTGCCGCAGTTGCTTCCCAAGATCTCTTAATTCAGGTATCAACTTTTTTTTATCCGTGGGATCTTTCAGAGTATCCATGTCTTTAAAATATAGCGCATTAGTGTTTTTAACCAATTTAGATAATGAAACATCTACTTTGAGACATTGAGTAATCAAAGTCTCATCTTCCTCATTAAATGGTAATCTGCATTTTATTGTCCTAGGTATGAAAAGCCTGCTGTCCAGCACTTTCCACTCCCTCAAATCTTGCATATGTATATGTACTGGAAAAACGTTCTTTCTCCTCTGCTCCAGGTCACTGAACATTTCGTCATGAACTGATCTCGGAATTCTTTCCTCAGAAAGGTTCATTGTATTTCTAACAGCTTTAATTAACTCCTTTGTATCATCGAAAAAGAATATATATTTCTTGAATTCAGAATCAGATTCAAAGGACTCGTCTGAATCTGCTGGAACGTTATCAGAATCTGAGACTGAGTCAGGCAAAGAGAGGCCAGAACTAATGTTTTTAGATTCTCTTCGCTTACTAACAATTAAGGACCTGCTTCAGACGTAACAGAAGATAAAGCCGAACGCATTGGGGGCAATATCTTTGGCAATATTCCCAGTACATGTCTGGAAAATTTTACTCACAGAGGTGCTAGATAGCTTAATACAAGAAATTGCATATTTCCTAACTTTAGGTGGTGCTTTAAGAGAGCTGTCTCTATCACTCTTTACACATAAACAAGAGAGAGAGAGAGAAAAGGTCTGTTTAGTTTATTAAATACTGCAGATGAAAATATACAGCTGCTGTCTTATGCACTCACAACTGAGGGTCTCACAGGGGTCTCCATAACCTCGGTTCCTGGGTCAGTAATTTTGAAAGCATTTAAGCATGTTAGTGCACTTCTTATATACTTACAGCCCTCAGATCAACGGGCGACCTCCACCCCCATCACGTGCATGGTGTTAGTGCACGCTGGAGGAGCAGAAGCCGGCATATCCTTTGCCAGCTCTTTGAGGCCCCCACACATGTAACCACTAGAGCCGAACATATCGTATAGCGGAAGGGGCATACCACGTGGCCGGAGGGACTCCCTGAGTGTATGGCCACGCGCATGGATTCCCATTGCCGGCGCTCACAGGGGAATAAAGCAGCTATATCATGACCAGAGGTGGCCAGATCAACAGGACCACAGGTACCCAATATAGGGGCTGGGCTCTCTCTGCTCCATGCAAGCCCATAAGGAACAATTGGGCTGTAGGCAAAAGAAAAATAATATAAACTGAAAGTAATGAAAATAAAGATAACTCTCTCATGGTATGCCGTCGTGCAGGATGAAATGGAAAAGTTGTAAGTACACTCAACAACTGCTACAATGGAGGCATCGTGCAGGTAAACACTGAAGAGGAAGCAGAGCTCAGACGAGCACCTTGGTCACTACAGGTGATCACTGAAAGGAGTTGGACCCCTACCGATCTGATATTGATGAACTAACTTGGTCCTTTCTATAAAAATGAAATTGCTTGGCATTGAAGGCCCAAAATAGTCTGATCCTTAAGAGGGTTGCCGGGTTTCAGGAGAAAACTTGACAACCAAGCAACCAGCAGTAAAAAAACAGTAAGTAACCGGTTCACATCATTGTTTATATTTCCATTCTTCTGATCCGTCAGAAGAACAGAAAATAAAGAAAAAAACTGACACTTCTTTCCATCTATTCATCTGTCTGACACTTTATTTACTCTTTTGTTCATACAGAGGGAATAACCTCCATTTACTGCATGTCATGGCAGATAATGACATGCAGTAAATGGAGGTGGAAAGATCACTCATATGAGTGGATCATATCATATAATAGCGCACTCACAAAGAAGTGATTACCTCTATTCATGTCAGTCGAAATAATCCCATAGAGACTAGCTGTGAAATAAAGCGCAGAATAAATGGAGTAAGAAATCCTAAACCCTAGTCATGCGCATTACACTAGCTCTTTCCATCTAGTCTAGAATTAAAGTTCGAAAACATGCGCACTATGGCAACCAGAACGGACTGCAGTCTAAGTCCGCAGACATGCGCAGTGATTCAAATGAACAATGATAGTCTAAGTTCGCAGACATGCGCAGGAATGAAAATGAATTACTTCGGAGTCTATCTCCAATGTCTTGCACAATGTGCAATGAACCAGGTAGAAAAATTCTAAGTTCTAGCGCAGATGCGAGGAATAAACGTCATGATGACAACATAGGGCCGGGCGAAATATGTGTCCAATAAGAGAGACTGTTAGTATGGAGACAACCCAAAGTAAATATGTCATCATCGCACTGACTGGCAGAAACTGTGATGACGATATCGAAGGCGGAACCAGAGCCTTTAAAAGATCTTCCCGGGCGGCAGACCAGCATTTA
Organism: Bufotes viridis; assembly: GCA_033119425.1. NCBI lineage: Eukaryota > Metazoa > Chordata > Amphibia > Anura > Bufonidae > Bufotes > Bufotes viridis. The sequence continues at coordinate 109,153,936 of CM065594.1, forward strand.
CTGCCCGTACCCCTGATGGCGCTAGTTCGCTAGCGAAACATGTCGGGGGCAGTGCTGGAAAAGCGATTTTAAATAATCAACCAGAACACCTTGATTACTAAATATATACACAAGTCCACGATAGTGGTAGCACGCAACCACTAGTGGTGTATCAATACTCATATTGAAATCAATGACAGCAATAGCATAGGTGTCTGGCAGATAGATTTTAACGATCTTGAGTTCAGAAATAATTAAATATAGCTAATAAAAGTTAAGTTTTAATTTTAATTATGTAATGGTTGAGGTCAAGAGAGGTTGAAGGGTTTAAGTAGAGGCAAGTTTTTAGGAAGAAGGAACACAAACTCTGTTTTATCAATGAGTGTTTGCTCAAGGGCTCTGTTAAGAATCTTTGATAGTTCATTTCTGAACAACGGTGAGGGGTCAGATGGTAATTGTCTGTGGGTCTGTTCATCCCTAAGAATATTCCTACACATATTTTGGTATTGATCATGCCCAAGCACCACAATGTTGCCCCCCTTATACAGAGGGTTTGATCACTAAACTATCATCTTGCTGGAGTGCCCTGAATGCGTCCTTTTCTTCAAGACTCAGATTATCATCACTATGGCTATGGGATTCTAGTTGGCACAGCTGATTGGATACCACAGATACAAAGGTATCAATCGGGGTGCAATCCCCTATAGGGGGTATTTTAGTAGATGGTAGTCTCAGATCCGTATAATGACCCTGACCCGGAGCACGTTGTCCCTCATCAATCATGCCAGCAAGCAAACAGACATCAGGTAAATCAGATACATCAATCCCCAGTTCCTCACGTTGTCTGCGGTCATGGGTAATAAAAAAGTTGCGCCACTTCAATTTTCGCACAAATAGATGTAAGTCTTTCACCCAGCCGAAACAATCATACCTTCGCATGGGGACAAATGACAGCCCTTTCTGCAAAACCTGTGTCTCTATGGGGGAAAGCTTGCATGATGACAAATTGACAATTTGTAGGTCATCTTGGTAAAAAGAGGAGGGAGCATAGGGCAACATGGTAGATCTTGGCCGAGAACCTACTGTTTGTTCCACAGTAGGTACTGGGACACCGGGGGGGTATTGTCTAAAAAACCTCCCCTATTGCCAGACCCTCTGCTTCCTCGTCCCCGTCTACCTTTCCCTCTGGCCCTGCCGCGAAAAGGTCTACAGCCAGGTTGAGCTGCAGCTCTCTGTCCTCCCACACTGTCCTGGTCAGCTTCAGCCTCAGATGAGGAGATTTCAGTATCAAGCTCTAAGGCGTCTGAGTGTTTAGAACTGAAATCAAAAATTCTGCCCGCTTTGAAGTCTTTAATATCCCTATTGAAAAGGGTGTGTTTCTTCTCTATCAGCTGTGCAGTGTATTTCTCTATTGCTGATTGAAGGAGCGATTCTCTTTTAATAAAGTCTGAGTGATTGTTAAACTTTTTGGTAGCCTCAATCGCATCCTTCAATTCACTCTCCAAAGAGGCCAACACAGTACGTTCTTCCTCCAGGAGAAGCTTCATTAATCTGAGGGAGGACTCCACTGATTCTTTCTCCCACTTCTTTAAAAAACCAGCAGATCTCAATTGGGCAGCTGGGGTGATAGGGTTCCGCAGACCACGGGGGACTATTTTATTTCCTATATATGTATCCAGAGATTGTATTTCCCACCAAGATCTAACAAACTGTTTATAAATTTTAGTAACTTTTTTGAAAGATGAAGAAATGGTGGCAGATTGAGGGGCAAACGAGATCTCTCTCTCCGAGAAGATCTCACTCGGGTCTCCAAACCATAGTTCCGTATTTATACTCCCTGAGAGGAAGCCTTCCATCCCCCAAGTGTAATACACTAGGATCACTATAAACAAACTAATAAGATAACCTCCTCATACTAGAGGTCTGGCATCAGGCAGGGTGATAATCTGATCCAGCCTTCCGTTCTGGCCACCACCACACCAGGGGTTATTGGCCTCCAGCTACAGCTCCCTGGTGTTAGACAAGCTGTTCTAACAGCAACTACTAATGATAATAATGTCACATTTCTAAATATTTTTACTATCTTTCCTTTTCTCCTGCAGCTTGTCAGCTCTACAACTGCTACCTCACTCTCCTTCACATTGACAGGGAGAGGGATTGGGGAGGGGGGGGGGGCTGATTTAGCTGCTCATATCTCTGGTTTGGTACCAGCTAGAGATATGGACTTGTATTGTTCGAAAGTTGACATGCCAAGTTTTCAAACAATACCAGAATGACAGCAATATCTTCACTACATGGGAAGATATCACTGTTAGAAATCGGGATGCCGTGAATACAGCTGAAAGTAAATGTAAAAGCAGGTTTTACGTGATTTCTCCTATGTTGCTTGGAATAATGCTGTCATGGTTTTGTAGGTGAAACTGCTGTATTACTCACAAAATTGCCGAGCATAGTAACACTTTATCGAACCAACACTCCCTCCCCTTATGCTGGCTTGGCTTCAGCTGCAGCGTGAAAACCCAGCCTAAGGCAACTACTAATCGGCACAACTGATTGGGACAAGTACCATACTGCTGCAGTACCATACTGAAACAGATATGATTTGATTCACCTAGTAACATGAACCCCTTCACCACCAAGGATGTATACAATATATCATGACTACAGATAAGCAAATCATTTTTGTACAAATCAAACTTGTCTCAAATTTCCCAAAAATTTGGATTTCAGCCAAATCTGAATCTTTTGCAATTTGATTTGGAGGAATCTCTCAAAATAGTGACCACCATTTTACAGATGAGAAGAGAGAAAATAAGGTATAATTTGCGAACAATGTTTTATTTTAAAACTAAAATTCGACAGTACAGTGTGTTATTATACAGGCTGTTCATCGCCATCATCTACCATGTGGATACCTGCAGCCACATATGGACATCCCCATAATCGATGTTCAGGAAAGAGAATAAATCTACAATCAGAAAATAAAATCAGATTAGATAAAAAGGAGATGTGTTGCTATTTAACAGGCAGATGAAATTTTTGGTGACACATTTTTTTTAACAGGCTTTGGCAATGTAGGCTATGGTACTGTAAGCTACAGTGACAAGGGTAAGCCAACATCTATACGATTTTCTGTTCTTTGCTGAGTGTATACATTGGCTGCAGGATCCAGCTGGGGATAGGCCACAAATCCCCCTATCAAAGTCATATGCAAAATATTATCGGATCCGCGCCGATTCCCTCTGCAGAGGTCTCTAAAAGTTACGGTAAATAAATTCCCTTCTCCATAAATCCAGCTCCTTCTCCTGATCTTTTTTCACGGTCTGATCCTCCTTCCAAGTTTGTTTTGTCACTCTTTCAATGGAGCAACATCAACAGCAGAAAAGTATCTTCGTGCAAAATCCTCAATAAGTAAAATATATATAGTGAAGTTCCTCAACATCATTTATAACAAGGACAATTTATTCACGATACAGGATAAAACTTTTTCAAAAGCATAAAATTGATCATCACCAAAAGTCCAGATTTGCCCAACCCAGGTTTCGCTCCAGCTTCTTCAGGGGGCAAACCTTCATATCACTTAATTCAGGGAAGTGTTTATATACCCAATCTACCTCATTTACCGTTCTTAACTAAATAATGTCCAAATGCTACAAAAACCTTATTGCTATAGAAGTACATGAGAATGTTTAAAAAACATTGCAAATGTTTAAAAATACATATTCGTCCATATCAACTTATATAATAACAATAAATCTCTGCATCTTATTCCATAACTATATCAGACGCTTTCCCAGAATGTCTTTCTTTTTTCTTTCATTCCATAGGTCACGTGTCACCTCTAACCAATGGGAAATTTCTATTAGACACACCTTCTCATGTTACTCTTAAATGGAGGAAAGTCTCCACCAATCTAGATCCTTCCCTCTTTTATACTATTCCTCTGCTCATGTCTGTGAATGGGGTCCCCTGATCATATGTACAGTACCAGTAGGATTTCTTTCCCTCACTACACAGTCCTCCCTTAAATTTTGAAATCGCTACTCAATTCCCATGCTACCTATATTCTCCTTATGTACCTCTACAGTCTAGTGAAGATACCATGCACTTTAACAAGCTTCTCAACTCTTTTTCCAGTCTCCTAACCTATAAAACGGCGTTGTCGGACCATTGTCTCAGCTGTTTACTTTTGCTAATACATTCAGATTGATTTAATATCCCATTCTCTATTTAGACCTCTCGGCTGAAAGGTCTGAATATTATAAATCCATTTATCCTCTTTTTTGTTAATTTTTTTTTACTGGGTCTCCACCTTTCCACTTCTTTTTCACCAACTCTCCCCTTGTAAATTTGTGACCCCTAGGGTTTTTGCATGACACTTTTTGAGTGTGGCGAAACACTGTTATTCCCTCTTATTAGGCCTCTTTCACACGGCCGTTGTCTTGCCGTGCACATCCCATTGCGGTCCGCAATGCATGGGCACCGACAGTGGGCCAGCCGCATGCGGATCGCTGACCTATTCACTTGAATGGGGTCCGCGATCCGTCCGTTCCGCAAAAAGATAGAACAACCGTGTGAAAGCGGCCTTATATTGTGGATGTGTTCCTGTATTCTAATCTTTCGTTTTCTGAGGGTCCTCCCTACATACTGGAATCCACAGGGGCATTTCAGAACATATATGACCCCCCATACTTTCACATGACAGTTCTCCCTAAATCCTAAAAATTTCTCCACCCACAGTTGAAGAAATGCTATTATCATATTTCTTCTGCTTTTTGTCCCTGCGGCCTATTCTTGCATGCACCGCAAGAACTGCACCATGTGAACAAATTTTTATTAAAGGTAGTTTGTTTTGTTAGCAAAGATATAGTCACCGGGAAGATACAAAAGGACTCCGCTACAGGTCCTATGTACGTGTGGGGATCAGTTCACACTATGCAAATGAAGGTAAAAGGTAAGACCGCGCGATATTCTTCTCCCGAATCCAACACTCCTTTAAGATACCAGAAGTTCCAAGAACCAAAAGGTTTCCCAGAAGCCTTCACCTCAAAAGGACTCTGTGGAAATCGAAATAATATGCAGATAGTGAAGTACCATTGAGACCATTCACCTGCTGGTTGTATCAGTCTACTTACTAGACTTCAGCGATTTTCATGCAGTGATTAGTCTTATTCGTAGGTTTTCGATATATAGACCTCAGCGATTTGCATGCAGTGATTAGTCTCATTGATAGATTTAAAAATTCCAATACTGAAAGACAATAGAAACTCCGCTGGTGCAGCAATCCTTTAGAATCGAATTCCCACTGTTTATTTTATACTCACAGAAACATCGATATAAAAAGTCCAAAATATGTCTCAAACAGTCTGCCCGACCCGGGTTTCACTCGAAGAGCTTGTCAGGGCAGGGGATTGCTGCACCAGCGGAGTTTCTATTGTCTTTCAGTATTGGAATTTTTAAATCTATCAATGAGACTAATCACTGCATGCAAATCGCTGAGGTCTATATCGAAAACCTACGAATAAGACTAATCACTGCATGAAAATCGCTGAAGTCTAGTAAGTAGACTGATACAACCAGCAGGTGAATGGTCTCAATGGTACTTCACTATCTGCATATTATTTCGATTTCCACAGAGTCCTTTTGAGGTGAAGGCTTCTGGGAAACCTTTTGGTTCTTGGAACTTCTGGTATCTTAAAGGAGTGTTGGATTCGGGAGAAGAATATCGCGCGGTCTTACCTTTTACCTTGAGTTTGTTTTGTTACTAAATTGCTATGCACTCATTTATTTTCCGACTGTTGGTGCTCTTCTGAAGATAAATGGAGGGAATTTTGTTTGTGCATTTCCTATGACCATATAATTTTTTTGATACTTTCCAATTATGTTTGATTATATTTTTCCTGGGTACTTACTGCTCCAATCAAGAATTCCAACACAAGAAGAAATCCATGTTTGCTTGCCCAAGACACCCAATGCTACTGAGAAGGAAGCAAACACCTAGTTGCAGTTTCTGCATGTGTCGCCCACTGAGGAACTCTGTATTGCATTATTTATGGGTGTTTAAAAAAATGGCAAAACAGAGACTTTTTACGCCAGACTGGCATTAGTATGACCCCCATTTTTAGCCATTGTTGCAATATGTTCAGATCTATTCTATTATGTGAATATCCATAAAATCCAGACTGGACTCTGTACAACATGCCATTAATTTGATTATCTTTGAAAATGTTGAGTATTGAATAGCAATTTACAAGAAGGCACAGGAACAGCAAATATTCTGCATATCTGAAGATGCTGGATGTGAGTAACTGGAAAAAAGAAAGTCTCTGCATTGGATTACAAAACTGCATGCAACAGTCTGATTGTGTGGCCATACCCTAATAAGGGTGCCAAAGCGGCAAGGAACATTATGATCAGGGTCAGTCTCCTAAAAAGTAGTTGGTATTAACATTCTCCTTTATCTTCTTAACATAGATGGTGTTTGGTTTATCCCTGGCCATTAAAGATCATCATGAAGTTGCCGCATGTATTCATAGCTTGGCAGGTCATAGAAGTTGAAATCGTTAATTTTTAACGATAATTTGTTTTCCCTTAGTCCTAACAGCAGCACAGATGGGGTTAACCACCCCCCGTGGACTGGCGGGACCGGCGGAATGTTTAATGAGCCCAAGGCTAATAACTCAATTTAACAATTAAGTATCTCCTTAAAAATAGGGAGTCAACCCCCAGCCCACTGTGTTTATAGTAAGAAAAAAACTAGACTTGCTAGGGTGGGAAATTTGTGTGCTGCTGTTAGGACTAAGAGAAAACAAATTATCGTTAGAAATTAACGATTCCTTACGTCCTACCAGCAGCACAGATGGGGAGATAGCAAGAACAAAACCCTAGGGAGGGCCTTCCTGCCTGGCAGAACTAAGAATAGTCTGCCCAAAGGCCGAAAACTCAGCTAGACTGGCATCTAGTCTATAATGGGAGATGAATGTCGATTCAGAGCTCCAGGAGGCAGCTTTGCAAATCATGTTGAGAGGCAGAAGACTCCTCTCGGCAAAAGAAGTAGCCACAGCTCTAGTAGAGTGGGCCTTCACAAATCCTGGAGGGTCCAGAGATTGGGAACAAAGGATTCCTTAATAGCCTCCTCAATCCACCGACTGATGGAAGGTTTGGATGCCTTACAGCCTTTAAACTTACTGGCAACAGGATTAGCAGATTCTCATCTTTCCTGAACTCCTTGATCTATCCACATAGATCCGGAGACATCTCGAGACGTCCAGAGGATGTCTAGCAGGTTCCTAGGAGGAGGTGGTAGATGTCGACAGAACCGGGAGGTATATCACCTGGTTGATGTTCTGGAAGGAAGGAACTTTAGGCCTAAAATACGGGAGGAATCTAAGAAGGACCCGGTCATGTAAGAAAATGGTATAGGGCTCATGTGCTGAGAGAGCTTGAAGCTCAGAGACCCTCTTGGCCAAAGTCACTGCAAGGAGAAACACAAACTTCAAGTGACGAACTGATGTCCACCTCCTCTAACGGTTCAAAGGGAGATGCTAACCCCTGAGAACTACTGATAAATCCTATTGCAAAATGGGTCTAAGTACTGTAGGCTTTAATCTTTCAGCTCCTTTAAGGAACCGTTTGATCAGCGGGTCCTGAGAAAAAAGCCTGTTAAGGCAAGCTGAGATGGCTGAAACTTGAACCTTCAGAGTAGAAGGGCAAGGTCTCTATCAAGGCCGTCTTGCAGGAACTGAAGGATAGCGGAGAGGGGCGGATCTGCAGACACCACCTCAGTTGAGGTACAACAGGATGAGAATATCCTCATAATACGAGAGTAGGCTCTCTTGGTAGAGTCCGCCCTAGAATGAGACAGCGTTCTCAGGACCGACTCTGAAAGCCCTTCTATTCTGGCAGGGGACTGATCAACCTCCAGGCTGTCAGGTTGAATCTGTGCAGATCTGAGCAGAGGTGAGTGTCCCACGACACCAGGGTCTGCTGTGGGGGGAGCCTCCAATATTGTCCTCGACTCAACTGGGTGAGCTAGGTAAACCAGGATCTCTTCGGCCAAAACAGTATGATGTCTATCACTGAGGCCTGATTCTAAAGGATTTTCATCAATACCCTCGGAATCATGGAAAACGGAGGGAAGATGTATGCCAGCCTGAACCTCCAGGATATTGACAGAGTGTCTAACGCCAGGGGGTTGTCCTCCCTGTAAAGGGAGCAAAACCTCTCCACCTTGGCATTGAACCTTGTTGCCATGAGATCCACCTCTGCTTGAATATCTCCGGATGTAAAGACCACTCCACCGACGGAAGAGTGGGACCGTGGCTCAGCCGCTATCATATTGAGGGTGCCTTGGATGTGGACGCAGATAAGTGGGAAAGGTACAACTCTGTCTAATCCAGAATCACCCCGATCTCTGACAGGAGGGGAAGTGATCTCGTGCCTCCCTGCTTGTTGATGTAAAGTACCGCAGTCATATTGTCTTTCACCGCTTTGTCCTGGATCTGAGGGGCTAAGTGAAGGAGGGCTAGCCGGATAGCTTGAATCTTGTGGAGATTGGATGAAAGAAGCCACTCCTGAGGAAACCAGGTCCCGTGAACTGGAGTGTCATCTAGGTGAGCGTCCCAGCCTACTTGGGAAGCATCCGTAGTCAATATGACCCAGATTGGCTGGGTCATAGACTTCCTGTCTAAAAGATGGCACCACCATCTGAGGGAATACCGAGTTCGCCAAGACAGGGAGCACAGGAAGTTTAGCCCAGCAGGGCTGCCATTCCATTTGGAGAGGACCTCCGATTGTAGAGGGCGGAGGTGCCATAGAGCCCAAGGGACTGCTTCCGCAGACGCTGACATGAGCCCCAACATCTTCATGAGAGTCCGGATTGGAACTCGCCGGAGAACGGAAAGGAACTTGCCATGTTGTGAACCCGGGATCTTCTTTCTGGAGTCAACTGGAGCGACATCCCAGTGGAGTCGATTATGAAGCCTCGATATCTTACTGAAGTCGACGGGCTCACGTTCGACTTCTGCCAGCTGATGATCCAACCTAGGCGGAACAGAAAGGAGATTGCTACCTGAAGAAGTTGGGTTAGGACCGCTAGAGCAGAGGCTTTCAAAGCCAGTCGTCCAGATAAGGAATGATGGTCAGTCCTTGAAGCCTCAACGCCACCACAGAAACCACCACCTTGGTAAAAGTGTGAGGGGCAGAAGAAATGCCAAAGGGAAGGGCAACAAACAGAAGATGCCTGACGACACCGGACACCTGGACCGTGATCCTGAGATACTTTCTGGAAGCAGGATGGATCGGGATATGCAGATATGCATCCTTGAGGTCCAGGGTTGCCATCAAGTCTCCAGGATTGAGGACGTGAACTACTGACCTGATGGTTTCTATACGAAACTTCACCTTCCTTATAAACCGATTGAAATATCTCAGATCGATAATCATCCGGAGATCTCCTAAAGCCTTGGGAACCAGAAAAACTGGTGAATAGATCCCTAGGCCCCGTTCTCCTGCCGGAACATCCTCCAGAGCCCCCTTGCAAATGTAGTCCTGAATGTAGGCCTCCAGGATTGCCTGCCTAGCAGCTTGTAGAAGGTTGATCTTGACAAACATGTCCAGAGGAATAGAGGTGAGGTTGACTAAATGACCCTTGGAAATGATGTTCAGGACCCAGGGATCCGAGATCTCTCGAATCCACTGTTCTCAGAAGTGGGAGAGACGACCCCCGACGGGTACATGAAACATAGGAGTGGGGAAGCTTATTGGCAGGACGGCAGGAGTAACAGGATTTAACCAAGAGCCTCGAAGAGGCCCGTAGTCAGGAGGTGGATTTTCCATCTTTGGCTCCTCCACGAGAGCACCTCAAACCCTTTCGCTGCGCTCTCCAGTCACTTCGAGAACTTGTTTGCTGGCCAGACCTACCACCGCGGTCTTGTCTGCCCTGCCCTCAAAAGGACTGCTGGGGAAGGCTCTTCACCTTCTTGTCTGAAAGGCCCTCCATGATCTTATCTAGCTCCGAACCGAAAAAACGGTTGGGCTCGAATGGAAGGCCACATAAGCTAAATTTTGAGGAATTGTCAGCGACCCAAGGAATAAGCCAAAAAGGCATATGGGCCGCCGAACGCCAGGGCCATGCTTAATATAGGCCCCTGACGTCATTTGATAGTATTGTCACAGGGTGCAAAAGAAGCACTTGGTCTCCCATCAGCCACAGACCTGCTGCTTAGCTTCAGGAGCAAGGATCTGTGTTTGGCCTCGTTCCCAGGGCTTGCTTCGCTAGCGGGGAGGCTCCATCGCTAGATTCAACTGGAGCTGTGCGGTATCTTACAAGAAGTCCATAGCCAGGTTGATGATCTTGAAGGCAGCCAGTATGTCGTCCTGGAAAAACTCTGTGGTTCACGTCAACTTGAATTTTATTCAGGCGAGACCGGAGGAACATAGAGACTTCAGAAGCCGCTATGACTGTGAAAGCGGAAGCCGCAGCTGCCATATGACCCCGTCTTAGTGTGCACTCTGCAAGGGGGTTCTGCAGGCTAGACCCATCGTCTGCAGGAACCAGAGTGCGCTTGGACAACTTGGAAATAGCCATGTCCACCTTGGGAATGGATCCCCATGAATCCACCAAGGGTTTAGCCATCGGGAACATGGATTTAAACTTCTTTGTTAAAACCGGACCCTCCAGGTTCTTTCCACTCTGTAAACATGACAGAGAGGAGGGTCTGATCCACTTTGAAGACACGAGGTGCCCGACTAGCGGGATCCGAAGGCTCCCCACGGTCAACATCATGGTCTCCCGACCTGATGGACTTGAGCAATTTCTGTGTCTTTTCAGGGGGGAAAAAACACGTCAGCTCCTTCTCATCCGAGGAGGAAGAAACTAAGGAGACCAAGAAAGTGTCTCTACCGGGACAGAGGTCTCCCAAGCTGGTATTTGCCCAGCCTTAAGCTGTTTACCTTCCGCAATCTCACAAGTGCAGGTATGATCAGCTTACAATAACCATTGACTGCTGCAATGGTAGCAGGATAGATGCTTCCTACTGAAATCCACCTTTCTGCCTTCCAAATCCCAGAGACGAGACATCACTGCGGGGAAAAAAGGGACAAGTAAAACATTTGTAAACCACCTATCTACGCAGGAAAGGTAGAAAAACAGACCGGAGGAAAAAAACACCACAAGTGGAACAACACCAATTTTAGGACTCTGGGAGCTAGATGAAAAAGCAAAATAGGGGAAGGGGAGGGATAGCCAATCCACCCTTCCCCCAGTAAACCCTCGACAGGAAGAAGCATAAGAAAAAAAAACTTAAAATTTTCGCATGAAAATGTGAAAAAAATCGCATCCGCGATAAAAAATCACATCTTTAAAAAAATCGTGCCCGTGAAAAAATCGCGGCCAGATTACCCAGAAGTGACGCAAAAGAAGAATCCCCGCGTCACCTCCGGAAGATGGTGGCGCCCAGGACCGAGAATCCTGGACTGAGGACACCGCCAAAATACCCCAGCCAGGCGCAACTGCGCGGGGCTGGCAGCAGATAAGCTGCCGGCCAAACTGACAAGGTACCTAAGAAAGGGCAACACCGTTACCCAAACGAAAAGAAGGCTCCCCACACTTTTCATAAGAAAGGGGGGAACAAACCGCCTAGTCCACCTGTCCGGGAGGACAGAAAAAAACACAGTGGGCTGGGGGTTGACTTCCTCCTTTTAAGGAGATACTTAATTGTTAAATTGAGTTATTAGTCTTGGGCTCATTAAACATTCCGCCTGTCCTGCCAGTCCACGGAGGGTGGTTAACCCCATCTGTGCTGCTGGTAGGACGCAAGGGAATCTGATATTTTGTTTGTGTTGGGTAGCAAATAGATGTGAACATGAAAGCTTTTCTTTTTTGAGAAACAGCCGCCGAGAAATCTTGAAATATGAGGCCCTTGTTATCATAAATGAATACTTTCCTTTGTTTCCAGTACTCTCTTAGTATTTTTCTTTGATGGTCCAGTGGAGATTTTTAGCAATGACTGGTCACAACCTCAGTTGTTATATTCAGCCGATTCTATCTGGTACTTCCGATCTGATTGTTAATCGACTGCAGTACAGAGCACCTTGCCAGTCGTAGACAACTGTATTGCCATCCTCGGGACAGTAAAAGAGTTAAAGACTGCGGTGGGTACCCTAAGAGCTGAAGTCAATGAGGTAGTAAAATGGCGCAGGGGATCACAAAGCAACAATTTTATTTTTGTGATCACCTGCGCCAGGACGCACGTCGCACAATAATTGAGAACTACCTGAGCTACGAAGGCTAGAAGAGGATTGTGGCATTAGTCAGATGAGTATTTGAGTTTTGATGACATATTAGGTGGGGCTATTATAGGTACTTTGCCACTATATGGGGCATTATAAGTACTGAGGGTACTATGGGGGCATTATATCTCTTAACCACCCCAGGACCGCCTAACGCACGGATGCGTCCAGCCGGCGGTCCTTTTGCTCTGGCTGGACGCATCCGTGCGTCATCTCGCCAGACGCGAGATTTGCTGTGAACGCACGCGCACGTTTACAGTGGCGTGCGTCTCGGCAGTTATACTGCAGCCTGCCAGCGATGATCAATCGCTGGCAGGCTGTAGATGCTAAATAAAAAGCATCAAACAGGTATATCAGACGCTGTTTTGTTAACAGCGTCTGATATACCTGCTACCTGGTCCTCTGGTGGTCCCATTTGCTGGGATCGACCACCAGAGGACCAGGTAGTTATGTAAAGTTGCACCAAGCACCACACTACACTACTCCCCCCGTCACTTATTAACCCCTTGTTAACCCCGTGATCACCCCATCTAGATTTCCTGATCACCCCCCTGTCATTGATCACACCCCTGTAAGGCTCCATTCAGACGTACATATGTGTTTTGCGGATCCGTGGATCCACGGATCCGCAAAATACAGACACCGGCAATGTGCTTTCCGCATTTTGCAGATCTGCACATTGCCAGAAGTATATAGAAAATGGTTTTTCTTGTCCGCAATTGCGGACAAGAATAGAACATGTTCTATATTTTTGCGGAACGGAAGTGCAGACCCGGAAGTGCGGATCCGCAATTCCGGATCCGAGCAGGACAAAGTCTGTCCCCATAGAAATTAATGGGTCCGCAATTCCGTTCGGCAAACAGAATTGCGGACGTGTGAATGAGCATAAGGGTCCCTTATCACCGCCAGTTAGTTAGCTACTTGTTAGGTAGTTAGCGCCCAGCCCACTGCACTCACTGATTTTGGCAGAGATTTTTTCATCCACATTGATCGATGCGAATGAAAAAATCTGTGCCGTTCATTTTTTATTTATTTTTTTCAGCCCAGAGGCTGAACGGAAAAAAAAAAATCTCATTACCCGTATGCTCAATATAAGGAGAATAGCAGAAACTCCTAATGCTGGCCATACGTGTAATGATTGCGAAGACCCTCAAATGCCAGGGCAGTACAAACACCCCACAAGTGACCCCATTTTAGAAAGAAGACACCCCAAGGTATTCCGTGAGGTGTATGGTGAGCTTATGTAAAATTTTATTTTTTGTCACAAGATAGTGGAATATGAGACTTTGTAAAAAAAAAAATAATAATAATAAATAAATTTCCGCTAACTTGTGCCCAAATTTTTTTTTTTTTGTGAACTCGCCATGACCCTCACGGAATACCTTGGGGTGTCTTCTTTCCAAAATGGGGTCACATGTGGGGTATTTATACTGCCCTGGTATTTTAGGGGCCCTAGAGTGTGAGAAGAAAAATGCGTAAAAATGCCCTCCTAAAAGGTACTCGTTGGAATTTGGGCCCCTTTGCGCACCCAGGCTGCAAAAAAGTGTCACTCATGTGGTATCGCCGTACTCAGGAGAAGTAGGGCAATGTGTTTTGGGGTGTATTTTTACATATACCCATGCTGGGTGAGAGAAATATCTCTGTAAATTGACAACTTTGTATAACATTTTTTAAAAAGTTGTCATTTACAGAGATATTTTTCACACACAGCATGGGTAACATAGTAACATAGTATATAAGGCCGAAAAAAGACATTTGTCCATCCAGTCTGACCTGTTTCCTGCAAGTTGATCCAGAGGAAGGCAAAAAACCCCTGTGAGGCAGAGCCAATTTTCCCCACTTAGGCCTCTTTCAGACGGGCGTTGCGGGTGCACTCCGTCAAACAGTGCGGGTGCGTTGCGGGAATCGCCGCGATTTTTCCCTGCGAGTGCAAAGCGCTGTCATGCGTTTTGCACGTGCGGGAGAAAAATCGGCACTTTTGGTACCCAGACCCGAACCTGCACTTCTTCACAGAAGTGCATGTTTGGGTCAGAAATTGTCCCGCTGGTATTATTTCACATTATAACATAGTTATAATGTAAAATAATACCCTTAGCCATCTCCCTAATGTTTAAACTGGTGCAGAATGAGTTAAAATAATAAACTAATAATTACTTACCTGTTCCATTTGATCGCGAAGCCCGGCCTCCTCTCCGTTAGCTTGAAAGATGTAAGGACCTGTGATGATGTCACAGCATCACATGGCCCAATCACATGCTCCATCACTATGGTGATGGAGCATGTGATTGGTCCATGTGACCATGTGACATCATCCAAGGTCCTAACCACTATCCACAGCCTGAGGATAGTGTTTAGGACCTTGGATGATGTCACATGGTCACATGGACCAATCACATGCTCCATCACCATAGTGATGGAGCATGTGATTGGGCCATGTGATGTGACGTCATCACAGGTCCTTTAGATCATAGATGCTGCAGGAAAGAGAGGACAGATCGCGACTACGCGATCAAGTGGCTAAGGTAAGTTAACTTTTATTATTTTTAACCCTTCCTCATCATTTAACAATGCATTCTTTATTAAGAATGCTATTATTTCCCCTTATAACCATGTTATAAGGGGAAATAATAGAGATTGGGTCCCGTTGCTAAGCAGCAATGCGGGAAAATCGCAACGCATCCGCGCTTGGTTGCGGATGCTTGCGATTTTCCCGCATCCCCATTCACTTCTATGGGGCCTGCGTTGCGTGAAAAACGCAGAATATAGAACATGCTGCGATTTTCACGCAACGCAGAAGTGATGCGTGAAAATCACCGCTCATGTGCACAGCCCCATAGAAATGAATGGGTCCGGATTCAGTGCGGGTGCAATGCGTCCTCCTCACGCATTGCACCCGCACGGAAAACTCGCCCGTGTGACAGGGGCCTTAAGGGGAAAAAATTCCTTCCCGACTCCAATCAGGCAGTCAGAACAACTCCCTGGATCAACGACCTATCTCTAGTAGCTATAGCCTGAAATATTATTACGCTCCAGAAATACATCCAGGCCCCTCTTGAATTCCTTTATTGTACTCACCATCACCACCTCCTCAGGCAGAGAGTTCCATAGTCTCACTGCTCTTACCGTGAAGAACCCTTTTCTATGTTTGTGTACAAACCTTCTTTCCTCCAGCCGCAGAGGATGTCCCCTCGTCACAGTCACAGTCCTGGGGATAAATAGATTCATGATATATTCCTGATATATTTATACATAGTTATTAGATCTCCCCTCAGTCGTCTTTTTTCTAAAGTGAATAACCCTAATTTTGATAACCTATTAGGGTACTGTAGTTGCCCCATTCCAGTTATTACTTTAGTTGCCCTCCTCTGAACCCTCTCTAGCTCTGCTATGTCTGCCTTGTTCACAGGAGCCCAGAACTGTACACAATACTCCATGTGTGGTCTGACTAGTGATTTATAAAGTGGTAAGACTATATTTTCCTCACGGGCACCTATACCCCTTTTGATGCAACCCATTATCTTATTGGCCTTAGCAGCAGCTGCCTGACACTGTTTTTTACAGCTTAGTTTGTTATTTATTAAAATTCCTAGATCCTTTTCCATGTCAGTGTTACTGAGTGTTTTACCATTTAGTATGTACGGATGACTTGCATTATTCCTTCCCATGTGCATAACTTTACATTTGTCAGTGTTAAACCTCATCTGCCATTTCTCTGCCCAAGCCCCCAATCTATCCAGATCCCTCTGTAGCAGAAAACTGTCCTCTTCAGTGTTAATTACTTTACACAGTTTAGTGTCATCTGCAAAAATTGATATTTTACTGTGCAGGCCTTCTACAAGATCATTAATAAATATATTGAAGAGAATAGGGCCCAATACTGACCCCTGAGGTACCCCACTAGTGACAGTGACCCAATCTGAGTGTGTACCGTTAATAACCACTCTCTGTTTTCTATTACTGAGCCAGTTACTTACCCACATACAGATATTTTCTCCTAGTCCAAGTGTTCTCATTTTATATACTAACCTTTTGTGTGGTACAGTGTCAAATGCTTTGGAGAAGTCCAGATATATGACATCCACTGATTCACCCCGGTCAGGTCTAGAACTTACCTCCTCATAGAAACTGATTAAATTAGTTTGACATGACCGATCCCTCATGAAGCCATGCTGATATGGTGTAATTTGCTTATTTTCATTGAGATACTCCAAGATAGCATCTCTTACAAAACCTTCAACAGATGTTAAACTTACCGGCCTATAATTTCCAGGCTCTGTTTTTGGACCCTTTTTGAATATTGGCACCACATTTGCTATACGCCAGTCTGGTGGAACATTCCCTGTCAGCATGGAGTCCATGAATATCAAAAATAAGGGTCTGGCTAGGACACCACTTAATTCCCTTAGGATACAGGGGTGTATGCCATCCGGTCCTGGCGATTTGTCTATTTTAATCTTTTTAAGTCGCTGCTGTACTTCTTCCTGGGTCAGACAGGGCACTTTTAAAGGGGAATTTACTTTTACATTTTGCATTTCATCTGACAGTTTATTTTCCTTAGTGAAAACAGTGGAGAAGAAAATATTTATTAGCTTAGCTTTATCCTCGTCGCTTTCTGCAACCCCCCTCATTGCTATGTAGAGGGCCAACTCAGATTTATATTTTTTACCATTTATATAATTGAAAAACATTTTAGGGTAAGTTTTGCTCTCTTTGGCAATTAATCTCTCGGTCTCTAGTTTGGCAGTTTTTATTAGTTTTTTACATATTCTATTTTTTTCCTTATAGTTTATCAGAGCTTCCTGGCTCCCCTCCTGTTTTAGTGATTTATATGCTTTCTTTTTGTCATTTATTGCTTTTTTTACGGTTCTATTTATCCACATTGGTTTCTTCTTTTTTCTCAGCCTTTTATTTCTATAAGGTATCCATCGATCACAATTAGATGTTTACGATGCTTTATTTTTGAGGACTTTGTCCCAGTTAATTGGGCCTATGGCCTCTCTTAGTTGGCTAAATTTTGCTTTTTTGAAGTACGGTATTCTTGTTCCTCCCTGTAGAAACTCTCGTTTGAAGGATAATTGGAAGGTTATTACTTTATGGTCACTATTTCCCAGGTGTCCCCCGACCTGCACGTCTGTTGTTCTATCAGGTCTATTGGTTAATACTAAGTCCGGTATGGCCGTCCCTCTAGTTGGGTCCTGAACCATTTGGGAAAGGTAATTGTCTTTGGCTATTGCCAAGAACCTGTTTCCTTTATGGGATGTACAGGTTTCAGTTTCCCAGTCTATATCTGGGTAGTTGAAGTCCCCCATAATAACCACCTCATTATGGTTTGCCGCCTTGTTTATCTCATTTAGTAATAGATTTTCTGCGGACTCTGGTATATTAGGTGGTTTATAGTAAACTCCTATTAGTAATTTATTATTGTTTTTGGCTCCATTTATCTCCACCCACAATGACTCCACATTTTCGTGTCCCTCACAGATGTCTTCCCGGAGTGTGGGCTTTAGACAGGACTTTATGTAAAGGCAGACCCCTCCCCTCTCCGGTTTTGACAATCCTTTCTGAACAGATTGTAACCTTGTACATTAACAGCCCAGTCATAGCTATCGTCCAGCCATGTCTCAGTTATTCCCACTATGTCATAATCCTCCTCACACATCACTAATTCCAGTTCCCCAGTTTTATTAGTCAGGCTTCTGGCATTAGTATACATACATTTGAGAGGTTTATGCATATTTTTGCCCTACACCTTTCCTTCTGAAATTTTCTAGTCCCTCCTTCCATTCCTCCCCAGTCCCACTACCTTGCCCCCGGTCTCTATCTGCACTATCTTCCCTCCTATAATGTAATTTCCTCCCCCAGTCCCTAGTTTAAACACTCCTCCAACCTTCTAGCCATCTTTCTCCCCAACACGGCTGCCCCTACGATAGAGCCTGTAGCCGATAGCAAAGTCGGCCCAGTTCTCCATGAACCCAAAACCCTGCTTCCTACACCAGTTCTTGAGCCACTTGTTAACCTCTCTAATCTCACTCTGCCTTTCTTGTGTGGCCCGCGGTGCAGGCAGTATTTCGGAAAATACTACCTTTGAGGTCCTTGCCCTAAGCTTTTCACCTAAATCCCTGAAATCATTCTTAAGGACTCTCCACTTACTTCTAACTTTGTCATTGGTTCCGATATGGACCATGACCGCTGGATCTTCTCCAGCCCCTCCCAGTAATCTGTCAACCCGATCTGCGATGTGTCGAACTCTAGCGCCAGGAAGACAGCACACTGTTCGGCGATCACGATCTTTGTGACAGATCACCCTATCTGTTCCCCTAATAATTGAGTCTCCCACTACCAGCACCTGTCTGGCCTGCCCTGCTCTCCTGGTCCCCTGCTTACTGGAGCTGACATTCCCCTGACCGGCAGAGGAAGTGTCTGGCTGCAGCAGTGCTGTCCCTGAGCTGCCACCCCCTCAGCTGCCAAACGTGCAAACTTGTTGGGGTGTGTCAGATCAGGGCTAGCCTCCTGGCACTCTTCCCTCTACCCCCTTTCTTACTGTCACCCAGCTAGCTACCTCACTTTCCTCAGCCTCCTTACTGTCACCCTTCCCTGAACTACCCCAAAGACTGCTTGCTCGGTGAGCAGCAAACTCTTTGCAAATTGTCAGTGGCTCTCAGTGTTGCAATATGCCCGTTTAGAGACTCGATGTGCGATTCCAAACGGGTAATTTGCTCACATTTTGAACAAAGATATGCACCCTCAAACGGCTGTTCCAGGACTGCATACATCATGCAAGATGTGCACTAGACGGCATTGTCAATTATGCAAGACATACTAATGGGGATTACACCACAAAAACAAAAAAATACAATATAATGTAGTAACAAGAACTGACGAATTTCAGTCCCCCACTGAAGTCCCTGAATCTGAAGTCACTTAATCTTAAGTCACACTTACACAACCACACACTTAATCAACCTCGCGTTACATATATATCTACTTATATAAGTATACTGTAAATGAAACTCAAATACACCAGCCTGTTTTTTTTTCCTCTGGATTCAAAAGAGTATATTTAAAAATACACCCCAAAACACATTTCCCTACTTCTCCTGAGTACGGCGATACCACATGTGTGCCACTTTTTTGCAGCGAAGATGCGCAAAGGGGCCCTAATTCCAATGAGTACCTTTAGGATTTCACAGGGCATTTTTACGCATTTGGATTCTCACGCTTTAGGTTCCCTAAAATGCCAGGGCAGTATAAATACCCCACAAGTGACCCCATTTTGGAAAGAAGACACCCCAAGGTATTCCGTGAGGGGCATGTCGAGTTCACAGAATTTTTTTTTTTTAGCACAAGTTAGCGGAAGTTGATATTTTTATTTTTTTTATTTTTGTTTTTTTACAAAGTCTCATATTCCACTAACTTGTGACAAAAAATAAAATTTTACATGAACTCACCATACCCCTCACGGAATACCTTGGGGTATCTTCTTTCTAAAATGAGGTCACGTGTGAGGTATTTATACTGCCCTGGCATTTTAGGGTCTCTAAAGCGTGAGAAGAAGTCTGGAATCTAAATGCGTAAAAATGCCCTGTGAAATCCTAAAGGTACTCATTGGAATTTGGGCCCTTTGCGCACTCAGGCTGCAAAAAAGTGTCACACATGTGGTATCGCCATACTCAGGAGAGTAGGGCAATGTGTTTAGGGTGTATTTTACATATACCCTGCTGGGTGTGAGAAATATCTCTGTAAATGACAACTTTTAAAATTTTTATACAAAGTTGTCAGTTTACAGAGATATTTCTCTCATCCAACATGGGTATATGTAAAAATATACCCAAAACACATTGCCCTACTTCTCCTGAGTACGGCGATACCACATGAGTGACACTTTTTTGCAGCCTGGGTGCGCAAAGGGGCCCAAATTCCAACGAGTACCTTTAGGTTTTACATGGCTGCTCACAATTTAGCCCCGCCCAAAATGCCAGAACAGTAAACACACCCCACAAATGACCCCATTTCGGAAAGTAGACTCCCCAAGGTATTCACTGAGGGGCATAGTGAGTCCGTGGGAGATTTTTTTTTTTTTTGCCAGAAGTTAGCAGAAATGGAAACTTTATTATTATTTTTTTTTTCTCAGAAAGTGTCATTTTCCGCTAACTTGTGAAAAAAAATTAAATGATACATGAACTCACCATTCGTCTGATGAAGGGCATGATTCTGTAAGCCCGAAACGCGTTACCTTGTGTGTACTCTGACATTGTCCGTGGATTTTACGTATACAAGAAATCAATAAAGGAATCGGTTTTAGGAAAGCTGGATTGGATTTTTTTCTATGAATATACCGCAAGGACCTGGTTCGGGTCTCTCATCCGTGCTTCCAGAGCTAAAGGGTGGAGGTGAGCGCTGCAGCAATTTGTTTGTATGAGTATCATGAACTCACCATTGAATCATCTTTGAATAATAGCAAAAAAAGTAAAAATGTCAGCAGCAATGAAATACCACCAAATGAAAGCTCTATTAGTGAGAAGAAAAGGAGGAAAAATTCATTTGAGTGGTAAGTTGCAAGACGGAGCAATAAACTGTGAAAGTAGTGTAGTGCAGAATTGTAAAAAGTGGCCTTGTCATTAAGGGTGTTTAAGCTAGGGGGGCTTAGGTGGTTAAAGGCGCTATGAGGGGGATTATAAGCACTAAGCCACTATAAGGGTCATTATAAGCAACGGGCCACTACAGCGGACATTATACAGTCCTTGAACTAGATATGGGGAGTATTATGTATAAGAAAAGAAGTAAAATTCTAGCACAATGTATGTCTGTTTAGAAACCAGTAACATGTATTAGTTTTCTAAGCATAGAAAACCACTATTAGTAAGTGGACTGCCCTCCATATAGAGGGTCTCAGGTTCAAAACCTAAAAGAGACATATACGATTTTAATCTCTATCTGGAGAAAATATATATATATATATGTATGCTAAAATGGCATGATGGAAGTAATGCTATATTTGCTAGGCTGTAAGTACAGTATATGATATGCTATGACATACTCATACATAAAAACTCCCCATGTCTAGTTGAAGATCTGTTTGTCAGTGTAAAGGCAAGGTTTGAACCGGAGCCAAGTCACAGATAGGAGAAGCATGATTGCTTCTGCCCTTACACCATGCTTAAAGGCATCCGTGGTGCATTCCGTCATAGAATTCCGTGGTAATGGAATTCACCCAGAACCCGAACTTGCAAACAGCAAGTTCGCTCATCCATACATATGGAAATTTGCCTGCAGAAAGTGTTACCATAGACATACATTTGATTAAGTGTTGCTGTGTAGCAGTATCATTATAGATGTAAGTAGGCGGTGGCACTTCACGGGGATTGAATGCTAATACAAATCATGGATCACTGATCTTACTACAGGGAAACCCTATGATCAGTTTATTTTTCACTTATAAAAATGTCCAAAAGTGGATAACCTCTGTGAGTCCTAAAGCTGCACATTTGGACACTTTGGTTTTGCAGACAGTGTTTCAGACTAGGACTCCTGGAAGTTACGAAACCTGTATTTCTAGAACAGGGTTCCCAAGACTTTGCTATTGTTATTTTCACCAGGGACAACAAAATCTTTAATTTTATGATTTTTGCTAACTCATCATGAGTTCAGCAATGGTAAGCTAAGAATATGACCAAGTGCAAAGATCCATTAACTTAAATTTCCACCCATTAATACAAGAGCTTTTTCATACTTTTCCTCTGTGGTCTCACCAGCCTGAAAATGGTTCACATCCAATGTAGTCCATGGCAAAAAATTTCAAATCTACCTCGTTATTTTCAAATTTGTTTCCAGTCTCGGTAGACCATTAAAGGAGTTTCTAGAATTTTGATATTGACGGCCAATCCTCAGGACTGGCCATCAATACTGATGGGCAGAGGGCCAACGTCCCTCACATCAGCTGTTCTGTTGAAGATCCAGCTCCTGAAGTAGGTGCCAGAACTGCACAACTCTGTTCGATGTGAAGGAAGGAGCTCCACCACTACACAATGGAAAGGGTTGTGTAGTTCTGGCATGGAGTTACTTCTGATGAGATATTGATGGCCTTTTCTGAACAATGTGTTTAAGAGATGTAACTCAGGTTACAGTCCAAACAGTCCCTCCATTGGTATCAAAGCGCCATACCCCATTTAAAGTGTAACTGCCATTCTATTTTTTTGTGTGTAATGTATAGCGGGCAGTGATGGTGCCCATTTTTGCAATATACTTTAATTACTGAAATCATACATTTCTTTAAGAAAAATAGCTCTA
The DNA here is from genome assembly GCA_033119425.1 of Bufotes viridis. Lineage (NCBI taxonomy): Eukaryota > Metazoa > Chordata > Amphibia > Anura > Bufonidae > Bufotes > Bufotes viridis. The sequence goes on from CM065594.1 coordinate 109,176,493, forward strand.
AAGTGGCCCATTTTAAACCCCAGCAACACTCCTCTGTCTTTTTAAACAACAAGCAAGTCTCCACAGTTATGCTAACAGAAGACAGCCACCTATCTGATATTGATGACAGGTCATCAATATGATGGAAACATAAACCCCCTTTAAGTTGGACTAACTATACTCCCTGCATTCTGCTTCAGACCACCAGTCATAACATTCACACACAAGGGGCCAGATTTATCATTACTCTTGCAGTTCACTCCACTTTCAAAGAAGGCGTATGTGTATTTGAGTCAAGTCAAATTTATCATGGGCTCTTTCAGAGTTTGATAAATCTGGTGTATTTCTGGTTCCTAGTTGTATTTTGGCTTTGTCTTTGGAAAAGTCGCAATTTTAAAAAAGTGATTTTGTCAAACATAAGCATGGTCATGAGTGGAGTGAGTTTGCGCAATTTTTTGCGACTTTTTTGCCACTATTTAAAAAGTCGCAATAATAAATCTGTCTTCTCTGGGTTGGGAATTAGATGGGTGCTGTCATAGGTTCAAAGAAAACGCATTACCGGTAAGTAATTGCAATTTTTCTTCCTCACCTATGACAGCACCCATGGAGAACTAGGCAAGATCCAATTAGGGCGGGACAACTGCCTGAAGAACCTTCTGGCCAAAACACAATCCCTCATTAGAGGGCAGTTGTAACTTATAATGTTTAAAAAAGGTATGAGGAGAACTCCAGGTAGCTGCCCCACAAATTTGCTCTATGGAGGCAGATGCTCTCTCTGCCCAGGTAGTAGGTTACTTGAATAAGCTAACTGAATAGCTTGCTTAATCCATCGGGCAATGGTCTGAGAGGAGGCTGCCATCCCTCTCTGCCTCCCCTGAAAAGAGATAAAGAGCTTAGGAGACAATCTCCATGACTTAGTGGACTCAAGGTACATCAAAAGACATCTCCTAACATCAAGGCAATGGAAAAGAGACTCTTCCTCGTCTCTAGGGGAAGCAAAGAAGGACGGCAGAACAATATCCTGAGAACGGTGAAAAGAAGAAGACACCTTCGGCAAAAAAGAAGGATCGGGGGAAACAACAACCCTATCCTCCAAGATACGCAAGTATGGCTCATTAATGGAAAGGGCTGCAATCTCCCCTACCCTCCTGGCAGAGGTAATAGCTAAGAGGAAGGCTAATTTCTGCGATAGTAACTTAATAGGAATCTCTTGAATGGGCTCAAAGGGAACAGAGGTAAGTGCTGAAAGAACAACATTGAGATCCCAGGGGGGAAGTCTAGATTTGTAAACCGGAGCCATCTTAGAAATAGCTGTGACAAACCTCTTAATCCAAGGGTGATTGGCCAATCTAAACTCAAAAAGAGCACTAAGCGCCGAAATCTGCACTTTAAGCGTACTAGGTCTGAGACCCTTCTCCCATCCTGCCTGTAAAAAATCCAATATTAAGGCCATTGGAGGAGGTTCTAACACATCCACTGGAGTCTTAACAAAATTGAAAAAGGTCTTCCAGGTACGAGTATAAATAGAGGAGGTAACCTTCTTACGACTAGCCAGGAGAGTGGAAATAACCTCTTCCGATAGCCCCTTACGTCTTAAAACCTGCCTTTCAAAAGCCAGGCCGTCAAGTGTAAGTTCTCCACTTCCGGATGAACCACTGGGCCCTGTACTAAAAGGCCCGGAAACGTCGGCAGGACCCAGGGGGAAGCTACTGAAGCCAAGAGAACCATACCCTTCTCGGCCAAAAGGGAGCCCCAAAAATCACTCGAGCCTTGTCCTCCCTTATCTTCCTCAGGACTCTCGGAATCAACTTCAGGGGGGGGGGGGAAGGCATACAGAAGCCCCCTCTCCCATGAGTGAGCCAGAGCATCCACCGCTGTCGGATGATCCTCTGGAGAAAGGGAACAAAACTTCTCCACCTTTCTGTTGATCCGAGAGGCAAAAAGATCTATTTCTGGAGTTCCCCATAGGTCTTCTATCATCCTCAAAATAACTGGATCCAGGGACCATTCCCCCTGACGTAGACGGTGATGGCTCAGGAAGTCTGCAGTCAAGTTGTCCTTCCCCCTTAGATGAACCGCAGAAATTGACAATAGAGAAGTCTCTGCTAGTAGAAAAATCTCCTGAGCTAGGGAAAAGAGTGTCAGGGATTTGGTTCCCCCCTGCCTGTTTATATAGGCCACCGCGGTCATATTGTCTGAGTATATTCGTACATTTTTGTCTTTTATTACAGGGAGACTCTGGGTGAGAGCTAGCCTGATAGCGTTTAATTCCCTGAAATTTTGGGACTGCTTTAGAAGGTCCTGGTTCCAGGATTCCTGTAGTAGAAGGGACTCTACATGGGCCCCCCACCCCTATGGGCTGGCATCCGTGGTCAGGGAAACTACTTCTTTCCTTACCCAGGGGACCCCCTTCTGAAGGTTCCGAATATCCTTCCACCATTCTAGAGACAGGATGGTCTGAGAGGAAGGATAGAAGGGAGAATCTAGGGAAGCCAGGTCCCTGTCCCATTCCTGTAAAATTTGAAGATGAAGGGGCCTGGAATGGAACTGGGCCCATTCTACCCCTGGAATGGTGGCAGTCATAAGACCCAGGACCGACATAGCCTTTCTCAGTGAAGTTGACTGGGACTGAGCTAACCCCCTCACCTCCTTCATCAGGTTTAGGGCTTTTAGGGGTGGTAACTGACAGGTCTGGGAAACCGAGTCCAAAATCATCCCCAAAACACACACTTCTGGCTGGGGACCAAATTGGACTTCTCTAGATTCAGCTCCCATCCCAGATTCTGTAAAACTTCCCTGACCCAGGAAATCTGATCCTCCAGTTTCAGGTGAGAGTGAGAGACCAGGAGAAAGTCGTCCAGATAAGGGACAATAACTATCTCCTTCTCTCTCACATGGGCCAACATCTCTGCCACCACCTTCGTGAATAACCTGGGAGCCTGAGCTAACCCGAAGGGGAGAGCCCTGAACTGCACATGGAGGAGATCTTCTTCTAGTTGAATAGCCACCCTTAAATACTTCTGATGATCGGGATGAATCGGGATATGGTAATAAGCATCCCTTAAATCTAGAGTGGCCATAAAGCAACCCGGGGACAAATTCAGGATAGCTGTGCTGATGGTCTCCATACAAAACCTTTCGTACACCAGATAATGATTCAATAACTTCAAGTTTATTATGGTCCGGTAGGACCCGTTCGGCTTTTTTACAAGAAAAAGTGTTGAATAAAAACCCTCTCCTATTTCCTGAGGAGGAACCTTTATCAACACTCTCTTCTCTAGAAGAGCAAACACTTCTGCCCTGATAGCTTCCTGCTTCACTGGATCTCTGTGAAAGTCTGTAATGACAAATCTTCCTCTTGGGGCATTTATAAAATTTATCAGGTACCCTTCTCGTATAATCTGTAAGATCCAGGGGCTGTTCGTAATCTTCTGCCAACTCTCTAGGAAGCTTGTAAGCCGACCTCCTACCGGAAGCCTGGCGTCAGTCAGATTTCTTTTTGGAGGCCTCTGTTCTAGAAAAAAGAAAACCCTTAGACTTATTGGAGGGACCTGGGTTTTGCCCAGGCCTTTCTCTCTTCCTAAAGAACTTGTTAGTTTGTGAACGAAAGGGTCTCTTATTAACTGGACGACTAGAAGGGAACCCTTTCTTTTTGTCTGAGGCTTTTTCCAGTAAATCGTCTAACACCGGCCCAAACAGAAAGTCTCCCTGACAGGGAATGCTACAGAGTTTGGCCTTGGAAGTAGGGTCCCCGTTCCAATTCTTCAACCATAAGGCTCTCCTGGCTGAATTAGATAAGGCAGAGGCTCTGGCAGAAAATTTAAGAGAATCAATAGAAGCGTCAGATAAGAAATCAATTGCGTTGGAGATAGTGGGAAAGGAGGAAAGAATCGTTTCTCTGGGAGTACCATTCTTAACATGATTCTCTAGGTCAGAGATCCAAACTTTTAGAGACCTAGCGACCTGTGCTGCTGCTATGGAAGGTCTAAAGGCCGCTGTAGTGGCCTCCCAATTCTTTTAAGGTATATGTCGGCCCTTCTATCCAAAGTATCTTTTAAGGAACCTGCATCCTCAAAGGGAAGGGCTGCCCTCTTAGAAATTTTCGCTACTGGCGCATCTAATTTTGGGGCCCTATCCCAAGAGGCTGAGGCTTTTTCTTCAAATGGGTATTTTCGTTTAATAGCAGCTGGAATGAAAAACTTCCTATCAGGTTTACTCCATTCTCTGGAGATTAACGCCTCAATGTTCTCATGAATATCAAAATTCCTAACCCGTCTGGTTCCCAGGCCCCCAAACATGGAATCACGGATCGTTTGAGGAGCCTTTTGATCGTCTAGCCCCATCGTGGCTCTAACCACTTTAACAAGTGAATTGATATTTTCATTCTGAAAAAAAGGCCTGCCAGCAGAGTCTGTATCAAAGGATTCGTCAGATGAGAGTCTCTCTCCTTCTTCCTCCAAACCCGAAAGCACCTCTTGGTCGCTGGAGGGAGCTACAGATGCAGTGGCAGAAGTACCGGTTCTGGTTTCTAACAGACCGCTGACAGATTCTTTCACTGTCTCCCTGACTTCTTCCCGAATCATTTCCTTCAGGCTAGACAACAGGGACGGGGTCTCCTCCTGCACCAATCTTCCTATGCAATGGTGGCAGAGCGGTTTTTCATAGCCCGAGGCCAACCTCTTCTTGCACAGGGCACAAACTTTCTCTTTGGATTTAGAGGCCCTCTTACTCTCCCTTGGGACCTAGGGAACAATACCCCAACTACAATTAGGATCTGTGACAAGAAGGCATATATTCTGGGGTAATACCCCCTTAACCCACCAGGATACCGGTTCATTAGTGGTCTCAGTGGTCTCCACACGCTAGCTTGCCTCCATGATCGTTAGGAGCTGCACCTCAATGGAGAAACAGACTGCTCTGCACTCAGGGACGCAGTCTTATGCTGGCTGGGACTCGCTCTGCCGCGCGTGTGAAGCGGCTCCACCTACTTCCGGTCATGCGCAGTGCCTCCCTCTGCAGCCGCGCACCCGGAAGTGCGTGTCCCTCGGCTGCCGGGATCGCGATCACGGCCGCGATTCGCCGCCACCCAAGGGGAAGGGAGAACCGCCCTCAGAGTGTAGAAGGAGCCGGAGGAAGTGGGGAGCAAGGAGCCCAGACTCGGCAGTTGCTTCCAGGGGAAGAACTTACACCGCCCGGGTAAGCCCTCCATAAGCATAACGCCGGGGCGCCCGCAGCATGCCTCGTCCTATACAGTGTGGGAACTTCACCTGCCCCGCAGGACAGGAAACAGAACTGGTGAGCTGCTTCATGACCCCTCCTTTTAAAGCAGTGTGGTGAGCTGTTTCCTGTCCTGGATGGGGGCGGTGTATCTCCATGGGTGCTGTCATAGGTGAGGAAGAAACAACGGTCTTGTGCATGAGGCCTAAAACAGTGGGTTCAGCTCTCCACATGCGTGCCCACCGGTGATGCAGGTGGACGTTACCTAAAGCAAATGCTTTTATAAAGTGCAAAGTGATGAGGGGGGAATTCAACAACTTTTTAATGACATTTTCAGAGATTAAATTTAATGACCTATATGTTTATGTGCACAAGATCTTCTAAATGAGCCATAGTTAGTGTGAAAACCCACAAAAAATAATTAATTTATCAGCACATGCCAAACTCAAGTCCCGTGGGCTGGCCCGCATGAGATATGGACACAGGAGGACCAGCTCTCCACTTCACTGGAAGACAAAGCCAGTGCTTGGTATTCATTTATAACGCCTGCACACCCACCCATCTTCTACTACGGAGCTCTGCTAGATTCCAGCTTAAGGTCGCCACCCTAGACAGGTGCAGTCTCTACATTAGTATGATGGCTGTCCCCACTCCACACACAGCATTATTCTTCCACTATACTCCTTGTGGAAAGTTGCCTCATTATGTCTTGCCGACCTTTAGACTGACCTTCATAGCACTGATAAGATCGCATAGCATTATATTAGTTTATGATGTACTGTCTAACACGAACATAATGCTGTAGGTAGCGAGTTCAACACACTGAACTCATTCGTGTGAAACCAGCCTAAGGGCTCCTGCATACAAACTTATTTTTTTGCAGATCCATTGTAAGAAGTCCTATTCTTGTCTGTTTTGTGGACAAGGACAGGCAATGTTCTATTTTGTTTGTGGAACAGAATGCACACGGAGTCATTTCAGTTTTTTTGTGAACCCATTAAAATAAATGATTCCACAGGAGCCCTTATACTCAGTTTCTATGTGGGGGTTCACAGCAGGACTCGTTTGCCATAACTAAAGAATCACCCAAAAAAATAATCCAACTAGGTTACATTTTTTGCAATTCTGGCTTTGCAGATGTAGCAAACATGCGAGTCATGTTGTGACCCCATTCATCTCTACAGGAGTACTGCTACACTGCAATATTTGGGCAACCAAACGTACACATTCTTACAGCCCATTGTAGGCAACCACAATGCTGACATTGTCCTCGGTAAAAATGAGTGAAACCTGATCTAGATCCATTCAGGGGAAAAAAAAAAAAAAAAACATACCACCATTCAAAATATTTTATTTTCCAACAATCCAGGCGAAACCAGTAATAACTATTCACAGCTTATATCTAGTAACAACCTACAGTTACATGGATGGTAAAACTATCAGAGGTGCCAAAAAAATTCTACAGGGCGAGCCTGGCAGGAGGCACATCTACGTACATTACTAGATTCTGACTCTACGGTTTTATTGTAGTCTGGATTCCTGGCCTTTTCCACTTTCCTCAATGCTCACTGTTTGCCATTGCCATTGATTGGTCTCTTCTTGTGGGCATCACTGGAGAGATATGCTTCAAGCTTGGGACGGCTACTAATGCGTTTCACATAGGCACAGAGGAGTGGGAAGCCTGAAAGGCAGTCTGGTGCCAGAACAAGATGGTTGTGCAGAAGATCCACCAGGTTGTAGTCAGCAAAGGAAATCTACAAAGCAATAGGGAAATAATGCAGTAATATATCACAACTTTAGGAGTCAACCACTTAAGGGGTATTCTGGCCCAACCAGTGGCTCCGTTCATTTCAGGAGAGTACAGGGCCCCCTGCAGCAGGCCCCCCACCTCCCTGCATTTCTAAATTGTTCAAATCACAGTCAGCCCGCAGAAAGGTCTATGAAGATGGGAACCAGCATGGAGAACATAATACAAGTACTGAGCAGATTTACTGTCAACTGGACTAAAAGAATTGGGAGAAGGAAATGTCCCTGATAAGTGGAGTAGGCATTTCTCCATCTGACATATGGAAAAACTTCTCCTCCTCACTTGTACTATGGATTTATACAAAGTTGTTTATAATCCAAGGTACAAGTCAATGTGTTTCCATGGTAACAGACTACAACCCATCATCCTTCTGTCATACAGTCTTCCATGTGCCCCTTACTTGCTGCTAAATTACTGGAGCAACAAAGTTGGTTGTGAAGGCGTGCACAGCCTTAAACACCAGTATTCCTATGTGGACTTTCCATTTCTTGCAGACTCTCCAACAGCAGCCTGTGTTAGTGACACAGAACTACATATATTAAAGATTTTTATTAAAAAAAAATAAAAAAAAGTACACAGTAATGTATACATTCTCCAAACACAGAATAGGGTTCCCATAGATGTGCATGTTTTTTTTTTTAACTCAGTTTTCCTTACCTGATCTCCTACAACAAACCCCTTCCCCTCATTATTAGAGGCAAGCAGACGTTCAAAGTGACCAAGTTCAGTGGGCAGAGTCTTAATGTAGTCATCTTTTCCATTCTCCTAAACAAAAAAGGAAATAACATTATCTTCTGAAGAGGAAGACATTTCTGTCAGACTTTTGGGTGTCACTCACATAGTTCTGATAGATCATCTTCAAATACTTCAGCCGAAAATCTTCCACTCCATCATTAACCATGTCTATGAGGGTTGCCTCACGAGGATTTTTCCCATACAGATCTAGAAGCCAAGCATAGTTCAGAATGAGTTAATATATGCAGAGGGGTCTACAAGCGCAATACATCAAAAAAGAACAAAAGCTCCGTGGCACGCATGTTGCTCCTGATCCCCCAGTCGTGTGGATTAAAACATCTGGCAACGGGGGAGCAGTCAATAGCAGGCTGTGACGGGGACAAGCCTCCCTAGAGTCCCCCGGAGATGCAGCGGCAGCCGTGCGGGGATCAGGAATGATGCAGGTGCTAGGGAGGTAGGCAAGTATAATCTATATGAGGGGCATGTGTTAGACTTTGTATAACCTCTTTAAGTGGTAATACCATGATTCCTGGCAAGATGGCGCAAGATGGCATTGGACTGATACATAGTGAAGTCTCCATCTTTAAATGCTGGAAGTTGGCCATACACCTACAAGGAGAAAATAAGACAAGGAACTGTAAGATAGTTTGACAGCACTGAATGTGTTAACTAGAGCAAAATTCCTGGCATCATCAAGATCTGATTGGTGCAGATAAAAATAAAAAAAAATTGTAAAGAGTACTGGTCAGGTCCCCACATCCACAGTGATGAAAGCGCTCCTTCCATGCATACGATCTCAGAAGTAAAATGCAATCAATATGGATAAACGTAGGAAAAATGGATGACACACAGGATCAAGTACTGGAAGCTAAAGTCTTCAAAGTGGGGCATCTAGGGCAGGGAACAGGAACCTTTGGCATGCCAGCTGTTGTGAAACTACAACTCCCAGCATGCTCCATTCATTTCTATGAGAGTTCTGAGAAGAGTAGAGGAAGTATAGATGCTGGGAGTTGTAGTTTCACAACAGCTGAAGTGCCGGAGGCTCCCTACTCCTGGTTTATTGTACAAGGACAGGAAGGAACAAAGGAGAGGTGAGAACCGATTACCAAACCCAATGATAAGCAGGGTGTTCTAGTGGTGATAGAACAAAATATATTTATTAACGTTTATAAGTTTACATAAAATTACTCAATAGTAAGAATTTTTAACCACTTCAAGACACAGGCAGAGCTTATTTTTGCTAATCCGACGTGTCACTTATACAAGCCATTCTGATGCTGTTTTTTTGTGGTTCATGTTGGTGGTAAATTTGAATTGATATGTAAAATGGCGAATTTTGTAAAAAGTCGCCATTTTCTAAATTAGAATTTTTTAGCTTTTAAGACAGATGAAATTTTATGAATGTCTATACAATTTTCTCAGGACATTCAAAGGCTTAGCATTTTCGAAGCAGTTTCACAAAATTTCAAGAAACTTTCCATTTTATAAACTATACTCCTTAAATTATTAAAAAGTTTAAAAAAACTTAAGCCTCTTTCACACTTGCATTCTGAGGATCTGTCAGAACGCAAGTCGCCTGAAAGCATTTGAAGACTGATCAGGATCCTGATCAGTCTTCGAAATGCTTTCAGGTTACCATGGAAGCCAGGAGGCTACTGAAGTCCTGGCTGCCATGGTACTCCGCAGCAGTGTACTTACCTGCGTTGCGGCCGCTCCTTCATGACGTCACAGGTCCCTGCGGAGCATAGATCAATGCACCGCCCGGACCTGTGACGTCATGAAGGAGCGCCTGGAGGCAGCAGCGCAGGCAAGTACACTGCTGTGGAGTACTTACCATGGCAGCCAGGACTTCAGTAGCGTCCTGGCTGCCATGGTAACCGATCGGAGCCCCAACTTACACTGGGGCCCCGATCGGAACTGCTGCTGCGCAGAGCTAAATGTCAGATCCGGCGAAACAACATTTAGCCTAATTCCGGATTAATGCACTTCAATGGGCATTTCGGATCCGGCGTTACGGCATGTCTTCCGGATTTTTGGACGGGGACAAAGGATTTTTTGCATACAGTTACTCAATTGATCAAATTAATCGTTTCAGTCTTACATCACTCCAAACCCACATAATGGTTGTGACCATACATAACCTGGTTTACATACCATATCTGCATCCACAGGACAAGTCTATTCATCCCTTTCTGGGGCTTCCATCACCACCTGGGAATGAATGTGAGCCTCAGGGGTCTCAGCTTCTACCTTATAATCACCACCGCGCACACACACCTTTTAGGATTACCATGAAAATCCTGCATGGCAGCATTAAACTCCCAAGGTACTCCTGACACTTGCAGGGAGTTTTCCCTAGACATCTCTGGCTCATTGCTAGGCAGTTCATTAGTGACTGCGGCCACATCCATCAGCGCGCACACACCTCACTGACTTACACCATCCAGGAACTCTGGCGCGTCTCCTTGGGTTATAGTCACACCAGGATGATCCTCTATTTTCCGCAGCAAACTGGCGCTTTACTCAGCAGTCTGAGGTGTCAGTACTCAGGTTACTTCAGCACGACACCTCACGCAAGGCTGGTTCTTTCATAGGATTACACTCCCCATCATATAACAATCCACCCGCTGTTCAGCATTAACCCCTGCTGCACACAGTCACTTTACCTCCAAGGAGGTCACCCCCTGGTCCATCACTGGTTCTGTACACCCTTCCAGCATACAGTCACATGACACATTTACTTCACACATCAAGCTTGCAGACTTGACACTCATGCCACCTGTAGGTACAGTAGACTCCTGGTTGCCACTAGCAACCACCTTAGCTGCACAGAAAACTGTTATGGGGACATTATTGTCATCAACCATAAACTCTAGGGGCACACATGAGCAGTCCCCTCATCTGACTTAAAGGCACTCATGAGCGTATACAACTGCTCATATGGTGCTGTAGGTCTCCTCGAGGGCATTCTAACCATAACTGTATATGCAATCTAAATGCATTTGTGCCCCCCAAAAACGATTTTATAAATATGGTAATGAGCTTGTAAAAGAGTCCAAGGGGCGATACTTATCCTTCATTGAGCCTGGCTGCGCCCATTCTTAGGGAGCCCTGCTCCTTCCATTATTTGGTATTCTTCTTGATGTGCGGACATCACGCTGCCGCAGCAGTAAACAATGTTGCGCATGCGCAACATCTAGTGCGAGTGCTTGTGGGCGCTGAAAAACTCAACTGAGCTCGCAATTTTGCAACAGAAAAAATAAATAAGCAAATCGGTCATTGTGACTTCTTTACCCCATTTGTCCGTTTGCCAGACGGGATAAATATTTTTATATTATATTTTAATAGTACAGGCATTTTCACATGCGGCTATACCCATGATGTGTATTTTTTTAGATTTCTGTTTTTTTTTTTTATCTTGGGCCATTCTGAATAGAAGAACTATTTTTATGGTTCCCATAGGAAACTATAACAAGTAATCATTAGATTGCTTCTGTCAGACTGCAACGCATTATACTGTGTTCCTATGGAGCCCTGCCACATGCACCTAGAACTCTTTGGCCAGGGCTACATGACATCATTTGTCACAACTTTTTTTGTAACAATAGTCAAGGGTGGCAGTCACACAAATTCCATCTAAGTTGGATTATTGTGCGGCTGTTGCGTCACAGTGCGACACCAATGACTGTCATTACACGTCAAATGTTGTGTAGCTTCTTGCTCCTAGGCCATATGACCGATGAACATGGCATCACAAGTCTAGGGAAAGCTGTGGCCCTATGGCAAACGACAGTGCCTTCTCAAACAGCCGATTGTCTCGGGTCCCAGGTGTCTGACAACCCCCTAATGATCAGATATTGATGACCTATGCAGAGGATGCAATTTGAGCTTACCATTACATGTAGATACTGGAAAAGACCCCAGAAAACAGTACTCCCAAGCTCAGCACCCTCACCCCGAATGTCTTACACTGCACTTCTATATGGACCAGTAGCTGAAACAGGCGAGTTTCTCTGTACTATACCGGTACTGTATAGCACTGAAACTGACTGTACTGGTCAGTTTCAGGGCTGAACAGATTTCAATCAGTATCTATTCTCTTAGATAGTGTGGGACTTGGGTGACTTTGGTTTTAAAGCGGCAGGGGGTGTGTGGAAAGGGGGGGGGGCGCGTTTCCCCTCTTAAACTCCATCAGCACCGTGGATAGCTTTTAAACCCCCCACCAAAAATAAAAGGCCTAATAGAGGATCTGAACCTGCACTCACTCATTCTGTTACTGAAAATCTGACCAGCAGTCTATTAGGGCGAGAGAGGAAACACTGAATGCAGCAGTTGGCCCTGGCAGCTGTATAACAGACTGGCATCCACAAGTGACGGAGCGGGCACAGACCCTGGTCCCACGCCATCACCTGATCTACATTTTACCATTAGACTTTGTCTGTAAGGGGTTTCATCTTACCGCAGTTCGCTTCAGATCCCCCTTCTGCCAGTCATCAAACGTTACGACTTCCTCCTTCCATTGAGCTCCCTGGTCAGTCATGAGCAGTCGCATAGCTTCACAACGACCTGACAAGGAAATCAAATAGAGAAATAACACTCCAGACCACAATGCAGTCCCCCCCCCCCCAAAACTTTACAAAAATGAAAAAAAACAGTCATCTTCTATTATAGCCTCTTCCTTACAGCAGCCTGATATTCTGACTAGGGTTAAGCTGCAGTACCAGACACAGCCACAGGTGTTTGGATGTCGCTGTGTGAGCAATTCTGCCCCTTGTAGGTGCAGCTGACCGGTGGGGGACCTGGAATGGGATCCCCATTAACAGCCTTTCTTGGTAGACAATCAATGTAAAAATGCTTTAAATGGTTTGGTTCTAAGAAAGAAAAAATCTCTACTTACCTCTGACATTAAAATAAATGATGGTGTATTCAGGCACTAAAGAGCAAGAAAAGAGACAGACGGTATTAATTGGTGGGAATGCTACATGACTTCGTAGTAGAGGTTTCAGGGGGGTATTCTGGTTGCTACAAGTTATCCCTAAGGGGGTCATGCAGTTTGTGGTCCGCAAAACAAGGATACCAGCCGTGTGTGTTCTGCATTTTGCGGAATGCAATGTCCAGCCCACAATACAGGGATGGACATACTGCGGCTCTCCAGCTGTTGCAAAACTATAACTCCCAGCATGCGAAGACTGCTTACAGCAGGGCATGGTGGGAATTGTAGTTTTACAACAGCTGGAGAGCCACAGGTTGGCCATCCCTGCCATAATAGAACTGTCCTATCCTTGTCCATAAAACTGACAAAAATATGACATGTTCTATTTTTTGCGGATGCCACGTGGTGTGCTGTTTGAATCTGCGGTGGCCCATTGAAGTGAATGGGTCCGCAAAAAATGCTGATCAGATGTGGACGAAAACAGTCGTGTAGGTGTTCTGCTCATTTTGGGGGGCTCCGACGTGTACAGAGCAGAGCTGTGATGTCGGTAGGCCAGAGTTCTGACACTTCCAAAATTCCTGTAGGTAAATATGCAATGCACTATGCAGTTAACGGGAAAACAGTAACTTATTGTAAGAAACCTATGAATTTGTCTTTAGAAAATGGTAGAAAAGCTCTATAGGCATGTCCTGGAAAGGCAGAGAATCACGCAAGTCTAAATGGGAATAAAAGAAACATGTAAAAAGTAGAGCCGCCAGTGGTTGTCTGGGAATAAATAACTTAGCACAGATCTCGCTATTGGGCCTCCGCTATGGAAAGAGTCATACTTACCTACTCCCTGCTGCTCCGGTCCTGTGCACCGGCTCCTGCGTGTCCATCTTCCGGTCCGCGACTTGTATACTTCCTCTCTGGCAAGGGCATGATCACCTGCGCCACTGCAGCCAACGACAGGTTTTAGTAACGATGTGTTACAGTGTATTATGCTGCCAGAAGGTTACTGACAGGTGAGCCATCAGGCCGTGCCTCTGGCAGGACCTAATAGGGCTTATACACAGCCAGGCAGAACTGGTGGCCTTGCTTGTAGGCCCAGCTACTTGCGCAGACATAGTCAGCCCTCACTCTCGTACGTGGCGGTGCCAGTGGCTGACTGAGGGAGTCCCCTTCCTCTGAAACCACTTAGATGCTATGGTTGCTATCGACTGGCATCTAAAGGGTTAAACAGCCGGGATCAGCGCTTCCACCATTCGGAGGGGACTCCCGCTCTCCACTATCCAGGAGACCCATGCAGCACTTACATCTTGAAGGGGTTGGCCACCCTAAGTATCAAAAATCCAAAGTGCCCTAGACAATAGCCAAAAACCATTTAGTATTTCTAGCATGTGACATGTACTGGCTGTATATTCTTGTTCTAAAGCTGTTCACCATGACGCTCTTCCCTGGTGTTTCCATAGAGACAAGAGCCCCTCAGATAATATCAGTCAGTGAATAACTGCTGTGCAGACATAGCAATAGGAAGTCCGCCCCAGTCCCAGCAGCATATAGGAATATGATGCTAATGTATCATACACATGGTACTGGGGAGGGGGCCCTGTTCATAAACTTGCTGTTGGGCCCAGTCATTTCTAGCTGCACCATTGGATTTAAGGCCACAAAGTGAATAGAGGGGGAGATTTATCATTTCCCTTGTTTCTGGAAAAAAAAAAAAAAAAAAAAAAAAGCATTAAAAAGTTGCAAACTGAGTTTACAACTTTTTAACTGCCTTAAAAAAAATAAAAAAAATAAATAAATAAAAAAGGGTGGGGGGGCATGGCAATGGCAGGGAGAGGGCGTCACCCCCCCCCCCCCCCAAAAAAAATTTATGGTAATTTTTACCTGTTTTCTGACTCGAATTAAGCCAGAAATCCACAGCAGCTCTGAGCCGGTATAGATTTCTGTTTAGGTGCATGGACTGCCATAGGAGGGGGGGGGGGGGTGTTGAGCGGGGGGACAGATCTTTGTTGCACAGGAACTCTGATGAATAAATTTGTACAAATCGATCTGCTCCCATAGAGAGGAGCATCCTGTCTATCATCACACGACTAAGGCTACTTTCACACTAGCATTAGCAGGGTTCAGCAGGCTGTTCCCCTGCCAACGCTAGCCCACGAGTGCCGCTGGAAGTCCGCTCCGGCCCCATTCACTGATGTCCAGCACACTGCGTTTTTTGTCCAGCCATGCTGTGGCCGCATTTCCGACCTGTCCCCATTAAAGTGAATGGGTCGGAGCGGACTTCCGGAGGCACTCGTGGGCTACTGTTAGCACGGATCTGTATACAGTGTAGAGCGGGTCACGGATCTCTATATGCAGTGGTGGGGGTCACATCACCATATACAGAGGGCACACAATTCTAGATCGTGAGACCAGTGACTGCTGCTGATATCACTGACCTCAGCCATACTGACAGCTCACAAGGGGTTAAAGCTCCTGAACTGTTGGTCTGGCTGTAATATCATGTCTGTGATAAGAACAGAATGCAGAGGGGCCATAAACAGGACAGACACTGGGGTTGCTCACAGTTTGTGGTCCATAGCGCTGCCCTGGCTCTGCTACATGCTCACATGTTGACAGGATCCTCAGTACAGAGGGGCAGAGCCTGCAGTCAGATCAGCCACAGCTTCCCCTCAGTCTCCCTTCCTCCTGCAAAAGTTTCTTTATTTTAGCTTTTAACAAGTGTCCCTGCTAAGCCCCTGCCAGGAGTGCCAGTCACAGAAGGAAAACGCCTGATACAAGCAGGGTGCTTTAGGACCCAGACAGCAGCACATTCCTTCAGGCATGGATAGGTAGCTCCTCCATGGCACCTGCAGCTGTGAGAGCAGGACAGGAGGGGGCGGGGGCTTTCTAGGGTTAAATAAGATCCGGGCCACAAGCCACAATGAATATGACCCAATTCTCTAAGTCCGTCGTCCCCCACTGCCCCCCATTAAGTAAAGTGCTGCCACACTGCCCCCGGCACCAGGCTTTTACTACCACATAGGCCTCAGGCCTACTAGGCTTGAAGCCTATGGTGGTGACAGGCATTGGGGCAGGGACCTATATGCTCCGATGCCCCCCGCCGCCACCGAGCGGAGCGGGGGCACCATAATTGCTGCTGGTCCCGAGGTTTGGGGCAGTGGGAGTTTAATTCAGGGCCCATGCTCCGGATAAAAAGGCCAAGCGACACCCCTGTCAGGGAGCATGGCTGTCAATAGCAGGAAAACCAGGCAGATCTGCTTAAGAAGATATATTAGTAAGTGTAATATCTCCCTACTTACTTTGTAGTTTTAATAAGTGCTAACAGAGTGGCCAACCCGTTTAATGACTGCTGTAAAAAGGCAGTTTCATAATGTTTTTTGCACCCTTGGCAGTGTTTTTGAAATTGCAGCTTTCACTGGGTGTGGCGTTTTCCCATAATAAAAACACATGAGTTTCATAAGCAAGTCTGGCAGCTGTCTAAAGTTAACCACTTCACTGCCAAATCACTGATACTGCAGGGAGCAGGTGTGTAGGGGAAGCAGCCCAAGATGGAGAAGAGCCATTATGAGGAAGACTTCTATAGAGAACAGCGTGTGGCGATTTGCCAGCAGCTCTGTTATCACCTCAGCATAGAACATGAACAAAAACATGAGCGCCACCTAGTGGCTGCTGACAGGAAGCTACCTTGTCGGATGCACCCTACAGGAGCAAGGACAGGCAAGTACTGGGGGACTTTAGGAGAACTGGAAACCATATGACTTCTATTGAACCCAATTTAACCCCTTAAGAGTACTTTCACATTAGCGGCAGGGGATTCCGTCAGGTGGACAGCCTGTCGGATCCGTCCTGCCACTAGTTCACGTGTGCCCCCAGACTACCACTCTGTCCCCATTGACTATAATGGGGGCAGATCTTGGATGTGAATACTTTCATTGCATTCAATTAAAATTTACTATATTCACTGAAATCTGTATAGCGCCGCCTGCTTTCTCTTTCTCATTTCTATGTCCTTCTTAGTGCACATTCAGACGGCCAAATGTTTTTCGTGCGCCACAAAAATGTGGGTCTGCTTTTGTTGCAGATCATTCAGCATGTACGCCAAAAACGGATTGCCTTCATCATTTTTGCAGACCCATAGACTTCAGTGGGGCCCATGTCCTGATTTTCACTGAAAAGTACAGGACTTTTTTTTGCATGGCCGTGGAATGGAAGAAAAGATGCAGAGAGCACGCAGAGTGCTGTTCGCATCTTTTGGGGCCCCATAGACATGAAAGGGTGCGCGTCTAATCTGCAAAATTGCAATAAGCAACATACAGCTGCCTGAACGAGCCCATATTGAAATGGAAGAACATGAACAGTTCCATCTTTCAACAACTGCAGTAGAAAGGACACACCCCATGGGAAGGCGCACACCCCCTAAGCTGCCAGCTTGAAATAAGGCTAGCGCTATAGGGAGACATGTGTCACAAAACATATAGGGGACAACTACACTGCAACATGTGTAATGTTGCAAGCCATATATTATAATGCTAGTCTATGGTGCTGACAAAAAGCCATCTTGGTTTTTTTTTTTGCGACTTTCATGTCAAAGTTGCGGCATGTTGCAGTGCGACACCATAGACTATCATAAGATATGCAATGTGGCGACATGTCTTCATGTAGTCCTAGCCTAAATCTAGCAGAGCAATTGGAGCACCAGTCATGGAGCCCTGTGGATCCAGGTTAGAAGCCCTCATGTACGATATGCTCCTCAATGCATTCCTAAGGAAGCGCCACATAAAACTGCAAATAATGCCGTCATATAGCCCCAGCCATTGGCCTGGCAGGGCTGAGAGAGCACAGGGGTCTCATACTACAGCGCCATATGTTGAAGCATTTTTCCCCCTATGGCTCCCATTGTTAATAGCATGGCAGGGTAGCACTGACAGGTCTATAGGCACAGCACCTGCCCCACCATGACACATGCCTGGAGCACAGCGCCCCTCTAGGTTACATCTAGTGTAATGGGGGCTGGAATCACAGCACAAGTGGCTGCTATAGGCGTCACCCCTACTTAAAGGGGAACTCCTGCAGTAGTAAAACAAACTCCAGGAGCTGATGCCGGTGACCACTGTATACACAGCTCGTCCTGTACAGCAATGCAAAGAGGCACCCGTGGAAAACGGGACAGCGTCAGTACAACGGAGAGTCGCAGACTACAGCACTTATCTTTAGTTTCTAGTCCATAAAAGTGTAGTCTACAGCAGACATCTTCCATTACAGATAACACTTCCCTCTGATAAACCGTAAACACCCAGACTCAGCGATAAGAGCCCGCGCCCTATCGTGCAATGCAAGCGCTGAGGCGTCTTACTTTTGTCTTGCAGTAAAATCCACAAGCCCAGCAGTCACAGCCGTACGGTACAAATGCAGCCAGACGAGGCGGAGAGCTGTGCCTTTATAAGCGGCGGAGGGGTACGAGCTGACCAATCCCACAAGTGACAAGCTGAACGCGGAGGGATACTGCGCCTGCGCGGCTGCTCCTGTCAGTCATGGCGGCAGCCTAAAGCTCGGCTCCGTCTCACTGCAGGAGGGCAACTAGGCTGTGCTGCCCACTCAGGGCGGGGTAGTGGTCTGTGACCCACAGCAGCCGTCATCCATTTTGCAACTAGGTCTTGCTTACATGAGACAGTTTTTTTTTTTAATTAATACAAAATCATTGTTACAAAAACTTTTTAAATACGGCTCATGTGAATACACTACATAGCTATGGGCCCTTAAAGGGGTATTCTGGTTGCTAGAAGTTATCACCAACCACAGACTATCAGATCGGTGGGGGTCCCACTGCTGTGAACCCCGTATGTCCTGCAGTCCCCCTGAAATTAACAGAGTGGCTGGTCACTCATGCTGGTGGCCACTTTATTCACTTCTATGGTAGTTCCGGAGATAGCCGGTACAGCGCTCCACTGTCTCCAGAATTCCCATAGAGATGAATGGATAATGTCCAACAACCGGAATACCCCTTTAACCCTTTTGAGGACCAAGCCTTCTTTGAGAGAGAGGTTTTAGTTTGTTTCCAACAGTCTTACCCTGGGTTCAGACCTGAGCGTTCTTGAAACGCGCGTTTGTGTCGCGCGTATTACAGCGCGTTTTTGCAAATAGTAAACGCGCGTAAAACGCGCGTTCTTGTGATTGACTACTGTGGTGTCAATCACAAAACGCGCGTCAAACGCCCCAAAAGAAGCTCAAGTACTTGTTTATGCGTTGGGCGTTTTACAGCGCGTTCAAGCGCGCTGTAAAGCGCTCAAGTGTGAACCACTCCCATAGGGATGCATTGGTTTTAATCTGTTGAGCGTTTTACAGCGCGTTTGAACGCGCTGTAAAACGCTCAGGTGTGAACCCAGGGTTAACCTTTTTTATTCAACATAGACGTATAAGGCTTTTTTACATGAGCGAGTTTTATGTCCGGATGTGATGTGTGCATACCTCCCAACTTTAGAAAAGTGTAAAGAGGGACAATGTGTGCATCGCGTTTAGCGCTCTGCTGCAATTTGTTTCATACCATGCCACGCCTCTAACCAGGGCCGGACTGGGACAAAAAATAAGCCCGGGCATTTTTGACTGAGCAGCCCAATCACATGACCCCCAATAGGCCCCATCCCTTGCAGTCTAGGGGCGTAGCCAAAACCGGAAGCAAAATTGAGGGGCAGGGCCAGCCACCAGTAAGATAGGAAGGCTTCAGCCAACACACAAGCTTTGCAACAACCAACAATATAGGAAGCTACAGAAAACTCTTATAATATCCTAAGTGGATCTCATCCTCCACACCCTGTACAGGTCACTGACCCCGAAATAGCACTCACAGTTCTCCAGCAACTCTGCAAATACCACCAATTCCGTACACAGGCGAACCACAACACCACCTCACTGACAGCTTTTTCCTGTAGGCCCCTCTATAATGTGCCAGTAGCCAATAGCCCCCCTATAATGTGCCAGTAGCCAATAGGCCCCCCTATAATCTGCCGGTAAACAATAGGCCCCCCTATAATCTGCCAGTAGCCAATAGGCCCCCCCTATATTGTGCCAGTAGCCATAGGTCCTCCCTATAAAATAGTCAGCTCCGCCTCCTAGCCTCCTACATCTTCACAGGCAGCAGTGCGCCGCAGAAGAGAACTTGCAACACTCTCACCATATATTTTTTTTTTACTACATGAGGCCCGCTCACCAACCTGTGTATGCAGGCTGCATGAAAGATAATTTTTATTATGCCTACATTTAGGTTAGGTAAGATTAGAATAAGTGAGCGGGGCCCCATGTAGTAGAATTTCTAGGGCCCCGCTCACTTAGTCTAATCTTGATGACTTGCAGAATGTCAACTGGCCCCGCCACTGGGCACAGGCCAGTCCGACGCAGTGGCGGATCCAGAGCCTGGTCTCAGGAGGGACATTTCCGGCAATCGATACGCGCCTGCTCCGTTCACTACAGAAATACAGCCGCACTTACCTCTTACATCCAGTGACGTCTCCTGTGATGTAGATGTTCTCTGTCCTCATCTTCTCCTTTCAGACCTGCAGACCAGACCACCAGTTTTCGTCTCTGCAGTTTGACAACAAAATAAATCTTAGTTTACTACTTTTCCATCATCCTCCCATATTCTGGACAAATCATCCTACTACCCCCAATACTGTGCCGCTGTGCTCCCCAATACTACACTGCAGAAACAGATAAACCCCTGATAATACTAGTACCACACAGAGCCCCCATATATAATACCTCAGTAATGTCCCCATAGTGCCCCCCAATCATGTGCTAGTGAAAAGTGCCTCTCCAATCTCCCCCCTGATGTGCCAGTCTCCTCTCTCCCCCATCATGTGCCAGTAATAAGTGCCTTTTCCCCCCAACATGTGCAAGTCTCCTCTCTGCCATCCCCCATCGTGTGCAGGCTCCATTCCCCCCGCCAATCATGTGCAGGCTCCGTTTCTCCCCCCCCCCCCCCCAATCATGTGCAGCCTCCATTTCTTCCCACCCCACCCCAATCATGTGCAGGCTTTTTCCTCCCCCAATTCATGTGCAGACTCCACAGTGGAAGCGTTCATCTCCTGTCACTTGCCGCCGGCCCGCTGCCACCCATAAAAACGGCCCTGTCCGGCCCTGCCTCTAACTCTGATCAAAACATAACAAAAAACACCCAGTCCCCATAGTGCCTCCACATAGTAATTATTCCCCCTTTGTGCCACCACACAGTAGTAGTGCCCACACTGTGCCCCCTTCACAGTAGTTATGGCCGGGTATGTGCCCCCTTCACAGCAGGTATGCCCAGATGTGCCCCCTCACAGCAGTTATGGCCAGATATGCGCCCTCAGCAGTTATGCCCAGATGTGCCCTCCACAGCAGTTATGCCCCCTCACAGCAATTATGCCCAGATGTGCCCCTTCACAGTAGTTATGGCCAGATATGTGCCCCTTCAGTAGTTATGCCCAGATATGTGCCCTCTCACAGAAGTTATGGTAAGTTATGTGCCCCCTCAGTAGTTATGGCAAGATATGAGCCCCCTCAGAGTAGTTATGCCCACATATGCCCCCTTCACAGTAGATATGCCAGATGTGCCCCATCAGAGTAGTTATGCCCACGTGCACCCTTCAATGTAGTTATGCTCACATGTGCCCCCTCAGAGTAGTTATGCCAAGATATGTGCCCCCTTCAGAGTAGATACGCCAAGATGTGTTTCCTAATAGTAGTTATGGCTAGATGTGCCCCCTCAGAGTAGTTATGCCAAGATATGTGCCCCCTTCACAGTAGATATGCCAAGATGTGCCACCTCAGAGTAGTTATGTCCAAATGTTCCCCCTCAGAGTAGTTATGCCCAGCTGTGCCCCTTTCACAGTAGTTATGCCCACATGTGCCCCCTTCACAGGAGGTAAGAAAATCAAACAGTAAATACTCACCTGGTTCCTCCGATGATCACAGCTCAGCTGCAGGCGCTCCCCAGTAGGATACTGTCACACATTGCACTTGCTGTGTAGGAGGAGGGGCACAGAGGATGATTCCTCTGCTCCTCCTACACAGCCAGTAGCGAGATGTGTGACCGCATCGTGACAGGGGGGAACTCCAACAGCTGAGATAAATGGGGGAGCGGACGGCTGCCTGCTTCACCATTAGAATTAGCTGAGAGCAGGGCATACCTCGGCCTTTCCGGGACCACAGGATTGTCCCACCGGATCCAGGACGGTTGTGACGTATGTGTGTGTTATGAACACATAGCATCTGGACTGAATCCTGACCCATTCATTTAATTGGGTCTGTGGACGTTTTTCACACATCATTTTTGCGTTGTGTGAGAATCGCAGCATGTTCTATATTGTGCGTTTTACACACAGCTCTGGCTCCACAGAAGTGAATGGAACTTGTGTGGAAACCAGAAGGTATCCAGATGCAATGCGTTATACTCTGAGGGTTGCTGGAGATGTACATTGTTACAATCCGGACAGAAGAAACGGAAACACTGAAGGCAATCGCAGACAAAACTGATTGCACTTGTGTACAAAACCATCATTTTTTCTCTGAACAGATCCTGACACAATCCATATCGCCCGTGTGAAAGAGACCTTTACCTCCCAAAAAATTTTAATAAAAAGTGATCAAAAAGTCATACACACCACAAAATGGTATTTTCAAAAAATTAGCCCCCCTAAAGGGGTTCTCCGGGAAAGATAAAAATGAAAATACTAAAAAAACCATGTTCTTATAAATAAACTCCTAAATGTCTTTAATTATTTAAAATGGCTCCTTTCATTCAGTCAAGTAGCTAAAATGGCGCCTCTTAGATTTATGATCATAAAATCCGTCCTTCTCGTGACACTGCAGGACGGCCGATGTAAGAAAGCAGAGCACAGAGCCCTTTGTAAAGTCTGCCTGTCTCAGCACTGTAAAGCTGTATATTATGTGCAGATGACAACGGAGATAACTGCTCCGCTGTGTCTCTGGGCTTCAAAGAGGAGTTTCCTCTTCCCGTACTCGGAGGCTGAGCTTTTAAAAGGGTTCTCCCGTCCTTAATGCTGCAACTGCTGTGTCCATGTTCGCCTATCCGCACAGTGTTTTACATTTGCCCTGGTATAGGCATGGTCACATGCTCCATTGCAGCCAATGGCTAGCTTCAGCGGTGACAGCGCCAAAAGCAGCAGACTACGCATTGTCCGGGGACCTGAACATAGACATAGAATCTTCTGTTTATGGAGGCAGGCTTGGGACACTTACAAAAAATTCATTATTCCCATAGAGCTCCTTTAAGAGGGCTTTACAAGAATGGTCAGACCGTTAAAGTGAAGCTTAGGCCTCTTGCACACGACCGTATGCCCTCCAAGACATACGATCCGTCAGTGGGTCACATGTCCTGATGCGGCATTGATCGTGCGCACAGGATAGCACAGCATCACACTGGGTTCAGACCTGAGCGTTTAGAAGCCTATGGTTTTATGCGCGTTCAAGATGGGCGTTTAGGCGCGTTTTTTCAAGCGTTTTGGTAAATAGTGTAGGCGCGTTTGACGCGCGTTTATGTGATTGACTGCATAGTTGGCCAATGACCAATGATATAGTTTCGCCAATCTGAGTGCTTTAGGCCCCTTTCACACGGGCGAGTTTTCCGCGCGGGTGCAATGCGTGAGGAGGACGCATTGCACCCGCACTGAATCCGGACCCATTCATTTCTATGGGGCTGTGCACATGAGCGGTGATTTTCACGCATCACTTCTGCGTTGCGTGAAAATCGCAGCATGTTCTATATTCTGCGTTTTTCACGCAACGCAGGCCCCATAGAAGTGAATGGGGATGCGGGAAAATCGCAAGCATCCGCAACCAAGTGCGGATGCGTTGCGATTTTCCCGCATTGTTGCTTAGCAGCGGTACCCAATCTCTATTATTTCCCCTTATAACATGGTTATAAGGGAAATAATAGCATTCTTAATAAAGAATGCATTGTTAAATGATGAGGAAGGGGTTAAAAATAATAAAAGTTAACTTACCTTAGCCACTTGATCGCGTAGTCGCGATCTGTCCTCTCTTTCCCTGCAGCATCGATGATCTAAAGGACCTGTGATGACGTCACATCACATGGCCCAATCACCTGCTCCATCACTATGGTGATGGAGCATGTGATTGGTCCATGTGACCATGTGACATCATCCAAGGTCCTAATCACTATCCTCAGGCTGTGGATAGTGCTTAGGACCTTGGATGATGTCACGTGGTCACATGGACCAATCACATGCTCCATCACCATAGTGATGGAGCAGTGATTGAGCCATGTGATGCTGTGACATCATTACAGGTCCTTTACATCTTTCAAGCTAACGGAGAGGAGGCCGGGCTTCGCGATCAAATGGACCAGGTAAGTTATGATTAGTTTATTATTTTTAACCCATTCTGCACCGGGTTCAACATTAGGGAGATGGCCAAGGGTATTATTTTACATTATAACTATGTTATAATGTGAAATAATACCAGCGGGACAATTTCTGACCCAAACATGCACTTCTGTGAAGAAGTGCAGGTTCGGGTCTGGGTACCAAAAGTGCCGATTTTTCTCCCGCGCGTGCAAAACGCATGACAGCGCTTTGCACTCGCAGGGAAAAATCGCGGCAATTCCCGCAACGCACCCGCACTGTTTGACGGAGTGCACCCGCAACGCCCGTCTGAAAGAGGCCTTAGAGGTGTGACATTCCATGGTGGCTGATTCAGCATGTTGCAAACTTTGTAAAACGCGCATCCATAGGCGCGTTTTACGCTGCACAAACGCCCGAACAACACGCCTATCGCGTTTCCCATTGAAGTCTATTGGCACCAAACGCTCGAAAAAAGCCCGAATTAACGCGAACATACTTGCTTATGCGTCGGACGTTTATAGGCGTCTACGAACGCGCATAAAAACGCGCAAGTGTGAACCACCCCCGTTGGAATGCATGGTTCCTGTACTGTTGTGCGTTTTTATGTGCGTTCGAACGCGGCGTTTTACGCGAAAGTGTGAACTGAGTGTCATAGATTACAATGATGCTGTGCACGTCGGGCTGCCCCCGGGGCTATTGTCCTGCACTCCTATGATCATGCTGCTCTGGGACATATGGCCCGCGCACGGACCGTATGTCTCGGTCGTGTGCAAGAGGCCTTAGAGGACCTTGCGATTTTCAATTTTTTTATTTTTTTTTTCACTCCCCACCTTCCCAGAGCCATAACCTTTTTATTTTTCTGTTTACATAGCCTTATGAGGGCTTATTTTTTACTGGACAAGTTGTACTTTCTAATGACACTATTTAATATTGCATATGATGTAGAGGGGAACTGGAAAAAAATTCCAAATGGGGTGGAACTGTAAAAGAAACGCTGATGGTTTTATGTTTTTTTTTTTTTTACATCGTTCTTTTTTTGGTAAAACCTACCTGTTACTTTCATTCTCCAGGTCAGTACAATTATATTGATGCTACACTTGAATAGTTTTTATTGTGTTTTAATACTGAAAAAAATAAAAACCTTGAAAAAATTTAATTTTTTATTTTCATCACCATATTCTGGCCCCTATACCTTGTTTGTATACGGAGCTATATGAGGGCTCATTTTTTGTGGGCGATCTGTACTTTTTACCATTTTGAAGTGTGTGTGTGACTTTTTGATTACTTTTTATTCATTTTTGGGGGGGAGCCGAAGCGAAAAAAAAATTGGCCATTTTTAAAAAATTTTCTGTTACGCCATCCGCAGTATAGGATAAATATTGTTATTTTTTAATAGTACTGGCATTTTCAGATGCGGCAATGCCTATAATGCTTTTTTATTTATTTTTATTTTGGGGAAAGGGGGGTGATTTAAACTTTTATATTCTTTGATATTTTTGAAAACTTTTTTTTAAACTGGCTGCTATTATGGTGCCCTTTAAAGTGGTGACTTGTGCCATACATTTCTGGTGGAGATCGCCAAGGGGTTAAAGGGGTTGTGCAAGTATGGGGTAAGGGGGTTGGCAAACCCCCCACTTGGCCGGAACTTTTAGGCTAGGTTCACACAACGACATTTGTCGCGCGACAAAAAGTCGCACTATTGTCGTGCGACAATTTTTATACCGGGAGTCTATGGTGTCGCATTGCGATATGCAACATGCGACTGCGACGCAACAGTTGCAAAATATCCATTCAAGATGGGTTTTTCTGCGACTGTCGCAGTCGCAGCATGTCGCATGTCGCAATGCGACACCATAGACTCCCATTATAAAAATTGTGCGACAAAATGTCGCGCGACAAATGTTGCAGTGAAGTTGTGCCCTATTTGTCGCACAACTTTTTGTCGCACGACAAATGTCGTCGTGTGAACGTAGCCTAAAGTTCTGCTTCCCAGCGCTGGCTCCTCGCTCCTTCCCCTCCCGGCCTGCAATGCTCCTCTGGGCTCCCTCATTGAAAACATCTGGCTTGACGCCGCCTGAAGCCAATCACTGGTTACGGCGGTGACCGGATCCCCTTGCGTCATGTGACTATTTGTCATGACGTAAGGGGATCCAGTCACTGCTGTGGCAGAGATTGAGTTCAGGCAGCGTCAAACCGGATGTTTTTACCAAGGGAGCCCAGAGGAGCATTGCAGGCCGGAAGGAGAAGAAGCAGGGAGCCAGCAGCGGGAGGCAAGTAAGTAAGGTTAACCTGGAGAATGGAGAAAAGGACCAGACCAACTTTCCTTTCTAAATTGTCGTATTTCCTCTCTACCTTCTAAAAGCCATAACATTTTAATTTTTCTTTTACACAGCTATAATATTTTTTGCAGGGCAAGTTGTATATTTTTAATAGCACCATTTAACTTACTATATTTTTTATTGGAAAATGGGAAAAATTGTTTGTGGGGTGAAATCGAAATAAAATACAATTCTGCCTTGTTTTTTTTTTTTTTTTACAGGGTTCACTGCTCTAAAAATTATAGCAATACGAAATGTATGGTTTCTATTACATTTTGCTACTGTTAAAAAATAAAAGCCTTAAACTTTTTTCTTTATATCACCATATTCTGTCATGACATTTACATTTTTTTCATGTACATAACTGTGTGAGAGGTCATTTTTTACGGGGTTAACTGTAATTTTTATTGGTACCATTTTAGAGTACATATGATATTTCAATAACTAATCAATTTTTTTTTGGCAACATTACCGAAAAACAGCAATCAGCTATATTTATGTTTTTTTCCATTACACCACTTACCAGACACAATAAATATTGTTACATTTTAATTGTTCAGGATACTTATTTTTATTTATTATTTTTATAGTTTATTCATTTTTATATGTAAAATTTTGAAAGGGGGCAATTTTTAATATTTTTGTACTTATTTTAAAAAAAATAAACTTTTTTATGTCCTTGTTAGTCCCTTTAAACGATTGTACATGCAGTCTATGGGATTTTCACTGGTTTCGTGTTAAACTGTGCCTCAGGCACGGCTTTGCAGACAGCTTGCTATGACAGGCCAGAGAGCCTTCACTAGGTCCCCAGGCTGTCATAGCAACCATTATAGCCCCTCCCTCTGTGTAGCCCCATAGATGCAATGACCAATTTGAGTAGAGGAAGAAAAATGGACCCTTCTACGGCGCTGCCGACTTCATCAGTAATCTGTCCCCTTCATCAGGACAACATGCAATTTACAGAAGACGTGCATCCACATTTTTTTAAAGGGTGTGTTGGCGCCTAAAACACCCCAAACGGGGTGTGGTTTTTGTAAAAAAAATGTAATTGTTATTATGCTACACATCATCTTGTTTAAGTTTTTTCACTATCCCCAGTTTTACTATTTCTACTCAAATTGATCTACCGAACCCGGGAACTTGTGGATCAAGAGATGGGCCAGGACCCCCTACATCTGGTGAGGGAAAACACCAGTAAGGCTCAATAAGTGGTTGTGAGGAAGCACAACCACATCTGGTAAGCGCAACTTATACTTATTCTGGTATTTAATCGCTGGATGTTCTGCACATGAGGCGCTGTGTTTTTTTTCTGTTTTCCCCATAGATGCAATGGTCACTATGGACAGTGGCATCTGAGGGGATCAGAGTCATATCCATTTCTGGCCAATGCCTGTGGGTGTCAGTTGTTTTATATCGCCAACACCTGCTGTGTATGGTGCAAGCTCAGTGTGTGAGCCTGCTACATACAACCCCTTAAAGCGAACCTGTCACCTGGAATTCACATTATAAACCAATAAAAGTACCTTATAGCTGATGACCAGTGTGTTGTCCTCATGTTTTTTTCCGCTTTTCTGCACCTGTAATTCATGAAAAAAATGTCTTTTAAACTGCTCTTTTTCTACAGACAAAGTCATGATAGAAGTCAAGGAGGCAGACACTCCTTGACTCCAGGATGTGCCTCCCCCACCCTAACCCCGCCTCTCAGCAGTTTAATTGACACTCGGCTCCCTGGCCGGGACCGCGCTTGTACAGGCGGCGCATGCGCCGTCGTCCTCCTTTGCAGCGCGATCCTTTCGCTTATTCGCGCATGCGTCGTCCCCCGACGCCGGCCAGTCTTCTGTCGCTCACGCGCGCGCGCCCGGATCCTCAGGCTCCATGCATCCATAAGCGAAAGGATTGCACTTGACTCTGCGCTGCAAAGGAGGGCGACGGCACATACACCGCCTGTACAAGCGCGGTCCCGGCCAGGGAGCCGAGTGTCAATTAAACTGCTGAGAGGCGGGGTTAGGGCGGGGGAGGCACATCCTGGAGTCAAGGAGTGTCTGCCTCCATGACTTCTATCATAACTTTGTCTGTAGAAAAAGAGCAGTTTAAAAGACGTTTTTTCCATGAATTATAGGTGCAGAAAAGCGGAAAAAAACATGAGGACAACACACTGGTCATCAGCTATAAGGTACTTTTATTGGTTTATAATGTGAATTCCAGGTGACAGGTTCGCTTTAAAGCTCATGACTTATGAGTACTTCATGGTGGGGTTAAAAGAAATTAAAAAAACTTTAAAGGGAACCTGTCACCTGGATTTTGTGTATAGAGCTGGGCACATGGGCTTCTAGATGTGCAGCG
The DNA here is from genome assembly GCA_033119425.1 of Bufotes viridis. Classification (NCBI taxonomy): domain Eukaryota; kingdom Metazoa; phylum Chordata; class Amphibia; order Anura; family Bufonidae; genus Bufotes; species Bufotes viridis. The sequence goes on from CM065594.1 coordinate 109,205,173, forward strand.
TACTCAAGTTAGGGTTAATAGTGTTCTTGGGTGTGGTAGTGCAATGGTGACCACTAACCTGAGACAGGCTGACTCTCTGGCAGGTAGTTGTAGATAGAGTTCGTGACGCCAGTGCCAATTAACGGTGGCACACCGTTTGCTGATAGTAGGAATAACTGAGGAACCACGTTATGATAAAACAGAACTTGAACTTTACTGAAGTACTTGATGGTTATCATACACGGACATAGATGGAAGCGCAGTTCCTTTGAAGACGGTTGGTTTCAGTAAGTTACAGGTTACAGTAAATACGGCAGTCTCTGACATAGCAAGGTGATCACAGAGGGTTAACACACAGGACTCTTGCAGTACAGGCGGCTTGCACTCTCTACCTGTCTGATCCTGGAAATGTAGACACTTTCCTCCAAGGCCCCAATGCCCTCAATCTGGCGTATATCCTTGGGTCAACAATTACTGAGTACCTCCTCTGGTATTTGTAGTACCTCTTGCTTTCTCTGTACTTGGCTCTGCCTCTCTCAGCTTCCTCCTACTGTAAATACGGACTCAGGAGGGAACCTTCTCCTTGGATCTGGAACCCTAGTTACAGGGACTGAAATGCCCTCTCCTAGTCGGCAGGCTCCAGGCCTGCACTGCCTTCACAGGCTCATGGCCTGGGCTTGACTTTACAGGTTCAAGGCCTGGGCTTAGACTCCTTACAGGCTCAAGGCCTGGGCTTCAACTGCTTGTGCCTTCCCTGACTGGGCCTTATATAACCTAGGGCTCCCTAGCTCCCTCTAGTGACTAGAGCTGGAATGAAATCCCTAGCAGGCCTGCACATGCAATAATCACAGTAACAGGGAAGTGCATAACATTACATTACATCTGCAGATTATTTATACCAACCTCCCCATAAATAAAGGGGAAACGACAGCACACCAGTGACCCTTCTGTAGTGACGGGCATTACAGCTCCCGTACACTACATACCCCGCTGCTTTAAGGTGAGTACGACCTCGTACTCCAGCAGGGCCCGCCCAACTGGAATTTTCACCTGGAATACAAAAAGGACATGCAGGCATACATATTCATATATATCAGCATCATCTGCATAGATATCCATATCAGGTCCAGCTGGCAAAGGTGAAGTGTGGTGACAAGGGGCGTCGTTCTCTTCTCTCAGGATAGTGAATGGAACTGGGGCGCTGACCTGGCACAGCGGATAAAAGAGAATACCAGGATAGTCCATGACATATTATGAGTCCATAATAAAATATTATAAATTTTGGCTCACACTCAGGGAGTCCATGGAAATAAAGATCACAGAGGCTCGCACATGGGGAGTCCATCTCTGGGCACATTGGCTTGAATATAAAACCTGCAATAAATACGGTCAGCAATACACATACTATTGACATCACAGGACTCTGACAATACCAGGGCCATGTTATCCTGGCAAGTCCTGCGTACCCTAAAAGTGCTGACATAAAATTCCCTTTCAACCTGAAATGGGGGTTAAAAGGGAAAAAAGGTGCAAATAAAAGCACAACTTGGATTTGTTGAGATTTTTCAAAGCAGGCAGGGTGTCCCGGAAACCAACAAGGCAGACTGGGAGCAGTGGTTCACAGTGGCAACTTAACTTCACAAAAATGCCACCGGCCGTGGAGAACTGGCAGCAAGCTCCACCAGCCTGACAAACTTAAAGGGACAGTTCCTGCAACAAAGGACATGTCTCTGTGAGGTTATACAAAAATGGCCAAGCAGACCTACTCACAGGTGCGTGTCAAACTCCTCTGACTCCTCTCCAGAGGAATAATCACTGGGCTCCCGCAGCAATTGTTCTGGCCTAGCAGGCCATATTTGGAAGCCGTCTCCCCGTACTATCTTGATTGGAGGGGATCTATCCAGCATAGCTTCCACTTCTGCCTCGGTTCTGGGGAACGGGACCCACTGGACACACCCAGCGTAACCGAGGTCCTCCACCCAGTATACCCTTCTCTGCAGCAATTCCAGAGTCGATGGTCCGCTTGCAGGCGGCTCCAGTGGAGGTGTATCAACCGTTTCAGTATCGACCGCTGCCAGTCGTCGGGCCTCAGCGCAGGCCTCAGACCGCAGGCAACTGTCTTGCATCTCCCGCTTTACCTCTCGCTGCACTGCCTCAGGAGGGGGATATCGATCAGCGGGGCTCTGCAGCACAATGGGCTCCCAGAACATGTCGGGTTCAAAAAAGATCTGGCTATGCAGGTAAGTGGAGCGGGGCGGTTTGGATCCCGGATCCTCATCTTGGGCCGGCAGCGCACACTCCTCATCCTCATCTTCCCAGGTTTCAGGCCTTACCCTGGGGCGGATAACCGCAGTGGCATAGGGTCCCCTTAAGCCTTCCGCGGGAGTATATTCCACTATTTCTCCCATCACGAGGTTATGCAGGCGATCGGGCAGATAGTGGCGCTTCACCGAGCGCCTATTGACATAGAAGTCTCGGCCTGTCCCCAGCTCCTGAATAAAGCCGAAACCCCGGTCCTTATCAAAGGCCACCACAATACCGCGGCGTCTCTCCAACTGTGGCTTACCCTGGAATGGGTTTTCCTGGATGGACTTCGCCATCTCTTCAAAGCGTTTCTTTCGCGTAGTGGTCTTTTTGGCCACCGCGGCCCGTAGTTCGGCCATCAGCGTCGGCCATTGCGGGTGCCGGCGGCGGATCCCACGGCGATCAGCAGCTTGCTCTCGCAGGTGGATGGTCCAGGCTGGAGGGTCCCAGGTCTCCGGTGCAGGGGAGTCTGGTGGTGTGGCGCCCCACTCTCCTATGGGCTCTGGCTCGGGCATGCTAGCGTCCGGCGTCGCCATCTTCTCACCAGCTTCTTCTTTCAGCTCAAACACAGGCTCCTCCCCCGGGCTGGGCAGATCTTTCCTGGTCACAGGCCCGCCCCCTAGGTATAACGCAATAGGGAAGGCGGCCACATTATAATCCATCAAGGTGGGCGGTATCCCAGGGCAGCTTTCTCCTCCCTCTTGGAGGGTTTTGGCGCCAATTTTTCGCGCCACTGAGGATAGTGATGGCGCAGGAAGAAGTCCAATGGCGCCGGCGGCCATCTTGGGTGCCATGATGCAGCTATTCAGTGACAGCAAGCAGGATGAATAAAAAGTCCACAAAAACACTCTTGCATGTGGCGATTTTCTTCCTCTTGATAGCGCAACACAGCACAGCGCTTTTTAGAGGTTTTAGGGACACTTTTTGTATGTTTTTCAGTCCACAAAGTTCACTTCAAATAAACAGGCAATTTGTCACTTTGGTCACAGGGCAAACTGGATAAGGCACAAAGTTCACGCTTCTTGCACTAGAAAGCGTGCGCATCCTGTTCGTGACGCCAAAAGAGAGGTGCAGCGTACTCAAGTTAGGGTTAATAGTGTTCTTGGGTGTGGTAGTGCAATGTTGACCACTAACCTGAGACAGGCTGACTCTCTGGCAGGTAGTTGTAGATAGAGTTCGTGACGCCAGTGCCAATTAACGGTGGCACACCGTTTGCTGATAGTAGGAATAACTGAGGAACCACGTTATGATAAAACAGAACTTGAACTTTACTGAAGTACTTGATGGTTATCATACACGGACATAGATGGAAGCGCAGTTCCTTTGAAGACGGTTGGTTTCAGTAAGTTACAGGTTACAGTAAATACGGCAGTCTCTGACATAGCAAGGTGATCACAGAGGGTTAACACACAGGACTCTTGCAGTACAGGCGGCTTGCACTCTCTACCTGTCTGATCCTGGAAATGTAGACACTTTCCTCCAAGGCCCCAATGCCCTCAATCTGGCGTATATCCTTGGGTCAACAATTACTGAGTACCTCCTCTGGTATTTGTAGTACCTCTTGCTTTCTCTGTACTTGGCTCTGCCTCTCTCAGCTTCCTCCTACTGTAAATACGGACTCAGGAGGGGAACCTTCTCCTTGGATCTGGAACCCTAGAACAGGGACTGAAATGCCCTCTCCTAGTCGGCAGGCTCCAGGCCTGCACTGCCTTCACAGGCTCATGGCCTGGGCTTGACTTTACAGGTTCAAGGCCTGGGCTTAGACTCCTTACAGGCTCAAGGCCTGGGCTTCAACTGCTTGTGCCTTCCCTGACTGGGCCTTATATAACCTAGGGCTCCCTAGCTCCCTCTAGTGACTAGAGCTGGAATGAAATCCCTAGCAGGCCTGCACATGCAATAATCACAGTAACAGGGAAGTGCATAACATTACATTACATCTGCAGATTATTTATACCAACCTCCCCATAAATAAAGGGGAAACGACAGCACACCAGTGACCCTTCTGTAGTGACGGGCATTACAGCTCCCGTACACTACAGATGGCTGCTAGCATATTTGCAATTTCCAGTCCCCATAGCTCTCAGTGCTTTTTCTATGTCAAAAAAACGATTTGATAGATATGCAAATGAACCTTAGATGAGTCCTGCTTTTTGAGATGAGTCAAGCGTTCTCTGTTTCCGGAGCCCAGGCACGCCCACTGTGAAGAAGCCAGCACCACCCCGCATCCTCTGACTCTCCTCCTTGCTCCCCGACGTCATAAAGCAAGATCGCCGTAATCTCGCGATAAACGAGCTAGCGCATGCGCAGTTCGTTCCCTGAGGCTGATGCCAGCCCATGGAAGGAACTCTGTCGGCACTGCACATGCGCTAGCTCGTTTATCGCGAGATTACGGCGATCTTGCTTTATGACGTCGGGGAGCAAGGAGGAGAGTCAGAGGATGCGGGGTGGTGCTGGCTTCTTCACAGTGGGCGTGCCTGGGCTCCGGAAACAGAGAACGCTTGACTCATCTCAAAAAGCAGGACTCATCTAAGGTTCATTTGCATATCTATCAAATCGTTTTTTTGACATAATAAAAGCACTGAGAGCTATGGGGACTGGAAATTGCAAATATGCTAGCAGCCATCTAGAAGCCCATGTGCCCAGCTCTATACACAAAATCCAGGTGACAGGTTCCCTTTAAAAAATGATTTGTCTTGCCATATTCTGACACCATTAACTTGTTTTTTTATAAGAGCTCATTCAGAAGGATCCATTCATTTCTATCGGGGCCACAAAGATGCGGACAGCACACCATGTGCTGTCCGCATTCATACATCTGTTCCGTGGCTCCTAAAAAAGATAGAACACGTCCTATTCTTGTCTGCAATTGCAGACAAGAATAGGTATTTTTATCAGGGGGCTGGATATTCTGTCCTGCAAAATGTGGAACGCACATGGCCGGTATACTTGTTTTGCGGATCCGCAATTTATGGACTGCAAAAATTGACATGAGCCCTTATACTGACAAAAAAGTTCTATATAGTTGTTTGATTTGATTTGATTATTTTACAGTCTTATCTTGCTCTACTTGTTTGCTCTATTGTGGAGTTTGTATCAAAAGATATATTTCCTCTGATACTGCCGGGCATTATCTTCTTTCTTTTTCTTCGAGGACCTGAAAAAGGACCTTTGATGACGTAATTGCACTCACCACCTGGTGAGCGCGGTGACGTCAGCACAGGTCCTGCTGAATGAAGATAGAGGAATCCTTCTATCTTCATTCAGCAGGACCTGCGCTGACGTCACCGTGCTCACCACGTGGTGAGTGCAATTACGTCATCAAAGGTCCTTTTGCAGGTCCCCAAAGAAGAAGAAAGAAGATGATGCCTGGCTGCGGGATCAATTGGATGAGGTGAGTTGATTTTGTTTTATTTTTTAACCCCTTAAGCCACATTTAAGTAAGAATTCTGTATTAAGAATGCTATTATTTTCCCTTATAACCATGTTATAAGGGAAAATAATAAAGTAAATTGACTTTTATCAATTTACTTACAACTTCTTCTAGCAACCATGCATGAAAATTGCATTGCATCCGCACTTGCTTGCAGTTGCTATGCGATTTTCACGCAGCTCCATTAATTTCTATGGGTCCTGCGTTGCATGAAAAACGCAGAATATAGAACATGCTGCAATTTTCACGCAATGCACAAGTGATGCATGGAAATCACTGCTTATCTCACAGCCACATTGAAGTGAATGGGTCCAGATTCAGTGCGGGTGCAATGCATTAACGTCACGCATTGCACCCGTGCAGAATTCTCGCCCGTGTGAAAGAGGCCTTAAAGGGATTCTGTCAGCCGATTTTCGATACTGAGCTATTCATATAATCATATCAGTCTCCTTTAGGCCTCATGCACACGACTGTTGTTTTATTCCGTGTCCGTTGCACTGTTTTTTGTGATTTTATGCGGACCCATTGGTTTTCAGTGGGTCAGTGGAAAACTCAGCAAATGCACCGTTTGTGCTACGCGTCCGTGGCCCGTGATTCCAGTCCGTCCAAAACATATAACTTGTCCGTGAAAAACGGTTCGCGGCCCCATTCAAGTCAATGGGACCGCAAAAAAATGCGGAGGCACATCCGATTGTCATCCGCGTCCAAGTCCGTTTTATTTCTATCTTTTGACCTGCATATATACCAGTATCCTGGGTGGAGATATTCAAATTACATTTTTTTCCCCCTTCCTTGTTTTGTGATGGTCCACCAGAAAAAACGTAAGACACACGGAAACACAACGGAACCAAAAACGGACACGGAACCCCATTTTGCGCACCGCTAAAAACAACTGTCGTGTGCATGAGGCCTTATCTAAATAAAAATATACTAGTCTTACCCCCACCTATCCTTTCATTTTTGATAAAAATCACTTTTACTTATATGCTAATTACCTTCATAACGTGCCCAAGGGGCTGTCTCTCTGGCTGTTTATGCCCTGCTGCGCCTCTTATCTTGGAGCCCAGCGCCGCCCCGCTGTTAATTATTCACTCCTCCCCTCTGCTTTTTTTTTTTTTTGGAAGTGCGCCGTAATCTCGCGCATGCGCCATTGATACATAAGTGAATAATTAACAGCGGGGCAGCGCTGGGCTCCAAGAGAAGGGGCATGGCTGGGCACAAACGGCCAGAGGGACAGCCCCTTGGGCACGTTATGAAGGTAATTAGCATATAAATAAAAGCGATTTTTATCAAAAATGAAAGGACAGGTGGGGGTAAGAATAGTATATTTTTATTTAGATAAAGGAGACTGATATGATGATATGAACAGCTCAGTATCAAAAATCGGGCTGCAGGATCCCTTTAAGTGATAATTTGTATCTTTATTTAAAATGTGCCAATTATAGGTAGGACGATGTGATATACAGACTTACGCCTCTTTTACACGGGCGTCATGTTTGACGCCCGGATAAGAGGCGGGTGTGTTGCGGGAATATGGGCGATTTTTCAGCGCGGGTGCAAACGTTTGTAATGCGTTTTGCACGCACATGTGAAAAATCGCCATGTTTGGTACCCAGACCCGAACCAGGACATCATCACTGAAGTCCGGTTTTGGGTAGAGTATTCTGGCGAATTTATTATTTTCCCTTATAACATGGTTATAAGGGAAAATATTAGCATTCTTAATAAAGAATGCTTAGTAAAATGAAGATGAAGGGGTTAAAAATAATAAAACTTAACTTACCTTAGCCACTTTATCGGTAGTTGCGATCTGTCTTCTGTCTTCAAGCTTCAGCTAACAGCTAAAGGACCTGTGATGACGTCACATCACATGGTCCAATCACATAGTCCATCTTACCATGGGGCAAGTGCAGTGAATAAATTAGCTAGGAGGCGGCTCTGGGCGGGGAGGAAATCTGTGTATGACACTGATGGGGGATCTGTGGATGACGCTGATGGGGGATCTGTGGATGACGCTGATGGGGGATCTGTGGATGACACTTAGGCCTAATTCACACGTCCGCAAAATGGATCCGCATCCCATCCGCAATTTTGCGGAAGGGTTGCAGACCCATTCATTTCAAAGGGGCAGGAATGGATGTGGACAGCACACTATGTGATGTCCGCAACCGCATTTCCGCATCTGTGTTTCCGCATCCGCGTTTCTGTAAAAAAATAGAACATGTCCTATTCTTGTCCGCAATTGCAGACAAGAAAAGGCATTCTCTATATAGTGCCAGCAATGTGCGGTCCGCAAAATGCGGAATGCACATTGCAGCCGTCCGTGTTTTGCGGATCCGTGTTTCCATGTTTCCGCAAAACACACTACGGACGTGTGAATTAGGCCTTAGGCTCCATTCACACGTCCGCAATTCCGTTCCACATTTTGCGGAACGGAATTGCGGACCAATTAATTTCTATGGGGACACACTATGTCCCTCACGGATCCGGAATTGCGGATCCGCACTTCCGGGTCCGCACAGCCGTTCCGAAAAAAAGTAGAACATGCCCTATTCTTGTCCGTAATTGCGGACAAGAAAAGGCATTTTCAATAAGAGTGCTGGCAATGTGCAGTCGGCAAAATGCGGAACGCACATTGCTGGTGTACGTGTTTTGCGGATCCGCAGATCCGTGATTCCGCAAAACACACACGGATGTGTTAATAGACCCTAAGGGCTCATGCACACGACCATATTTTCTTTCTGCTTCCATTCTGTTTTTTTTGCGGATCGTATGCGGACCGTATGCGGAACCATTCACTTCAATGGGGCTGTAGAATATAAGAAAGTTACTCCGTGTGCATTCCGTTTCCGTTTGTCCGCATTGTCCGTTCCACAAAAAAGTAGTGCATATCCTATTATTGTCCGCAAATCACGGTCTGAGGCCTCATTCAAGTCAATGAGTCCGCAAAAAATACGGAACGCACACAAAACACATCCGTATGTCATCCGTATTTCATCCATATTTTGCGGATCCATACTGTAGAAATGCTATGCCCAGCACATATTGCTCATGTGTTTGTGATTAATAATAATAAGTTACTGTTTCAGTATATGATCCGCAAAAAACGGATCAAATGCGGAAACAATACGGATATGTTTTGTGCAATAACGGAACGGAAGAGGACTTAAATTAGAGGAAAAAAAAACTCAGATACTAAACAACGGATCCGTGAAAAGCGGACCGCAAAACAGCAACGGTTGTGTGCATGAGCCCTTAGGGGGATCTGTGGATGACACTTAGGGGGGATCTGTGGATGACACTTAGGGGGGATCTGTGGATGACACGGGGATCTGTGGATGACACTTATGGTGGATCTGTGGATGACACTTATGGGGGATCTGTGGATGACACTTAGGGGGGATCTGTGGATGACATGGGGGATCTGTGGATGACACTTATGGTGGATCTGTGGATGACACTTATGGGGGATCTGTGGATGACACTTATGGGGGATCTGTGGATGACACTTAGGGGGATCTGTGGATGACACTTAGGGGGGTCCTGGGAGGGGTGTGGGGATGTTGGGTTGGAGGTCCTGGAGGGGTGTTTGAGTGGGAGCTCTGGAAGGGGTGGGAGGTCCGATAGGTATGTGGGGGTGGGAGATCTGGGAGGGGGGCCCATACATTTTTTTTGCTATGGGGCCCAGTCATTTCTAGCTATGCCCCTGCATATATCCTTAGAGAAAATCTGGGCTTGATGCCAATAGCTCCTCATCAGAGCTCAGATAAAGGAGCTTGTTCTATTATATAGACGCGGTAGTTGAGTCTCAGTCACACTGAGGGCATGCCTTGCCAAAAGTCTAAAGTGGGAAGAATGTATGCAGATTTACATAACTTTGTATTAATGGGCTGTTTTAGGGGAGCTGAAGGTCAGAGATGGATGAAGCTTCTTCTATTTGGAATCCAAATGCTGGGAGAAATATGAATGTTCTTTCGGCCTCATGCACACGACCGTATGTATTTTGCAGTCCGCAAAAAATGGATCCTCAAAAAATACGAATGACATCCGTCTGCATTCCATATTTTGCGGAACGGAACAGCTGGCCCCTAATAGAACAGTACTATCCTTGTCTGTAATGCGGACAATAATAGGAATGTTCTATTACTTTGCTAAACGGAAATACGGACATACGGAAATGGAATGCACACATAGTACCTTCCCTTTTTATTTGTGGACCCATTAAAATGAATGGTTCCACATACTGTCCGCAAAAAAAAAAACAGAACGGACAAGGAAAGAAAATATGTTCGTGTGCATGAGCTCTTAATGCGAATGTAAAAATCCTGCTGTCTCTCTTGCACTGATCATTTGCTGTTACAGAACGGACGTGGAAGGGACAAAGTAAACTTTCGTTCCTTCCTTGATTAAAGAAAGAGTGACTTTAGGGTTAAAGGGGTTTTCCAAGTGTTTTTTTATCCTCTGGATAGGTCATCAGTATCTGATCAGTGGGAGTCTGACACCCGGGCCTCCACCGATCAGCTGTTTGTGGAGGCTTTTCCAAGGCCATGTGAGATCAGTATATATCAGTCACATGGCCTAGGAGCAGCTCAGCCCCATTGAATTGAATGAGGCTGAGCTGCAATACCAAGCACAACTGCTATACAATGTAGAGTGCTGTGCTTGGTGAGCATGGAGAAGGCCATTGCACTCACAGGAGCACCGCTGCCTTCTCAAATAGCTGATCGGCGGAGATCTCAGCTGTCAGACCCCCACCGATTAGATACTGATGACCTATATAGAGGATAGGTCATCAGTAAAAGGCCTTCTTCAGAAAAAGCTCTAGGTCTGCAGCGTTTCCCTGCCCTCTCCAGGTTTTGTCAGTCAGACAGAAGCTGTCCAGAAACTCCATTATAAACATGGGTGGGACACAAACGGTATATAAGGGACAAGTAGTTGCAGGCGTAGCTCATCCCAGAATGAGTTGCAGGTTGGTATTTATGTAACACTACCAGACCGCATGATATAAATATTGTATTTTATTAAACATATTGAAACAAATATTCATAAAAACAGGTGCAGGGAAAAGGCGACATCACAGAGGAAGGCACAATGGTATTAATACATACTTCTCTAACTATAAATACAAATATATAAAGTGCAAGTGCTATGGGAACAATCCCAAAAATTTCAAAATAGAGTCAGTTACCCATAATGTGCCTCTTCCGAGATGGCGCCAGCCCAACGCGCGTTTCGGCGAACCTTCGTCTGGGGGTGGCGTCATCACTGCAGGACACACAATAAATACTCCTATCATCCAATCAAAATTTGCTTTAGGGACCAATGCCGATTGTACACAGCTGGACATAAAGATATACTGATTATTATAATGTGGGCCGTGTATGCAGTGCTCCAGACTAAAAAAAATAACCAGGAGCCATTGGCTCCTAAACTAAAAAATTTCAGGGCCAAATTAAATTTTTTAGTCGCCAAATTTAAAATGCATATAGTTAAAAAAAGGACTTGGCAGAGAAGATGAGACGCAGGTCACAGTAGTGGGCCAGCTCTACATATAGGAGAATACAAAACCACATACCTCTGAGATCCAGTGACATTTTCTGGGGGACAAGGTGACTAAAAATGGTGAATTGTGCGGTTTTGATTTTTTTTTTTGTTACGGCCTTCACCAGAGCAGAAATATTTTTTAATATTTTAATAGCTCACACTTTTTCGGATGTGGCGATATGTAATATGTTTATTTTTTATTGTTTGCAAATTTTATATGTAAAATTGGGCAAGGGGGCGATTTAAACTTTTAGTATTTTGGTGTTTTTTTAACTTTTTATTTAATAACCATTTTCCCCCTTAGAGGCTAGAACCTGGGATCTTTTGATCCCTTGCCCTATTCACCCTGATATAGCTATATTAGGGTGAATCACTGGATCTCACACTCTCCCTGCTGTCCTGTGCATAGTACACACAGCAGCAGGGAGCTGACCATGGCAGCCAGGGCTTCAGTAGCGTCCTGGCTGCCATGGTAACCGATTGGAGCCCCAGCAGTGTAATTTGCCACTGCCACCAATTGAGGGGAGAGGACCCTGTGGCCACCATATAACAATGGTGGGTGGGGGGCCTATGGCCTTTCATGGGTCCAAAAAATTTGCACTTAGGGGTTATGAAATAGGATGGCATACTCCGGTGCCCACTGTCACTGGTGGTTGGTTGTTTATGAGCCACACCAAGTAACCATATTTGGGCTGGAGAACAGCACCCAAGCACCCATTCATAGTGACTAGGGATAAAGTGCACTACCCTAGCCCGGTGATACCCTTACTTGTGTAACACTGTTAATACAGTCGACCTGGCATATACGCATCTTTGCCAGATGTCGCCTTCAGCCCTCCTCCCTGCTATCTCCCCATTGGTGGCAGTGGTGGCTGCGTCACAGTGGGAAGGGACTCCCTCCTTCTCCACTGTGCTAGTGAAGAGAACACGACGCTCGCTGAGAAAGTGCATTTGTCATACACAGAGGAGGGTAGGAAGTGACCACTGAGCTCAACCCACTCCCCTGTCCCTGCCTACTTGCCTTTCAAGTCCTAGCGACAAGGGACAACTGGTCGACAAACCCTAACTTGAATAGGTGCAGGGAAGACGGACAAGACAAACAACAGAGAAGTTAAATGGGCCGAGTCAAACACCAAGAAAGCAGCTAGGTACCAGAGGAGCAAGCGGAGAATCGTCAGGAGAAAACCGGAGTCAAAACCAGGAGGAAACACCAAGACCAAGGGAGCAGACAAACGGGGAGTCAAAACGAGCAGGAGACCAACACGCTAGGTAGGTATGATCACAGGAAGGACCTAAATAACAGGCAATCTGTGGCCAGCAGACTGCCTGTTTAAATAGGGCACTTTTGGAGTCATGTGACGTGGCCAGCGTCACCTGACTCCTGAATACCAATACAGCCGAGCGCCGAGTGAGCAGCTCGGCACTCAGCCCTAGTGCGGTTACCACGGAAGCGGATGACGCGGGCACGCCCCGGCCGTCCCTGCCTCCTGGAGCCACGCATAGAGCGCACTGTGACAGCGTGCCATTTAAGGCTGCGCAGCAGTGCGGTGGTCCAGTCTCAAATGGCGACAAGACTAGAAAGTCTTGTCGCCATCTGCATATTTTAGGGCGCATTGGTGACCGTTTTGTTCGCCAACTGGAGCCCTGGTATGTGTGATGTGGCGCGTCACATGACACATCAGTCACGTGATTTATCATCTGGTCACATGATGCCGCTGGGAAGTCCCGCGATAATTCCGGGACAATATCTGTGGCATTAATTGGTAATAGCACATGCGCGAGCCTAACACATAACATACAGAATAGACTCTAATGCCATATTACGATACATACATATATGACATACATGATTATAGAAGGTGAATGTAAAGTGTGATTACATGATTGAACAACCATAACATAGTGGATTAAACCATATGTTTATCAAAAAACACATGATTTTATAAGTAACAAGTGTGTTTATCAAAAAACATGATTACATATGTGTAAGCAAAAAATACATGATTCTATAGATAACACAAATTCCAGAATAAATGACAATGATGAATACATAGTGATAAACACACACAGTGATTACAAAATGTGAACAAAATAATTACATATGTGTAAATGATGAAAATATGATTCTATGAGTGGCACAAATTATAACATGAATTACAATAATATATTTTATAGTGATAATCAAAAAACAGTGATTACAAGAAGTGAACAAAATAAAAAATGATGAACAATAATGAAAAAATATTAAAAATTAAAAAAAAATGTAAAAAATGAAAAATATATAAAAATAAGTGGAAAATGGAAGGTGTGAAAATAAACAAAAAAAATACCTAAAAATAAAATTGCACGTCGTGTATACATACGGATTATGAAGTTGTTTTTCATATTTCTTATTATATGTCCCGGAGTATGTCACCATCGAGCCTACAAATTGTGTGTGAAAAGTGATTAATCACAAATGCAAAGCAACAACACTAAAAATGAATAATTACAAATTAGCAATTCATAATGAATATAAATTAAAAACTTATTAAAAACAATGCCATATAATGACCCGGGAAGTGCCTATAGGAAGGACAAAAAGCCAGAGGTCTCATAAAGACCATTGGGACGCAGAGTATTAAATTTCCAAATCCACTTACATTCCAATTGAGCAAGTTTCTTTGAGACATTTCCACCACGGACATTTTTTGGTACACAATCTATTCATAACCATAGCAAAGGCAGGTGTACTCTGCGGCAATACTAAACCCTCACACTGATGTTAAAATTGAGAGGTTAGTTCGACACATCCTACTAGGAGGACATGTCTTAAGCTCGGACACCACGCCAAGGTCTCTCAAGTAGCCCGAGACCCTACCACTCAACCTACCTGTGCCGTATGGGCGATACGAGGGGCCGTTGGGCATTACGGGAGCGTAAGGCCTGACTTTTAACCAGCTTACCAGTGACCTCCAGCATGTAACCATGCTTGCAATGGGAAGTGGGAGGTGCCTGTGAGCCCCACCCAAGACCGGCTGATATAGCCCAGAGCCTCCCAGGTGCACCTGAATGTAGCCTGTAGATGAAAAGCAGGCTACATTCAGTATTTTCTAAACATTCCAGTATTTTTCTAAACAGGCCTTCATCTCAAACCATCTAGAATGATAAATAGTGATGAATCTCACCTGATCATCCCCAGATGTCTTTTTCTTATTTTTGAGGTAGAGAAGATCAGAGTGGGAACATGATTTTGCCCTTGAGTTCACAGAAGTTGGTTTTCTAAACACATTTGTCAGAATAGAACCATCCTCTCCCCTACAGATCTGTACATCCAAAAAATCAATTGTGTCGCTATCAAATATGTAGGTTAATCTTATATTCCTTTTATTTGCATTCAACAATCCAAATAATTCATGTAAATCATGAATATCCCCATGACATATCATAAACACATCATTGATCTGAAAGAAGGAGATCCCTCTCCCACAGCCCCAAGAAGAGATTAGCGTATGAGGGTGCACAAGACGCCCCCATCGCGGTCCCCTGGAGCTGTAGGTAGAAGGACCCTTCATAAACAAAAAAATGCTGAAATGTGCGTCGGGGCTGGTGTCATCTCGGAGGAGGCACATTATGGGTAACTGACTCTATTTTGGAATTGTTTCCAATAGCACTTGCACTTTATATTTTTGTATTTATTGTTAGAGCAGTATGTATTAATACCATTGTGCCTTTCTCTGTGATGTCGCCTTTTCCCTGCACCTGTTTTTATGATTATTTGTTTCAATATGTTTAATAAAATACAATATATATATATCATGCAGTCTGATAGTGTTTTGTAGGCGTTTGTATTTGATTTTAGACCATAGGCATGTGTACAATTGATTACATATGATAGTTACTCTTTTGCGGAATCTTTAGCCTTTTTTTTTTTTTGTATTTATTTTAGACTGCGGTCACCACACTTGACCCGTGGGCATTACAGCAGTTGGACCAAAGGTTGGTGTAGTGCCCTGGAGCAGGGAGTACTTTGACATGTTTGGACATTTGCCTATTTCCCCTATGCAAAGTTAAAACGTCTTACTTTATTTCACCTAAAAGGGTTAACTTGCACTGTTTAATACTGTGTAACTGCATTTTAAATATAAATATATATATATATATATATATATTGTGATATATATCCTGTTCATTATCACTGTATTTACATGACTCTGTGGAAAAGGTTAATGAATACTGAGGGATTGTTAGGGCTTTGATTGAGAACCTGGTAATTTTCCACAGCTGCCATAGTGACTTGCCGACCAGCACCGTACTACTACGGCGGGACGAACACCCGGCCCTGGGCATTATTGCTTGGGACGAGCAGGCAGCCATGTTAACTAAGGGCTGGGGGAGGTAATTACTGGCTGGATTCCATAGACGGCCCATTGCAGCTCCGGTCAGGAGGTCAGGCAGGGGACTCCAGTGTTTGGGGTCCCCTCCCAGCGCTGCAATTGGCTGGAACAATGCTCCAGCCAATGGCAGCCCTACAGCAGCAGAGGGAACAGGAAGAATCCCTCTGCATGCAGCCATTCTAGTTGGCGACTGCATGCAGAGATGACCTGTGCCCCTCTGTGCTGTATCTGCTTGCTGGGACTTGTGGTGCACCACCACAGCTTTCTACTACCTGTGAAAAGAAGAACATCTGGAACACATCTGCTACAGTGATTTTTCTTTTTTGCAGCAGCAGTTCTAGATCCCTAATACACCCCCCCCCCCCACACACACACACACACCTTCCCAAGCCCTAATCCCTGTCTCTACCCCACTTCCCCCCTCCTCCCTGTCCGCTTTTTCCGGACGGCAAACAATTTTTGCCTTTGTTTTTTGTCACTTTGTTTTCCCCCTGTTCTGTACCACTTTTTCTGTGTGCAAGCTTCCCAAGCCCTAATCCCTATTCTCTCTCCTCCCTGTCCGCTAAGAGAACAAATTGTGACTTTTTTGTCACTTTTGTCTGGCTTTTTTTCTTCTGCTCTGCACCACTTTTTTTGTGTGCGAGCTGTGATCAGTCTGTAATCCACTGTTCAGCAGTCAGCACCTAGGCTAATTTTTTTGGTGCAGATATTTTTTTTTTCATCTGTGCTTTTTTTTTTTTAGAAGTAATAGTCAGAATCATATATATAGTTGATTTTTAGATAGTGTTCTTTTTTTGTGTCTGCAGTAAATTTTTATACTGCAGTGTCTGCACGGACACACCAAATGTCAGCTTGTGTGCATTCTGCAGCCCTAAGCACCAACCAGTACCTTATTTTTTACTGGTCGCTTTTGTGCTCAGTTCTTTTTTTTTTTTTTTGAGTGACAAAACTAACTTAGCGTTAGATAGTTTAGAGAGTTGATCAGTAACGTCTATTTGACTGATCAGTCTGTTTAGTTTACTGTGCAGTTTGTTTTTTTTCTTTTTAGCCACCTCAGCCCCCCTAGCTTAAACACCCTTAATGACCAGGCCACTTTTTACAATTCTGCACTACACTACTTTCACCGTTTATTTCTCCGTCATACAACTTACCACCCAAATGAATAGGGGCATGGTGAGTTCATGTATAATTTCATTTTTTTTCACAAGTTAGCGAAAAATGACACTTTCTGAGGAAAAAAAAATAAAAATAAAGTTTCCATTTCTGCTAACTTCTGGCCAAAAAAAAAAAAATCTCAGACGGACTCACAATGCCTGTAAAGGGAGTTATTAGTTATTGATATTTATGCAAATATCCCTAATTAATATTCATAAATAGATGGGTTCATAAGCTAATGACTCCACCTATTTATACCTTAAAATCACGTAAACTATCGCCTAACATGGGTCACTGGCTATCTGCGGGCACCTTACTGAACTAGGCTAACGTTAGTGAAAAACCACACACTACACAGTAGGTGTTGTCAACACACGATATTTATTATCACCTATGGTACAGTAATAATGACACATGCAATACAGTATATACACAGCACTAAAAACACAGTACTAGCTACTCTACACAATCCCCAATTCCTCCCAAAACTCTAGCTAATACAAATTACACACACACGATTGTAGTCACCCCTCCCCCTGCCTAGGCTTAACTATCCCTAGGGGAACAATATAGCGTTACAGCACTGGCTGCAAACTGCGGTACAGTCCAGTAAAGATAAGCAGCGGAATGGACCCTGACTGTGGTATTGCAGTCAGGCTGAGGGAAAATACACAGGGAGCTGGGGTGTTGCTGACCAGGAGGTAGGGTGTAGGGTACAGTAGTGGGCAGTGAAGGGTTAAGGAGTATAGCGTTGGTGGGGTAGTGGGCAGTGGATAGTGTAGGGTTAAGGGGTAAGGGGGTATATAAGGGTAGTTGGTGGGATAGTGGGCAGTGAAGGGTTAAGGGGTATTCGTTGGTGGGATAGTGGGCAGTAAGGGGTTAAGGTAGAACGCTGGTGGGGTAGTGGGCAGTGGATAGTGTAGGATTAAGGGGGTATCATTGGTGGGGTAGTGGGCAGTGAAGGGTCGTTGGTGGGATAGTGGGTACTCAGCCTTTAATGCTCGTCTTCTAGGGTTGCTCGTTCCGTCCAGGGGTTGCTCGCTTGTCCAGGGGATGATTCTGTTGTTGGGGCGGCTTCCTGCTCTCCCTCAGTGCCGGGCTGCTGGATATTTATATCCAGCAGCCCGCACTCCGCGCCGGCCGCGCTCAGGCGCGCGCATGCGCGCCACACGCAGGGACACGTGGGCCGGCGCGGCAATATGACGTCACCGCGCCGGGCCGCGCGTCCCAGCACGCGCACAGCGGGGCCGCGCTATGTGCTAGCAGGCGGGAGAATCCTTTGATCTCCCGCCTGTAGCACTTTACATTCCAGGCAGCGATAGTAATCGCGTTGCCGGAATGTGTATAATAGGAGGAGGAGGTTTCTCCCTCTTCCTATCATGCATAATTATCGCCAGCAGCGCTGGAGATAATTATTACAAGCGACTCCGATTCTATTGAATCGGAGCTTTTGAAGCATCCAGGATGACCGGACTCTTGTCCAGTCATCCTGATGCAATTAACCAGATGGTATCCGTGTGAATGCTTGGGGCACATTCACACTGATACCTCTGGTTTTAGGTGAATCAGGGGGCATCATATATAGTATATATGTATATGGATGCTTGGGGCACATCCATATACATGCATACATCAAAACATATATATTTGGGGGCTATAAGGTATATAATATATATACATGCATATGGATGCTTGGGGCACATCCATATACATGCATATGTCCATAAGCCACTTTCTGGGAGCATACATCTGCATGGATGCCGTGGGGCCCATCCATACACATGCATGCATCTCTGTACGTGTGTATATGTACATACATATACACACATATACCCACACAGGCAGTGTACCCAGGCCAGCGGTATACATATATATCAGGGGCACTTCCCTCAACAATCCCCCTGTTGTCGGGAACACGACAATATAGTTTGATGAAGTGCTGGGACTTATTTGTCTCCTTAACCCCACTTACTGGTTGGTGACAGTTCAGGAAGGACTGAAGTACTCTAGCCTTTAGGCACCCAGACATCGTCCGTTGCAACTACTCATCTCTGACCCGCCCGTTACTGCAACTAGAATGTGTCCATCCACAGGATACACCATCTTCTTCCCTTTAGCTTGGTCCTTTTCCTTTACAACCTTACGTTGAATAACGATCTTCGGTGTTGGCCATCCCCAATATTCTGGAATGGCCTTGCCTTTACAGACTTTAAGTCGCTCTTTCTTTCTATAACGGTCTTCGGGTGTCGGCCACCCCCAATCTTCGGGTGTCGGCCACCCCCAATGTTCTGAAATGGCCTTGCCCTCACGGACTTTAGGTCAATCTTTCTTTCTTATAACGGCCTTCGGGTGTCGGCCACCCCAATATTCTGGAAGGGCCTTGCCCTCACGGACTTTAGGTCAATCTTCCATCTGACCTTTCCCTTTCCACCTTGATTGAAGAATCTGTTAAATAAGAGGTTCTCCCATAGATGGATACACAAGTTTTTCTTTTCTCAAGGCGGGTCCAGACTTCCGTAAGAGGTGATGTCAAGGTGTCTAAATTCTAACGGCGGGAAAATAACACCGCACTATCTAACGTTCAGTCCAACCCTTACAAACTTCACTGTTTGTGGAGTTAAGGTGGCAAATTACCTGTAAAAGAGGGGGCCTGTCCCTAAGGGGCTATTCCTCCTCATTCATACCAGACAGAAACACATTCCTCCCCTCCCAACACCTTCAAAATTAGGTTCGTGTGTACCGTAGAGATTCATGCAACCTGGCATATCTCTTTATACTTCCAAAGACACTGGTAATATAGATCCCGCGTCAATGGGAACCGCCTATAGGATGCAAGTGTGTGTCCGGCCATATTGTAGTATAGGCTATGACACATTCGCATCTAGAATGTCCATGGGTACACGACCGACCCCCATACAAATAATCAATATATATAATATTAGGAGGTAACAGGATGGCAATTGATTACATCCCGAACCCACCTATGAAAACACCATACAACTATAAATATACATGTTCCATCCTATGGGGTTTCCGGATGGCTTTGAATTCTCATCCTGAACCCTCATAGAAAACAGCATGTCCATGTGATTTCTGGCTTCAGGACATTGCTGGAACTACGTCCTGATCCTTCTTCGATTGACTTCGTGAAGCTCTGTCTGGTTCTGGTGTATCTGGTCCACAAGTCTCTTGACCTTCCGATACATCCACCATAGTCCGAAATACATGAGTCCCACCAGAACCAGAAGCACTATCACCGGATGTATCAATAAATTGGAAAATGACGTTGCTTTAGGACTGTATCCAAAAAGACTCTCCCACCATGATATCTTTGAGTCCTTGTCCAATGCGGTGGCAATCGTGTAATTTTCACCCGGTCATGTGTAAGCTGGATGGTGGCCTGCTTCTCCGTCTCCCGAAGGTGTTGTATAATTTCTTCCTCTTGGCTGAAGTCCAGCAAGAGATGTTTAAGTTCTTTGCCGAAGCCAAGAGGAATCTTTGTAGTCTCACAGGGACGTCGGGCGAATATCGAGTCTTTTCTCCGGGGTGATCGGGGTTCTTCCTTGCTGCTCTGCGACGTCCAGACCTAGAACGGGACTAAGGGTACAGTACGCTCCGGGAGGAGTTCTCCTCGTTCGGTGCAATTTAGTCCATAGATTGTATATGACCCGTTACTCCTTGGTACCAACACCAAAATCCCTGCCCTAAGTATTTTAAGGAGGATGATGGTATTGGGTTGATCCTCATCTCACATGTCCCCTCGGTGTTCCAACACTGGCGCCTAAGCACCCGATCCAGACTATCCGGACAGAGGATGGCATCCTCTCTCAACCAACATCCCTCAGTGTCAAACAAAGAAGGATGGCCTTCTTCATAGGTTAGAACGCTCGAGGGAGCTGAGGATGAAGTACCGTCCGATTGCTGATCACCGTACCTAGATTAATAGCCCTGTATCCCTGTCTGAGGCTACCGGACACAGGTGCCAAGGATGAAGCAGTGCAGGTTAAATTCCGACATCCATGCCACTGAACCACCCACCAGTTGGTATGATTGATGGCAAAAGGAGAGATCAGTGGACTTATTCGCTGACGGAGGTTAAATGGGAAGTGGCCGCTATATAATGCTGAAACAATATGTTTAAGGTTATCCGAGAGTTCGCTCTGGACCTGCGTACACGCCAGAGCAAGCTGAGCCCGATCCTGCTCCTCTAAGAGACCCACAACTAACCTCCTAAACCTCTCACGTAGAGCAGAGGATAGAGAGGTAGTGGCATCTATGTGCGAATGTTGTAGACCCTCTAGGACGTGGTTTACATCAAGCTGGGTCTTGAAACCTTCCCGGCGTGTCGCGCAACCTCCCCAAGCTTACTTCTCAGGACTTCCATATCCATAGTGTTCAGGCGCCCACTCCCAAAGCACCTCCACCCAGTCCCAGAGCCACTAGATCTCTCCTCCCCTGTTCTTCCTTTGTCGGGAGGCATCTTTCTCATCCTCTTGCCCCGCCTCTATCCATCCTCTTACCATATCGATTTGGTTCCTAACAAACTCCCCACACCTGTCATCCCAATGGTCCACTCGGAAGTCATCTACGGAAATTCTCCAGGTAAACAGGATGAATTTGGCATCCGTGATGATCTTCCAGGGGATGACAGTTGAGGGACTATAGGATCTGCCAGTAGATGGATAGGGCGGTGCAGGAGTCCGAATGCGGTTTTACTGGTTGGGGACCTCTGTATCGTAGGGGACCCTCACCACGGTTACACAGATCTGCCCCCTTCCTGAACGGATACCACTGTTCGCTATCTCCAGCCTGTAACACCAGCTTCCCTACGGGTTTGGATTGGGACAGATAGACCCACTGAGTAAAGGTCCAACACCCCTCGTCTATTGCCTCGCAAAAGGCCACTTAAATGAACCATCTATATTGATGTCAAAGTTAATGTCCCTGCCCCTGGGGTCTTTCCAATCGGAAGACACATACCTACCCCGGTATTCTTCAGTCATAGGGGTACCGTCCATCCATATCTTCTACTGTAGGGGTGTCCACCCTGTTGCACACTAAATCCCAACTCCAGGGATTAGTGTCCAACATTACCATCTGGGTTTCTTGCTCCCAGTGGGCATAGGTGACAAAATAGTATCCCGTCACCTCGGAACACAGTTGTCTCTCATGATCGTGATCATGAAAGACCGTATAGATGGAGACCTCTTTAACTGAACATACCTAGGATCCTTGGCATCAGTCCGTACTTTAAAACTGTGGCTCGATATAAACCTTCTAGTTTTACCGGACCACTCTGGTCGTTCCAAGTGGCTTGACCAGAGTCACTGCAGTTTAATTTTAACATCATTATACTGGTTCGTAAGTAATCTGTGGACACATGTCCTTGTGACATAACTGGATTCCCTGGTGATAATCATCTGGGAATCCCTCAGCATACAATAAGCCTTCAGGGTGCCTTTTACCGAATGGGCCTATCAAAATATGTCCTAACCCTCAACTCCGTCACGGCTATCCTTCCCTAGGAAGGTAGCTTTCAGGATGTACCATCCGCCGTATTCTGCCCCAGTGACATCCTCAGGACTCAGCAAACCCTCTTTGGTACACAACACTGTGGTAGTGTTGGCTTCTACTTGCTTGTAAGGGTGCAAGTGTGGGTCCCTAGACACCCATCTTAGGGATTTGATAGGTGTAGGGTCTGAGTCCTGAAAATGCCTGTGCTCCTTGAGACAGAGGTCGTGTAAGTCATGTTGTATGGCAGACACATTCTCCACCGGGGTATAATGTTGAATTACACCGTTGGCAAAACCCTTTCTCTGGAAACCATACAGATACCACTGACCTGGTGTAAAGGTGAAGTTCTTGTATGGTTCCAGGATTTTGCCACCCAAACATTCCACCATTAAAAGGCCGGGTCCATTAAGTGGTATGTGTGCCATACCAATGTTAGTCCCCAGGCCCTCCCTGAAGAGGTTGAGCCCACCATCAACATGCTTACCACCAGTGTCACAAGTTGGATACGTATCTTGTTCAGAAGACGCCTAGTTCTTCCCTGGTAATGTGGTTTCATGACGTGTCTTTCTCTTGTGGTCTGTAATTAGATGGAGTGTGATAAGGATAGTGGATCCGCCAACGACCTACCAGGCCTCTCTCCCCCTCACCCAACTCGGAACGACCTACGTTATTGAGTTGGGGAGGCTCGGTGGCCTTGGCCTGGTCGATGTGGATCCACAAGACTTCCTGTCGTCTACGGGATTTCTTTTTGTTGGTGATAGGCCTTTGTACCTTCAGCATGGTGTCTCCCATTACTTCAAGGACCTTGTAGGGTCCTTCCCAGTTTGCATGCCATGGGCCAGTCCGACGGAAGACTTTTACCATCACCATTTCTCCTACAGCGGGCATTGGTGTTACCCTTGTAGATATGGTTTGTGCAACCGTATTGCTGCATGAGGCAGTAACTCCTTCAGGTTCTGCTGAACCTGTTGGAGAAACATGTCTCTGGCGATGGCGTTCTTTGTGGGCTCTGACACTTGGGGTTCGTTTGGCAGACACAGGGGCATTTTCCGTCCGGTCATGAGTTCAAACGGGGAGATACCGGTACTGGAGGACTCGGTGGCTCGTATACCCATTAGTACGGCTGGAAGAGAGGTTACCCACGAGGAACCTTTCTCCAGCAGTGATTTGGAAAGCCGGGTTTTGATGGTCCGGTTCATTCGCTCCACAATGCCCGCTGACTGAGGGTGGTAAGGCACATGAAACCTCTGTTTTATGTCTAGGAGGCCACACAGCGCTTTCATGACCTTACCTGTGAAATGGGTCCCTCTATCCGATTCTATCACTCTGGGGATCCCCCACCGTGACAGAACCTGTTCCCAGAGAACACGGGCCGTGGTGGTGGCTGTATCGTTGACGGTGGGGATGGCTTCTACCCATTTTGAGAAGACATCCACCACCACCAGTGCGTATCGGCAGTTACGACTCCCGGTTGGCAAAGGTCCGATAAAATCAATTTGTATAGCGGACCATGGACCATCAGCAGGAGGAACTCGCTGCAATACCGGCTTCAGGGCAGACGCCCTTGGGTTGACTTGAGCACATACCAGGCACTGTTGTGTAACCTCCTCTACTGTGTTGGACATTCCTAACCAGTACACTTTGTCTCTCAAGAGAGGTAAAAGCTTATTCTGGCCAAGGTGTCCGAACAGTTGGTGGTTCAACCGTGTCAGCTCACTTTGCAGATGCTGCGGAACCACCGGAAGAGGAAGCTGCTGAGTACCGGTATTGTAACAGAGGATCCCTTGTTGTAAAGACCAGGGGTGCTGGGGTGATTGGATGTGTGTCCTTAGGAGAGGATCTTTAGCTTGTTCCTCTTCAAATGACACCGGGCCGTCACTCAGATGGGTACGGGCTGCAATTCGGTATAATGGTAGCGGCTCAGTATCTGGTTCCCGGATGGTACCAGACACTGCTGCTAGTTTAGCCAGCTCGTCAGCCTTGTTGTTACCTATTATCAAAGGTTCGTCCCCTTTTTGATGGGCCGGGATTTTGATAATGGCTGCTTCCGCCATGTGTGCCATGCCCCACTCCCACAGCTCCTTCAGGACCGACACGTGAGCCAGAGGTTTGTTTTGGCTGTCCACAAATCCTCTCCTTTTCCATATGTCAAGATGCAGGGTGAGGGAGCGAACTACATATGAGCTGTCACTATATATAGTCCGTTTCCCAGGGGGCTGAAGAAGCAGAGCTTCCTTGACAGCCTCCAGCTCTGCCCGCTGTGCTGACATGTGACCTGGCAACCTGACCAGACTCTGGGTACCAGTGGTCTCATCTAACACAGCAAAACCTGTGACATATTCCCCATCCAGATAAAACCGAGAGCCATCAACAAAAATGACTCGGTCATCTGGATGCCTGTCAGTTCTGAACATCTGGGGTGAGTCGTCCAGTTCTGGTTGACCACAGTCATGTTCAGTCCCAGTCAGGTTTAGCAATTGGGACAGAACATATTTGGCCTTGTGATCCACCTGCAGATTCCGGCCACTGAGATCCATGATCCATCTCCCGAATCTCTGTTGGGAGACTCCAGGGAGAGTATCACGGAGCAAGAGGGCTAATGGAGAATGTGGAGTCTGCAAAGTGAGGGGCCGGAAGCCTACGATATGCTCAGTGGTCTTAACAGCATAGTGTATGGCCGCCAGTTGCTTGGCACATTCATCGAACCCTCGTTCGACGGGCGAAAGCAACCTGGAGAAATAACCCAGCGGTCTCGTCTCGTACCCTACTTTCTGTAGAAGGACCGCTGAGATAGACTCCACCCCTGCCTGCGCCTGTATGGCCATTTCCCCATCTGGATGTGGGGTGGCTAACACAGGCGCCGAGGAGGTCCCTTTTCAAGGTTGAAAAGGCCTCCTCCTGCGGATCGGACCAACTTTTGATTGAGGTTCTTCTCCTCGAAGGAGCTCATAGAGAGGTCTCGCTTTGGCAGCGAAATCCTCTATGAATTCCCTCATGAAGTTGGCCACCCCAGGAATTTCCTCAAATCCTGAAGAGTGCCAGGCCTGGGTAATTTCACCATGGCTTCCACCCGGGCTGTCATGATTCCTTTGGTTCCAAAGGAAATTTGGACCCCAAGGAAAGTTACCTCCGCTTTGGCCAAATGTGCCTTATGGGGGCTCAGTTTGAGTCCTGATTTGGCCAGAAGTCCCAGCAGCTCTCTCAACAGAACCAAATGTTCCTCCATGGTTTCTGTGTGCAGGAGCAAGTCATCCACGTATTGAAGAAGGCATTCTGGCCGTGAGAACATACTCAACACGGCAGCCAGTGCCTGATGAAAATACGTGGGGCTGCTGTGGAACCCCTGGGGCAATACAGCAAACAGGTATTGTTTGTCCCCACCGTAAAGGCAAACTTGTACCGGCATGACTCCGTGAGTTCAATGGAGAAGAACCCGTTGGCCACATCGATGGTCGAGAATACGCGGCTTTGCCGCTATTCTGGCCATGATATCAGGAGTTTGGGCCACCACTGGTGCGGACATTGGGGTGTATTTGTTAAGGACCCGGAGGTCTATGGTCAGCCTCCATGCGTTGGTGTCCTTCTTCTTCACTGGCCAGAGGGCATTGTTGCATTTTGAATTGCCCTCAATGACCACACCCTTAGTCTTCAATTCCTGGACTGTGTCCATAATTGAATGGGTGGCCTCTGGTGGAAATCGGTACTGTCGTTGAGGTGGAGGGTCAGGACCCTGTATGTCCACTTGAGTGCCAACCAGTCTGCCACAGTCGTTTTACTCTGGGCCCACAGATCGGGATGCTTCGTACACAATAGGTTCCAGGTCTAGATTGTGTGAGACCTCAGGCCACTTGTGTTCAAGCACGTCAGTGGAATTCTCCACTGCTGGTAAGGGTGGTCCCAGACTCTGGCGTTGGATGACGAACACCTTGGCTCGTCTAGGACCCTTCCATACTATGCAATTTGCCAGATCCAGGATCCACCCATTTTGTGTCATTACATCGGTTCCAATAATGTTATCAGAACCGGGTAATACCACATGGGCATCCTGAGGGTCGTGCACATGGTAATGTGGACAATTACCTCTTCTATTCTGTGGGCCTTCACCCTCTCTTGTTGGTGATCAAATCCGATCACCACACACTGAGGACTGTCGGGATGTAAATCATGTTTGACATTAGTAATGGAGATTTCTGCACCCGTGTCAAGCATGATTTCAGCCTCCTGATTCTTTATTTTGGCTTTTATGTGGGGTCTCCTGAAGAATCCAGTATGATAGGACATACTGGTGCCAGATCTCTAGGGATCCCTGTTTTTCAATCAATTTCCACCAGACTCCCAGTAGGTACCTGTGTGGTACATACTGCCACTTGTGGGTTGTCATGGACACTTGGTGTGAATTCTTTGGATTCCACACCCTTTTCTGTGCATACTGGGACATTCATCACAGCCACACGTTTTGGTGTCTGGACCTGTGAATGTCCCAGATTTTGGTCCCCGTATTCCCCTACTGATTTGGTATAATTAGGTTTCATTTTGAAACCATTGTTATTGCCTGTTCTTTCCGGATTTGTCCGATTATTACGTGGCCATTGTGGACAATTCCTCTTAATGTGCCCATATTGTAAACACAGGAAGCATCGAACGCCTCCTGTCTTTTCCCATGGTGGGGCTGTGGGGCGAACGGCTGTATTAGCCTTAGTGTGCTGTATCCGTTCATATTGTGATGAACCATTTACCGGTACACGCTCCGTCACTTTGACGGATTTCTTATTGAGCAGTGTATCCTGTCTGCACTGCTCAATAATCATAGCAGCATCTGTAAGGGATGGCTCCCTAGCTGCACTTAGCCGGATAGCTGTGTCAAGGTATGGGAATTTTTCCACGAACATACGTATCATACCCTGTGGAATTCCGATACCATGATCCTTTGTAACCCTCCGGTACATTGCTTCAAACCGACTACACATAGATAGAGGTTCGTCATGTATAGTGGGTCTGAACTTGGACAGGATATCTGGAGTGACGTCCCAATGGCCCGTTGCCAGTCTCATGAGTATGGAGAGACGTTCCTCCTTATCATAAAACTGTCCATTCATGGGTTGCGTCCTCCCGTTACCTCATACCTTTGGTTTAGGTGTGTAGGTAACCATAACTTGAATAACTCCATGCGATATTCGGGAGCCACTGAATACTTGTTACAGTGACCCTCGAAAATATCACATGAAGTAAGCGGATCTACACTGGGATCATATTTTGGGATCTCCTTGCAAATCCGTAACAGGAAGTTTATCCTTTCCATACTTGAATGGTTAGGATAGAAGTCTTCCTGTCTTTCTGGACGTGTTGGCGGATTGGAAGTGGTGAATGGCCAACCACTTTCCTCTCCCCAATTGTTGTCCTGATCCTGGAAGCGGCTGCTATACCTATTCTCCCTGGGTGTTTGGGTGAAATGTAGCGTCCGTTCCACCTGTCCTCTATTGTCTACCCCATCGGATGTTTGATCCGTGGGTGACCTTAGCGCCGTCGCTGCTGTTTCTCCCTGTGCCGTTCCTGAAACACAAACCTGTTTCATGGGCACCATGCTGTTAGCACCAGGCCGTGACAGGTTAGAAATGACCTGCTGCAAATCTGAAATGGTTTGCGTTTTTGCAGCCAGGTCCTCACGAAGTTGGACCAACATGGTATCCGTGGATACCGTATTGTTCCTGAACTGATTTATCTCAGTGTACAGTCTGAGCAGCTCTTTGTCCATGTCAGAGTAGAGACTCTCCTTGTCCGAGAGCCTAGACTCTAACACGCAAATCTCCCTGCCCCTCTGGACTGTACACTGGGCCTTTTCTTGTAGTTGTGTTTGTAATGTGTGTACCTGTTTGATGTTCTCAACACAACAATTGCAGTGCAAGTTTGCCGTGTTGGAAACTTCCTCTGCCTTTGCAGTGCTGTTGAGTTTTTCCAGATGTTCTGGCTTCCAAATGGTATCCTCAAAAGTAAGAACCAATTTGGCTAACATTTGGAAGCGTTTTTGTTTTTGAAAATACTATTATTAATACAAATTTTATCATGAGCGTAGGCCTGGTCCAGTAAAGTGGACCATAGCAGCTCAGTGGATTTGTAAGTGATGGGGATAATAGGATTGAAGGTGCTATGTTTACTGAGGTGTTGCAGTGTTGAGAAGTTCATACTTACTTTTTGACGAGAGGTCATCTTCTTTGGTGCCGTTCTTTGTTGTTCTATATTGCTGCGTAGAGGAGGTCCTTCAATATCCGGAACGCCTTCTCCCGTCCAGCCAGACGACTTCTGTTCAGCTCCAATGATGATGTTTCTCTAGTGATGTATGAATTGCTCTCCAGTGTTCAATGGGCATGCAAGGCAATCAGATAATCATTAATACACTAATTCTAAATATTTTAGGTTCTGCTGCTGTAGAAATTGCCCAGTGTCTAGCTCTGATTGAAAAAAAAAACTGCTCTACCTGTCCGAACTATCAGGCCTTGGACGCTCAGATTGCGTCCCTTCCGCCTGACTAGTCCACAGCGTAAGCGATTCTCCCCACCAGAGCCAAACACATAAACAAATTCCTAGCAGTGGGGCTGGCTCGCCAATGTAAAGGGAGTTATTAGTTATTGATATTTATGCAAATATCCCTAATTAATATTCATAAATAGATGGGTTCATAAGCTAATGACTCCACCTATTTATACCTTAAAATCACGTAAACTATCGCCTAACATGGGTCACTGGCTATCTGCGGGCGCCTTACTGAACTAGGCTAACGTTAGTGAAAAACCACACACTACACAGTAGGTGTTGTCAACACACGATATTTATTATCACCTATGGTACAGTAATAATGACACATGCAATACAGTATATACACAGCACTAAAAACACAGTACTAGCTACTCTACACAATCCCCAATTCCTCCCAAAACTCTAGCTAATACAAATTACACACACACGATTGTAGTCACCCCTCCCCCTGCCTAGGCTTAACTATCCCTAGGGGAACAATATAGCGTTACAGCACTGGCTGCAAACTGCGGTACAGTCCAGTAAAGATAAGCAGCGGAATGGACCCTGACTGTGGTATTGCAGTCAGGCTGAGGGAAAATACACAGGGGAGCTGGGGTGTTGCTGACCAGGGAGGTAGGGTGTAGGGTACAGTAGTGGGCAGTGAAGGGTTAAGGGAGTATAGCGTTGGTGGGGTAGTGGGCAGTGGATAGTGTAGGGTTAAGGGGGTAAGGGGGTATATAAGGGTAGTTGGTGGGATAGTGGGCAGTGAAGGGTTAAGGGGGTATTCGTTGGTGGGATAGTGGGCAGTAAGGGGTTAAGGTAGAACGTTGGTGGGGTAGTGGGCAGTGGATAGTGTAGGATTAAGGGGGTATCGTTGGTGGGGTAGTGGGCAGTGAAGGGTCGTTGGTGGGATAGTGGGTACTCAGCCTTTAATGCTCGTCGTCCAGGGGTTGCTCGTTTGTCCAGGGGATGATTCTGTTGTTGGGGCGGCTTCCTGCTCTGCCCCCAGTGCCGGGCTGCTGGATATTTATATCCAGCAGCCCGCACTCCCGCGCCGGCCGCGCTCAGGCGCGCGCATGCGCGTCACACGCAGGGACACGTGGGGCGGCGCGGCAATATGACGTCACCGCGCCGGGCCGCGCGTCCCAGCACGCGCACAGCGGGGCCGCGCTATGTGCTAGCAGGCGGGAGAATCCTTGATCTCCCGCCTGTAGCACTTACATTCCAGGCAGCGCGATAGTAATCGCGTTGCCGGAATGTGTATAATAGGAGGGAGGAGGTTTCTCCCTCTTCCTATCATGCATAATTATCGCCAGCAGCGCTGGAGATAATTATTACAAAGGACTCCGATTCTATTGAATCGGAGCTCTTTGAAGCATCCAGGATGACCGGACTCTTGTCCAGTCATCCTGATGCAATTAACCAGATGGTATCCGTGTGAATGCTTGGGGCACATTCACACTGATACCTCTGGTTTTAGGTGAATCAGGGGGCATCATATATAGTATATATGTATATGGATGCTTGGGGCACATCCATATACATGCATACATCAAAACATATATATTTGGGGGCTATAAGGTATATAATATATATACATGCATATGGATGCTTGGGGCACATCCATATACATGCATATGTCCATAAGCCACTTTCTGGGAGCATACATCTGCATGGATGCCGTGGGGCCCATCCATACACATGCATGCATCCTCTGTACGTGTGTATATGTACATACATATACACACATATACCCACACAGGCAGTGTACCCAGGCCAGCGGTATACATATATATCAGGGGGCACTTCCCTCAACAATGCCCCTCAGTGAATACCTTGGGGTGTCTACTTTCCTAAATGGGGTCATTTGTGGGGTGTGTTTACTGTTCTGGCATTTTGGACGGGGCTAAATTGTGAGCAGCCATGTAAAACCGAAAGGTACCCATTGGAATTTGGGCCCCTTTGCGCACCCAGGCTGCAAAAAAGTGTTTCTCATGTGGTATCGCCGTACTCAGGAGAAGTAGGGCAATCAGTTTTGGGGTGTATTTTTACATATACCCATGCTGGGTGAGAGAAATATCTCTGTAAATTGTCAACTTTGTATAAAAATTTTTTAAAAAGTTGTCGTTTACAGAGATATTTCTCACACAAAGTATGGGTATATATAAAAATACACCCCAAAACACATTGCCCTACTTCTCCTGAGTACAGCGATACCACATGAGTGAACCTTTTTGGCAGCCTGGGTGCGCAAAGGGGCCCTAATTCCAATGAGTACCTTTAGGATTTCACAGGGCATTTTTACGCATTTTTTTGATGCGTCTAGTCAAAACTACAGGACCGCCCGCCGGACGCATCCGTGCGTTAGGCGGTCCTGTAGTGGTTAGTGTACAAAAAATTAATGAGTTATATATATATATATATATATATATGTATATATCAATTTTAGGTAGTGTTAGTGTAGATTTTTGCGTGTGTGTGTACTGTGCCTGCTGAGTGCCGATCAATAACGTAATTTTTACTGATCACACCTCTGCTCATTATTAATTTTTTTTCCCAGTAGCTGGCTTTTTTCCCTAAATTTTCATATTCATTTTCTTATCTTTTTCTTTTTTTTTTGTTCTGTTTTTTTTTTTCCTTCCCCTAAATCTTACTGGAAATGTATTACAAGCCCCCTCACGTGTGAGACTGCCAGTGAGGGAGAAGAGGACGCCACTTTCATCTATTCCTCTACCCCCCTTATAATATTCATCCACTGATAAGGGTCCCTCTAGGAGACGCCCCAGAAAAACAGCTGAGGCAGAACCTCAGAGTGACCCCATATGGATCCTACCCCCTAATGATTATCAGCACCAAATTCCATAGTTTGTGGGAAACTCTGGAATCCAAATTGACTGCATGGGCTTCACAGAGATGGATTTTTTCAAAATCTTTTTCAGTGAAGATTTAGTACATTTATATGCCCAACAGTTTATTACCGAGAACCCCACATCGACATACGCAAGACCCCTTTGCTAGACCCCAGTTACAGCAGCAGAAATGAAAATATTCTGGGGGCTTGTGCTGCATATGGGGCTTGTTAAAAAAACTGAAATTAGACAGTATTGGAGTGTGGATGTTTTGTACCACACTCCAATAATCAGTAATTCCATGGCCCGGAATAGATTCGAGACGATTCTGAAATTTTTGCATTATAATGATAGTGCACAGTGTCCGCCCCAAAATGACCCAACATTTGATCGACTTTTTAAAATTAGGACCATCCTTGATCACTTCAACACCAAGTTTGCTGAAGTATACACCCCAGAACAAAATATCTGTATAGATGAGTCCCTGGTACATTTCAAGGGGAGGGTAAGATTCCGCCAGTACCTGCTCAGCAAGCGAGCAAGGTATGGCATAAAAATGTATAAACTCTGTGAGAGTAGCTCCGGGTACACCTATAGGTTCCAGATTTATGAAGTGGAAGACTCCCGGATTGAACCCCTAGAATGCCCCCCATCCTAGGAGTTAGTGGGAAACTAGTGTGGGACTTACTGCACCCACTGCTGGATAAGGGTTACTACCTCAATCAGGGCCGGATTAACATAGGGGCGGATGGAGCTGCTGCTCCAGGCCCCTGTGTGAAGATAGGCCCAGCCCCAGCCGCCCAGAAAAAAACTTTCTTTTAATTTTATATAACGCGCTTTAAGCACCAGCCTGCCGCGGGTGGGTCGGCGTGTGCCTCATATCCATCCCCGCTGCGCCATAATCATTATTAGTAATTATTCACCCTCCTGGGCTGGCTGCGCTGCACATGGCCCAGCCCGGGTCACATGATAATTGGGGGCGTGGCCGATCCGGCCGTGGCCGGCGAGACGAGTGGCGCCGCAGGGACTGTCTCTCACAGCAGCAGCCTCAGCCAGAGAGAGGCCCACGTGACTGCCTGCTGCTGCGTGTCGGAGTCCTGACTGAGGAAGAGCTGAGACTGTGAGTGTGACTTGCTTAGCCTCACAGAAACGGAGTCGCTTGGAGCAGGTGGGGGGGTGCCGTGTTGGGGTGGGGGTTTAAATCAAGCCTGACATGAATGATGTGGGGGGTGGGTCATATTGGCTGACATGCTGGACATGATTTGGGGGGGGGGGGGTGATATTGGCTGTCATGCTGGACATGATGGGGGTGGTGAAATTGGCTGTCATGCTGGACATGATGGGGGTGGTGAAATTGGCTGTCATGCTGGACATGATGGGGGTGGTGAAATTGGCTGTCATGCTGGACATGATGGGGGTGGTGAAATTGGCTGTCATGCTGGACATGATGGGGGTGGTGAAATTGGCTGTCATGCTGGACATGATGGGGGTGATATTGGCTGACATGCTGGACATGATGGGGGGTGGGGTGGTGATATTGGCTGACATGCTGGACATGATGGGGGTGGGGTGGTGATATTCGCTGACATGCTGGACATGATGGGGGGGTGATATTGACTGACATGCTGGACATGATGGGGGTGGGGTGGTGATATTGGCTGACATGATGGGGGGTGATATTGACTGACATGCTGGACATAATGGGGGGTGGGGTGGTGATATTGGCTGACATGATGGGGGGTGATATTGACTGACATGCTGGACATGATGGGGGTGGGGTGGTGATATTGGCTGACATGATGGGGGGTGATATTGACTGACATGCTGGACATGATGGGGGTGGGGTGGTGATATTGGCTGACATGCTGGACATGATGGGCGGTGATATTGGCTGACATGCTGGACATGATGGGGGTGGGGTGGTGATATTGGCTGACATGATGGGGGGTGATATTGACTGACATGCTGGACATGATGGGGGTGGGGTGGTGATATTGGCTGACATGATGGGGGGTGATATTGACTGACATGCTGGACATGATGGGGGTGGGGTGGTGATATTGGCTGACATGCTGGACATGATGGGGGTGGGGTGGTGATATTGGCTGACATGCTGGACATGATGGGCGGTGATATTGGCTGACATGCTGGACATGATGGGGGTGGGGTGGTGATATTGGCTGACATGCTGGACATGATGGGTGGTGATATTGGCTGACATGCTGGACATGATGGGGGTGGGGTGGTGATATTGGCTGACATGATGGGCGGTGATATTGGCTGACATGCTGGACATGATGGGGGTGGGGTGGTGATATTGACTGACATGCTGGACATGATGGGGGTGGGGTGGTGATATTGGCTGACATGCTGGACATGATGGGGGTGGGGTGGTGATATTGGCTGACATGCTGGACATGATGGGCGGTGATATTGGCTGACATGCTGGACATGATGGGGGTGGGGTGGTGATATTGGCTGACATGCTGGACATGATGGGTGGTGATATTGGCTGACATGCTGGACATGATGGGGGGTGGGGTGGTGATATTGGCTGACATGATGGGCGGTGATATTGGCTGACATGCTGGACATGATGGGGGGTGGGGTGGTGATATTGACTGACATGCTGGGCATGATGGGGGGTGGGGTGGTGATATTCGCTGACATAAAAAAAAGGCCCATTAAAATCTTCAGCACCAGGCCCATGATGCTCTTAATCCGGCTCTGACCTCAATGTGGATAACTATTGCACTAGCATACCTCTATTCAAGTCCCTTACTGCCAGAGGTACTGTGGCTTGTGGCACAGTACATAAAAATCAGATAGGCCTCCCTAGATCCCTCGTAGAGCAACCACTGAGTAAGGGTGAAAGCATGGCTCTCATCCATGAGAACATGCTGGTGGTTAAGTACAAGGACAAGAGGGGTGTCTTTTTGCTGACCACCATTCACAGTAACACCAGCTCCCATGCCCCTGTACGTGGTACCAGTACCACTACCACTGTCCCCAAACCAGACTGCATTCTGGACTACAACAAGGCACATGGGCGGGTTGATCTTTCAGATCAAGTTCTGAAGCGCTACAGTGCCACTTGAAAAACAAAAGTGTGGTACAAAAAGCTGGCTGTACACATTGTACAGATGGCACTGTACAATGCGTACGTGCTATTTAAGTCTAGAGGACACACAGGAACATTTATTCACTTTCAAGAAGTAGTGATCAAGGTCCTAATTATTCCAAACCAAGGAGAGGACGGCCCAAGTACTTCTGTAAGTTAGAGTGGCTGTGTTGTACCAGTCTCCAAGACAGCAAGAAAGGGAAGGACCCAAAAAGATGCCGTGTTCAAAATGGGGGATTAGGAAGGACACCATTTACCACTGCGAAACCTGCCCTGAAAAACCTGGCCTGTGCATGAGGGAGTGTTTTAGAATCTACCACTCATCCATGGAATCATTTCATCCTTGATGCTCCCTGTAGTTTTACCACCTTATGTCTCTAATTGTGTCCGCATTGCTTACATATCCACTTTTCACCAACCAATACATATTCATTTCTGTGAGGCACCTTTTTGCTGAAAAGTACCCTTTCCACCACTTAAAATGTTCGTACGGAGTGCTCTTTCCAAAATGGGGTCACTTCTTAGCGTTTTTAATTTCTGGGGACCTCAGGAATTTTTTAATTGCGACATGGAACCTAAAATCCATTTCTGCCAATTCAGGCCTGCCAGCAAAATCCATATTTTGCTGTTTGCCTGCTGTGCGCCCATACAGCAGGCTACTAGCACATATGGGGTATTTCCTGAATGGGGAGAAAATGTGGAACACATACTGGGGTGCATTTTCTCTTTTAACCCCTTGTGAAAGTGAAAATTTGGGCATAAAGTCACTTTTTATAGAAAAAAAAAATATTTTTAATTTTTACAGTCAAGTGTTTCCTAATTCTATGAAATACACTTGGGGCCAAAGTGCTCACTATATGCCTTGATAGATTCCTTGAGGGGTTCCCACTGTAGGGGTGCATCAGGGTATGTTCAATTGCAAGATGGTGCCTGTCAATTATTCAAGAGAAATCTGCCCTACATCAGCAATTTGGTGCTCCTTTCCTTCTAAACCCCTGTGGTACGCCCATTCATATAGCAGTATACATGCACATATGGAGTATTGCTGTAATCAGAAAATGGGCAACAAATTATGGGGTGTATTTTCTCCAGTTTACCTTGTGAAAGTGAAAAATTTAGGCGTAAAGTAATTTTTTCTAGAAAAAAATAGAATTTATCATATTCACTGTAACACCGGCTGCGGTGCGTCGCTGTTCCCCTGCTTACTGCCTGACCTGTACCTGTGCAGGCTGCCCTGACATTTTGTCTGTCCAACTACACCTCTGCATCATCTTTCGTATGTGTGCCTATACTCCTCAAGAGGTAGCGACCTGGTGTTCCCCTCAGGAAAGTCTGTCCCCACCATCAGGGGTACTGTGAAGATCCAGGAGTTCACTTAGACAAGGCTCTTAGAGGAGGTATGACACGTGGCACAGTGGGCTCACACCCGCTGGTTCGTGACATTCACAGCCAATTCCATGAACTACCTTTGGGGTCAAAGTGCTCACTAAATGCGTTGAAAGATTCCTTGAGGGGTGTAGTTTCTAGAATTGATTGCAAGATTATGCCTGTCAATTATTCAGGAGAAATCTGCCCTCCATCTGCCATTTGGTGCTCCTTTCCTTCTGACCCCTGTGGGAAGCCATATAGCAGTATACAAGCACATATGAGGTATTGCCATAATCAGGAGGAAATGGGCAACAAATTATGGGGTGTATTTTCTCCAGTTACCCCCTGTGAAAGTGGAAAATTTGAGCCTAAATTCACTTTTATTCCTGTGAAAACTGCCCTCCAAATCCATATGTTGCTGATTGCCCTCTGCGCTCTTCCGTGTGTCCATACAGTAGTTCAGGGCCACAAATGAGGTGTTTCTATAAACTGCAGAACCAGGGTAATAAATATTGACTTTTGTTTAGCTGTTAACTCTTGCTGTGTTACAGGAAAATATGGATAAAAATGGAAAATCTGCCAAAAAAGCAAAATTTAGATTTCCAATCTCCATTTCCATTTAATTCTTGTGGAACACCCAAAGGGTTAACAAAGTTTGTAAAATCAGTTTTGAATAACTTGAGTGGTGTAGTTTCTGAAATGGGGTTATTTATTGCGAATTTCTATTATGTAAACCCGTAAAAGTAATTTAATACCTGAATTGGTCCTTTCAAAAATAAAATTTCCAAAATGGGGTCACTTCTTAGCGTTTTTAATTTCTGGGGACCTCAGGAATTTTTTAATTGCGACATGGAACCTAAAATCCATTTCTGCCAATTCAGGCCTGCCAGCAAAATCCATATTTTGCTGTTTGCCTGCTGTGCGCCCATACAGCAGGCTACTAGCACATATGGGGTATTTCCTGAATGGGGAGAAAATGTGGAACACATACTGGGGTGCATTTTCTCTTTTAACCCCTTGTGAAAGTGAAAATTTGGGCATAAAGTCACTTTTTATAGAAAAAAAAAATATTTTTAATTTTTACAGTCAAGTGTTTCCTAATTCTATGAAATACACTTGGGGCCAAAGTGCTCACTATATGCCTTGATAGATTCCTTGAGGGGTTCCCACTGTAGGGGTGCATCAGGGTATGTTCAATTGCAAGATGGTGCCTGTCAATTATTCAAGAGAAATCTGCCCTACATCAGCAATTTGGTGCTCCTTTCCTTCTAAACCCTGTGAGTACGCCCATTCATATAGCAGTATACATGCACATATGGAGTATTGCTGTAATCAGAAAATGGGCAACAAATTATGGGGTGTATTTTCTCCAGTTTACCTTGTGAAAGTGAAAAATTTAGGCGTAAAGTAATTTTTTCTAGAAAAAATAGAATTTATCATATTCACTGTAACACCGGCTGCGGTGCGTCGCTGTTCCCCTGCTTACTGCCTGACCTGTACCTGTGCAGGCTGCCCTGACATTTTGTCTGTCCAACTACACCTCTGCATCATCTTTCGTATGTGTGCCTATACTCCTCAAGAGGTAGCGACCTGGTGTTCCCCTCAGGAAAGTCTGTCCCCACCATCAGGGGTACTGTGAAGATCCAGGAGTTCACTTAGACAAGGCTCTTAGAGGAGGTATGACACGTGGCACAGTGGGCTCACACCCGCTGGTTCGTGACATTCACAGCCAATTCCATGAACTACCTTTGGGGTCAAAGTGCTCACTAAATGCGTTGAAAGATTCCTTGAGGGGTGTAGTTTCTAGAATTGATTGCAAGATTATGCCTGTCAATTATTCAGGAGAAATCTGCCCTCCATCTGCCATTTGGTGCTCCTTTCCTTCTGACCCCTGTGGGAAGCCATATAGCAGTATACAAGCACATATGAGGTATTGCCATAATCAGGAGGAAATGGGCAACAAATTATGGGGTGTATTTTCTCCAGTTACCCCCTGTGAAAGTGGAAAATTTGAGCCTAAATTCACTTTTATTCCTGTGAAAACTGCCCTCCAAATCCATATGTTGCTGATTGCCCTCTGCGCTCTTCCGTGTGTCCATACAGTAGTTCAGGGCCACAAATGAGGTGTTTCTATAAACTGCAGAACCAGGGTAATAAATATTGACTTTTGTTTAGCTGTTAACTCTTGCTGTGTTACAGGAAAATATGGATAAAAATGGAAAATCTGCCAAAAAAGCAAAATTTAGATTTCCAATCTCCATTTCCATTTAATTCTTGTGGAACACCCAAAGGGTTAACAAAGTTTGTAAAATCAGTTTTGAATAACTTGAGTGGTGTAGTTTCTGAAATGGGGTTATTTATTGCGAATTTCTATTATGTAAACCCGTAAAAGTAATTTAATACCTGAATTGGTCCTTTCAAAAATAAAATTTTTGAAAGTTTTAGGAAAATCTAAAAATTGCATTTAAATTTCTAAGCCCTCTAACATCCTAAAAAAATAAAATGACATTTACAAAATGATGCCATCATAAAGTAAACATATGGCAAATGTTAAGGAATACATATTTTATGAGGTATAACTTTCTGTTTTAAAAGCAGAGTAATGTAAATTTAGAAAATTGCGAGTCTTTCAAAATTTTTGGTAAATTTGGGATTTTTTCACAAATAAAGGTGAAATATATTGACTCAAATGTATGACTGTCATGAAGTACAATGTTTAAAGGGTTTCTGTCACCAGTTTTAACCCTATGAAGTTAGCTGACATTAGCGATGTGCTAATGTCAGCTAAACCTAACTAGCCTATTCCTACTTTTCTCAGTGCCCGCATAAACCTAAAAATCGAACTTTTATAATATGCTAATGAGGCTCTAGGAGCAGGGGCGTTGTTCCTGCTCCTAGAGCCTCCATTCTCACCTGGTCTCCTCCCTCCAGGTCTTGATTGACAGGGCCAGGCAGCGCTGCGTCTGTCTGCCAGCCCTGTGCTCGGATGTAGTCTCGCGCGTTACTGAACTCAGCGCAGGCGCGGTGAGGAACCTGGCAGCCGACGAGCGTCTTTCCTCACCGCGCCTGCGCTGAGTTCAGAACGCGCGAGATTTCATCCGAGCACAGGGCTGGCAGACAGATGCAAGCGCTGCCTGGCCCTGTCAATCAAGACCTGGAGGGAGGAGACCAAGGTGGGAGAATGGAGGCTCTAGGAGCAGGAACAACGCCCCCCCTGCTCCTAGAGCCTCATTAGCATATTATAAAAGTTCGATTTTTAGGTTTATGCGGGCACTGAGAAAAGTAAGAATAGGCTAGTTAGGTTTAGCTGACATTAGCACATCGCTAATGTCAGCTAACTTCATAGGGTTAAAACTGGTGACAGAAACCCTTTAACGAGAAAACAATATCAGAATGGCTTGGATAACTAAAAGTGTTCCAAAGTTATTGCCACATAACGTGACGCATGTCAGATTTGCAAAAAATGGCCTGGGCAGGAAGGTGAAAAACACCATGTTTTGGAGGAAAAAACCCAGGCTTGTTTACCACCAAAAAGCAGACAGCCTGACCTTTTAAATGTCTAGTTTTAGCTATGTTGTTATATCTGGAAACTGTTTTTGTCTGGAAAACCTGCTGTGTCATTGCCATTGAGTATCATTAAAGCTCTAATGTAAATCTATACCAGACGGGAGCTGAGACAATGTATCTGTTTGTGCTGAATTTCTCCACTCCACCCCTTCCAGTAGAAGGTTCTAGTCTAGCAAAAACTGTAGTTACTGTAGTTAGGGAACAGTGCTTGGAAGAGGAGACTCTGCCAGACTACTGAGTGACCAGAAGAAGATGCTGAGACGGGAATACGCTGCCACAGACCCTGGATCACCAGCCTTGGACCAGGGTACCAGCCTTCTGAACAGAAAGAGAGACAGCTAGCTCAGGCCTTTCCTCAGCATTAAACCCTTCTTCTGCCAGGGGGGAGACTGGAAAAGCCAGCCCAATGCCTTGCCTGTATTATTTTGTACCTGAATTCCTCCAGTAAAGAAGCACCCTAACTCTCTGGACTTATTTTCCATTGGGGTGCACCACGCCTTACCATCCCTTCTGGAGAGAAGCAACACATGGTGACACCTCGATGGTGTCCGGGGGAACCAGCGTAGCGCTGGGGCTACTCCAAACCCGGCCACTGCATTGGTTCGGCAGGTTCCAATCAGTTGGATAGTAATGAAGGGTGACCTTGGAGCATCATCAACTGCCATAGTCTCTAGATGGCTGCAGGAAGTGGTAGTCATAGCAGATGGAGCCGACTGCAGATGGTGGCAGGCAGGTGTGGTACAAGGCACATAACTTAAAGGGAAAATAAAGCAAAGCACTGAAGAGTTATGAAAACAGGTACCCAGGTGTGCCAAGGCCTACAACGCAGTGTTTAATGAAGTCACAGGAGGGTTTATAAGTGAGCTTGTGAGGAGCAAGTTGGTTGCTGATCTACTAAAGTATTCAGGGAATCAAGCATGAAAACAATAAGCCTAAGCTGTTTACTGCAGTCTGTGCTGCATGCATTATTATAGAGCTCTTGACGATGTAGTCCTACATACATGCTACGGTCTATTTGTATGTAAGCATTTCTACAGTTACCTGCCTGACCAGTGTCATTACCACTACTGTACTTGTGAAGAATAAGTGCACATCTTTGGTGTGAACATGAGCGTTTGACTGGAGAGCTCAGTGGGAAAACATTGTGCAACGCTTTCCTGCTAGTAGTCATGTGGTTGGTGTTCTGCTGTACTACAGAACCAAAGTGACTGTCTCTCTGCTGTCTCTAACATCATGTCTAGGGTTGAGCGAACCCGAACTGTAAAGTTCGGGTTCCTACCGCACACATGAGCGACTACATGGTGCAGTGCCTGCGCAACGACCGCCGAGTTGCCCACATTTTAACTTGTCCTGATTACTGGGTGGCCAACCTGCTGGATCCCCGTTACAAGGACAATGTAACTGGAGTGTGATAGCACGCTGGTAGACGCTGGTAGACGCGCTGTTGATGGCATTCCCACCTGACACCGGGGCCTCAGTGGAAGCACAAGGTAAAGGCAGAGGAGGAGTAAGAGGTCGCCAACGCAGCCAGGCACCGCCAGCACCTCAGAAGGGAGGGTAAGCATGGCCAAAATGTGGAAAAGCTTTGTCACCACGCCACAACAACCAGCACCACTAGCTGATATGCAACGTCTAGCAGGAGGCAGCATTTCAGCAACATGGTGGCGCAGTGTGTGTGCACACGCCTACACGTACTGACTGATGGGTCTGCCCCATTCAACTTCTGGGTCTTCAAATTGGGCACATGGCCTGAGCTTGCCCTTTACTCCTTAGAGGTGCAGGCTTGCCCTGCAGCCAGTGTATTGTCTAAATGTGTATTTAGCACGGCAGAGGCCGTTATCACAGACAAGCGCAGCTGCCTGTCTACAGCCAATGTGGACAAGCTCACGTTTATTAAAATGAACCAGGCATGGATCCCACAGGACTTGTCCGTACCTTGTGCAGAATAGACATGTATACCGGCCTCACACGGCCATTGTTATACTCCATCACACTTTCTCTTTGTTTTATTTTATATATTCCATAATGTTTTGTGGTCTACCCAAAAAAAAAAGAAGTAGTGTTGGCAACCTCCTCCTCCTGCACCGCCGCTTCCACCTACAACGCCATGTCTACCATCTCCTCAACCTCCTACTCCATATGGACCTCCTCCTCCTAGTTCAAGATTATTATTTTTAATTTTTATTCATTTTATTTTAAGTCATTTCTCTATCCACATTTGTTTGCAGGGCACTTGTCATGCTCTT
The DNA here is from genome assembly GCA_033119425.1 of Bufotes viridis. Classification (NCBI taxonomy): domain Eukaryota; kingdom Metazoa; phylum Chordata; class Amphibia; order Anura; family Bufonidae; genus Bufotes; species Bufotes viridis. The sequence continues at coordinate 109,247,139 of CM065594.1, forward strand.
ACCCACATTTTGCTGCCTTTTGCAGCCCTAAAGCCCTTCCCATGACTAGAGTTCGTACCGAATTTTGGGGTGTTCGGGACCCGGACCCAGACCTGAACATTTTAAAAAAAGTTCGGGTCCGTTGTTCGTTGATTTCTTCCCGTTTTCTGTAGGGCTGCACAGCAGCCAATCAGCTTGCGTTTTACTTCTTGCCCTAAGAAGCCATCACAGCCATGCCTACTAATGGCATGGCTGTGATTGGCCAAGTGCAGCATGTGACCCAGCCTCTATTTAGGCTGGAGTCACGTAGCGCCGCCCGTCACTCTGCTCTGATTTGTGTAGGCATATGATGCTGCTGCTGTGAGGGCGAGATTAGGCAGGGAAGACTCAGCAACCACTTAATGAAGTGATTGATCTACAGCTGTGAATCATTTAACTTCTGTTAGTTCATTGCTGACTGGTTTTTAGGCTGCCCAGAGCGTTTCTCTGTCACTTTTTTCTGGGGTGAAAGGCGGCCATTTGTGATATTTTGGTGCACCAGCACATGTTTTGAGCTGCCACAAAGCTCAACATACATTTTTGGGTTCAATAGTAGGCTTTTTTTTGCAATATCCTACATCAGGGGTTGTGCTTATTGTCACACATTGAAACACAGTATATAAATTGCTATATTTTATTGAGGGGTGAAATTCAATTGCCAAAATACCAATCCCCTAAATCTGGTGTTCCAGCTGTGGCTGGCTAAGTTTAATACTGTCCATCAAAGGATAGATTTTTTACTGGGGTGCAATTCAATTGCCAAAATACCAATCCCCTAAATCTGGGGTTCCAGCTGTGGCTGTCCAAGTGTAATACTGTCCGTAAAAGAATAGATTTATTTTCTGGGGTGAAATTCTATTGCTGAAATAGAAATCCTAAACATCTGTGCTTTCCGCTGTTCCTCTCCATGTGTAATTCTGTCTGCAATAGGGTATATTTCATTCAGCGTGTCAGCGTCTAAATACAAGGCCTGAAAAATAAATCCTCTATATTTGCACATGCTACTGTGCATCCCCAAGTGTATTTCTGTTCGTAAAAGAGTATATTACACTAAGTGTCTAAATACAAGGCTTGAAAGCGTAATCCCAGGGCCGGACTGGGGATAAAAAGCAGCCCTGGAAAAATACCAGCATACAGTATTGCGTCATTATTTACTTGTTTATAAAAGGGGAAAGCATTCATTTTAAAACAAGTGTGTAAACACGAATATGAACTTTGCCCCACAATAGCTCTTTTGTAGAACCCCCATTGTTTATATTATCACAGCAGACTAACTTTTCCCAACCAGGATGCTTCCAGCTGTTGCAAAACTACAACTCTCAGCATGCCCAGACAGCGTTTGGCTGTCAGGGCATGCTAGGAGATGTAGTTTTGCAACAGCTGGAGGCATCCTGGTAGGGAAACACTACAATAGACCATTATCCCATCCAATTGGGTCAGAACTAAGAATAAGCATAGAACTTTACATAACGCGCCGTCGGATGTGCCACTCACGCAGGCAGCAGCGCTGATGACATGACGTGTGACGTCACGTCAATTCATACAGCACACTGTGCGGTCCTGAGTATACAGGAAATCTCCACATCCAGACTGCAGGCCTCACACAGGAGACAGGAGGGTCCTCTGGAGGGAAGGGATTTCAAATGTCAGTCAGCAGCCAGAAAGCCAGAAAGCTAAAGCAGGTGACATGAAGATCATGACAAGATCCAAACCTTCCACACAAAATGCCTCAATTACTACAGGTGATAGATGGATGGAAAGATAGTTAGATACTACTACCCCATCATCATCATCTTGAGAAAAATTGGAGACTCCACATCATAAGAATTGGCTTCAATGTGACAGTATTGGGGGGCTATAAATACATTGGGCCCCTGTTATTATAATTAGGTTATTACACACCATCTCTGTTACCTGTCAGTGACTAGCCCGCCTCCCGCACACACCGTCAGGTCTGCAGCCCATGACTACCGACACAGAAGCAGAAGCTCCCCTGTACACAGAGCCCATCACAATACAGGACACCCCCACCTCTGATTCCCTGCAAGTTCTGCAACCCCTCATATCTGACCCACAGCAGTAACAGCATTAGTACCATACTACTACTTACACACAAGCTCCTAGCAGGCAGGCTGGGCGGGTGGCAGGCGGCAGCGTGACTCACTGACGCTGTGCGTCTGCTCCGCCTACTTCATTCATAAAGTAGGCGGCGCAGGCATGTGACGTCAGTGAGTTACGCTGCCATCCGCCCGGCCTTTGTGTAAGTAGTAATACACATGGGGGAGGCCGAAAGTGCAGGCAAGGCACGGCACATCCTAAAGCAGCCCCAGGGCCGGCGGCCTATCGGGAAATTTCCCGGTATTCCAGTAGGCCAGTCCGGCCCTGCGTAATCCTCTATATTTGCACACGCTATTGTGCATCTCCAAGTGTAATTCTGTCCGTAAAAGGATACCTTTCAGCCAGGGCCTAAATACTAGGCCTAAAATTGATATTCCCCTAAATCTGTGGTTTCTGCTGTGCATGTATTAGTGTAATATGGTACATAAATAGATAGCTAGATAGTGTTAGGTGTCTGTGAAAAAATGCCTTAATTTGAACTTTATACATTGGGCCAAATAAGTTTTTCCTTATTGTGGTGAATGGTAACAATGAGGAAAACATCTAATAAGGGACGCGGACATGGTCGTGGTGGTGTTTGTGGACCCTCTGGTGCTGGGAGAGGACATGGCCGTTCTGCCACAGCTACACGTCCTAGTGAAACAACTACCTCAGGTCCCAGTAGCCGCCAGAATCTACAGCGATATTTGGTCGGGCCTAATGCAGTTCTAAGGATGGTAAGGCCTGAACAAGTACAGGCGCTTGTCGATTGGGTGGCCGACAGTGGATCCAGTAGGTTCACATTATCTCCCACCTAGTCTTCTACAGAAAGTGCATAGGTGGCGCCTGAAAACCAAGCCCATCAATCTGTCACATCACCCCCATGCATATCAGGGAACCTGTCTGAGCCTCAAGTTATGCAGCAGTCTCTTATGTTGTTTGAAGAATCTGCTGGCAGGGTTTCCCAAGGGCATCCACCTAGCCCTACCCCAGCGGTGGAAGACATAGAATGCACTGATGCACAACCATGGGCGTAGCTATAGGGGGTGCAGAGGTAGCAGTCGCTACCGGGCCCAGGAGCCTGAGGGGGCCCAAAGACCCTTGTACCCCATAAGAAGAGACACAAAGTAATGAGGGAAGGGGGGCCCAAGCTGAACTCTTGCACCAGGGCCCATGAGCCGTTAGCTACGCCCCTGTGCACAACCACTTATGTTTCCTGATGAGGACATGGGAATACCACCTCAGCAGAGTCAGCACGTCTCTGATGATGACGAAACACAGGTGCCAACTGCTGCATCTTTCTGCAGTGTGCATACCGAACAGGAGGTCAGGGAGGAAGACTGTGTAGAAGACGATGCAGGGGACGATGAGGTCCTAGACCCCACATGGAATGAAGGTCGTGCCACTGACTTTCAGAGTTCAGAGAAAGAGGCAGTGGTGAGCCAACAGCGTAGCAAAAGAGGGAGCAGGGTGCAAAAGCAGAACAGCCGTTGCAAAGAGAGTTCGCCTGCTACTGGCTAACGCCACCAGGGACCCCTTCTGCTCCATCTTCTGCTGCTGCCTCGGCCTCTTCCTCCGCCTCTGGAGGAACGACAAAAAATATTGTTGCTCTGATCCATTTCCATCTCGATTACTGTAAATCATTATTACCAGTATAATAATGGAAAGAACCGTTTATCAGGTTAGGCAGGTAAGTATTTAATGTCCGTACGGCTGTACAACATGTGACGTTTCAGCCCAACTGGCCTTTATCAAACAGATACCACTGTTATGAAGATACGGAGGTCGGCGCCGTGTGTTGTGTGCCTAAGCACGGTAATCATCCGCGCTTAGGCACACAACAAGGTATATACTACTATCATTATTACCAGTAGTTATAATACCCCAGTAAGTATAATGACCCCTATACCCCAGTAGTTATAATAGCCCCTGTAGTGGCTGCAGTATGTATAATCTCACTCTGTAGTGCCCCCATTATTATAGAGCACCCCTGTAGTTCCCCCAGTATTTATAGCTTCCCCTTGTTGTGCCCCTTGTAGTGTCGCAAGTCCTTACATTGCTCCCCTGTAGTGCCCCCAGTCCTTGTAGTGGCCTGTAGTGCCCCCAGTCCCTGAAGTGGCCCTTGTAGTGCCTCCAGTTTTTATAGTGCCCTCCCATACAAAGGTATTCTTTAGGCACTATTTGTAAGCATGTAAGTATTTGGTATTGCAATACAAACTACATATATTTGTGTTTACATATTTTTTTTTATAAATATATGTATGTATATATATATATATATATATTGTAAGAGGGTGCAAGGTATCATATGCGATGGCAGGTACGTGTCACCGAGGTTGCTGGCCTCGGTGAGGTGAGAGCCGGGGTTTTTGTCTGCAGCAGCTTATGCTGCTAGACTTTGTTACTTAGTTTGGCTGCAAAGCTAATCCGGGCCGGCTCTTACTGGGAGTAGGTAAAGTGTAGGGTGGGTGCCTACTCCCCACGGTCCAGTCCTGGTTTTGGGCTGGATATAAAACACAGCCAGCAGCTGTGTCTGGGTGGTGATTATCCTGGAGCCTGCTAACAGGACTGTGAGGTTCTCTGTGCTGGAGGACGGAGCTCAGCAAGGTGGTGTTTTCCTGCAACCTGAAGGTGGAATCGCCTGCGGCTGGGCCGACTGCTAGGTGTGAACCCGCACCTAAACCACCCAGGTGACTGGACCCTGTGTTGGCCTGTTTTTGTTTTGCCACGTTATTTCCGTTGTGTGTGAACTGTCACCAAAGAGACTGTTTTTCATTTATGGTGTGCAAGTGTGAATAAAACACTGTTTGTTGCACAATCTGGACTCCTTGTTTTGCCTCTAAACTGCACCCGCACCGCTGTCTACCAGAGCGACTCCCACATTTGGTGTCGGATGCGGGCATGCGCAGTGAGGCTGGCGTGAACGCCGAAGTTTTGTTTTTCTAAAGTGCATGGAATATATTAAGCCAGCAAAGCTGCAAGCAGGAGTTTCTGGCAACATGGAGGCTGCTGTGAAGGCTCTCATAGAGGCTAACGTGCAGCAGCGGGAGACTAACCAGCTACTGCTACAACATGTGATGGCGTTACAGGCGGCAGGAGCGTCCCACCACGTCCATGATGCCCGGAAAGCGGTCCGTGCGGCGATCCCAAAAATGACCCCGCAGACGACGTTGAGACGTACCTGGCGGTTTTTGAGAAGGTCGCCGTGAGGGAAAAGTTACCCCGTGACCAGTGGGCTGAGGTGGTCGCTCCTTTCCTGGCTTCCGGACCCCAGCAGGTGTTTTTCGACTTGTCGGACGATCAAGCGGCAGATTATGACACCGTGAAAGGAGAGATCCTCGCCAGACTGGGCGTGAACGTGCTGGTCCGCGCCCAAAGAGTCCACCAGTGGGACTTTAAAACGACTGAACCCGCTAGGGCCGCAGTACTACGATCTGCTGCACAGGCTGCAAAAGTGGCTGCAGCCCGATCTACTAAGTCCCACTGCCATGCTGGATCGACTGTTGGCGGACATCTTTTGGAGGGCCCTGCCTTATCCCTCCAGCACTGGATCGGCCAGGTATCGCCCACCAATGCCCTGGAGATGGTCGACCTGGTGGAGCGCTACGAGGCCACCAGAAACCTGCAGGGGACTCTTGCGGGAAGGGGTCAGTCAAACCCGGAGGCCTCTGCCCCAGTTCCGACGTCCGGCAACAGAGCGGCCTGCACGGTATATACCCCCTGCGAGTCCGCCTCCCGTGGTATGCTGGAGGTGTCAGGAGCCAGGCCACATCAGGGCCGACTGTCCGCATCGGGATGAGCCGATGGATATGAACTACGGGGGTCGTCACTCCCTGTATGCACGGAAGCTGTGCGCAACTGGCACCCGTGAGGTGCAGGACCATAACCACCTGTGTCAGGTAGAGGTGGGAGACTCTCTGGCAGTGGCTCTGCTGGACTCCGGGAGTTTAGTCTCCCTGGTAAGGGCTGCCCTTGTACGGCCTGCGGAGTATACTGGCCGTAAAGTCGGGGTCCTGTGCATCCATGGAGACCTGAAAGACTACCCCACTGCACTAGTGACTTTGTCCACCGCGGCTGGTAGGTGGACCCACGAGGTGGCTGTCGCTACTAAACTCCCAAACGAACTGATACTTGGGAGGGACTTCCCCGGTTTTCCGGCGCTGTGGCCGGTAATAAAGGTATCTGAGGGACCCGAGACAGGGGTGACTCTAGTGGAGTGGCCTGATACCACTGGAAGGCCAGAACCCTGGGAGCCCGAGTCTGAAGGGCCGGCGGTAGGGGTGACCACTGCTCCAGCGGTAGAGGGGAGACAACCCCACTGAGTGTAATGGTGGGAGACACGGAGGACTTGCCACCGGGACCTGAGTTGGCAGACCTCAATGTCTCCGGGGAAAATTTTGGGACCGCACAACACCGGGACCAAACCCTAACCAGGGCCTGGGAGAATGTGCTAGAAATTGATGGGAAACCCCAGAAACCAGGGGCTGAATTAATGTTCCCACGATTTATTGTTCTGCAGGATATGTTGTATCGGGTGAACCAAATCCGAGGCGAACCTGTTGAACAGTTGGTGGTGCCCACAGCGTATCGTAAGCTTGTCATGGAGCTTGCCCACCAACATGTTCTTGGGGACACCTGGGGTGGCAGAAAACCCAGGACCGCATACTGCAGCGATTTTATTGGCCCAGTGTGTTCAAGGAGGTAGAGAATTATTGTAAGTCCTGTCCGACCTGTCAGATAACTAGCCCCCAGCCACATTTCCGTAGTCCTCTGGTACCTCTGCCAATCATTGAAGTACCGTTTGAGCGAATCGCTATGGATTTAATTGGGCCTGTACCAAAGTCTGCCAGGGGCCACCAACACATTCTGGTAGTTCTCGACTATGCCACTCGGTATCCGGAGGCGGTGCCTCTGCGACATACCTCAGCTAAGCTCATTGCCAAAGAGTTAATGGAGATGTTTTCCGTGTGGGCCTGCCAAAAGAGGTTCTGACAGACCAAGGGACCCCTTTTATGTCCAAAGTAATGAGGGAACTGTGTAAATTGTTGCGTATAAAGCAGTTACGGACGTCCGTTTACCATCCGCAAACAGACGGTCTTGTGGAGAGGTTTAACCAAACTCTAAAAAATATGTTAAAGAGGGTGGTGTCTAGAGATGGGAAGGACTGGGATCTGCTTCTGCCCTATCTCATGTTCGCAGTGCGAGAGGTGCCCCAGGCCTCTACTGGGTTCTCGCCCTTCGAACTGCTTTATGGCAGACACCCTCGGGGCCTGTTGGATATCGCCAAGGAAGCATGGGAACAACAGCCTGTCCCCCACAAAAGTGTCATTGAGTATGTCGCCCAGATGCAGGAACGGATGGAAAGGGTGTTGCCCTTGGTCCGGGAGCATATGGAGGCAGCGCAACAAGCCCAGAGTAGGGTGTACAACCGTCAGGCTCGGGTACGGGACTTCAATCCGGGAGATCGGGTTTTGGTTCTGGTACCCACCCTTGACAGCAAATTCCTAGCTAGGTGGCAGGGCCCCTATGAGGTGATCGAGAAGGTAGGGGAAGTGAATTACAAGGTACACCAGCCAGGCGGCGCAAGCCGGAGCAGGTGTACCACGTGAATTTACTTAAGCCGTGGAAAGATAGGACGCGGCCGACGACCACAGCCCCCGGCCAGGGCTTCTAGGTGAAAAGGGTCCAGCCCCACAGTTCGAGGCCTGTGAAGCCGTAACCACGGTAAAATTGCAGACAGCCTGTCTTCCAAACAAGTTCAGGAAGTCAGGGAGTTCCTCAGTCGGAACACGGATGTGTTCTCGGACCTCCCTGGCCGCACGTCTCTCATCCGACATGACATCGCCACTGAGCCTCAGGCCAAGGTCCGGTTAAAACCATACCGGGTACCCGAGGCTCGGCGGCGGGCCATCGCGGAGGAAGTGCAGTTAATGTTGAAGCTCGATGTCATTGAGGAGTCGAAAAGTGAGTGGGCCAGTCCCATAGTCCTAATACCTAAGCCGGATGGGACGTTGCGGTTCTGCAACGACTTTCGCAAGTTAAATGAAGTATCCAAGTTTGACGCGTATCCCATGCCCCGAGTAGACGAGCTTGTTGAAAGTTTAGGACAAGCCCGTTATTTTTCTGTGCTGGACCTCACTAAAGGGTACTGGCAGGTACCCTTAACGGAGTCGGCTAAGGAAAAACCGCATTTGTTACCCGCAGGGCCTGTATCACTACAAGGTGTTACCCTTTGGCCTGCATGGCGCCCGCCACTTTCCAAAGGTTAATGGACATAGTGCTGCGACCACATCGTCGGTACGCCTCGGCCTACTTAGATGATGTAGTCATCCACAGCACCGACTGGGAAAGCCATTTACCCAAGGTGCAGGCGGTAGTGGATGCCCTGAGGAAAGCCGGACTGACCGCTAACCCAAAGAAGTGCTCCATAGGGTTAGAGGAGACAAAATATCTGGGATATGTTATTGGGCGGGAGTCATCAAACCTCAGGTAACTAAGGTAGAGGCCATTCAGTAACTGGCCCCGACCGGTCACCACCAGGCAGGTAAAGTCGTTCCTGGGGATTGTAGGATACTACATGAGGTTTGTGCCCCACTTTGCCACAATAGCAGCGCCATTGACAGACCTGTTGAAGGGGCGAAAGTCTGGGAGGGTTAGCTGGAGTGAGAAGGCGGAGGAGGCTTTCTCCGCGTTGAAGTCGGCCCTGTGTGGGTCCCCGGTTTTGGTGACACCCGACTTCAACAAGGAGTTTGTCGTACAGACCGACGCTCGGAGGTAGGCCTCGGTGCGGTACTGTCGCAGGAGGTCAACGGGGAAGAACATCCCGTTGTCTTCCTGAGCCGTAAGCTCAGCCCCGCCGAGTCCAGATATAGTATAGTGGAGAGGGAGTGCCTGGCTATCAAGTGGGCACTCGAAAGTCTCCGCTACTACCTGTTAGGGAGGAGGTTCCGTCTGGTGACCGACCATTCCCCTCAAATGGATGAGTCAGGCCAAGGAGAGGAATGCTCGGGTCACCAGGTGGTTCCTATCGCTTCAAAATTTAAAATCTCGGTGGAACACAGGGCAGGCCGCTTGCAGGGCAACGCAGATGCCCTGTCCCGCGTCCACTGCCTCACGTGTGTTCACCCCTCAGGGCTGAACAAAGGGGGTGTGTAAGAGGGTGCAAGGTATCATATGCGATGGCAGGTACGTGTCACCGAGGTTGCTGGCCTCGGTGAGGTGAGAGCCGGGGTTTTTGTCTGCAGCAGCTTATGCTGCTAGACTTTGTTACTTAGTTTGGCTGCAAAGCTAATCCGGGCCGGCTCTTACTGGGAGTAGGTAAAGTGTAGGGTGGGTGCCTACTCCCCACGGTCCAGTCCTGGTTTTGGGCTGGATATAAAACACAGCCAGCAGCTGTGTCTGGGTGGTGATTATCCTGGAGCCTGCTAACAGGACTGTGAGGTTCTCTGTGCTGGAGGACGGAGCTCAGCAAGGTGGTGTTTTCCTGCAACCTGAAGGTGGAATCGCCTGCGGCTAGGCCGACTGCTAGGTGTGAACCCGCACCTAAACCACCCAGGTGACTGGACCCTGTGTTGGCCTGTTTTTGTTTTGCCACGTTATTTCCGTTGTGTGTGAACTGTCACCAAAGAGACTGTTTTTCATTTATGGTGTGCAAGTGTGAATAAAACACTGTTTGTTGCACAATCTGGACTCCTTGTTTTGCCTCTAAACTGCACCCGCACCGCTGTCTACCAGAGCGACTCCCCACAATATATACAAGTATAAATGGCATGTTAGATTTATTCTGCAAATGTATTTATTGTTCTATTGTTTGCTACTTTCACACAATATAAATGCTTTGGCCCACATTTACAAATGTTATTGTACCTAGACTTGTCTTATATTCTGCCATAATGTTGTGCAATTTAGTGCATCTAGTTTTAGAGAAGTTCACCTAGCTTGATGGCTGATAATGAAGAGGGGGGGTTGTTACCAGGTAAGTGGTGTGGCCTAAGATGCTACAGTTTAAGACAAATTGCATCACATACATCGGGTGGGAAACTTTGTGCCAAACTAAGCCAACCAGTAGAGTAGCCCTGCAGCATAAGGCACTATAATAAATTTGGTGTGTCTAGACAGTCTAAGTTCACACCATCTACAAGATCAATAAATCTGCTCCTTTTTACCCTTATAATGGCCATTTTTTAAAATCCCATTTAGGGACTTGACCTATCTTAAGGGTAATAGATTGACAAGGAGAACCCCTTTCCTATGTCTAATTGCTTAGATGGTGATATATTTTGACCATGGCATCTAACGTGGTAAACTGCCGGGATCTCTACTTATCTCTATGTCTACGGCTATATGTATCAGTGGTGCTCCGCAAAATCATAACATGTATATACTGTACATCATAGCATGTGAATGGGATATTATGGGAAAATGGGTTTATTTTTATTTCTTTTATATTTTTACACATTTTATTAACCTTTTTTCACACTTTATTTTATTCCCAGTAGGAAACTTGAAGATGTATGTATGGGAGGTAAAACCTGCCAAAATTAAAATGAAATTGAAAAAACTAAAATTATAATTAAAATAACGTTTTAACATTTTAATTTTCATCTAGTGCCTGCAAAATGCGTGCCAAAATTAAAAAGAAAATTCAATCTCTCTATTTGAATTTTCTTTTCCACCTCCAGTGTGGGGAATAAGTGTCCAAAAAAAATGTAAAAATAAGTAGCCTTTTTCATTAAAATTTCCACTATATCAATTAATTCTCCTCTTCCTATAGTGGGTTTTTTCATGTCAAAATCATAAATCAAAAGAAAGCACCATGTAGAAGCTGAAAATGGTAGATTGGGATTCAATTTCAACTCGTGCAGGCATTTTCCCTGCCAAAAGTCAAATGAAAAAGAAGGCCCATTTGAATTTTCATTTTAATGTTGTACTAACATTCAGATTCATTAAAATGAGCAGTAGTGGACGTGGTGCAGCATGCAAAATATTGTTATTTAATTCCTGACTGAACAGACAGTGACTCTGTATGTCTACTAACTGGACACATTAATTTCTAACAGCTAACACAGGATCAAGCTTATCATTCCAATAGACGGCGCTCTAACAGTGAAATCTTAGTATTGTGCCAAATGCATAGGATAAGATTGAGTCTAATAGATGGTGCTCTCTTTTTGAGGAGTGAATTATACTAGGATTATGATTATATAATCAACTCTGCTGCCTTGTTAACCCCCTAGATGCAGTGGTCCGCAAATTATGGTACACATGTCATGCGATATAATCATTGACTTTTTTACATAAGTATAGTGACATAAAACGATTAGTAAATGTCCTCCATTGTGTGTGACCAAAAATCAGGGTGCATGACTTGCAGGAACGCAGAGCATCCTTGTCATCACTGTGCTGGGATCAGTATTGATGGCGTACAATATCGCTCAGCAACCTTTGGCCAGGGGCATAGTTATAGGAGGTGAAGAGGTAGTAGTTGCTACCGGGCCCAGGAGCCTTAGGGGGCCCAAAGACCCTGTGTTGCTTCATAACTCACTGGAGTTATACAAAGTACATGCTGGTCAAGTCACTCCCCTGGCTGAAAAGAAGGCATTAGGTCAAAAAGTTGGCATGGGGGGTAGGTGTTGCCGTTTTAATTTTTGCCTCAGGCACCGCAAAGGCTATGTGCTTACCTGCCCCTGACCACAAAGCACTGAGGTAAGGGGGCTCAAGCCCCTGTTTTGGTCACACAGACACAATGGAGGACATTTACTAATAGTTTTATGCCACTATCCTTATGTAAAAAAGTCACCGATTATGGCGCATGACATACCATAATTTGTGACTTTTTAAGCTTCTTGGCACTTTTCTGGAGCAACGTCCACTGCATCCTAACTCAAATATAACAGAGCGGATTAACCCCATAGATGCTGTGGGTGATTAGGGCAGCAGAGTTGATGATATAATCATAATCCCAGTATAATTCACTCCTCAAAAAGAGGACACCATCTATTAGACTCATAATCTTATCCTATGCATTCGGCACAGTACTAAGATTTCACTGTCACAGCGCCATCTATTGGAATGACAAGCTTGATCCTGTGTTAGCTGTTGGAAATGTGGAGAAGCACAGCGCCCTCTAGTAGACATACAGAGTCGCTGTCTGTTCAGTCAGGAATTAAATAACATTTTGCATGCTGCACCACATCCACTACTGCTAATTTAAATGAATCTGAATGTAAGTACAACGTTAAAATGAAAAATTTTCATTTGACTTTGGGCAGGAAAAATGTCTACAAGAGATGAAATGGAGATCTCAGTCTACCATTTTCAGCTTCTACATGGTGTTTTCATTTGATTTATGATTTTAACATAAAAAAACCCTATAGTAAGAGGAGAATTAATTGACAAAGTGGAAATTTTAAATGAAAAAGGCTATTTATTTTTGCATTTATTTTTGCCACTTATTACCCACACTGGAGGTGGAAAAGAAAATTCAAATGGAGAAATTGAATTTTCTTTTTAATTTTGGCATGCATTTTGCAGACACTAGATAAAATTAAAATGTTAAAACTTTATTTTAATTACAACTTTAGTTTTTTCAATTTCATTTTAATTTTGGCACGTTTTACCTCCCATATGTATGAACCAGATCACTCATATAATAAATTGCAATGCTTCTGTATTGCAGTGTACTATACCTGTCAGCAAAATGCAAGACCTGACCAGTCTAGTAAGGTGGCAGACTTCTTGATAATTGTTAAGTCTCCGGGTGAGAGAGGGTTGATGGGAGTGACAGAACAAGTGTTATCCCCAATTCTGGCCATATATTATAGCCAGCTCCCACTGCAGATGGTGTGGCCACAACTTTAGGGCCTGCACCATCATCTTGACCTTAACCTTGACATACTATTACCCACTTAGCATGACGTAATAGACATCATGTGGTGTTACGGTGTTAAAAAATGCCTACTGTGTATACTATGGAATATTATCAGCCTTCCGATGGAGGTGTATGTCAAGAAATACTCTCAAAATATATCACAAAGGCAAAATAGACACGTAAACAGAGGTTAACAGACTGTATATACTGTAAACGTGCATGGTATCAGTTCCACTGTCTTGATATCAACAGTGAATGAGGTAAATTTCGTTTCTTTGTATTTACATGTGAACAGTGCCTGTTTGGCATTACAATAGGTTGATAAATATTTTATTCGACTTTCTGGCTTTTTACTACAGAATGCTGTGACCTCATTGTACAGAAGATTGTGCCTCACAGAAACGCTTGGACGATCAAGTGTCATCTGACTCTTTGATGAAACCTGGGAATGATTTCTTAGCTACCGCTTCCTACCTTGTCAGAGGCTGAGGCTTGTTACCTGTTCATAATTAAAGAGACACATGATCCTCTAACTACCAGGCATATTCTATAATTAAGGAAAACTCATTGTGTGGGATACCCTATATTCTGTGTCTAGGATTAGGATTCTCATTTTAAATAGAGGGCCGGTAGTTGATTTTGGTATGGAGCTGTGTGAGACCAGACTAAAATTTATGTAGAGTCTTATATTGCGACACTTGGCTGTTGAAACCTATTTGGTAATTACTCTGTGACATACATAATGAATGTGGAGGTTTCATCTTCTGAAATGTAATACTTGAGCAGGCAAAAGAACAGTTGGACACTATGAAGTCTATTCAGTTCATCGAGTGGATGTCTAGTGCATGGTTAGAAAGAGACAGACACAACTAGTACAAGTAGAGAGACAGCAAAGTCATGTTCTTCTTTCTAAGAGAAACCCAACGTTCTTTGAATGAGAGCAATGAGAGCAGGAGTGCACGATCCAGCACAAAGGGTTCGCGAAGGAAGCACATGAAATCAAGATCCAAAAGCAAATCTGGAGAAGATGCATCAGAAAGTCAGACACAAAGAGAAGAGACAGTTCCTGCAAGAGAACAGAGGATCCCAATTCCTGAGACCCCAGTGCTACAGTCTCTAAGGGAACGACTAAAGCGTAGCACATTAAAGGTGAGAGATTCACTATTTACTTTCAGAGTAGAAGTTTCTCAGGTACTTTACTGAAGCCTACAAGGAAAGTAGTAAATCACAATGGTCCTTTACTAAAGCTGCCCATACACTTCAGATAAATGTTGGCTGATCTTGCCCATTTTCATTAGGACTATCTGACCATTTAAAGTGCATTTTAATGTGTTGTTCTGAGTTTCCCCTAACGGCAAATGTTGGTGTCAGGAATTTTTTATTTAAGCATGGGTAATCCTTTGTCTTCACTGGTGATAAATTACCACCAGAGTTGTCTGGCAGTGGCTTATTAGTCTCCTTATTTTGAACTAGGTTAGCTTTTCCAGCACAGCAGGAATGATTTTACACTTTGTAATGTATACTTTCTTAATTGTAATATTACTTATTATATAGTTATTTCTTAATACATTGTAAAGCAAGTATTTTAAATGTATCACCAATTACTCTATTTATTCTAAGTATCACAGAGATGTGAGATGCTGGGAGCTTGGGAGGAGTATGGTGTGGCAATCAAATGTATCTGACACTTTGGATGTATTGTCTCCACTGTCGAGTGCTTGTGTACCCATCATCAATTAGGCCTCTTTCACATGTCAGTGAATCACACGTACCCACACATAAGTGGTTTTCATGGACCGTGGTGACACTACAGAAGCATTCCCTATTTTGTCTGAGATTATAGATCCCTCGTGCACCATATCTCTCAAATCTGCGCATTCCTCAACCAGGAGTCTGCAAAAATGCTTGTACTTGCCCTTATCATCTCCCACCTAGACTACTATAACATTCTTCTCTGTGGCCTTCAATCTAGCACCATTGCGCCCCTCTGATCTATCCTCAACTCTACTGCCCGACTCTGTCTCCCAACTCTGCTCCCCTCCATACATCTCTCAGCAACTTTCCAGATACATTACCACATGTAATACTCACAAGACGTCCTTCTCTACTCCCCTCTTCCCACAATCGCCTCCAAGATTTCTCCCATGCATCCCCATACTCTGGAACTTTGTACCCCAACATATCAGGCTTTCACCTACAGTGGAAACCTTAAAAAGAGACCTGAAAACCCACCTCTTCAGACAAGCCTACAACCTACAGTGACCCTGCTGCTGTACCCCTATGACCAGCTTTACCCTTGCCTGTTATCTGTTTCATCTATATCAATCGTATTTTATTTAGACTAGAAATGAGTGAATCTATTCTAAACTAATCGAAATTCGTTACGAATTTCACAAAAGTTTTTCCGACAAACAGATGCAAAGTTTTGCGATTCACTTGGGACAAATTGGGCAAAAGCAGAACCCAGCGCCTTTTTACTGTGAAAACTAGTGGGGAAAATGACAGGAAGGCAGATGATGGAGGATCATATAACCTAGGGGAGCGTATATACTGATTGGTTTGGAGGCTGACAAACATCCTAATGAACCAATCAAGGGGCGATATTTAGTCTGGTCCTTCTGCTGAGAACGAGCCAGATACCATTCCGTTCTAATTTGTGGATGTGATGTGTATCATGGCATTATAGGTAAAGAAGCGGAGATATAATTGGTAGATTGTAGAGTTTTATCAGGGAAAGCATAGAGAGAGTGAGGGACTGGTCAGTATCTCAGTTGTTTTATACTGCTTGCTAGCAAGTTCTGCATTATGTATTTTTCTGTATGAACAACCATCAGCTTTGTTTTTAAATTTTTGAAAAAAAGTTTCTATAGTTTGTAGGCTTATTCCCAGCACCCCAAAGGCATACATTCTGCTGCAAACACTGAGGAATTGCTCCTTTTTCCCCTTACTGTTTGTAATTAGACATTTCAGTGCATTGGGTTGTTGAAGGCATTGTATATTACTATAAAAGACCATCCAGTGTTATAGCTAAAATAATATTGAAATAACGCCATTATTATACCCGTGTTATTGAACGTATTGTATATTACAGCAATATACCATTTAGTGTTATACCAAAAGCAATACTGCAATGATGCAATTATTATACCCGTGTTATTGAACACATTTTATATTACTGCAAGATACAGTTCAGTGTTATAGCAAAAGCAATACTGCAATAACAAGAAAACCAAAAAAAACAAACACAATACAGCAAAAATTCATTTGTGGAGACATGTCTACAAAACCAAAGCACAAACACTAGACATACAGTATAATACGAAAGCATCTTTATTGTGTCATATATAAAAGACATACATATAAATACCAAAACTAGTAAAAAAAACAATGCAGATAGGTCCTGAGAAGGTGATACCCCCCAATCACTAGGTCCCCATATATACTTCACTAATAGGAATAACAAGGTAAAAAATGAGATGTTAAAACCCGAATACACATTTATAAAGAGAATAGTCAACACTGTGCCCTATCAATCCATACAGGGCGTTTAGACTATATTGTCTAGTGTGTTATGAAAACATTATATATATCATTATAAAGGACAATAGACCAAGCTATCACCACTCTAAATCCAAAGGGGAGATCTAATTTGCCTCCCTGATAATAATCAAAAGGTATATAGGATGTAGAGAGAATACAAAAGTACAAGACACAGTTGACAATATTAGTAAGTGAGGCATACAGACCGAGAGCTGGGGGGATAGAAACAACCCCGACGTACTTTTCGCCGCGCTCCCCCCCCCCTCTGGGGGCATATCTATCCAGTATGAATCCACTCTTATATACCCTAAACAATCTAGTATACCCCTCGTGCAATAATTAGCTGTACCATATCTACCTGCGTAATGAATATGATGCGGTTAATGGAGGCAATCAATCCCGCAGGACGCAGGTGACGCACTATGAAAATGCTACCCAGATCCCGCGAGACTAAGCGAGATCGTCCAGATAGAATAAAGTGGTAAAATCCCACCATATCCACAAGGGTCCCTCATATGCGCATAAAGTGGGAGGAGGGGAACAGCCGCTATTTCGTATCAAACACATCGCGGCAATAATTCCCACCCCAGAACTGAAACCAGGCACCATCCTTAAATCGGGCACTATGCCCTTATCATGTTAAATCAAGGGACTAGTCCAATATTTATAGTTATAATCCCTCGCTATATAATATATAATATAATAATGCCCAGCATAACTATATAGTAAATATAGATTACTGGGCAACCTTAAATAAAGAGGGAGGAGCTGACAAGATAAGACAGATCCCACCCCCCACACAACAGGGTGCCCACCATTTTAGGACAGGGCAAAATGCCCATATCAAATAAATAGCATAATAAAAGGTATAAATCAAATCAATCATAGAGTACGTGATGAGTATCATGGTGTCACAGACGTCCCCGTGACAGGTGCCAGGAGATCAGTGAGACTGGCAACATGTTGTTTCAGATCTGACAGGTTCCTTGTGGATCAATTTGTGTCTGTGCTCTTTCTGGTAATAACCACACCCCTTGCATCAGGTGTTGCTTATGTGGTCATTTAACCTTCCCTTTTTATTGTGGCTTCTCCCACCATGCTGTGCGGTTTATAGCTTCAGTCTTGTTGTGGATTGCTGATGTTTGGATCTTGGCGGAGTTCCTGTGCTTCCATAGCCATTCCCCTTTTGTTTATTGTTTGGTTTTTCGTCAGGGTTGTTTCTATCCCCCCAGCTCTCGGTCTGTATGCCTCGCTTACTAATATTGTCAACTGTGGTGTGTACTTTTGCATTCTCTCTACATCCTATATACCTTTTGATTATTATCAGGGAGGCAATTTAGATCTCCTCTTTGGATTTAGAGTGGGGATAGCTTGGTCTATTGTCCTTTATAATGATATATATAATGTTTTGATAACACACTGGACAATATAGTCTAAACGCCCTGTATGGATTGATAGGGCACAGAGTTGACTATTCTCTTGATATATGTGTATTAGGGTTTTAACATCTCATTTTTTACCTTGTTATTCCTTTTAGTGAGGTATACATGGGGACCTAGTGATTGGGGGGTATCACCTTCTCAGAACCTGCATTATTTTTTTACTAGTTTTGGTATTTATATGTATGTCTTTTAACTTCTCATTTTTATATATGACACAATAAAGATGCTTTCGTATTATATGTGTGGCTTCTGTGCTTTGGTTTTGCAATACTGCAATAACGCAATTATTATATCTGTGTTTTTGAACACGTATATTATTGGAAGATCCAGTTTAGTTACAGCAAACACATTTTTTTTTTTAACTCGATTTATTGAGAATAACAATTGGTACATGATCACATATTTCAACATTGTAATACATAAACTGCAAACTTATGCATCATCTAGGAAATGGCAATCTCTATTACTGATATAACAAGATATGTTCTTCACATGTGGAGCATCAGTAGTAACAGTATATTACATATCTTCACTTAATGGCATACAGAGCTCCACATAACCCATCGGTGCATACATCATCACTCTCAAAAAGAGTACATTGACATGTATATTAAGCAGAGAGCATATGAGATGAGAGCGACGTGATCGGAGAGGAACACCATGTTCCACCATTTTTGAGGACATTTCCTAGTACCATAGATTACTTTTTTGAAAGGTAGTATCTGATTGACCAATGCCTTCCACTGACCTATAGTCGGAGGTCTATCCGCCATCCATCCAAGTGCTATGGCCTTTCTGGCCAGGAATAAGGTCTCTCTCAGGAAGGTACATACATACAGTGTGCCACCGTCACTTTCCACTACACCCAGAAGACACACCTTTGGACAACAGGGTATCACCTCTGTAACCACCGAGGACAAAATGTCCACAACCCCCTTCCAAAAGGATTGCACATACTGACAACCCCACAAGAGATGCCAGAAATCCGCACCAGTTTGAGCACATCTGTGGCATCTAGTATGATCTAATCTGCCCATCCTGTATAACCTAGTAGGTGTTAAGTAGCTTCTGTGGAGTATAAAAAGATGTATCAACCTATTATTAAGGGAGGGCGAAACAGTAGACGGGGCACTCAGAGCCTCTGACCATTCCTCATCAGTGAGATGCGGTATCCGCTTTTTCCACCTAGTTTCCACTAGCAGGGGTTTAGATCGTATTTTAAGATCAAGGAGGTGTGTATATAAGGTCAAGATTATACCTTTCGGCCCCTGAGTTTTCAGTACCCCAATTAAATGGTATTTGGAAATGGTCCGTTTGTCTTTGGGAAATTGCGCATTTAGAGCATGTCGCATCTGTAGGAATCTATAAAAATGAGAGCGTATGACCCCTGCCTTCTCCTGAAGCTGAGTGAAAGAAAATAGGACACCATTCTCATATAACTCCCTCAGGGTGAGTATGCCATAGTTTTCCCATACAGCTCTACCCTCACAATGTATCAGGTGTGGGAACATGGGGTTATCCCACAGTAGAACAGCATCGGGGATGTCACGGTATTGTTGGAGTTTTGCAGCCCTCCAGACCTGATGAGCCAGCCTGTGTATGGGCAATATTCGGCCGCTGATGACCTGAAGATTTTCCAGAACCGGCCACAGGCTGGAGAGTCGCAAATCGTATCTTAAATAGAATTCAGAATTCGGAAGAGATGATTGTGAGACCCAAGTGGTCAGAAATCTCAGCTGACCTTCTAGAAAGTATAAAAATATGTCGGGCAGAGCTGCCCCTCCCTGCTGCCAACCTCTCTGTAAATTAGCTAGAGCCAGCTTCCTCCTCTCCTTTCTCCACACAAAAGCTGCAATTATGGAGTGCAATCGCTCAAAGAAACATCTCGGAACCGGGGCGCAGGCGTGCTCCAACAAGTATAATGCTTTGGGCAGGAGGACCATTTCGACAAGATTCAACCTGCCCATTGTAGATAGAGGCAGGGTGGACCATGCCCTAAATTTGTCTACAGCATAAAATTCTATGGGGACAATGTTAAGTTGGTGGGACATTGCAGGGTCTTTGGTGATGATAAGGCCCAGATACTTAAAGCGATCCACCACCATAAGATTGTGATACACAGGGGGCCAGCTCGGGGACCATACAGACATAAGGGCAGATTTGGACCAATTGATGCGCAGGCCCGAAAAGTAACTAAAGAGATTAATAAGTTCGATTGCCCTCAGCAGAGATGTCTCCACTGCATCCAAAAACAGAATGAGGTCGTCCGCATAGAGCCCCAATCTATCCTCTCTACCCCCCAAGGATATCCCCTTTAAGATGGCATCTTGACGTACCCTGATGGCTAGATGTTCTATTGCCACTGCGAATAACAGGGGAGATAAAGGACATCCCTGTTGGGTTCCTCGATTTAATGGGAAGGTAGTGGATAGGGAACCATTAATCAAGATATTAGCTGTGGGTTGGCGATATAATACCTGGATCCAATTGATAAAGGTTGGGCCGAAGCCAAAGCTTTCCAGGACCTGCAGCAAGAATAGCCATTCAATGGAGTCAAATGCCTTGGCTGTATCCAGTGCGGCCAAGGCCCATTGGTTGCCACCCGCGCAGCCCACCTGTGCTATTACCTGAGTCCTCCTGATATTACTCGATGTGGAGCGACCCGGGATGAAGCCGGATTGGTCGTCATGCACAATGGAGGTAATCACTTTGTTCAACCTATTTGCTAAAATCTTGGTTAGTATTTAATAATCGAGGTGGAAAAGAGAAATGGGACGATAAGATCCACATTCTAATGTTTTTTTTTTTTTTAATCAAATTTTATTAAAGGAGATTACAAACAAGTACATACAATGATTACTATAATCATCCCTACCCTGGCTCCAGACATAATGCTCAGTACATATATGCATGTTTATCCAAATAGCATAACATCAATAGCCAGCTTGCAATCTCCTGATACATTTTTCTTAGTAAATAACCCCATGCCCTTTCCCTCCCTCAACAATAAACCAAACAGTAATGACATAATACCTTTTATCAGGCTTCAGGAGTATCATAATAGAAGCTTCATATAATGAATCAGGAAGATGACCTCTTTCTAAGGAAGCAGCATACATCTCGAGCAGCTGAGGTCCAAGGACATCCGCATATTTAGAATATACCTCGAGAGGTATGCTATCTGGGCCGGGGACTTCCCCAAACTCAACCCCTTGATGTCTGCAATGACCTCTTCAATCGTGATTTCCTCGTCAAGAAGTCCTCTGTCTAAAGAGGATAGCTGAGGATAAGACACCTCCCCTAGATATGTTCGGAGCTCGAGCATGGTATACTAGGATCGCGAGGTGTACAGTTCACAGTAAAATTCTTTAAACCTGTTCAAGATCCCACCGGGGTCTTCAACTACAGCGCCCCCTGCATCCTGTATGCGGATCACAGGAGGGGCCATAGTATTGCGTCTTACGACCTGAGACAGGACCCTCCCTGTTTTGTTACCATGCTCAAATGCCTGTTGTTTGAGGAAAAAGAGCTTACGATCACTCTTCTCCTGTAAACACAACATATATTGTCTACCCTTCAGCATCCAGTCCAGTCTATTCTCCTCAGTGGGATCAGAGACATATTTATGCTCAGCTGTCTTACAAAGTGCACCCAACTCCTCCTCCTTAAGCCTCGCAGCTTTTTTGATGTAGGATATAGAGGATTTAATGCAGCCTCGCAAGAAAGCTTTCAAGGTATCATGACGGCATCGCCGTCCCCATCTTTGTTCAGGTCCAAAAACATTTGCAATTGATCCGGTATGCAGTCATTTATGGTCATCAGGGAGAGCCAGAACAGGTGAATGCGCAGACCGTGGCTACGCGCCCCCCGCCAGGCGGGGTTAGCGTTCCTACAATGGGAGCATGATCAGACGGTCCCTGAGGCCCATATTTAACATCAGAGATCACTGTGTAGGCCTGCGCATCACTTAGCAAGTAGACTATGCGGGACAATGCCCCTCTGGAAGGCGTGAAGCAGGAGAACTCCCTACTGGAAGGATTCTTTTCCCTTCATACGTCCAACCACCCCAGCTCCGAGATAAAGCGCCTAAGCATTGAGTCTCTTGTACGAATGGTGTCACCATGGGAAGCAGCTTGAAACCTATCCATAGACTCATCCACCACTAAATTACCTAGATGATAGAAATTGAGCTGCAAAACCCGCCGCAGCTTGAAGGGCAGAGAGGTTGGCAGGAGGAGGAATATACAAGTTTAGTATAACATAGGGAATACCGTTCATATGTGCATACACAAAAATGTACTTGCCCTCATGGTCAATCATATCCTGATGTAGCTCCCACTTAACAGAACGATGAATTAGTATAGACTCCCCCCTGGAATAGGAATTACCGTATGCACTGACTGCCCATTGCACCCACGGTTTATGCAATCTACTCTCTGTTTAAGCTGTGAGATGGGTTTCCTGGAGACATAGTACATGCGGATTGTATCTGCGTACGTGTGCGAACACTGTCATGCGCTTTCTGGGACCACCCAGACCGCGCACGTTCCAGGACATAGTTGTTACGGACGACATGAGTGATAGGGAAGTAGGGATGAAAGGATGGATCCAGGAAACCCATAATCACATATTTTGAAACTACCACAGCAATGTGTACCACAGCAATAGATGATGCACCAAGTAACAAAAACATAGTTAAACAGGTAACTCAACATTAAAACCCAGTGTACTGGGTAATGAACACATGTATAACACAAAACTTCAGTGGCCATGAAGGTGGGGGACCTGCACAGTGTAGAGGTGGATCAAACTGATGCAGGTGAGAGACCAAACTCCCCAGATAGATGAGTAGCTAGGCCAGTAACCTGTTACGGCTAAGACCGTGCCTGCAGGATGGTTCAGTGGGCTTCACGGGCCTCTCACACCCGCTAGTCCACAAAGTTATCAAGCATATAGGGACACAATAGAACACATAGCCCTTAGTGGAAAAGGGCGGAGATAGATATGTCCGGATCAGACAACAACTGAAAGCTTCCCTTGGAAAAGAAAGAGAGTATCACCTCATCTTTGGGGCGAGTTCCGGGGCCTCATAGAGAGCCAGTCCTTGGCCTCCGTGGGTTTTTTGTGTGACTTCCCTCCATCAAAGACTCTCAGGCGTGCAGGGTAGGCCATGGAATATTGAAAGTCGAGGTCTCGCAGGCGCTTTTTAATAGATGTTGTTATCGCAATTCATGCGCTTCTCATCTTCTTTGTGTGGTGCCAAATTAATAGAAGTTATAAGTATGTGTACACCATACTGCTTTCATAATGAGACCAGACACAAGTTGGTTCCATTCAAAGCACTTCTCATCCCCCAAGCCAAGAGAGCTTTATTCAAATTTATGTTCACTTAAATAGCAGACATGACATCACATAAGAACACATAAGTGTTCCTTAAGAAAAGGTAATTGGCTCCTTAACTTTATAGGAGTGGTTTCAGCAACATCAACTCTGAGTTCATAGGTAATTTGAAAACTGCAACCTAATTCCCCCCTCCCCCTTCACAGTGACCTTACACACACATCTGGATAGCGGCCATCTTGTGGACAAAAATGTGTACTACGATTTTCACTAATTAATATATATATAAATATATGTACATAAATGAAACTTATCTCTCACAATGTAAATGTGGCCCTCTTCTTCTGTAACTCCGCTTAGAAATCCGGGTACAGGGATATGTTGGCTGATCCAAGGGCAATGGTTTGCTTCACTCTCGCCTTAGACAGGATGAGGTCGCGATCCCACCAATTGAGCATTCGGGCGAAAAGCGGTCTTGGAGGGGCCCCAGGTGGGAGCATCCGAGCCAGTACACGATGGGCCCTCTCCACTGCATAGGCCGTGGAAAAGGACGCATCTAGGAACGTTGTCTTGAACCAGCCTTCCAAAAATGTAGAGGAATCGGATCCTTTGGTTCTCTCAGGCATGCCAAGTATGCGTATATTATTTCTCCTCGCGCGGTTTTTGAGGTCATCGCATTTCTGGTGCCACGTTTCAACTGCACTCTCTACAGCAGATATTCTAGCCGTTAGAGGCCTGGTCGAGTCCTCCAACTCAGACACTCGTTCTTCGGTGTGCTGGACCTGCTCTCTTAGCTGTTGCACATCATGGCGCAAAAGGCCTAGGTCCACTCTGACCTCCTCTATCTTGCCTGTGAGAGGCGAATGGCATCCCATAATAGCTGCCATAAGCTGGCTGTGAGATGATTGTAAGGTGAGTTCTGATTCCCCCTCAGTCTCCGCCGATGGAAGCTGCGCGGATTGCCCTCTGGTTTGTGGCGCGCGAGGGGAAGAGGTGCCGGCGGCGCCATGATGTGTCTCTTGGCGGGCAAACTCTTTTAGGTGATCTGCCGCCTGTGGCACCTTGCTGGGGCCCATGATCAGGATGTTCGGCCCCTTAGTGCTTCTGGGCACCGGTTCTGAGTAAAAGATCTGGGTTACAAGCAGCAGGATTGTTCAGGATCAATGGTGGGAGCCAGAGCAGCTCTCAGACACGTTCGGCCATGTCGGCAGTAGGCCACGCCCCCACAGCAAACACATTTTACTGCTAAAACTGCGTTATTACTACTTATCAATTGTCCATACCATGTATTTGTAGAAGGAGATGGTCATTTAATTCCACCTCTGTCTTCAAATTACTGACTTTTCATTTATAGGCTTCATAATGTCTGTTAAGTGGAAGAGTGGCAAAGGAAAGACACGTCTCATCATCTGAGATTCATAGTTTGGGTAGTAGTACAAACAGCAGTAGCAGGAGGAGGCAATAGGACACAGTTATTGCTTGGCTTCTGATCTGTGCCACATTATTATTGAGGACAAAGAGGATAAGATTGTGAACTGGATGGCTCAGTCCTCCTTAGTCACAGCAGGGTGATGTGAATGTCACATCTGGGTGTGATACTGTCTCTGCTACCACAAGCAGCAGAAGCTGCAGCAGCAGCCATTTTATTATCATCAACACGATGGAGCATGTGCTGTGCTAGGCCGACTCAAATCAGCAAACAGACATATACCGCCTGAAAAAACAGGTAGGATTGTAGGTGTCCTTTCGCCGGCGCATACTGTGTTTTCTGACCCCATGGACTTCAGGACAGGCAAATTGGAAAAGTGGCCACAACAGGCCCAGTTTGCACTCTCTGTACTGTCTTGTTCACCTCCAGTGTCATCTCAGAGAGGGTTTTCAGCGTAGCAGGAGGCGTCACACCCAAACAGTCAAAGTTGTCCTCCGCCAGTGTACAAAAGATCACTTTTGTCCACATGAATGAGGCATGGATCTGTGAGGATTTTCACACACCTCTGGCTAAAGCCAATGAATAGATCTGCCATTGCTGACAGTGGCCCATCATGCCACTACTGACTAGCTTCTGCTGCTGCCACCAATGCCACAGCTGCTACTCCCTGCTGCTAATCCCCCTTCTGCAACTTCCATTACCCCTACACAGCCGCCAACAAAACTACTACTACTAGTACACAGCTGCACACACATCTGCTTACTGCCTTGTCTGTTCCATACTGTGCTGCTTCCACTATTTTACCCCACACACCTTACCCTTTCCACATCCACACTGTACTGCTGCTGCTCCCCCCAAAAAAGGAGGATTTTTTAAGGCTTGTTCAACTTCAGAACAAGCCACTGTTTCTTCTGACAATTGACACGTGCGTGTATCAATAATAGAGTGCATTCTGCCCCGTTATAGCATCATTTTTTAATGCTTGTGCAGATCAAGCCACTATTTCTTCTGACATTAACATGTGTGTGTATAAACAGGGACAGGGATCTGCCCAGTTAAGGGAGAATACACATCACCGTTATTTTTCTATTCTTTTGATCCATCAGAAGAACAAAAAAAATGAAGAAAAAAATGCATCCTGTAAAAGAAAAAATGGATCCTGGGCATCTGTTATGCACTTGTTGCATCCTTTTTATCCATTTCCATCTCAGATCCGTTTTTTCGATGGAAAAAAAATACTGCATGCACTAGGCCAGTGATGGGCAACGTGCGGCTCTCCAGCTGTTGCAGAACTACAACTCCCAGCATGCAAAGCCTGTCTATAGCTATCAGCCTACTGCAGGGCATGGTGGGAGTTGTAGTTTAGCAACAGCTGGAGAGCCGCACGTTGCCCATCACTGCACTAGGCTAATAACTGTGCCACTGATATGTGGCTCCTCGGTCAGGATCATAGAACAGTACGACTAGCACTACAAGTCTAGACTTTAGACAAGCACAAAATTACTACCCCTTTTCAGTCACCTTGAGCTTGCAAATGGTAAATTCACTGATGGGTACCGTAATCCTAGCAGCCAGCTGCTACTTTTAAAACACTGAGTTAATCCATTCATTCTTACAAGCTAAAAGGATGCATTAAGCTGAGTACTCTGAAATACGAGGCTTGTGAAGCAATGGTATTTCTTGCAAACAAAGGCATAACTTAAATCCCTGAGCCCAAATGCAAAATGCCCTCAACTATAGGGCAGAGAAACCATTTGGGCCATCACAGGCACCAGGGCCCAGCTGCATCCTGTACACTATAGCTATGTTCCTGTTTACAAGATATATATTACATAACCAATATTTCTCATTTTGCAGAACAGTAAACATGCGTTCTAGGTAGTTGCGTAAGCAGCTGCCGCAAATAACTTGAGTGCCTAAGGTGTGTTGGAATCTCCAAACCTCAATAACTAGCTGTCATTTGTAGTGGATCCTGCAGCTGCTGCAGAAGAGATGCAGCCTACAGCCTCATGCACATGACAGTATCCGTTTTGCTATCTGCAAATGTGGATTCGCAAAATACAGATACTGTCAATGTGCATGCCACAAAAATGCGGATTGGATGCAGAATCAAAATACGGTCGTGTGCTTGAGGCCTTTTCCTGGAATTAAGAAAATAAAATTACTGAAAATACTTAAATATTACTTTATATATATATATATATATATTCCCAATTACCTTTCTATAATTATAATCGCCGGTTTTGTCTGGGGAGCAATCAGGAGAAATAAAATGGCCGCCATCCTATTAGTAAACATAAAACCTGTCCTAATCACATAGCAGCACATGTTACTTCGTAACACTGAGGTAAAGAGCTGCCTCAGCCTCCTCCCTGTTCCACTTGTCAGATATTATGATCCAGAATGAAGTTGATAAGATCTTCAACTGAATCTCTGTAGGAATAGAGTTCATGAGGAGACATGAAGTACAGAGAGCAGTGTGGGGAGCAGCTAATGTGCAGAAGCTTTTTTATGTAGTCTCCATTACCACAGCCCCATGTTACCTCAGTCTGTCCTGTCGATGCTCTCTCTATTTCATGTCTCCTCATGAACTCCGTTCCCACAGACAATCAGCTGAAGATTTTATCAGCTGTATACAGAGTCTTAATCCCTGACAAGTAGGAGAGGAGGATGGAGCAGGTCTTTAGCTCAGTGTTGTAAAGTAACTTGCCCTCCTGAGTGATTAGGACAGGTTGTGTGTGTAGTAATAGGATGGTGGCCATTTTATTTCTCCTAATGATTGCTCCTCAGACAAAATGAGCCATTATAACTAATTAAAGGTATTGGGAATATATTTATAATAAAGTAATATTTAAGTATTTTCATTTTCTTAATTCCTGGAGAACTCCTTTAAAAATGGAAGGGCCATGTCCGCAAGGGCATGAGCTAATGTGAAGAGAGGATCTTCTTGCTAGCTCATAGAGATGAGTCAACCCCTTTCATGTTAAGTGTACAGTGTAAATTTTAAGCAGTCTTGTGTGGGACCTGCAACAGACTTAGTTGGACACCTCAGCTTTTTGCTTTGTATGCTTGAGCAACAATATTAGTCAAAAATAAGAATGATGGTGCAGTTATATTTTTATTTGCATTACCTGGATTTTACATGGGCACCAGAAGTAGGGCATGGCATGGGCTGGATTACACAAAGAAATTGTAGTAAATTAGCAAGTAGCAGGTCAGGGTCATGGGGGATGTGCCCCAGGTGCTGTATTGTTGAGAGCGCCAACAAGTCACTCTACCTTGGTCAGAGCACTTAGATATAGCGAGCTAGTGCAGCAACTGATCCTTGCCCTTGATGAAGGAAGGCCTAGCTTGCGGTATTTTTGCACTTACAGTACAGAGGTAACATACCTGCTTCACTGTAAGAATTTTATTACAAGCACTATATGGGTATTTCCAATCAGTTCCATTAATCTGAAAATAGGCTGTTTTGGTGGCAAACACGTAGAAATTTCTGCAAAAAATCGGTCATGTTTGTATTCACACTAGGACACCTAGCACATTTGTAATCTTTGGAGCAAATTACAGTTGATGGAAATCTGAAAGCACATTTAAGTGGAAGTATAAACTGGGGGGTGGGGTTCTTAGCAAAATGTGACAATTCAGCTTTAGGCTAGGCCCAGTCCCATTAAGTTCTACAAAATTGAGCTGCAGGGTCATTTAAAGTGTAACTGCCATTTATTTATTTTTCTGACATGTAGGGACAGTGATGGGGAACATTTTTCTAATACACTTTATTTAGAGAACTTGTATATTTATATGAAAAAACTTGCCCTGAAATTTTCCTTAAAAGTGCTTTTTAAATGAGCGTTGCTAAAGCATGCCCGTCTAGACAGTACAGAGCAGTGTTCATTGTGAAGACAGCTGGGGTTAATTCTTTTTCCCTCCCTGCTGGCTCCTGTATATTTTTTAGAAATTAATATCTGTATTATGCATATATATTTACTCTGCCTTCCTGCCTATCCCTGAGTAACTAACCAGCCACCAGGAGATACAGGGCAGATCATGCAGTCAGTATTGGCTATTGAGGAAGAGAGACAGGGAGTAGCTGATTCATAGTATATACTGTCCCTACATGTTGTAAATCAGCAACTCCCAGAAAAATTCCAACTTGCCTGCTCCCCTACGCCCTGGACCTCCGCTCCGGACCCCGGCACTTCCTCTGCTGTGTCCATGTTCTGGTCCCCGCAGTATTTATATGCAGCGCTGCATGGACTTGGTCACATGCTCTGCTGCAGCCAATGACTGGCTTCAGCAGTAATGTGCTGCTTGTAGCCACAGCTATTGGCTACAGTGGAGCATGTGATTATGTCCATGCACCGCTGGATAAATACAGAAGAGGACCAAAGCAGCGAGGAGCAGGTATAAATTTTCTGTTTATTGAGGCAGGCTGGGGGCACTTGCTAAAAAATCATTTTCCTTCACATTATACACTGCTCATTTCTAGGGGTTATGACCACCCTGCAATCCAGCAGCGGTAGGGCATGCTTGCACACTATAGGAGAAAGCGCCCCTGTGGTAGCTGGAACTGTGGGAACGCAAAAAGGCACGAATGTACAGCAGCTCCCGCCTGGCCACCTCTTGTGTGCGCTGCAGTGGTGCATGTAACCCCTGGGAACAAGCAGTGTATAATGTGATGAAAAAATGAATTAAGCCAGCAAAGGAGGCAATATGGACAATCACAATACATTTTGTGGTTGATTTCAGTTTGTCAGGTTCTGGTGACCTCTAGTGGCCAGTTCGAATAATTCACTTATCTGCTAGTCTACTACTTCACCTGTTCATGATTGAATGCGGTTAGGCTTTTTTTGACAAGGGATAATGACAGATTAGACAGCGGATTCTATTAATTTCAAAGAGATTTTGGATGCCTTTACATGCGGCAGATTTTGTGGCAGAAAATTCTGCAACTAAAAATCAGTTCCATTCATCTTAATGAGACTTGTAGAAATCCATGTGCTTGCTGCCCCATGTAAATGAATAGAACTGATATTAAATCACTGAATTTTCTGTCACAAAATCTGCTGCATGTGAAGGCATCCCTAAACTGATGCTAAAGTGCAAAAATTAGGGCAGGTTCGCATAGGTATCATACATTTTTGTTATTCTGCTCCATTATAGGGGCAGTGCAATAAAAATGATGGGAGTGCCAGATATGTCACACACATGGCAAACACCGCTGACTGTAGGTCCGGGCTTAAAGGGGTTCTCAGGTAATAATGTCATTTTACCAAGTGAATTTACTTAACCAAGTCAAAAGTGGTTAATCGGGTATTGAAAAGAGGCTAGACCCATGAATTAAACAATATTCACAAATATTAGGTAGCTCAAAAAACTAAAATTTTATTCTGATCTATATAAATAAGGCCCATTACAATAACAAATAATGCTAAAAAGAACACTACTCTGTGCCAGAGTTATATTTCGAAACCGCAGAGGATTAACAGAGAGGACCCCTCAAGGGATAAATATAAATACAAAAAAGAGAGATAAAAGGGCAGAAGGACACACTGCTGGGTCTCTTGCCCTGTTGGTCCCTACTGCTACCTCTGTAAAATCTCTCTAGATATCCCTGAAGACTCCCTTAAATCAATTTGGACTGCCCAGCTTTGTCAAATAGATTTAAAAACGGTCCTCAAACACCTAAATAAATAGTTCATTTTAGCCTTCACTCCAAGTTCCAAATTAAAGATGAAATACGGTACACTTCAGAGAACATTCGCGGAGGCACCTGACAGGCAATCCACCTCTGGAGATTGACAAGCCCTAAACATGTAAGTGTTGTAAAACTGCTCTAAAAATGAAGCATCAGATGCCGTGGTCACAACTGAGAACAGCATCTGAGGTGTTCAATGTCCATGAATGGAGTTACTGCAACACTGCCAGCGCCTGTCTACTGTGTAAAGCAACAGGCACCGACCAGTTATGATGCATGCTTAGCTCCTGAGTAGATGCCATCTATAAAGACATCCGCTGTTCATGTACAGTAGATGTTGGGAGGTGGTTAAATACAAAGGTATTAAAGCAGTGATAACTTTATTGCAGTGATCTCCAACCTGTGGCTCTCCAACTGTTGCAGAACTACACCTCCTATCACTGCAAATTGTAAGGGCATGATGGGGGTTGCAGTTTTGCAACTGTTGGAGTAGCACAAAAAAATTATCTTTGCAAGCTTTCAGAGCAGAGGTCCCTCCTTCAGGCATGTTTACAAAATGTAAACTTACATGATAAAGGGGTATAATATAATTTTTTGGGTTATTAAAGTATCACTGCTAGATACTATTCTCCTTTTTAACACAAAAGTATATAATATCACATAGATCTTTCTGGATAACACAGTATTAAACTTTTTTCTATAAATTCATATACAGTAAGTTCCCTTTATTCCAGTAGATTAAACTCAATGGGGTCATTTAACAAAGACAGCCTTTTACACTGGTCTTAGATAGCCCCTGCACTGCTGGAGGATACTCTTAACTTATGACAAGGCACATGCTTCATCATAAAGCAACACTTTATTGGAAAAAACTTAATTTTTAATTTTTAAAGCGAACGCTTGTAGGGTCAAAGCGCTTACTGCACCCCTTGATAAACTCCTTGAAGGGTGTAGTTTCCCAAATATCACTTTTTGGGGGATTCCTTATGAGGGGTACCTCAGGGTCTCTTCAAATGCAACATGGTACCTTTCCAGCAAAATCTGCCCTCCAAAATCAATATTGCACTCCTTTCCTTTTGAGCCCTGCTTTGTTCCTATAAAGAGGTTTACAACCGCATATGGGGTATTTCTGTAAACTGCAGAATGAGGGAAAGTTACAGTCATCAGGATGTTGTAGACGCCAGATATCTATAACTTGCACAGCATGTAGGAGTTTACACAGTTTATTACACGTGTTATAGGGGATAACTGTTAGTCCCGTAGAGATATATTGGAGATATATTCTCGACAGAGAATAAAAAATCCTCTCATATTCCTTTTGTTGATAAGGAAGGGTATTTGATTTTGATTGGGAGCATATATATTAGTGACAGTATAGTATAGCGTTGATCTTGAATCTCACAGTTAATAAGCATTGTCTTCAGTACGTGCGTCGAGGATCTTGAGAGAGATAAATTTATGAAAGAAGACAGAATCCCCCTTAGTCTTATTCCGTGGGTTTCTGCAATGGCACCAGGCTGCCTAATAATAATAATACTGGTTCCTAAAAGTGGCAATTTTACCGGTCCAGTAAT
Source organism: Bufotes viridis (assembly GCA_033119425.1). Lineage (NCBI taxonomy): Eukaryota > Metazoa > Chordata > Amphibia > Anura > Bufonidae > Bufotes > Bufotes viridis. The sequence continues at coordinate 109,279,144 of CM065594.1, forward strand.
GTGTTTCCTGCAGACACTGGATATGTGCCCGTTGTTTGTGAAAGCCATACAAGATCTGAGCCCTGTTCTCGGGAATATTAAGCCCTTTAACATTAAAGGAGTTCCCCACTTCGTGGGTACTGTTGACCAATGTGTTTGCTTTCACAAAAGTGTTTTTGTTGTACAGTTTTGAGATCCGGCAGGGGATCTCAAAACCACAGCACAACACTTCTGTTCTAATATTACAACCGGCTGCATCTGTTCAGGACTGATTCGGTTGTATTATATAAAAAATAAAGAAACCGAATCCGGCACTAAAACCATTGTAAGTCAATGGGCCCGGGATCAGTTTTTTTCATGTCCGGCACCATTGACTTACATGGTTTTTGGTGCCGGATCCAGCTTATTCAGTTTCCCATGCTGGTCACAAAAAACATTTCTGGCATGGGGACAAACAAACCGGAATGGAATTGTTTTGTCCTCATTGACAATGGGTTTTGAGAGCCTGTGCCAGACCTTGAAACCGGACAGCACAAGGCAAGTGTGAAAGTAGCCTTAGCCATTATCATACCTATGAAAATAGTGCTGTCTGTAAGAGCAACAGTTTACAGAGGAAGGCACACGGGAGGACCAGTTCTTCGAGTCTGAGATGAAATAAGAAAACATCAGTCAACAAATAATAGTTGGCCAGCCAACAGGATGTAAGCAATTGGGACAAGTTACTCAACTGCAAGGAAACTACAAGCAACAGTATAATACTGTGAAAGCGGTGTGATCCTCTGAAGGGAATTATACTACCACAATCTATGTGGGGAATACTGATAATACAGCAAAGAGATTAGAAGAGAAATACGGATGAAATAAAGTGAGGTACAGAAAGCTTAGGCCCATAGTAGGCAAAAGAAGGAAATATTAGATAATAGCCAGAGGGGCGATTGGAATCAGTAAGTGCTTGGGCAAGACAAGAAAGAGAAAGATTATGAGTTGTAAGCAGGCCATCTTCCACCTCTCAGGCTGTCGGATCTCCTGGGGTTGCTTCTTTGTCATTTTCTGTGGCATAGAAGTAGATGGCAGTTGGGCCTCCAAACCAAGTTGAGTAGGGGCTGTAGAGGAAGTAAAATTTCTGAGAGTAGATGACTCTACAAAGAAGGGGTCTCAATTTGGGTAAGTTATGGCAGGAGATTCCAGGAGAAGTGCTCACAATTCTGGATGGTCTGTTAGAGTGAGAATTGCCTCATCAAGTTGCCGAAGATCAAGGTAGATGCTTACTTTGGGAGTGAGAGGCTGGGGCCCAGGGCTGTTGCAATAAGTGCTTAGTGGGGTAGTACTGGTGCCCAGCCAGGTTTGTTCAACCCAAGAATCTGAGTCCCAATCAGGGGAAGGGTCCCCTGGGGCTCCGAGTGTTTGGCTTTCCACAAAGTCATCAGCCGCTGTATAGGACCTTTTTGAAGAAGAGGCGTGTCTGTTTGAGACAGGTTAGCTGTTTGGAATTGAGGCAGGAGAGAAAGGTTAGTATCTCTGTTGTAGGCCCTCTTGTGAATCCTATGACATGGTGGGAGTGGCAGGTATCAGATGGCTGCCACATGAAGACATGCCCCTAGATGTTGTGTACCTGGTAAAGGCTCACATCGGTTCAGAGCTGCCGTTGACTGTACAGATGGGGAGATCCAAAGAGACTGCTCCATAGAAGGTTCAGTCAGGCTTTGATCCATGATTGCATGGTCGTGATGAGATGAGCCTTTCTCTAAGCTTTGCTGTGGCAGACGAAGAGCCGTGTGTAAAGATGGCAGCATATTTAAGACCTGCATAGAGGCCAGAGCATGCAGGTGAAAACAATGCCAAAATTGGCTGTGAGGAGGTCCAGAAGATAGAGGGACACCTAGGAGTCTTTCTCTGGTGAGATTTACCCATTATTAAGCAAGTTCTTCCCTCCATGTTGCAGGCTCCGAGCAGAGCTCACTTGATACTTAATGTGTGTCCAGCTGCCAGCACATCATTGTGCCTTTTCATCTTATTGACAATCCTCATTAAGCCCTTCCCTGTGATAGATCAAATTGGCACAGTTTCAGGCTTTTGGGTCAATTTTTAATTGGGGGGCTCTCTTGATTTTTCCATCAGTCTCGTAGGCCTCTTTCACACGGGCGTCATGTTTGACGCCCGGATGAGAGGCGGGTGCGTTGCGGGAATATGCGCGTTTTTCCCGCGTGGGTGCAAACGTTTGTAATGCGTTTTGCACGCGCGTGAGAAAAATCGCCATGTTTGGTACCCAGACCCGAAGCCGGACTTCATCACTGAAGTCTGGTTTCGGGTCTTCTGAAGAATTGATTATTTTCCCTTATAACATGGTTATAAGGGGAAATAATAGCATTCTTAATAAATAATGCATTGCAAAATGAAGTGGAAGGGGTTAAAAATAATAAAAGTTAACTTACCTTAGCCACTTGATCGCGTAGTTGCGATCTCTCCTCTCTTTCCCTGCATCAGCTAAGATCTAAAGGACCTGTGATGACGTCACATCACATGGTCCAATCACATGGTCCATCACCATGGTAAGATGGACCATGTGATTGGACCATGTGATGTGACGTCATCACAGGTCCTGTAGATCTTAGCTGATGCAGGAAGAGAGGAGAGATCGCAACTACGCGATCAAGTGGCTAAGGTAAGTTAACTTTATTTAACCCTTCCACTTCCTTTACAATGCATTCTTTATTAAGAATGCTATTATTTCCCTTATAACCATGTTATAAGGAAAATAATAGAGATCGGGTCCCGTTGCTAAGCAACCATGCGGGAAAATCGCAACGCATCCGCACTTGCTTGCGGATGCTTGCGATTTTCCCGCAGCCCCATTCACTTCTATGGGGCCTGCGTTGCGTGAAAAACGCACAATATAGAGCATGCTGCGATTTTCACGCAACGCAGAAGTGATGCGTGAAAATCAGCGCTCATGTGCACAGCCCCATAGAAATGAATAGGTCCGGATTCAGTGCGGGTGCAATGCGTCCTCCTCACGCATTGCACCCGCGCAGAAAACTCGCCCGTGTGAAAGGGGCCTAAGGGGTGGGGAGATTCTTTTCACTTTACATAGTACCTAGGCATTAATTTGCTAGCTCATCCAGCTAGACTATATTCTCTCAATATTGCATCAGTGATTCATAAAATCCTTCAGGACCTTTCTTCTTGGAAAACGTTTTCCCTTTCTTTCGCTGAAAAATGTCTCTTTTTCAAGGTTAATATTTTGCTTACAAACACTGCCCCTACTCTTGCAAAAGAATGATGAAAAACATATTAATAAGACTTTCCAAACTTTTATTTAGGGAAATAGTAGTCAGTTCTGGAGTAGCATTTTTAACTTGCAACAAATAAAGTTCTTGTGAGGTCTTAAAGGGCTTGTGCAAGAATGGCGATGTTTTTGGCATTTGACAATTTTTTATGACGTAAGGGGAGCTGGACACTGCTGCGGCCAGTGATTGGCTGCTATTATGTCAAAGCAGATGTTTGACATCCCCAGCCAACCCCCCTTCCTTCCTATTCTTGCACAACCCCTTTAAGGGCCACCTTCGGAGGCATTTTTTATGATTGCATTTTACTCCTTTGGGCTACAAATCATTTTTTCAACTTTTTTTTATGAAAAAATGTTCAGCCGTTTCTGAGAGACAGGAGTTAAAAAAGTCTGTTGGCAAGCTGTCACTTTGTGTTTTTATTGAATCCTGTGATGGGTCATGCAGAGCTTTTATCTCTGACCTAATGACCTCATAAACACTTATTAAAGCTACATGTTTGATAGGAATTGAGCTATAATGAGTGTTTATGAGGTCAAAGATAAGAACAACACATGAATCGTCAGATGACCGTATACATGTTTAATAAAAAACAATTTAAATAATATTTTGTAGCTCAAAAACTGCCTGACCTTTTACCTGTGTGCTTGGCAGTTAATGGCATCTGTGTTGTCCCCATGTTCATCATATGTGTCCACATTACTGAGAAAAAATATGTTTTAATATATGCGAATGAGCCTCTGGGAGCAACATGGGCATTGCCATTAGTCCTAGAGGCTCTGCTTTCTCTGCAAAGGCAGACATCAAAACATCATAATGCCCGGCCCTATCAATCAAAGTGGAGAGGACGCGGCAGTTGTAAAGAGAGCAGAGCCTCTAGGAGTAACAGCAACGACCCCTTTGCTTCTAGAGACTCATTTGCATGTTTAAAACTTCATTTTTCTCAGTAATGCGGGCATATATGAACATGGGACCAACACCGATGCCTTCAGCTGGCAAGCACACATGCAACAGGTCTAACATAAGGAAAGAATAATAAAAAATTATTTTTCTTACATGGGGGAAATTTATTACTACACGGTCCACACAGACTAAAACTGCAATCAAATACTGTTTTCAGTTCACTTGATGGTATATGTTACACGGGCCAATACAGGTTTGAGGTTCATGGATATTTTCATAGTAAAACATGATTGTGACCTCATAAAGTGTAATGTGACATAAGAAATTATTTAGACTTCATACATCATAAGACATGACTATGACATCATACATCATTAATATGACATTAAAAGACATGATTATGACATTATAATATATCATTGTAACAATAATTATGACATAACACATGATTGTATAGAAAAGAGAATAGGGGTGCTCCAATGCATGACATCCTCCTGGAATGCAGAAAAGTCACAAAAAAACGGGCTTACTGGATAGGAATGTGCAGTCACAGGCACATCTCTGTTGTAAGCATATATACGATCTCCAGGCACATCTCACCAGCTGTAGCTCTTTGCCTACGATGCTGAGCCATGACCCTAATATAAATAACAATATAAGTACCCACTTTTCTCTCCCTTTTTTCACTTTTTTATTTATTTGTTTTAATATTCTCTGAGCAACGTGTTTCGAAAGCTTTTGGCTTTTCTGCCGAGGAAGAAAGTTGAACCCTTAGGCCCCTTTCACACGGGCGAGTTTTCCGCGCGGGTGCAATGCGTGAGGAGGACGCATTGCACCCGCACTGAATCCGGACCCATTCATTACTATGGGGCTGTGCACATGAGCGGTGATTTTCACGCATCACTTCTGCGTTGCATGAAAATCGCAGCATGCTCTATATTGTGCGTTTTTCATGCAAGACAGGCCCCATAAAAGTGAATGGGGCTGCGGGAAAATCGCAAGCATCTGCAAGCAAGTGCGGATGCAGTGCGACTTTCCCGCATGGTTGCTTAGCAACGGGACCAGATCTTTATTATTTTCCCTTATAACATGGTTATAAGGGAAAATAATAGCATTCTTAATAAAGAATGCTTAGTAAAATGAAGAGGAAGGGGTTAAAAATAATAAAAGTTAACCTACCTTAGCCACTTGATCGCGTAGTTGCGATCTGTCTTCTCTTTTCCAGCATCAGCTAACAACTAAAGGACCTGTGATGACGTCACATCACATGGTCCAATCACATGGTCCATCTTACCATGGTGATGGACCATGTGATTGGACCATGTGATGTGACGTCATCACAGGTCCTGAGTTGTTAGCTGATGCTGAAAAGAGAAGACAGATCGCAACTACGCGATCAAGTGGCTAAGGTAAGTTAACTTTTATTATTTTTAACCCCTTCCTCTTCATTTTACTAAGCATTCTTTATTAAGAATGCTATTATTTTCCCTTATAACCATGTTATAAGGGAAAATAATAAATTCTCCAGAATACTGTACCCGAAACCGGACTTCAGTGATGAAGTCCGGCTTCGGGTCTGGGTACCAAACATGGCGATTTTTCACACGCGCGTGCAAAATGCATTACAAACGTTTGCACCCGCGCGGAAAAATCGCGCATATTCCTGCAACGCACCTGCCTCTTATCCGGGCGTCAAACATGACGCCCGTGTGAAAGAGGCCTTAATAAACTCCTGTTGTCATCAGCACCCCATGAACCTGCATTTGTGCAGTATTGCATTGATTATGATATATATATTTCCACTGCAGCTGATTTATGAGTGTTTGCATGCCAACCGTGGGTAGTATGTACGATTGAATATGACATCTTAGGACATATTTGTGACATCATTAGACACAATTGTGACATCATTAGACATGACTGACATCATGAGACTTGATTTGCACAAGTAAAGCATTTCAGCCACAGTTTTATTGGTTTTGTTTTTAGAACATTCTTTATGCAGTAAAACTGACCTGTTACCTTTATTATCTTGGTCAGTACAATTCTAACGATACCACATTAATATAATTTTTTTTTTTCATGTCTATGTGCTGTGTGGTGTCTCAATTTTTTGCGGGGCAATCTGTAGTTTTTATTGATACCGTTATGGTGTGCATAACTTTTTGATCATTTTTTATTCAATTTTTTTTGGGGGGTGAAGCGATAAATCTGCCATTTAGATTTATTTTTTCATTACGGTGGTCACTGAACAGGATAATTTTTTTGTTTTAATAGTTTGGTTGTTTAGGGACACAGTTATGTCTACGATGTTTATTTTTATATTGTTTTTTTTTATTTTAATCATGGGGAAAAGGGGATGATTTAAATTTGTATAAAGTTTTACTTCTTGTATTTTTAAAAACCTTTTTAGGTGGCTGTAACAAGCAGTTATTAGATTGCTTATCCAATACATTGCAGTGAACTGCCGCTGCAATGCATTGCAAACTTACTACATTCTTATGGAGCCCTGCCGTCTGCAGGGCTCCATAGGGACTACAGCTGTAAAAGCCCGGTTACTTTAGAGCAGGAGTGCACAACCTGCGGCCCGCGGGCCGCATGTGGCCCCCAGAACCAAGTTTTGTGGCCCCCGTCTTCCTGGGCAGAAGCACAGCTGATCGTGTGATCAGCTATGTTTCTGCCGCCAGCACCGCACAATGATAAAAGACAGACAGCTCCTGCTCTTGCACTGTAGCAGGAGAGCGAGAGCAGGAGCAGGTCACCCCCTCGCTCCCCCCGCTGGAAGACATAGTGAGAGAGCAGAGGAGAAGGCAGAAGCTCTTTTGCAGCTTCTGCCTTCTCAGACAGATTAGAGAAGGGATGAGCAGCTTGGGCCAGAGAAGTGCAGAGCTGCAGGGTCAGGAAACCCTGATCAGCTCTGCCTTCTATAAACCATCCCACAGGAGGCTAGTCTCCCCTGTAACTGGGGCTCCTTTGAATGCCCCAGTTACAATGGAAATAGTACAAAAAAAAACCTCTCATTGTCTCCCAAAGGTCTTTCAGTGGCCTCTTGGGGACAAATTATATGAAAAAATATATAAGAAAAATAAGTTTAAAAATTCTAAAAAGAAAAATTAGAAAAATAAATAAAAAGTAAAATAGAAATAAAAGTAAAAATAAATAAATAATGTGGCCAAAAAATAGAATATTTAAAAAAAAATACCATAAAAAAAGGAAAAAGTGCAAAATAAAAGTTCACAGTTTTTTTATGACCATTTGGGGGAAAAAAATTATATATTGTAAAAATAAAAAGTTCTAAAAAAATAAAATACAAATAAAATAAAAAAATGAATTTAAAAAATAAAAATAAATAAAATGCAAATAAAATAAAAAAATAAAAAGGAAAAGTGCATATTAATTGTGTTTATTGTCCCCGAACAGACTTTTTATTACCTCTTGGAGGATATATTATGTGGCAAAAATATATTAAAAAAATAATAAACCAATTATAAAAAAATACAATAAAATATTAATAAATACAAATAAAAGTGAAAAAGAAAAGGTGCAAATTTAAAAAAAAGGCAGTGTCCCCCAAAAGTCTTTCTATGACCTCTTGGGGGATATATGGTAGTAGAAATATATAAAAAATCAAGTTAAAAAAAGATAAAAATAAATAAAATTTATAAAAAAAAAAAACACCCACACTAACCAAAACCGCCACCATTACTGCCCCATTCACGTGAAACTATAAATTTTATATAACAAAACGGCCTACACAAAATAGGGAACTAATTATAATAATTTATTTTGGTGTCAGTTTGCATATTTAAAGAATAAGGAGCTATAGTTTGGAAAAGAAATACTATGTGAGCCCTATGTGTACGGTAAAAAATTGTCGCAAAACTTAATTAGGTAATTCAACAAATAAGATAGTTACAGCCGTTTAAACCACTGGTGCTAAGGCTACGTTCACACGACGACAATTGTCGCACAACAAAACGGGAACCACTACACTGCAACATTTGTAGCGCGACATTGATGTCACATTAATGTCGCGCGACAATTTTTATAATGGGAGTCTATGGTGGTGTGCGACATGTTGCGACTGCGACACAACAGTCGCCAAAAATCCATCCTGGATGGATTTTTTCCGACTGTCGTGTCGCAGTCGCAGCATGTCGCATGTCGCAATGCGACACCATAGACTTCCATTATAAAAATTGTCGCGCGACAATAGTGCAACTTTTTGTCGCGCGACAATTGTCGTCGTGTGAACGTAGCCTAAATCACAAAATAGTGTCTGGTCATTAAAGAGTTAACCAATGAGCTCCTTCCCCACTAGTAAGTTAAAATGCTTACTGGTTATTGCAGGGCCCCTATAACTGGGGGCAGGAGGCGGCAATAACAAGTGAGCGCCAGTCTCTGCAGTGAAGGAAAACACTGATTTATGAATAGGAGGTAGGATGGAAGGAAATGTCTCCACTTTTCCAGTAAAAATGATTTTTAACCAGTTCCTGCAGCATGGTCCCTGAAACAAAAGGTTCATACTTACCAGCTCCCCTGCCGCTCCCGTCTTCTGCGCTGCACCCACTGCCTCCATCTTCCGGTCCCCGCGCTGTTTACACTTGCCAGTGCATGGCCATGGTCAGATGCACCTCTCTAGCCATTGACTGGCTTTAGCAGTAACACGATGCTTGTGGCCACATCACCGCTGAAGCCAGTCATTGCACATACACTGCCAGGTGTAAACAGTGCGGGGCCCGGAAGATGGGGGCAGTGCAGAGGACTACAGAGGTGGGGAGCAGGTAAGTATAACTCTTTGGTTTCAGAGGCCATGCTGCAGAATGCTATTCAGGACAATTACTGGGAAAAGGTGTTCATAGCAGCACTCATGTCTTCTATCTGGCCGGTATAATCGTGCCGCTGATCAGTCGATAAACAAGTAGCAGTTTTTTTTTGTTGGCTGATTTGCATATTTTATCAGGATGAAAGGTTTACAATTATCGGCAGCACATCTCACCGTGTAATCAGGGATGGGCCACCAATAACCAATATAACTAAATAAAGGCGGAATGACTGTGGTAGTGATCATTCCTCCCCAATCACTTTGCATTTGCTTGTGTAATAGGCTGATGCAAACGAGCGCCGATCAACGTGTTTTTTATTTGCGGCCCCTTGAAACAGAGTGATGTGACAATGCGGCCCTCAGACCAAAAAAGGTTGTGCACCCCTGCTTTAGAGAGACCAGGGTTCTTACATACACCAAATGACTCCCCTAATCACAACGCTACTAGTGAAAGCCTCCTCAGATTCCGTTCACAATTGACCATGGCCTCTGATGGGTTAAATTAGTCCTAGGTATCTGCTGTTCAAAACAGCAGAAACCAGGCGGCTATGGTGCCCACTGTGCTTGCAAACAGGAGCCATTTTTAAAAACTAGATTTCCTCTATACGTCAGTGGTACAGAAAGGGATAAGACAGGATTGTGACATCATAAGACTGGATTAAGACTTCATAAGACATGATTATTTCCTCAAAAAACTTGATTATGGAGTAGATACAACATTTATGACTGTGCTCCTGCCATGATGATGCCACATGATCATGCTGGGAGTGTAGGTCCTTCTGCATTCAGTAAGGAGCAAATGTCCGCATGTGTTGAAGTGGAGGAGTTTTTTTTTTTTGTCTACAGTATTGTGATGTTGGGCTAAAGAGGGCATTTCACGATACTGGGGGCACAAAAGTGGCCATTGTCTATACTAAAATGCACAAAGGGGGGTCATTATCTATACTACGGGGCAATGCAGGAATTGTGATTAAAAAAAACCTATGACATTTTACCATTTTTAATGGCTGTTAAGAACCGATGCAAAATAGCCAAGAAAAACTGAACGTATCCTTGCGAATCAGATTGTATTGCTTTTCACAAATCCAATGAGTACTTGTTGCCAATGGCTCCTCTGACCCTTTAGACCCTCTGTGTCACAATCCTCACACCAACGGCAAGCCTCCTCTGACCCTTTAGAATCAGTCAAAAAGCACTGGTCTTAATCTGCTGAGGGGGCTGTGAGGTCCCAATGATAATGTCTTTGCCAACATGTACCTAGTGGGAAAACACATATAAATGTGCACACAATAACATTATATAAAAGGTTGTTGGCCACGTCCTTGTTATTGTTGGTCAATGTGTATGTATGATGACTATATGGCAACAACTAATATAGCTTCTGTTGATATTCTGCACCATTTTCTGTATTTCATATGATATTCTCCTTGTTGGTCAAGTCTTTTGTAATGTCCACATAGAGGTCCTGATGGTTGCTGATGGAGGGTCATGTGACCAGGCAAATCACTTAGCCTCCTCCATTCAACTACACGGGTTAAGTCCTTTATTGGAAATGGTCCTTGTATTGTTTTATGATTTAAAATTAAAAGTTCAGGCATTAGGTTAGCAGTATGCATGAGATACCTGTTCGGCCGACAGCTATCTCTGCCGACACCCCCAAACACATGCCAAACTTAGCTGAGCATGCATGTGTTCTGAAAGGGGAGGAGGAAGAAAGCCGCTACTAGACACCCCTGGCAGTGGCTTATCTCCCTGGGAACACTTGGATAAGGCATGTTCAAATCCAACTGCTCAATCCTTATGCCTCCCAACATCTGATTTCAGAGGAGAGTTGAGAGGCCCTCATGCCCACTACATGGTCGGCTGGTAATCACCAGATCATACATCTAATGTGTATGGCCAGCTTTAGGTTGGTGAGGCTTTTTGGTGTGCATAACCTATACAAAGGGGAAGATCATATGTCAGTAGAAAGTTTTTGGCCCAATGTTGATATGTCACCCATGCTGACAGTATGTGACCTTGTCACAGTGGTTACTTGTGACCCACAGAGGTAATGTCACGTTGGACAGTTAGACTGTTGTGGTCTGGTGATGTGTAGTCCATATGACAGATGCATTGTTTCCACAATGGGGTCTGTAGCTAGATTGGGGTTCCCTTGTCTGAAGTATCTGGGGAGCCTCTGGCACTTCATACCCGGTGACATCTACAACACTAGGATAAACCATATTCAATGTAGTCTTTTCTTGCAGCAAATCATGTGGCACCTTTTAGTAATATATGGCACGTGTGGAAACTTCTCTGTTATTCTGAAGGCAATATACTTAAAGGGGGGGTCCCACAAAAAATATTCTACATTTTTCAAACCAGCACCTGGATCTAAATACTTTTGTACTTACATGTAATTAAGAATTTAGTATAGCCACTGACTTATTCACTGAACTCTGTATGTACAGCGCCATCTGCTGTTTGCTCTTTTTCTGATTTCTCTGTCCAGCTCACTCAGATGGAAGCACATGCTCAGTTCCATTCTTCAGCTGCAACCAGCTGCAGTAGAAAGGGTGCACCCCCCTAAACTGCCAGCTTGAAATAAATCTAGCAGAGCAATTGTATCAATGAATGGGGACATTTCTGGATTCATGTGGGGTGCAGGGCTGGTTCTAAGTGTGTTAGAGACTGTCAAGTACAAAATGATGTCTGATTTTCATGGTTTACATGAATCATAGGATAACCCCTTTAACTGCTGGAATCAATGTGCATGTTTGTCTAGTTCCATACACTCTCCCACAGCCATAGCATCAGTGATCCCTTTATGCCCACTCTCTCCCCTCCCCAATTCCCCTCACACACAGTGCTTTAGATCGGATTAGATTGCAAAGGATTAGTAGATTAGAAAATAGAAATATTTCTTTAATTCCCTCAGAAATCACTGAAGGTTTTTTACTGTCTCTCCAACTGCACGTTCTGTTATTTATGAGATATCATCTGCACATTCATACAATACAGTGGTTTACAGCGCTGCACGCATTTTTATTCCCATTTCTCTACCCATCTATCTATTTCATATCTATTCAATATCTATCGGTATGATTATCTCATAGCTGTCTACATGAACGTAACTACCAGGGTAGCAGGCAAAGCGGCTGCTCTGGGACAACTAAAGGAGCTCATTTCCACACACACGTAGGGGCTATTCACACAGCAGTATTTTACGTCCATGTCTGATTCACATTTTTTGAGACATAATATGCGCATTATACAGTACTTGCATATAACATCACAGTTTGCATAATTCCAGTATTGTAACATCACTGAGTAGATTATTCCTGTACTGTGACATATTTGTTTTTATTATTTCTGTACTGTGATACCACTGTGTGAATTGTGTCAATATTGTGACACTAATGTGTGCACTATCCCTATACTATGACTTCACTGTGCACATTATTTCATTGGCTAATTACCGTATTTTTCACTCTATAAGACACTCTTTTTTCCCCCCAACAGTGGGGGGAAATGGCAGTGTGTCTTACAAAGGGAATAGTTAGGGGCCATATTTTCTTTTCCCCTTTTCTACCTTCTTTTCCCTTTTAATAATAACTTTTTAGTTCTTCTCCTCTTCTTTCCTTCTTTTTTTTTTCTTCCCTTATTTCCTTTTTTTTCCTCCTTTCCACTCCTCTTTTTTCCTTTTGTCTTTTCTCTTCCCCCTTCTCTTACTTCTCTTTTCTTTCTTTTTTCCCCCTCTTTCTTTTTCTCGTTTTCTCCTCTCCCTCTTGTCTTTACCTTATTTATACTAATTACCAGAAGGGGATAAAAAACAGTTCATCCAAAGGAGAAAAAAAATCAAGTAAAATAAAGTTCATGCAAAATGCAGCAATCACCAGTCCAGCAATATATTCATAAAGGCTGAGTAAAGCAGATCTTTGATCTAGTAGAAAACAGCCAGGAGGGTCGTGGGTATACAAGGAGAAAGGAAGGGAAAAACATATCGATCCAACAAACAAGGGAGGACACCAGGGAGAAGACGGAGCGTGTCTCTTTAACCCTGAATTCTAGGACGTCGGAGAACGAGGAGCAAGGGGAACGAGGAACCAGGAACAGAGAGGTAGAAGGGAGCAGGGAAGGACCATGGAAAGCAATCCTCCACGGAGCGGCACATAGCAGCAGGCAGTCACGGTACGGCAAGAAAGCGGGAGATACGCTGAGAAGGTCCAGGGATATAGCAGAGCTTGAAAACAATGGAGCACTCAGATCATCCAAGAACATAGATCAGCGTGGAGGGGGAGGAGGAAGGCACAACATAGCGTGACCATGTCCTCACATCCCACAAAGTGAATACTAATTAGTGCTTCCATTATAGGGAGTGGTGAGTGTAGCACTGCCAGCGCTAGTATTACTCATCACCGCTCCCTGGTTTTCTGCCATTAGCCTGCCGTGCTGTGTCCTTACAATATATATAGGTCGGCTAACTAGAAAATTACTTGAAAATTGGTTTGTACCCCCAATATACAGCAACTGGTCCAAAAATGGGAATACTTAAAATATAACTTTTATTAAATAATTAATTAAAATAACAGGGGGTGGTATAGAACATATATCAAGGACTCTGTTCATTCATCAACTGTATCAAGGAAGGCGCTACAATGATTAGCAGGGAAGCACCAGCATGCGTTTGAGCAAGGTGCACTCAAATAGACCCCTGATAGCACCTTCCCTGAAAACAGAATTACCTCACTGAAGCCCACCCAATCTTGGGGGGCCCACCAGTGTAGTAAAATGATTTGTTAGCGACCACACTCACTCAGCGCAGGTACGGCTGTTCCCACTGGTAGCGCTAATCGAGACTCGCTGCAGCTAGGAACAGGCTGAAACACTACTGCTCACCGCTGAATGGGACGCTAAGAAGGGAGCACATGGAGGGCTCCCTTCCTGGCCGTAGTGTATTAGTCTGTAAGGACAGGCTGCACTTTCTCCCCTTAATTGTTCCTCCCGTAATTATATAGATGCTCAACGCGTTTCCACATATATTCTGTTTCATCAGGAGCTACTTTACAGGAACGTAGGGCTAGTAATCAACAGTCCGTGCTGCCGAGCATACAAACAAACAGACATACAAACAGATAGCGCGCCTTCCCTCTCTGAATAGGGGTTGCGCTCCGGCATCAGAATGTAGTACACGTAAGAATGCACGATGACCTGATACTGGGCAGCACTGCAGGACGTGCACGCTGGATCACCCAAGTGGCAGCGCCACCCAGAGCAGGAGAGGCAAGTTGTTTTATTTTTTTTATTTTCTTTTGTCGGATCTGAGGTCTGATGAAGGTTATAGAGATAACATAAGACTGGAGTCTGATTAACCTTGGAGGTCTGATCTGAGGTCTAATTAACACTGGGAGTCTGATTTGGGGACAGCTGTTAAAGGCCATATTGGTGGTCACCCAGCTTCCCCAAGTAAAGATTATTAATATGATATTCACAGGGGATTCAGGTCTGATGAAGATTAGGGGTCTGATCTGAGGTCTGATTTTTTTTCATTTTTTTTCTTATTTTTCTCCTTTAAAACTTGTGTGCGTCTTATGGGCAGGAGTGTCTTACAGATTGAAAAATATGGTACATCACTTTGTACATTATCCCTCTACTGTGACATTACTATGTGCATTATCCCTGTACTATAACATCAATGTGTGCCTTAGCCTTTACATTAGGAAGACCAGTCATAAGCTTTTCTGAACATATTGTTGAAAGTGGTCTTGATGGAATAGGGCCCTATTCCAAGTTTGCTATGGGCCCCATGGTTACTTGTTATGTCCCTGGCTGTCTATTTTCTATCTATTATCTATCTATCTATCTATCTATCTATATATCTATCTATCTATCTATTTATCTATCTATAAGAATAAAATGCTATAAAAATGGTACTAATAAAAACTACAAATTGTCCTGTAAAAAACAAGCACACAGGTTTACCATCAAAACATAAAACTGTTATGGACCATGGAATGCAGCAACAAAAAACCAAACTATTTAGTAAAAAATAGTATTTTTATTGTGCATTAAATAATACAAAAACTGAATTTGGCATCATTGTAATCACACTGACCCACAGCATTTGCCTGCAGATAGGGAACAGTGCTTAGTAGGAGTGACTCTACCAGACTGCGCGAGTGACCAGAAGAAGAAGCTGAGACGGGGTTACTCTGCCACAGACACTGGGTCACAAGGCCTTTGACTAGGGGGCCAGCTGGATGACTAAGCCACAAACCCTGGGCCCAACCCTTTAGCTAAGGTACCAGCCTACTGCCGGAGAGACAGGGACAGCTAGCTCCGGCCTTCCTCAGCACAGAACCTTCTCATACTAGAAGGGAAACTGGAGAAGCCAGCTCAGTGCATTGCCTGCATTGTTTTGCATTTGAGCCCCTCCAGTAAAGACGCACACTGGTTTACTGCAAACCCTGACTCTCTGGATTTAGTTCTCATTGGGGTTCACCATGCCTTACCATCACCTCTGGAGAACAGCAATACTTACACCTCAACAATGTTTGGGAGACCCAGGGTAGCACTGAGGCCACCCCAAACCCAGGCACTGCATGTGTAAGTTATTACAATATTAGAGCAAAAGGATAGGTTTATTGGGGAAAACTGTACAATATAAAGGAGACTTTAGTACCCTGTTAGGCCACCTCAAGAAGATAAGATATGGTTGGCCATGAAGGTATACGGGTTCTGTTTGGTATCTTGTGACACATTTACCCACAGATCTGGGCCTGTAGATCCTGCACACTCATTGGTCGCTGAAACTGGCATCCCAGCTGTTCCCATAAATGGTCAATTGACGATAAAGGAAGTGTTGCAATCTGGCGGAGACACTCCTGGAAAATCCCTGCTATGTGTGGGTGCAAGCATTATCCTGCTGAAAATTGCCATTTGGAAGCCTTGCGATGAGCGGCAACACTTGTGGCCACAGGATGTCCTGCACATATCGTATAGTGTTAGTGTCCCTCGTATCACTCCAAGGGGTGACCAACTGTTGTATACGATGGCTCCTGTGATCATCACATTAGCTGAGTTGAGGTACAGTGTTGCTCCACAGCAAAGACAGAATTAAAGAGCTCACTACACGGCCTCCATACTTGAGCCTCACTGACATCTGATCCCTAACAGAACATGGATTCAATGCTGTAGCAGTCCAGGTTTCTCATGCACGACACCACTGCAACATAGGCGATGGTGGCTGGCTGTCAATGCCAGGATACATAATGGGCCGGCGCCTCTACATAACTTTGGCGGTCCACCGCTGATGCAATGTTATTAGGACCGGCGCCTAAAAAGCTGGTCTTATTAAATGTACCCCAATGTCTTCAAATGTGTCTAGCAGGCAACAATCTCTCACTAAGAGGTACACTATCCAAAAGTAGTCTCTAAGAGCTTTTATTTAGGGCAGCAGGGGAAGCACTTTTATGCCCTCTATTGGCAAGATCTACTGTCTAATCCAACCACACCTGTAACCATTTACATATCTGCCAGAGACATAAATGTCTGCCGAGTATTGCAGCAATTTCTATCTAGGAGCGCAATTTTTTTGTCAATGGTCGTATTTTATATCTATCTTTTTCATATCTAATTAACTATGTCTAGCCATCTCTCTCTAGTACTATCTCTATCTATCTCATATCTTTGTTGCCTATCAGTTTATCATCTATCTAGTTACACCCTTTTATTTTGTATAAAGCTGGCCATACACATAAGATTATCTTCTCCAACATTTGCTGCTGATTTGCTCCTGGAAAAACAAAACATTGGACAGGTTAAAATCCAACTCTGGGAGACATTAGGGACAGTCAGGCTCATACATATTAGATTGAGAAACTTACATGTATGACTTTATAAAGTACAGTTGGGTGCATTATAGACAACCAATCTTTTTCTGACCAATTGATTAGATCACAATCCCATAAACCTATCCATTATCTGCCACTTAACCTGGCAGAAGTTGGCTGAATGCTCCATAAAATATGTGCTTACAAATCCCATGAAAAATTGCATATGAATTTGTCATGACTAGACTAGTCATTAAAGCCAACAAATAGTAGCTACTGTATCACATTTGGTTTATTCAACCATATTTGTCGCCTATCTCTGTTCCAGTTCCGTATTCTGTGAAGAATTCTCTTCATGGTTCAGGATCCTATGTTTGGCTCAGGTTCTGGCACAATAATAGGTCCTGTTGCAAGAGAATCCTGGGCAGAAGACAATCCCATTTTAAGCTGTCTGTGATGGTATATTCTGCATGGATGAATGGTGAGCTCTTAGAGCCACTTCCTCTGACATAATTTTCTTGCTGCTCTACTCAAGCTTACATTTTTCTGCCTCAATATTTCACTCTCTCCTTTTCTATCCTACCCTCCTCTCACATGGCTTTTTCTCTCATTGAAATCTTTAATCCCTGGCAGCAGGTTTATCCTCCTCATAACTCATCAGAGACAGAAATACACAGCCTGATATATCCACATTCATATATTATTGTACTTAGGGACATTTTCACAAAGGCACCACAAGGTACACATTGATATTGATTATATACATGCATCCATGGTTTGAGGAGCAGTCACAACAACCAAAGCGGAGAATGAAACCAATGAAATCACAGACGAGAGATGGGAAACTGCACTAAAAGTCAGCAGAAGAAAACAAGCAAGGTATGAAAAGACTGGCAGATGAATTGACAAGGAGACTGGTGGTTGACTGTGTGAAGGGAAGGAAGTTGTGAGGGACTTTAGTGTAAATATTGGATTGTATAGATAGATAGAAACATAGTAATATAGATAGGGCTGTCTACACCGTTTTAGTATGTAGTGGAGAATTTTAATTTACTTGGTACAAAAGGTTTTCTCATCATAGAAATGTATAGTATAGGAATTTGCTCCCATTGACTTGATGAATGGAGAAAGTTATGGCCACCTCTTCATTCACTCTCCATCCGGAACCAGTGCAAACTCTTCTGGCAGAACAAGGGTCAAGAGACCTCAGCTCTCCCAAAAGGTGGAGTCTCAAGTTGGCCCCCATCTATTTATTCAGTGGGTAAGCCATACGCAGTGGTGCGAAAATACTTTTAAAATGTAACTGTAACTTTTTCTTTTTGCAATGTCTAGGGAAAGGACAAATAATGTTTTTCTAATATAATTTATTAAATGAATTTGTACATTTGTATGAAAAGACTGTCTCTGAAGTGTCCCTTAGCAGTGCTCTCTAAATGAGCGTTTCAAAGAAAAAATGTTTTCACAGCACAGCACAGTACTAAACTGTGAAGACACCTGGCTCACTGCTGCTGAACTCACTGCTTCCTTTCATATATATATATATATCTTTAAAACTGACAATATATACTATATATATTGTCATTGTCACTGGTCTGTGTGCTTGTGGTGGGGTTGACAGATTTCGGGTGTTAAAAGTCCAAACAACTTTTGTTTTTCCAACCAACACAAGACAGTGACATTCAAGTACATGAGTAACTTTAGAGCATCAATACGTACGTGACATAAACCAATTATATTAAATAAACATTCCTCAGCAAACTACACTTTGCTGAAACAACCCAGCTTTCCTTGATTATTTTTACCTCAACCATCTGAGTAATCTGGGGGAAATATACACACTATCCAATGCGTTACCAGCCACCATGTTACTAAACATACACAGTGCCTTTAAAAAATATTCGTACACCTTGAGCTTTTTGACATTTTTTGCATTTGTAGTCAGCCCTCCTGAGTCATTACCTTTTGCTGCAAGTACAGCTGCAAGTCTTTTGGGGTATGTCTCTATCAGCTTTGCACATCTAGAGGCTGACATTTTTGGCCATTCTTCTTTGCAGAATAGCTGAAGCTCAGTCAGATTGGCTTTCTTCTTGCCACTCTTCCATAAAGGCCAGATTTGTGGATCGCACTACTAATATTTGTCCTGTGGACAGATTATCCCACCTGAGCTGTGGATCTCTGCAGTGCTTTCAAAGTGACCATGGGCCTCTTGGCTGCTTCTCTAATTAGTGCTCTCCTTACCTAGGCTGTTAGTTTAGCTGATGGCCATGTCTTGGTAGTTTTGTATTTGTGCCATACTCCTTCCATTTTCAGATGTTGGATTGAACAGTTCTCTGTGTGATGTTCAGAGCTTGGGATATTTTTTTATAACCTAACCCTGCTTTACACTTCTCCACAACTTCACCTGTCTGGTATGTTCCTAGGTTTTCATGATGCAGTTTGATCACTAATGTTCTCTAATAAACCCCTGAGGTCTTCACAGAACAGATGTAGTTATACTGAGAATAAATTATACACAGGTGGACTCTATTTACTAATTAGGTGACTTCGGAAGGCACTTGGTCTCACTGGATGTTATTTAGGGGTATCAGAACACAGGGGGCTGAATACAAAAGCACGCCACACTTTTCTAATTTTATTTATTAATAATTTTGAAAATCATATATCATTTTCTTTTCACTTTATACATTGCTACTTTGTGATGGTCTATCACACAAAATCTCAATAAAATAGATATAAGTTTGTGGGTGTAACGTGAAAAAATGAGGAAAAGTTCAAGTTTAGGGCTCATTCACATGACCGTATGGCCACGATGCCCCTGTTGCGGACTGCAAACAGCAGGTCTGCAATACACGGGCATCAGCCGTGTGAACTCCTTGCTGTGGTGCAGATGCATTGAATTGAATTACTTGATGACCCGGAAGATAGGGCAAAAGATAGGAGATGTCTTATCTTTTGCAGTGTGGTGGCATGGATTGGAAGCCCACAGAAACACTCGAAAGTCTTTCTGCAGGCTTTCAGAGCCGTATGAATACTTTTTCAAGGCACTATATATATCATATATAGGGACAGTTATATAACTATACACATTGCTAAAAAATTCAAATAACAGTTTAACACGTTAATAGAAACAGTTCAAATTTTCTTTTTATAATGTATGCTGTTGTGGATACTTGTGACTGTTGGGTACTGTTGGCTAAAGTAGGGACATTTTCTCAATGTATAGGCTTAGTGTGCCCACATGTTAGCATTAGCCCAATTTTAAGTCAATGGGATTCATCAGGATTCACTGGAATCATATGCAAACATCCATCATAGCTGTCTTGAGATCATTATGACCAGAAGTGATGACACTAGTGTGAACAAAGCCTTAAATCTTTCTTTGCAGTCAGTTACAGATTTCTACATTGTGGAAATAGGAATTTAAAGGATTTTAAGTTTCGATAGCTTGAGGACCATATATAATGGAAATACGTGCTTCATGGAAGTGATATAGTGAATCTTATTTGCTTTCTCTCCCATCAGGATGGGAAGCATTCCCACTTGCAGCTTGCTCATCTTTCTCCCTGTGAGGTGGGTTCAGGGATTGTCGACAGTTGGCCACGGCCTCTGCAGAGTTTTGCGGCACTGCAGAGCCTTGCAGGAACAGCATGCATCTTTCTGCGGCACAGTATCGCTATCACCCAGATCGTATGTATTAATAATGTATATTAAGGTCTTGTTAAATACCACCTCAACGTGAATTATAGATTTCATGTATCAATATCAGAGGTGTAACAAGTAGGGATGCCATGTCAGACACCAACAAGCCATTCTCTGTCCTGGTCAGGGTATTTAGAAACATGGAAAGCCTAGCTATACATCTGCTCTACTTGTCAGCAGATTTGTTACCTCCTATTTGATACTACTACTGTATAACAGGTTCCCCATTTTGGTGCTGGGTTTTGCCACCCAGGACAGAAGGGCCTGGTGTTTGTTTCCCTCTCAACACACTCTACATGACCCCTTGGCCAATTTGCTGCCCCCCTGAACAATGCAGTTTTTCTATAGAGAGGAGAATGCTGCCCAGGTTCTAACCAATAACAGTGGGCCAACTGATGGTCAGGGTCCCATCTCTCCGAGGGCCTCATAGTAGCCAAATTGCCTGTTTATGGTATGTACACAAATGGTCTTGACCTAAAAGGGGTTTTCTGGAAGTTTGATATTGATGACCTATTCTTATGACAGCTCATCAGTATCAGATCAGCAAAGCTCCAACTCCTGGTGCCCTGACTGATCAGTTGTTTTCAGAAGCTGCTGTGTGTCAGAACCAAGCCTTGCCTGGTTACTGCAGCGCTACTCTGATTTAATTGAATGGGAACAACACTGCAGAAACCAGACACGGTCACCTCCTGGGTGACTGACTTCATGTTAACTATTAGAATTACTGTACATCAGCATCTATCAAATCCCTAAACAGCTCTCAGACATGTCCCTTCCCCACCCAGCTTCACCCTCACTATTCTTCTGTATATTCTACAGGGTTGCTAATAGAATGTATGGCCTCACAAAACAATCCAGCCATGCCCCCAAATGATCCTCAGAACCCTTTTCCACCACCTAAGCAACTTTACAGTGCCCCAAAATAATTCTCAGAACCCTTTTCCACCACCCCAGCAACTTTAACTCTAATCCTAACCCTAACACACGTGAGACCACACGGAACCCTTAGTTTCATTGCCCCTGGAAATGCAGCACTTTTCTCCTGATGAAATTATTATTTCTGACTTATCTATGGGACCAGGAGTGCAGAGATAAAATAGGCGAGTCCCTACAATGATAAGCTGCAGAGTTATACTCTTACTCCCCTTACTCAACCTAACCATCTACGTTAGCTTTGTGCAGAATCTCCTGTGTATTTGTATGTGATGCCTTCTTCACACTTTTCTTCCCTTCCTTTTGCTTGTTAGAAATAGCAGGCAGAAACCTAAAGGTACATCTTATAGGAATACCCTGGACTCTGAAGTGTGAGGGGAAAGAATTTCTATGTCACGATCTATCACTTGCAAAAAAGTTAAAAGAGTTGTGCAGTAGCATAATATTGATGACCTACCCTGAGGATAGGTCATCAATATTATGCCTCCCTTTGAATAGAACTCAGCAGATGAATTGCGTGTGATCGGACTCTGCTTTCTCTGTCTTAGCAAAGCCAGAGGTATAATGGGAAATGTAGGCTGCATTAGGGGAACCATATCAAAGGGGAGGAAAGTTCCAAGATGGCAGACAACCAATAAATGGCACATCAGCTAAAACAGGTGTGGTGTATAGACATTGTCATCTCACATTTTTTCCTGTCCCTATTCAATCTCACAATGTAAATTTCAAATCAAAAGGCTTGTCTAGCCTTAGAGCCGACAACCCATATTGTCCGAGCTTGTGCTCCTGAACATAAAAAGGCAGGTTCACCTGCCCACAGTCCTGCTGCTGCTTCATTCCCAGCCTCGTGGCGTCAGGTGGTGGCTGGGTCCTGTGACCACTACAGCCAGACCTTAGTAGACACATCAGCTTGAATGGTTCCTTACAGCTGTGATGTAATTTTCAAGCTGATGTGACTGCTGAGGCGTGTGATTGTTTTCAGTGGTCATGGGTTCCAGCTGCTTCCTGGCCCCATGGGGACCGGAAGCGTCTGGGAATGGTGCAGGGGTGAAGGTCTGCACGATAGGGGGTTGTCTGCTCAAAGACTAGACAACCCCTTTAATTTATTGGTATTTTTTTGATTTGTGGGTGGAAACTAGTATAGAACACACAAACTCCATGCAGACTCTGTTATTGGTCATACACTGATGAGCAAAAGGGTTACAGTGTTCTGGACTTTTGACTTTTAGGCTGTATATCTCACCATCCACTACAGCTTCAAACGTGAAACTACCATTATTTTATAGACAATCATCTTGGCTATCTCATACATAAATTGAACTAGCAACTATTTAGCATATGATTAGTTATGCATATACTTGTCATGTAACTGTATTGTGACTGATCTTCTCTTAAAATTTTTAATTTTAATTTTTATGTTAGTATTTTGTAAATCCACCTTTGGCTTTCAATACTGCCTGAATTCACGCATGTCTTGACCAAAATCTGTTCCCAGGTCTCTTCTACACGTTCCCAATGTTGGTGCATACTGGTTGACTCACTTGGGTACGAATACAGCTTTTTTCTTCAACTCTACCCACAATTATTTGATTGGGTTGAGGTCTGGGTACTGTGGGGGCCAATCCAGCACCTCTACTTCATTGTCATTTAACCATTTCTTCGCCAATCTTGACGTATGCTTTGGGTCTTTGTCCTGCAGGAACACTATGTCGTCCTTTTCATACCCATAGTACTCAAGTGTACAAAGTAATTAGTCTTGTAGGAAGTGGCAGGTGCAGCACAATGAAGTGCCTTATGCGCTGTGGCATTAGAAGAATTTTGGTATCTCTGACTTTTCTAGTCTAACCAGACTGTCTATTACTCTGTAATTCCTCTAGAGCCGTTCTATGGAAGCAGTAGGTTTAACCCTTTAAGGACTCGGGGTTTTTTCATTTTTGCATTTTCGTTTTGCGCTCCATGCCTTCCGAGAGCCATAACTTTTTTATTTTTACGTTCACATGGCCATATGAGGGCTTTATTTTTGTGGGACAAGTTGTACTTTCCAACGCCACCATTTAATATTGCATACGATGTAGTGGGAAGCGGGAAAAAAATTCCAAATGGGGTGAAATTGCAAAAAAAAAACAATTCTACCACAATTTTACGGGTTTTTAAATTACGACGTTTGATGTGTGATAAAACTGACCATTTAGTTTTATTCTACAGGTCAGTACGAATCCGGCGATACCCAATATGTATAGTTTTTCTTGCGTTTTGATAGTGAAAAAAAATTCAAAAGTGGGAAATTTTTTATTTTTTTATTTTTGTCGCCATATTTGACCCCTATAACTTTTTTGTAATTAAGTGTATGGCATTGTATGGGGGCTTATTTTTTGCGGGGCGATCTGAACTTTTAGTTGATACCATTATGGGGTGTGTAGGACTTTTTGATCACTTTTTATTAAAAACTTCTATTAAATTTTTTTGAGGAAATGAAGCGTTCAAAAATGGCGAATCCGCCATTTGGGCGCTTTTTTCCGTTTTTCTGTTTACCGTATGGGGAATATATTTTTATATTTTTATACCACGGGCGTTTTCGCACATTATGACACCCATGATGTGTATTTTTTAAAAAAAAAATATTATTTTATTTTAATTTTGGGGAAAGGGGGGTGATTTGAATTTTTAGGTTTTTTTATTTATTTTTTTATTTTTTTATTTCTTTTATTTTTCTTTTACACTGTTATATAGGTCCCATAGGGACCTATATAAATCAGTCATCTGATTGCTTTAACATAAACTCCAATACACTTGTATTGGAGTTTATGAGGATTTACTACTTTCCTATGAAGCCCTATTGCTAACAAGGGCTCCATAGGAAATAGTAAGTGATAGCCTCATGCTGAATGAAAGGCTTAAGGCTATCCCTTACAGCGCTCCGATTCTCCCGATCACCACTAGGGGGAGCCGGAGAGCTGCCGAAAGTTTTACTTTCGGTTTTAGCGCGCGCAGATGCCGTGGTCAGGATTGACCACGGCATCTGCGGGGTTAATTGATTGCGATCGGCATCGCTGCCGGCCGCGATCATTAGCCGCGGGGGTCAGCTACAGGAAACAGCCGGACCCCCGCAGCGATCGCGCCAACAGAGGGCAGGAGCGGGCGCCATACTTAGGGATCGGACCCATGACGTACCCATACGTCATGGGTCCTTAAGGGGTTATGCACACCAAATGCCTGAAATAACTTCTTTATTAACTTCAACTTTTCTTGATATCTAACGCATGTGGAATAAAGTATCACAAAATGACGGTTCAACTGTTCAATCTTGTCATTCAACATAAAATGGTGGATATATTTCTCTATTCAGTATCTGTACTTTCACTTTAAGTTATTTAAGCACTTTATGATCTCTCTGAGAGGTATATCTGAGGCTTAACCAATAGTTTTACTTGCTTTATATGATCTGGTATGAGCAGTTCGCAGACTGTACGTAGTTTGTGTAGTTTGGATGCAATTTGGTATTTTCTATTTGGTCTATTCATTTGCTTGATGCATACTGATCATTTGGTGGAACTGCAAGTAAACACATATAACCGGTTCAGTATATAGCTCTAATCATACTATTAACAATAGGAACATCTAAAACTGTATTAAATACCCATTTTGGCCTCTTTGCTTCCATAAAACTGAACTCTTAGTGGAGTGAATGTTTGTTCAGCTTCTCTCCTCTGGTGTAATGAATTGGGGTAGCTCCTGCTAGGGGACTTTCCCAGACAGGCTGAGTGTGAGGCTGGCTGTGATAAGTTAAGACTCCTGGGCATTGACAACAGTTTACCCCTATACTTTCTGTTAATTCTGCTGTGTCATTGAGCTTATCTTACATTCATATAATGAATCTTAAAGGTATATTATCTTTTCTGCTTCTGTGAACACAATATATAACTGTTACGTGACATCCAAAAACATGAAGTCACAGTAAATAATTCTGCTTTTGTCTTTAACATGTAAACATATAAACTGTATTAAGGTTATTAGCAGGTCTGGCTGTATAAACATATAAGCCATATAAGCAACCTAGGACAGGTCTTAGCTGGCCAGCTACACTCCCATCAAAATTACCTATAATTCTATGTTCTCAGTAGTAGGACTTAAACATGAATTTGGGAAATTTTCCATCAGGTTCTCAACTCTCAAGTGTCTTTTATCACTCTCAAGTAGAACAACTCACTTCTGTATAGGACGTTCCAACTTGAGTGGAGTAGTGAGACGTTTTCCCTTTTTGACAAGTTTTGCGTCTCCTATTTGTAACACTCTTCTTACTAGTCTGTCTTCATCCTTTTGAACTTCTAGAACTTTGGCCAATTTCCATTGAATTCTAGGTAAATCTTCTTCTTTCACTAACACTGTCACCAAATTGGACATTTCTTCTGGGTGTTTGCCATTTACTTCTTAGCATCAGATTGGCTAAGTACACTTTTCTCCATCTATTCCAAAACTGCTCTGATAGATAGTGAACTCTTCGCCATCTGCTTTTGGCATATAAATCCTCCTTGGTGAACTTGCCAGGTGGTGGCTGTATGTAATCAGACTTAAGGTGAAGTAGATGGTTGAGAGTTAAAGGGTCCAAACTTGTTGGATCATTGATGTTATTAACTGTAAGTGGACTACTGTTAACAATAGACATTACTTCATAGAATAGGGTCCTAAGTGAAGCATCATCCATTCTTCTGGCGTTCTTTTTCAACACTGAACTTAACATATTTCTTACAGTTCTGATTTGTCTTTCCCAAACTCCTCCTGTATGGCTTGAATGTGGAGCATTCATATGAAAATCACACTGTTTCTCTAACAAATACTCAGTTACTTTTTTCTTATCAATCTCCTTTAGAGCTTTCTTAAATTCATTCTTTGCTCCGACAAAATTAGACCCTTGGTCAGATCTAAGCTCTCTGACAGTACATTTAATGGCTATGAAACATCTCAAAGCGTTGATGAATGCCTCAGTTGACATATCTCCTAACAGGTAAATTGCTCTGGAGTTTAGACATGTAAATATTAGTCCACATCTCTTGTACTCATTGCGGTTTTGTTTGGTGATGGGTTTACCAGTAAATCTGCCATTCTTTGCTCTTTGGTAGGTCTACGTGCCTTTCTACAGACTACGCATTTACTTATATACTTTGCTATAACTTTGCTTCCTTTCACTATCTAGTAACCACCTTCGCTGAAACAGCTTTGGGTAAAGTTTCTTCCTTGATGCAAGGATTTATTGTGATATTGATCAATAATCAATCTTGTGAAGGTAG
This sequence comes from Bufotes viridis, assembly GCA_033119425.1. Taxonomy (NCBI): domain Eukaryota; kingdom Metazoa; phylum Chordata; class Amphibia; order Anura; family Bufonidae; genus Bufotes; species Bufotes viridis. The sequence goes on from CM065594.1 coordinate 109,305,866, forward strand.
AGTTTTTGGGTAGAATTTCCAGATGCTTCACTCTGCTAGGTAACTATGCATTTTCCAGTCTCATTCCCACCTTCAGTATACCATCCTGCAGAACAAGATTAAGCATGTACAATAGGTGGTTGTTGGGAAGCCTTTTAGGTTCTTGACTAAGTCTCTTCAACTCTTCACTGTAGAATCCCTGTTGAATGAGTCTTATGACTGTTTCTTCAGCTTTCATTCTTTCTTCTACATTCAGTGGTTTCTTCTTTTTGATTCCTTTGCAAAACGTTGAATTGGAGCTACTACGTTTATGGCTGTATTCCATTTTGAACATCTGGCTAGTCTTTCAAGTATGTCATCTTGACACTTGGCAGCAGTGCTCAATGTTTGAACAATCTTTACTTCTGGATCACCCATAGACAATTCTGTATGACCTTTATTGGATATGATTTCCGTCCCCAAAGGAACTCTGGGCCTGTGAACCAGTTTGAATTCTTCAATTCTGTTACATTCAGTCCTCTTGAAGCATGATCTGCTGGGTTATGCTTTGTGTCAATGTGATGCAAATGTTCTGGATTTTGTTATTTCCTGAATTTTCTGAACTCTATTGGCGACAAAGATATTTAATCTTCAGTCTTCTTTGTTTATGTATCCTAGGACAACTTGTGAGTCTGTCCAAAGATATTCTTCATCTATTTTTAACTCCAATTCTTCTCTCAGGAACTTGCTTACTGATCCTGAAACAAGAGCTACTGTCAGTTCAAGTCATGGTATTGTCTGAATACTAGTAGGAGCAACTCTGCCCTTTCCCATTACCAGGGCACAGTGAATCTTCTCTTCTCCTATCACTCTGATGTAAGAGCACTGACTATAACCAAAACTACTGGCATCTGAAAAGTGATGAAGTTCTACTTTCTTGTACTTTTCGAAATCATGAGGTACAAAACATCTGGGCATCCGAACTTCTCTCAAATTTTGCAAGTCTCTTATCCAACTCTCCCACTTTGGCCTCAAATTTTTAGGTATGGGATCGTCCCATCCCAACTTCTGTCTGCAGAATTCTTGCAGTATTTATCTTGCTCTGAGGATTACTGGGGCCAAGAATCCCAATGGATCATATATAGAAGCCACTGTGGAAAGAATGGTACGTCTAGTTGCAACTTTCTCTTCAATAGATACTTCAAAGAAGAACTTGTCATTCTCTACATTCCATCCCAATCCGAGTACGTTCTGAACTGGAAGATGGATCATAATTCAGATCCACATTCTTCATTGTTGATGCACGTTCAGAGTCACTGATGGATTCCAGTACCTCTCTGTTGTTTGACATAAATTTGTGAAGGCGAAGGTTTCCTCTTGCGCATGACTCTTGGCTTTCTTTCACTAGTTTGATTGCAGATTCTGTGGACTCTAGACTTATGAGACCATCATCTACATAAAAGTATTTCTTGAGAAAATGTACTGCTGATGGGCATTCCTTTTCATTTTGATTAGCCAGGTACTTCATACCATAATTGGTGCCACCTGGAGACGATGCTGCTCAAAACAAGTGTACTTTCATTCTGTATTCTGCTGGCTCTGTATCTGTATCTGTATCTACATCCTCCCACCAAAGGAACCTCAGGAAGTCTCTATCTTCATTCTTCACATGAAACTGGTGGAACATCTTTTCAACGTCACACATGACTGCTACGGGATACTTTCTGAATCTACAGAGTACTCCAGGCAGAGTGTTTGTAAGATCTGGTCCTTTTAGTAGATGATTATTCAATGCAACACCATTGTACTTTGCTGAGCAATCAAATACTACTCTAATCTTATCTTCTGGTTTCTTTGAGTGGTAAACACCTTGATGTGGGATGTACCACACTTCTCCTTCTTTAGGTTGATTATTAACTTTTTCTGAATGTCCTTCTTCGAGGATGCCTTCCCTGATTTTCAAATAATCCTGCTTGAATTTGGGATCTCTTCCCATCTTGTTTTTCAAACATTTCAACCTTGCTAGGGCAAGATTTCAGTTTTTTCGCAGACGAGGTCGTTCTATAAAAGGGAAGGGCATTTCAAGATGACCTTGTTGATTCTGTTTAATACTTTCTTCTAGAGTGTGTACAAACTGTATGCCTTCTTGGGATATACTCTTTTCTTTAGAACTTATGTCTGCAAAGTCGGATTCAAGGATCTTGATTACCTTTGCTGGACTTACAGTTGGTAACTCTTGGACAGATATTCAATGACACAATCCTCTCACCTGTCTTGAGTTTTCAATCTGCTGTTTTCCTCCAACACCCCATCCTAGATCAGTTTGAACAGTGTAGGGTTCACCCTTTCCTCCTGTGATTACTTTTTGTAGTACCAAAGCTTCAGGACAATCGTAGCCTATCAACAGTCTAATACCAAACTCCTTGAGTGGGGACATTTCATAAGATATGACAGATAGGTGCTTCCATTCATTGGCTGTTCGCAATCTAGAGGTATATCGTTTTTTTTATAAGCTGGAGGTAGATCTAATGTCCAGTTTGAATGAAGTCCTCTAACTCTCAGTCCTTTGACCCTTTGACTGTTCACTAATGTGTCTCTCCCCAACATTGTGGTGAGTTTGAGCTTCACTAGTTCTGTAGCCACTTGCAATTTCCTGCAGATTTCTTGATCAATGAAGATGACGTCACTTTGGGCATCCAGTAGTGCATAGGCATATACCTTCTTGTTCCTCCTTTTAGGATTTGAAATGCACACTGGTACAACCATTGATGTGCCATTGCTTTCTCCTTCCCTCACTCTGCAAGAGAATACCGATACTTTATTTTCTTCCTCAGCATCTTTAGGTATTGAGGATTTATCGTTCTTTGGACGTTCTTCATGTAGTGGTATAGAATGGCGTCCTTTGCAAACGCTGCATGTGGCCTTTTTCTTACACTCCTTATTTACATGGCCTTTTCTTAGACATCCAAAACACAGTTGGCTATCAAGTACACATTTTTTCTTTTCATCTGGGGACTTCTCCTTCAATTGTTGGCACTTGTGTATGGAGTAGTTCTCTCCACAGAACATTCACTTGAAGGTAGTCTGAAGATTTGTCGGTTCTGTCTCTCTACTGATCCCAGTAGTGACTTTGAACTTGCTCTCGTAGTCGTCTAGACCTTTAGCTGCTGTGTTGGTTGCTCTTGCGCCTTTTATCTTTCTTGCAGGCCTTTCTTCTAAGGATTTTAAGACATAAGATGATATTACCGGAATACATGCTATTCGTGCTTCCTCATTGACGAATTCAGAGAACTCTTTAAAACTTGGGAAGTTCTTACCTAGATCTAACTGTTTAATTACATAGCGATACCATCTAGAAGCCACTTCTTCAGGTAGCTTAGCTAGCATCCTGTGATTTTCTAAATAGTTGTTCAGTACTTCTAGTCCTTGAACATGTTGGACGACATTGCTGCATGCTTGCAGGAAGTCACCATACTCTTGGAGTCTGAAGTGTTCTTTAGGACCTATTTCAGGCCAGTTATTCAATTTCTCTCTAAAAGCTCTTTTTACTAAGAAAGGATGACCATATCTTGCTATGCTTGTAGGCTTCTTCGTCTTTTCTATAGACGTTATCTTCAAGAACTTTCTTTGCTTCCCCTTCAACATATCTCTGAAGGTAGAATAACTTGTTGACTGGACTGAAGCAATGATGCTCAATGATCATTTCAAAACTTGCCTTCCACTCTATGAACTTCAGTACGTACCTTGGAAATATAGTAGGTCCCGGAATGGGAAGTTTAGCTAGGACTGTTCTCTGTTGTCTTGCTGGGACAATGGTTGTCACATTTTTTTGACAGTTGCAGTGACATCTAGGGATAGAATCACCCGGTTCTGTTTTTTCACTTAGTTCTGAATTAGGTGAATCCCTTTCTTAATCTTTTCCGATAGAGATAGATAGTAAATTCACACACCTTTTTCCTAACACTGTATTAGGCCTCTCTTTGTTTTCCTGAGCAGGAATGGATGGATAATGACTTATTTTCTCACTAAATACTGGAGATTTCAGCTTCCATTCAATGGCATTGTGCATCTTTTTTAGCTTCCATTTCGGCTATTCATAGACACTGCGCCTCGATGGCAGATTCCATCTCAATCTCTGGCTCTCTTGACAGCAAGTTGTTCAGCTAATTCCCTTTCTTTTGGCTGAAGTACTTGAGGACTCTGATATGTCTCTGGCACTTCTGCTAGCGAAGGAAGTCCTACTTGAGATTGTGGTTCCACCTAAAGATTTAGCATGGTATCTCATAAAAAGCTCGTTCATTCTACTTCTTGCTTTTACTTCATCATAGTCTGCTGCAGATGATAGTTCTCTCGTGAGCTTTAGTAAATAAAAGTTCCCTTTTATACTTTCAGCTTTCTACAAAGGTCTTTAATGTATTATTTCCACTTATCGTACATTCTGGCGAACTTTTTCTCTTTTAATGCTGCTTCTTGCTCCAAATTTTCCAGCATCTTTGGGTTTGTTTTTCTGGCATGCGATTAACTTCTTAGTTCATTTGTTTGGGCTATATTTGTTTGAGGCAAGACTAATGCTGCATCAGACTCTTCTACCTCAGACAGGTTACCTTGCTCTTCAACTTCCATCCTATCTTTGGTAACGGGATTAGCTTCCGGGATCGCCGTCTCCTGGGATAGACGGGCGCTATAGGCACATAAATCACAGTCCAGTCCACTCAAGTTTTATGCAACTGGCCTAAGCCAGTTTTATAGATGTTTGCAGGTCAAAATCTAAAACAAAAACAGTTCAAGAATAAATGAAATACCTGGCCGTCTGGCCGCTACGTCTAAACAAGAAGTAGTTCCTCACTACATGAGACTGAGCCTTGTGCCCAGCTTCTTTAACAAAACACACAGTTTGTTTTACTCACACCAGAGTTGTTCCCAGGAGCAGAGACCACAGCTAGTGCGCCGTCTGCCCTTTTATAGCTCACCCAGGTTCCAGGTGATTAGCCACAGTTACCCTGAATACCTGGAGTGGGTAATTGGAGCAGGGACCCACCCAACTCTCCCTGCTCCAAGCAGCCAGGCCCTTCTAACCAGGTTTTTTAACAAAACCCTTGCAATGGGAAAACCTAGTTTTCCTTGCTGTCAATTCCCTGGCTGCTTTTAGAACGTATAAGACAGGAACCTAGGTGAAATGTAGACTCCTTCTATCACTTTCCCCATGGTCCTGTCACACTTTGTATTCTCTAACAGTGGCATGGTACTAGGCTCAGACATTTTACTTTAAATGCTATAACAATCAATACAAATAATAAGAGGCCTTTCACTTTAAATGCAATACTGACAAATGCAGAAATAAATGACTTTCACTTTAAATGCAATAGCAATAAATGACTTTCACTTTAAATACTTTAGAGTCCGTGTACTACAACTGTCCTTTGTTTTACTTTAAAGTCTTTTATTCCTGAATAGAGATGAGCGAACTTTAAAAAAAAGTTCAGCGTTCGGGTTGTGGTAACTCGCGCATCCCGTTATGGGTTCCACTATCGCTGCATATGGAATCCATAAGGGGCGGCTTCCACCAACCCGAACTGTTGAACAGCCGAAGGACCTGGGGTGACGTCACCGTCATGTGATCCGTTCAGGGGGCGTGGCTCAGCACAGGATCAAATTCAGTGCTGAGCCACGCCCCCTGCACTGATCACATGACGGTGACGTCACCCCAGGTCCTTCGGCTGTTCAACAGTTCGGGTTGGTGGAAGCCGCCCCTTATGGATTCCATATGCGGCGATAGTGGAATCCATAACGGGATGCGCGAGTTACCACAACCCGAACGCCGAACGCCAAACTTTTATTTAAAGTTCGCTCATCTCTATTCCTGAACACGAAAATGTCTCTTTATGCCAAAGCCTATATGCAATGATAAGTAATAAAATGGAAAGCTCTGACCTTATTCTGAAGAGCAGGATACGGTGATCTGTAGGTTGCTGGAACATATGTTAGTCTTAAAGGAGACTTGTCTTTTCTTGATGTGATGCGATGCTTGCGCTGACTTGCGATGCTGTATCCTGACTTGCGACGCTCTGTGATGACTTGCAATGATTGCAATGTGCTGGCTTGGATACGCTGCTTGCGATGTTCTGTGCTGACTTGCGATGCGCTGGCTTGGATACTGTCACACCTGTGACTGATGTTAGAAGGTCTGAAAGACTCATTACACATGAGTGATCTTACAAACCTTTTTTCGTTTCACTTTGTCTGTGTGTTGCTGGACATGATCCTGCTCATGAGTGGATCATGTGACCTTTACCTTTTCCTATTTAGTCTGACTTTACCCATCACTCCTTGCTCTGGATAGCTTCATTTGGTTTTGGAAGAGCTGAAGTTTGGTTCTTGTTGAATTCCTGTTCATCCATCATCCTCAGAAGTAAAGTGTTCCGCTTGTTGTGTTCTGTATTTTTCCCCCCTGGTTGTTTACTAGGCCTCAGCAAGTCGCTGGTTCCTTCATCTTGGAAAGAACAGGTTGACTCTGCCCCGTCATTACCATTAGGGCATCCGAGGGTCTCCAGGGTTTTCTAGGTTCCTGTGTATGGGCATCTCTACCATCGAGAGGTGCCCATACGGATAGGAGTTAGGGCCAGGAGCAGGGTTTTATAGGTGGTGACCCGTTTCCTTCCCTAGCGGTGAGGCCTAGTGTCTTTCCCCTTCCTTCTTGTTGTCTTATTGATGTTCTCTTCTACTACATCCGTGACAGATATGCTGCTGCCGGCTTTGGGCCTAGTGGCAGGAAACTAGCTGGCTTCAGTACGTTGGCTCTTCTTGGGTAGCGGTGCGGGCACTCTAGCTCTGGACTTTAGCTTCCCACCATAAGTCTCTTTCTTTCTCTCTAGGTATCGCAGGAGGGTTAGCGCTCTCTCTCTGACTATCTTGCCTTTGCCGTTCTGCCACCTTAAGAGTTGGCTGCAGTTTGACTAGTGCACATGTTCTATGGCCTTTATGGTAGCTCCGCTGAGGTGTCTTTGCTTGCTCACTCAGGGAGAAGTTGCTGCACGGCGGTAAATGCTGGCGCTCCGCTGCTCTAATGCGCTCTTTACTGTGCAAGTTGAGGAGCGCTATCGCTTCGCCCTCTGAGGGTAATAGTTCCACTGTGGCAGGTGCAGCACAATGAAGTGCCCTCTGCACTGTGGCAATAGAAGAATTTTGGTATCTCTGACTCCTCTAGTCTAACCAGATTGTCTATTACTCTGTGATTCCTCTAGCGTCATTCTAAAGAGCGCACCAAATACTTGAAATAACTTCTTTATTGACTTCAACTTTTCTTCATATATAATGCTGCTGCCTCTGCAGCAGACAGTCCATGTACAAAACACGTGTGGAATAAAGTATCACAAAATGGCAGTTCAACTGTTCAATCTTGTCATTCAACATAAAATGGTGGATATATTTCTCTCTTCAGTATCTGTACTTTCACTTTAAGTTATTTAAGCACTTTATGATCTCTCTGAGAGGTATATCTGAGGTTTAACCAATAACTTTACTTGCTCTATATGATCTGGTATGAGCAGTTCGCAGACTGTACGTAGTTTGCGTAGTTTGGTCGCAATTTGGTATTTGCTATTTGGTCTATTCATTTGCTTATTGCATACTGTTCATTTGGTGGACCTGCAAGTAAACACATATAACTAGTTCAGTATATAGCTCTAATCACACTATTAACAATGGGAACATCTATAACTGTATTAAATACCTATTTTAGCCTCTTTGCATCCATAAAACTGAACTCTTAGTGGAGTAAATGTTTGTTCAGCTTCTTTCCTCTGGTGTAATGAATTCTAGCAGCTCCTGCTAGGGAATTTCCCATACAGGCTGAGTGTGAGCCTGGCTGTTATTGGCCAAGACTCCTGATCAGTGTGAGGTCGGCTGTGATTGGTTGAGACTCCTGGGCAGTGACAACAGTTTAACTCTATGCTTTCTGTTAGTGCTGCTGTGTCATTGAGCTTACCTTGCATTCATATAATGAATCTAAAAGGCATAACATTTTTTTGCTTCTGTGAACACAATATACAAGGGTCTTGCAGAAGTATTCACCCACCTTGAATTTTTTGGTATTTTGGTGCCTCAGAACCTGGAATTAACATGGATTGTTTGAGAATTTGCATCATTTAATTTACAGAACATGCCCACAACTTTGAAGATGTTTTTTTTTTTTTATTGTCAAGGAAACAACAAATAGGACAAAATAACAGAAAAAGTCAATGTGCATAACTATTCATCTCCCTAAAGTCAATACTTTGTAGAGCCACCTTTTGCAGCAATCACAGCTCCAAGTCGCTTTCGATAAGTCTCTATGAACTTGCCACATCTTACCACTGGGATTTTTGCCCATTCCTCCTTGCAAAACTGCTCCAGCTCCTTCAAGTTGGATGTTTGCGCTTGTGAACAGCAATCTTTAAGTCTGACTACAGATTTTCTATTGGATTGAGATCTGGGTTTGACTAGGCCATTCCAACACATTTACATGTTTCCCCTTAAACCACTCAAGTGTTGCTTTAGCAGTGTGTTTTGGGTCATTGTCCTGCTGAAAGGTGAACCTCCGTCCTAGCCTCCAATTACTCACAGAGTGGTACAGGTTTTGCTCAAGAATATCCCTGTATTTAGCACCATCCAGCTTTCCCTCAACTCTGACTCAGAACGTGCCTTTTTGTTTTTTGCTGAAAGTAATGGCTTTCTTCTGGCCACTTTGCCATAAAGCTCAACTCTATGGAGCGTACAGCTTTTTGTCGTCCTATGTACAGATACTCCTTACATGTACAGATAACTCTCTGATTAATGTCCTCCTTGCCCAATTCCATGAGTTTTGGTGGGTGGCCGTCTCTTGGCAGGTTTGCTGTTGTGCCATGTTCTTTCCATTTGGTTATGATAGATTAGATGGCGCTCCTGGGGATCATCAAAGATTTGGATATTTTTTTATAACCTAACCCTGACTTGTACTTCTCAACAATATTGTCCCTTACTTGTTTGGAGAGTTCCTTGGTCTTCATGGCAGTGTGGTTAGTGATGCCTCTTTCTTAGGTGCCTATAGTCACCTATAGGCCAGTAAGCCTGACATCAATAGGGGGGAAATTAATGGACACCATACTCAAGGAGAGGATTGTGGAACATCTAAAAACACATGGGTTGATTGATAAAAAACAGCATGGGTTTACTTCAGGGAGATCATGTCAAACTAATCTTATTGACTTTTTTGATTGGGTGACTAAAATAATAGATGGCGGAGGTGCAGTAGACAATGCTTATCTTGACTTTAGTAAGGCTTTTGATACTGTCCCACATAGAAGGCTTATCAATAAACTGCAGTCTTTGAGCTTGGGCTCACATATTGTTGAATGGATTAGGCAGTGGCTAAAGGACAGAAAACAGAGGGTTGTAGTCAATGGAGTATATTCAGACCATGGTATTGTTACCAGTGGGGTACCTCAGGGATCTGTTCTGGGACCAATATTGTTTAATATCTTTATCAGCGAAAATTGCAGAAGGTCTCAATGGTAAGGTGTGTCTTTTTGCTGATGACACAAAGATTTGTAACAGGGTTGATGTTCCTGAAGGGATATACCAAATGGAAAAGGATTTTGGAAAACTAGAGGAATGGTCAACTAACCTTAATATCTGAGGAAAGGGATTTAGGGATCATTGTATCAGATGACCTAAAGGTGGGCAGACAATGTCATAGAGCAGCAGGAAATGCCAGCAGAATGCTTGGGTGTATAGGGAGAGGCATTAACAGTAGAAAGAGGGAGGTGCTCGTGCCACTCTACAGAGCACTTGTGAGACCTCATTTGGAGTATTATGTGCAGTACTGGAGACCATATCTACAGAAGGATATTGAAACTTTGGAGAGAGTTCAGAGAAGAGCTATTAAACTAGTACATGGATTGCAGGACAAAACTTACCAGGAAAGGTTAAAGGACCTTAGCATGTATAGCTTGGAAGTAAGAAGAGACAGAGTGGACATGATAGAAACTTGGAAATACAAAAAGGGAATCAACACAGTAAAAGAGGAGAGAATATTTAAAAGAAGAAAAACTGCTACAATAGGACATTGTTTTAAATTAGAGGGGCAAAGGTTTAAAAGTAATATCAGGAAGTATTACTTTACTGAGAGAGTAGTGGACGCCAGGAATAGCCTTCCTGCAGAAGTGGTAACTGCAAATACAGTGAAGGAGTTAAAGCATGCATGGGATGGGCATAAGGCCATCCTTTATATAAGATAGGGCCAGGGGCTATTCATAGTATTCAGTATATTGGGCAGACGAGATGGGCCAAATGGTTCTTATCTTTCCGATACAATTCAGATTAACAAAACATTGAACTTAAGGCTGTAATGTAACAAAACACGAAAAAAGTCAAGGGGGTGAATACTTTTGCAAGGCATTGTATAACTGTTACATCCAAAACATGAAGTCACAGTAAATAATAAAAATCTTCTTTTGTCTTTAACATGTAAACATATGAACAGTATTAAGGTTATTAGCAGGTCTAGCTGTATAAACATATAAGCCATATTAGCAACCTAAGATAGGTCTTAGCTGGCCAGCTACATAGGATACTCTCATACAGATCAGTACTGAGACCACCATCAATCCTGGTCAAGTATCCAGCCCCTTTGGCTGTGAAACAACCCCATCTCATCAGGCTTCCTCCACCAAACAGTTCCTTCAAGTTCTCAATCCTTTAGCCCCCTTTTCTCTTGTTTTTTCCAGACCCATATGCATCTATCAGAGCCCAGTTTATTGACTTTCGTCTCATCACTACAAATCACCTGTTTCCAATCTTCTACTGTCCACTGTTCGTTTTTTTTTTGCAATCTCAAGCCGAAGCTTCTTATGATGATATTGAAGTCGAGGCTACTTCACCATTTTTGGTCCACCATTCCAGACTTATGTAATGTGCGTTGCACGGTGCTTGCATGGATGTTTGTGATCTCACTATTACGAAGCATAAGAGCCACCTCCACTGCCATGTTTGTTGCATCAGAACTGACAGAGCTTGTGATGAGCCGACTTGTTGACTCCGATATTTTGCCTGGAGGTCCACCTTTTGGCTTTGGAATGGATAGACAGACTTCATTTTGTATTCTTCCAACTGTCATGGCCTTCACATGATACAGTTTGGCAATTTTCTTGTTGGAGATACCGCTATCGTTGAGCTGATGGTGCTGTTTATCATTCATGGAAAATCTTCATGGCTGCTCCTGGATTTGAACCAGTGATCTTTTGCTTGGGAATGAACCAAATAACACACTGAACTTTTAGGACATGTGAGAACAGGTTGTAATTTGTAGTATACAAGATGGAAAAGATTGTTTCACCACCAGGAGCAAAACAGTAACAATGCAGTTACATGACAAGAATCTGCATAACTAATCATATGCTAAATAGTTCCAAGTCGAATTTATGTATGAGATAGCCAAGATTATTGTCCCTTTAAGCACATAAGCAAAGATAAATATGTTTCTCTGTTAATTTTTACTCAATTGAAGAAATGGTTCAATGACAATGAAGTAGAGGTGCTGGATTGGCTCCCACAATCCTCAGTCCTCAACCCAATCGAACACTTGTCAGTAGAATCGAAGAAAAAGATGTATTGGTACTCAAGTGAGTCGACCAGTATACACCAACATTGGGAACAGATTTCAGTTGAGAAATGCTTGAATCTGATCGAGAGCTCTCCCAGAAGAATTCAGGCAGTGTTGAAAGCCAAGGTGGATTTTCAAAATACTATCAAAATAATACAAATTCAAATTTAGAATTTTAGGAGAAAAAGAATGCAGTTACATGACAAAAATCTGCAAAACTAATTATATGCTAAATAGCTGCAAGACCAATTTAGATATGAGATAGCCACGTAGACTGTCTATAAAAAGATGGTAGTCTCATGTTCAAAGCTGTAGTGGATGGTGAGATATCGAGCCTGAAAGTCAAAAGTTTAAAACATTGAACCTAGGGCAACATAACTAGTCACTGAGTCATCATGCCACATTCCTAAACCCATGCCGATATGGAGTTATAATGCCCCATTCAACTCACTTGAACTTTCAGAAATCCATGTGCTTGCTGCTGGAACAACCCTATTCAGATAAATGGAAGTGATTTTTATCCTGGGGCTACGCAGCAATCTGGGGTATGACAGCTGTTGTGTGACCAAGGATCACAATGTAGCGATGCAGCCATAGATATGAATGGGGTTGCAGTATGACTTACAAGTTGCCACGACCAGCAAATTGCAAGTAAATCCATCAGAGTTGTTTTTTTGTTTGTAATTCTGGGATGTAGATGTGGCAACCTGTAAGTTGTGCTGCGACCCCTGCAATGTTTGGTCACGTGATAGCTGTCACACCCAAGATCGCTGTGTAGCCCAAGCCTAAGTCTGTGTATGTAGAAAATCTGTCTGAATGTACCCTATGGTTATTTTCAAAGATGTACCCCTGAAGAGTATATCTTGGGCCCTATATAGATTAGATTATTGATGGCTAAACCTGGGATCGTCAAAAATCTAATATGCATGGGCTGCTCCTGACACAGATGGAGTCTGGAAAGATAATGACAGAGTGCGTTGAATTTCATTGTCCGATCCTTTTGTTCTCTCTGTCTGGCAAGGGAGGATTGGGAACTTAAAGTGGCCCTGAAAAAAAAAACTAAAAGTGTCCCCATGTTGTAGGTGGGAAAATTGATAGAAGACGGCAACATAAGTAGGCAGGTTCTGCAATACCATATTGAAGCAAAAAATACCACCCCAGCAGAATCAAATGTCACATTGCAGCACAAAATACTGTTGTCCTCTCCACAGTATTCATCTGTATCACTATTATGAGGACGGTAATATAGTTAAGTTCATGAGGGCAACTGCGGCCTTTGGGCATCAGAACATTCTGTACCTGGCCTGTGTCCATCATGAGGGCTTGAGCAGCCCCCTGGGCATCGGCCCACTGGGAAATTTCCTTGTAGGGTCTATGGCCAATCTACCCCTGCTGTCTGGCAGCAGGTTTTTCATCTTTCCTATTTCAAACACACACCAAACTGACATACATAAACTACAAATGCATATATGTGAATGAGTCAGGAGAGATAGCTGTCATCCAAACCTGAATTAGTCTGACAGCTATTGAAACTGTATGGGCATCTTTAGAAAAGTTTCAAACATTTTACCCACAAAAGGCCTTAAACTTACGTGCCTGCAGTTTTCTGGTTCACTTTTTTAATTTTATCTGTTAGTTCCACATTTTGTTGTAGTTCAGTCTTGTGGAACATAGCCTGTCATTATAGAAGACTTAAAAGCTATGAACACCTTCGGAGGCAACTTTTCAAATTTTTGCATTCTACTAGTTTTGGGCCAAAAATAATTTTTGCATTTGGTTTTTATGAAAAATGTTCAGCTCTTTTTGTGGTACAGGGGTTAAATTTCAGTAGGTCTGCAGACTGTGCTGTCTGTTTTCTCAGATGACTGCTCATGTAGTGCTCTTATCTCTGATCTCCTGACCTCATAAACATTAATTATAGCTAAACTGTTACCAGATTTATAAGAATGAGGTTTTAGGACAGGAGATCAGAGATAATAGCTCTACATGAGAATTATCTAATATGACTCAGAATAAAAAGGAAGTGACAGTCTGCAAATAGACTGAAATGTAACCCTTGTATAACAAAAATTGCTGACATTTTTTATAAATACAAATTGCATAAATATCTTAGCCCAAAATTGGTAAAATGCAATTACAAAAAAATTGTAAAAAGTTGTCCATACTCTTTAAGACCTTAAAGACAGATAATTATTTTTAATACTTAAAGGGGTTGTCTCATCTAGACATTAATAGCATATTGATAGAATATGCCATAAATGTCCAACAAGTGTCGGTCCACCTCTGGGACCTGTCCCTATCTGAAGAACAAGGCCTCACCGTGAATGGTGAGATGGCTGTGCATTTGCAGTATCCTCTCTATTCACTGCTATGAGACTCCAAAAATAGCAAATAGTGAGTGGGCTCTGTCATTTTCAGTAAGTCGATAGCAATGAATGGAGAGGACACTGCACATGAACGGCCATCTCTCCATTCACTGCGGCGCCCTGTAGATCCCAGAGGTGGACCCACACCTATCAGACATTTATGGCATATCCTATCAATATGCCATAAATGTCTAGATAGAATAACCCCTTTAAGTATTAGAATAATGATATGTCTATCAGAGTATTTAGCTCCCTCAGAACACTGAGATGTTTGGAACCAGTGACTTGTACTTCATCCTCGGTTAGAGACCAATGAAATTGAATGTTTTTCTCCCCCATTTAATTTTTCTTTGTAATTATAGTAAAGAAGTAGTGCCTTTTTATATATTTTACGTGGTAACACGTTTTCACTTTGTAAAGACAGTATTTAGCGCTGTATACCACAATAATGTGGGATCACTCGATGTTTTTGCTGTGTGAAGATGCTGTATGGATATATTATAAATATGTACTCTGATCCTGACCTAGATGTTCTGTCTTTACAGTATGTTGCTTTTTTACAGTAACACTGGTAACTAAATCTGTTTTGCATTGATTTGTACTAAATGCAACCTATGCAGATGATCACACACTCCATTTTATTCCATATGAACAAGGTACAGGATACCCATGGAAGACGTTTCCACGTATCCTGCAGCAACAGTTCTCCAGGAGTATGTGCTACTTACAGTAGCTAGTGGTAGCCACATCACTGCTGATGTATAGTTTTCCTGTATTTAAGAGCATCTTTAGTAGAACCACCTAAAGAACATAACACAAATAGTTTACATGGAAAAGATCCCAGTATTAAAGGGAATATGTCAGCTCCAACAACAGCTGGAGTACCAGAGGTCTCTTTACACGGGACGATATTACAGCAGATTGTCGGGAAGAAATTGTTCCTTCCCGACAATCTGCTGATCATTAGCAGAGGAGACAGATGCATTTACATGCAGCCATCTCCTCTAGAGTATGTGGAGGGGCGATCGCTAATGCCATCGCTCTTCCCCATACTCACTCATTGTTTGCCGGCAGGAGATCGTGTTTACATGACACTATCTGCTACTGGTAAATTATTATTTTTGCATGCGCACAGATGATCGGATTAGTAGTTGGCGGTACATTTACACCGCCCAATTATCGTTAATGAGCGTTACTATAAATGCTTGTTAGTGATAATCTTTGCGTTTCCCGCCCCGTGTGAAAGGCCCTTTATATGTTTATTAGTGCAACCATGCACATGCATTGTACTGCAAATTGCAGCTGATGTATGATGCATAATCTACATCACAATTCCACAATATTTCTATTGAACACAATATGGAGCACAATAGTGTGGGCGCTACTACTATTTGACCTACTCTTCTTTATTGGTACAACAGTGGGGAATAATGCTATGGTGACTTTAGTATTGGGACAATCTGCTGGGAGTATCACTAGTTAATCGATTCAGTAGCATCACTGGAATCACTGATACTCAGGCTAAAATTGCAGGATTGTCTTAATGTTAAACTAGCACTGAATGGCCAAATGCGAAAATTTAAATAAGAAACATTTTATTTTTCTGATTAAATGATATTCTAGGCAAAAGCTGAAATACACATATTGCTTTTGCTGAAGAAACATGAATCACCAGCAAGTAACAAGGCAAGAAAATAGGTACTCAACCATAGATGACTGGAACAGGGTGGTGATGGTAGTCAGGTGATGGAACAAACTGATGATGGTAGTCAGGTGATGATACATAGGTCATACAAAACCAAAACTCCAGGCAGCACCCCAGGTATGATCCTTTATCATACCCAATACAAAGTTTTTTAGCTCAGTATGAGCCTTTTCCAAACATCATTTTTATGGATCATGGTGATGATATGGTGAACACATGATTGAACAAGCAGACAATAACTGACCCTATCTTTCCATTAAACTTTCCCAAGATATGTCCCTAAATGATGACCCTAATGACCCTAACACCAGACATCAATGACCCTCACTGTCCCCAAAGATATCCCTAATGGAAACCCTAATCTGTAAAACTGACTTTAACATGAAAAACAAGAGGACAGTAGGAGAAAACTCAGCTAAGCAGACCTAAACACCAGTGACCAGACAAGGAACAGCTACCCACAGGGTAAAAACATAAAGTACAAGAATATAGAACTGGAACTAAAACAAACCACTGGAATCAAATGCCCACTGCTCTAGGAACTTATAGGACTGGATATAATAGAGGCTTTCTGGATGAAATACACATAGCATATGCTAACCTTACTGATGGCACAGCTGTCAGACAGATGCCCAGCAGCTACCCTAAGGGTGCGACCACACAGTCAGGTTTCTGCATGTTGTTCTGAAAGCCAAAACCAGGAGTGAATTTAAAACAGAAAACAGAAGCTATATCTAGGGGCGTAGCTAAAGGATCATGGGCCCTGGTGCAAAAGTTCAGCTTAGGCCTCCCTTCCCTCAGTGCTTTGTGGCCAAGGGCAGGGAAGCACATAGCCTTCGTGCTGCCTGAGGCCAGAATTGAAACAGCAACAAACCCCCCCCCCCCCTTCCCATGCCAAATTCTTGACCTAACCCCTTCCCTCCAGCCAGAGGTGTAATTTTACCTTCATGCACTTTCTATAATACCAGTGTCTTCTTATGTAGCACTAGGTTCTTTGGGTCCCCTCAGGCTCCTGGGCCTGGTAGCGTCTGCTACCTCTGCACCCCCTATAGCTATGCCCCTGGCTATATCCATCCTTTATACTTTCTCACCTTTATGATCAACTCCTGATTTTGCCTTCCAAAACTGTATTCAGAAACCTGACATGGTTATGTATGGACATATCCTACCAACAAACTAATGTGTAGGAGGTGAAACAACAGGAGAACTTGTGCTGTTCATAACAGGATCCAAAGGTGTCTTCAGGCAAGCCACTCCTGCTTGTATTCTGTATGCCTCGCATCGTCTCATTATAAATACTTTAGGTATCTGCATAGTGAGTAATTTTCTATACAGATTCCTAGGCCTCTCGTGAGAACCACTGTCCAGGACCTGGGAATACAGACAGGCTGCAGATGGGTAGGCACCCATGGAGTAAGACTAGGATAGGATTTTCAGCTTTTTCCTGGAATTTCACTTTAATAAAAACTGTGAGTGTGGCTGCAGCCACATGCCCCTACTGGGGAAACCATTTTGCTGGATTTAAAAGCCTTGTTGGCCTTGGAGGGCAGGGAAGCGGAGAGGCATAAGGAACGCAGTGTTAAAAAACGTATTGTGAAATGGCGCAATTTTTTGCTCCACTTTCTCTCCCAGGAAGAATTAGATAGAGTAATCAGACCCTTTTCGCTGACCCAGTGGTATCTAACAGAACAATTGAAGAACTCACTAGGTAGGCTGCAGTTACGTTCATGAGCTAGTGTCTATGGGATGTGAATTGACTCGTCATCGAGGTGTTCCCTCTTTGTCTGACCCGTTTATTTCTGAACATGTCTTGCTATGCATTGTTGGCAGAAAGTTATAAATGTTATACCTGCTATGAAGGTTGTTTTGTCTATGTTATATGATAACGTCTATGGTGCGCAATTCTATGACAACATTTTCTTGTCTGTGCATGTAGACGTATGTATAAAATATTCGAACGTAATAAAATTTTGGTGAAAAAAACAAAACTGTGAGTGAATAAAATGTACATTTATTATTTCAGATGTATATCTATTAATAAATACTCATCTTTTATTCCAGGATAGAGAGCTGAGACCAGAAGAGATTGAAGGTAAGCGTCTTAAAGGGGTTGTCCGAGTTACAGATATTGATGACATATCAGGACAAGTCATCAATATCAGTTTGGTGCGGATTGCTGTTCGAGGCAGATGTGGCACCAGAAAGTATACAGTGTATGGAGATGGAAGCACACAGCTCTGTACACCATGTAGTGGCTATGCAACATAACTCCACTTTTAATGGGTTTTCGGGTAATTATTATATTTTATGTAATGCCCCCAGCTTGCCTCCTGAAAAAGAAGATTCATACTTACCTGCCCCATGCCGCTCCAGTCCTCTGCTGTCTCCATCTCCGTTTCCCAGCACTGTTTACATGCAGCTGGCCATGGGCATGGTCGCATGCACTGCTTTAGCCAATTAGTAGCTTATCGGTAATTTGCCCACAAGCAACATGTCACCACTGAAGCCAGTCATTGCCTGGAGAAGTGCATGTGCAGGGATGCACCTAGCCTTTCTGCTGCCTGAGGCAAAAACTAAAACACCCCGTCCCCCCAATGCAAATTTCTTAACCTAACCCTCTTGCCACAATGAAAGCACTCGTTGCCCATGGCCCTTCCGCTGCCCCCTTCTTTCCCCTACTTGGTGCTGCCCCTACCTGGCGATCGCCTCACCTGTCCTCATTGGTGGTGCACCCCTGTGCATGTGACCATGCCCATGGCCAGCTGGATATAAACAGTGTGGGGATTGGAAGATGGAGACAGCGGAGGAGGGGAGGGTGTGGATGATCTGTTGTGCTTTCTGTATCCTTCTGCAAGAGGATAGAAAATGTCCTATACTTGGCTGAAAAATGTAGACACGGACCTATTGATGTCAATGGGTCCACAAAAAATGCTGATACAACATGGACAGTATACTGTGGTGAAGTGCAAGGTTGAAGTGTGGTGGTTCCCCTACAGGTTCCCTTGGCCCCAGGTGAGGCTAGCTGTGATTAATCACTGAGGGATAAATGAATTGTCAGTGTGTGAGAGTTGAGGAATTGAAAAGGAAGCCTGCAGAGGCTCTGTGTGGTCCCAGCCAGGAGCGGCTGAGTAAAGCCTGAGTTTTGGGGGGGCCCCAGTAACGCCTTAAGGAAAAGAGGTGTTGTACAGTCAGAGTCAGAAGGACCGCTGGACCATATCCTCCCCAAAGTACTTTGTTGTCACAATCAGTAGGACTGGTGGTCTCAGACCCCAATGGGTTGCATTGGTCACAGCTAGGAAGATGTCTGACCGCATGGCTGAGTGAAGCCGAATACCTAGAGGTGAGTTAGGGAAAACCTCTGTATAGTGAGTGCCTAGCCGGGCAAGGATTTAGTGTTGATGTAACATGTTGTAATGTGAAGCTGCGACCTCATCGTGCCAAGTGATGCCAAACTTGGAAGTTTGATGTGCTGTGTGACAAATAAAGCATTGTTTGAGCTTGAAAATCCCCTTGTTTGATAAGAAGTCTGCCATCGCCGCCCCAGGCAGAAAGAGCGATCCTTTACAATACGTATTTTCCGGATCTGCAATTTGCAGACTGGAAAATACATACAGTCGTGTGCATGAGGCCTAATCAGAGGAGAGCTGCAGCATGCCACCTCCGGAAAATAGACAGTGTACAGAGCCATGGTCTTTGTGTCCGATCATGCAGCTGAAAATTTTTGGCAAGCCTTGCTCTCCATTCATACACTGGACATTCATATAGTAATACCTAAAATTGCAAACATGTAAAACTTCAGAAGAGTATAATATTAGTTTTTATGTGGAACCGGTGTCCCTTTTGTGCATTTAACAGGAAATTTAGGCTAAGATACCTTTAACTATCCCAATGATGCTGGATCCTACAGATAAAACACATACACAGACCCAGACACTCCATGCCTGAAGTGATCACCCCGCACAGGGCCTGTAATTTCAGAGAAGAGCGGTCATTGAAAGGATTGCTTAGCATTGTAAACATTAGGGACAACCCAGAAATAGCTGTAGATTACATGTGCTTTTACCCAAATGCATGTTATTTTCAAATGCAATAGATATATTCCAGAATGGTCTACTTTACACATTGCATTATACAGTATGTTCTGTTCAGTTAGTGACGTTCTCATCATATGTACTTCTCTTTTGTGCCTAAATGTACTAATTACAGCTGATTATCTCCTCAGAGCTGAGAGAAGCCTTCAAGGAGTTTGATCGTGACAAGGATGGCTTCATTGGATACAAGGAGTTGGGCGAGTGCATGAGAACCATGGGATTTATGCCTACTGAAATGGAGCTCATTGAACTCTCCCAGAAAATCAGTTAGTGTCCATAATGTGTGCAGAGGACTGTTACAGCAGGATACTTACTGTGAATGTATCAGTCGTACTTTTTAATACATGAAATTCGGCTAGGGAAAGTGTTGTCTTCCTTTTCTTGCCCTTCATCTCTGACTACAGGCTCTTTGTAAATGTTCAGAAACCTCCTAAGTCTTCACAGAAATTGTCTAGTATAAAACGGCAAATGCCAGACAGGAAAGAGGGTGAGGAGGGAGATGTAGCTGCAGTGCCTCTACTTCACTAATTTCAGCATGAGGAGGAATGGAAAGGGGGGAAACATCTGATTGGTCAGAGCACAAAGCACAGCGGTGACATCACACCTGGAGGAGCCTACTCATTTAGCAGGCATGTATATAGCATATTTAGGGAAAGAAATAGATCCAAATTATAGGAGTGGGATTTTTTTTTGTAAAAATAAATACAATTATTCCTTCTTCCTCTAGAGTTTCTATTCCAGTATATATACCTTACTGATTATCTTGTCCCCCATCATTGGCATGTCGCTTCCACCACTGTTCACTGGTATTCTTCAGAGCACGATGACATTTCCATTTGGCAACATATCATGTGACTGAGGTGGCAATCACTGGCCACAATGGTGCCATCACTAAACATGTTCAAATGTGGTAGACAAGGTGTGGCGGAGGATGTAGGACACCAGTGGTAGAGAAAAGTCAGTAAAAAGCATTTTTGTTTTAGGCCCCCTATTTTTTAAAGACTATTTATCCCCTATCCACAAGAGAAGGTATGGTTCTGACCAGCAGGGCTCTGACCGCTGGGGCCCCCACCGAACACAAGAACAGGACACATGCTCCCCATTTTCATGGAGCAACAGACACACATGCATGTCCGCCATTCCACTTAGTTCTATGGGGCTGCCGGAGATAGCCAAATAGAAGTGCTCTGGGAGAGCTGAATGGAGCTGCGGTGCATATGCGTTGCCATCAGTCTATACCAGTGATGGCGAACCTTATAGAGACCAAGTGCCCAAAGTGCAACCCAAAACCCACCAATTTATCACAAAATGCCAACACGGCAATTTAACCTGAATACTACAGTCCAATATAGTATATCTTCCATGAACTTTATCATTTAGCTATAATAGTCTGCCTACATTCAATGCACCGCCTGTGCCGTTCATAGTGCGCTCTGCGGGAAAAGACATATTGGTACACTATAGACTTTTTCCAGGGTGCGGGTGCCCACAGAGAGGGCTCTGAGTGCCGCCTCTGGCACCCGTGCCATAGGTTCGCCACCACTGGTCTATCGGGCCCCCATTCTCATGATCGACATGGGCCCCAGCGGTCAAACCCCTGCCAATCAGACTCTTATCCTTTACCTATGGATAGGTGATAGGTTGTTTTAAAGAGACAAGCCCTTTAATGTTGGAATGGGGCAAAGCTGCAATACCGAACACGGCCACTAATAAAAGTATGGCACTCTGCAATATGGGACAATGTAAACAAATGAAGAGACTGCATCACTCACCCATATGTAATACCGTTTGTACTAAATTGTTCTTTTGCCCTCAGCAGGGGGTAAGGTTGACTTTGAAGACTTTGTAGAGCTGATGGGACCAAAACTTCTTGCAGAAACAGCTGACATGATTGGTGTGAAGGAACTGAGAGATGCTTTTAAAGAGGTATTATATGAAGATGATGAACATGGATGGGTATGGAAGGATATTAACTAATAAAAGCCAAGGTAATACATAAGAGATTGTCCCTTCAGAGACATTAACTTTTGGTTTGGAGCAACGGCCAAAAGGGTAATTTTTCCAGGGGACACTGCAGAGGAAATGTAGTATTATATGCTGACCATTCAGATACTTTACATGGACAGCTCAAGAAAGCCACAGCAAGATCTGCTCTTGGAGGGTGGCTCTCTGTTCTGGCTCCTAGATGGAAATACTCTGTATGACATCTTTGAAGGGGTTGTCCCATCCAGGACTTTCATTGCCGAGATGGGAATAACCACAATAATTGCCAGCCAGGGGGAGATGGAGTTATGGATATGGCCAAGCAGCTGCTGCTACACTGTTTCCGTATCTCCCATTGCAGGATGAAAAGATGCTACACAAACTGCATAGCTTGTGTGTGCTATGCCGTTCACACAACTCTCATTCACTGGAAACAGAGGGGCACCTGCTGCTCAGCCGTATCCATAACTCTGTTAAAGATGCCTTCAATCGGGGCAAATTACGTTTGCTCTACTGCTCCAAATCATTTATTACAGGAAGTTAAGCAGTTTTTATATCATCAGAGAGGGCGTTCCTCTACTGAGGCTCATGCCATTGTTTCATTGGCTAGAATACAAATAAAAGAAAAGAGATAACACTTGGCATCTGCGCATTATGCATTATTTTACTAACTTTGGTATGCAAACTATGTAAAAATCTAAGTGCAAGCTCCATATTGTAATGGCTTCAAATTACCATCAGCACAGTATACGTCATATATGACACATCAGGAAGGTGAAGTCTGTGTGCTTGTGTCCCAACTTGAGTGAATAAGATGTTGTCTGAGAGCTGGAGGATCTTAGTTGATCAAAAATGATATCCACATCTCTATCAACTCCAACTCCCCCTGGCCATTACTTACTGTGGTTATTCACATCTCGGTCATAAAAAGCCAACATAGGACAACCTGATTAATCATTCATAGGGCAGATGGTGAGTGGTTATCTTCATGAAAGCAGACAATTTTCCTTAGTGAAAACCTAAGAGGGGAATGAAAGGGACACAAGGAAGGGAGTGTGGTTGGTAGTTTGTAGGAACCTATTGATAAGAAGAAAGCCAATGTCTCAGTTTCCCTGTATCTCAAACCCATTAATACCCTGTGAAGGCACTGGTCCAGAACCTCCTGGTCAGTGACAAATAGCCCTCCATTCTTATAATATAGTATAATACAGTACCATGACTAATTCAGTCATAGAGTATCTCTCATAGCCAAAATAAAAAACTCAGGATAGTCAAATGTGAACCAGTCTCTCCTTAGTAGCCCATTTTAGTTTTTCATTTCTTGTAACAAACATTAACATACATAACATACATTTCTACCAAAACCAGTTTGATTCAAATGGTGATGGCAAGATCAGCACACGGGAACTGCGGGAGGCTATGAAGAAACTCCTTGGTCAGCAACTTGGTCCCTGTGAAGTTGATGAAATCCTGAAAGATGTGGATGTCAATGGGGATGGACTTGTAGATTTTGAAGGTAGGATGATTAGTTAACTTATTCTTAAGAAACGTTATAATAGACAGATGCTATTGTGTGACACTTGTGGTACAATATTTGGTATATCAAAACTAATAAATTTGATCTGTCATATAAATTGATTAAGGACTGAGCCAATTTTAATTTTGTTTCTCCCTGCCTTCCAATGGCAATAACACATTTTACTTTTCTGCTCACGTAGCTGTATGATAGCTTATTTTGTGCAGGACAAGTTATATTTTTTAATGGACCCATTTAATTTTATTGGTACCTTTTGGGTACATACCACTAACCAGGCACCAGGTGTCAGACCCGGATAGGTTATCAGTATTTTACCATTTCACAATGCCCTAGACACCATAGAAATCGATTGGAGCCCCACGATGATCAGCGGATAGAGAGACGCCATCTAATTACTCATAAAAGGTCCTCTTTAAGACTATGGTACTTAGGACCTGTTATCTTTTACTGTAAAATTTGGACTGGCTCACCAGAGGATCTTCTGATGGGCCCAGGCTCTGATATCATAATAGGTCCTAAAGATCCAGGAGAAAAAAAACATTAGGCTGCCTTTGAAGCCAATCACCTGCCATTAGGGTCCATTTCTGTGATTCAAAACACATTAAACTTTATTAATTATATAGGAGTTGGGCCTCGAGAATAATTTTCTCTAGTGGGTCCCAGGAACCTCAGTCCGACACAGACTATTGGGGTTATTTACTAAATGAAATACGGCAGTTTTCTACTGTATATCTGTCGTAGATTGCAGTGCAAAGGTTATTTGTACTGCAATCTGTGACTATTCCCTGCTCATGCCAGGTCTAAAAAGGGGGCGTAGTGTGGGTGGGAAAGGGAACAGGCCAGCAGGCCCGTCTCATTTATTGTTTTCTATGCCTGTTTTAGGCGTAGAAAATGGTCTAAATTTAAGCCAGCAAGGAAGCTGTCTTACATTTAGACCGGCACTGGATGCGCCGAAGTTATGTAGAGGCAGGTCCCTCTATATAACTTGGGTGGATCCACCGCCATCGCAAGGGGTTGTTAAGGCTGGCATCTAAAATGCCAGTCTTAATAAATGACCCCCTATGTTCATTCTACTTCTCTATAGTCCCAATACAAATCAATTAGATCTTTTGAGATTTATTGAGGTCCCTTTGAAAACAGACCTACCATAGCTATGATGACAATTTTATTAATGAAAGGCATGATGCCAGTGTGTATTATTTTGTTTTAGCTATACATCAATTCTGTTCTGTTTTTTTCTGGTCTTTCATGTGATCTTCTTCATTTACAGAGTTTGTACATATGATGTCTCGCTGAAAAGCTGAAGTGAAATTTGGCGTAGTCCCATAGAAGAGGTTGTGTGTTTGACCTTCACTATACCAAATAAATGTATATTATTGTACTGAATTGTGTATGTCTTATTTCACAATAGTGACCGGTTCTTGTAAAGCTTGGCGGTCACAAGAGTGAAGTTTAATCTTCATGGTGCTACTATGAGTTCTTGAACTACTTTCCCTCAGGACGGGTGACAGAAGACAAAGGAAAGACAGCATTAATTCAGAGCCACCAGCCGGGTTGTACCTGGTGTCCTCACAACCTTGTTTGCAATTCTTCTAGAGATGGGAGTCCTGCATAAATTCTGGAAAATGGATTGGACCAATTAGGGATGGCACACTCTCTCACATGGCCTTGATAGTCTACTCAAATGTAGACAACTTCATCAGGAGTTAGATGAGGTAACGTGTACCCCATGAAAACAGAGAGAGTGAACCCAATTCCAGAATCACCACAACACACAAACCCACCAAGGATGTATATCTCATTCACTTAAGGCACCAAGGGCAGCACGATGGATATACAGAACACAGCAAAAATTAAATGAAAGACAATAGTATGGAAGAAGCAGAGTACGATACATGTAACCTGAATATAGTGGTGTAAAAAAATGCACCCTTGGGTCTAAGGTTTTGGGCACACGGTCAGAATTCCTAATGCAGTTTTTGAAGCCAAAATGTAAATATACTGGCCAATAGAATGCCTTTTTGGATAGGCATATACATTTCCTGGTGTGTATATATATATATATACATACATACATAGAACATGCACTGTAGACACAATGGGGGAAATTTATCAACACTGGTGCAAAGGAAAACTGGCTTAGTTGCCAATACCAACCAATCAGATTCCACCTTTCATTTTCCAAAAGAGCTCTGAAGACTGTAAGGTGGAATCTGATATGTTGCTATGGACAACTAAACCAGTTACACTAGGTTTGATAAGTTTCCCTCACAGTGAACTAGGAGTAGGAGTAAATGCAGTAAAAGACATTAACTGGGAATGTGAGCGCCAACAATATGTTGAAAGAATTACATGAAATATACCATAATACAGAAAATGCCTAATGCTGCAAAACTACAATCTTAATCACATAAGGCCACCAGGAACATGAGGAGCAAAGACTTGAATCCTAATGGACAGAAGCAGATCCAACACTATATTGTGTCTGTTATCCAGAATTCCTGCGTATATACTAAATGAAAATGCAAAAATACAACAATAATCACTATATTGCCATTCATGGCTCCCATGGCAGTTACCCCTTAGCCACTTTATTCAGAGGTGCCACCCGAGCCCTGCATGGAGTCTGTGGAGTTAGTAAGCCAAAGTTTCTACTCCGACTCAATAGCCCTGCCTGTATCTTATTCCTTATTCACACGTCTGTGCCCATTTGACAACTGTGAAAAATGGTCAGTATTTATTCAGTGGAGATGTAAATAAAAGGTCAGTTTTTGGTCTTTGGGTATATTTTTGCCCTCCGAGAGAAACTTGTTTTCCATGTGCACTGCTAGGCTGAAAAGGGATTTTCAAGCATCTCCTAGAAACGGTCCATTAAATATGAAATACATGAATAGTATCCATGTTCTGTCCGTGGTTTTCACAGATTCATTATTGGTCCACAAAATGGACCATAGTAGTTCATGTTTCTGTTGTTTTTCCATGTCAATGGAAAAACAAGTATGTGTACATTAAAGTGGTTGTCTGCCTTTTTTTACATTGATGACCTATCCTCAGGATACAGTAGGTCATCAATATCAGATTGGCTAGGGTCCGACACCCCCTCCAAACAGCTGTTTTAAGAAAAAGCAGTGCTCGTACCTGCCCTGCCTTATCTTCACTGAAGGCAGGGCTGAGCAGTGTCATTACAAGGCCGCCATCCAAATTCACTTCAATGAGACTGCTCCTTCCTATTCACTTGAATAGGAAGGATCCTTCCCACTGAAGTGAATGGGATGATGTAGTTGTCAATACACATATACCTCTGCGGTTTCGAGCAAGCAGGTAAACAGTAAGGAGAAGGTAGCACTGGCACGAGCGCTGCTTTCTCTTAAAACAGCTGTTTGGCGGGGGTGGCAGGAGTCGGGCCATCGCCAATCTGATATTGATAATAATGACCTATCCTTGTTTTAGCGATCAAACTACACAGCTCCATCAACCTTAAAGTGGACAGCGTTCGTCCTGAGGATAGGCCATCACCTAGTAAAACCGGGACAACCCCTTTAATATAAAAACACATAAATCCTGTCTAAAAATGCCAATTGGGGGAGCTAGAGGTCTACTTTGTTGTACAGAGTTCCTATCAAACTGGCCATTTGAGTAAGCCAGGAAGGCAAGACATATATAAAATGCCCATGTGAAGCACATTATTGATATGTACTCCATACCTGAAAGATAGTTAGCCAGAAGTTAGAATAGCCTGAGTGTGATCAGAATCTATACCTCACCAAGAGCCTGTTACTAGGATTGCAGTCACATTAACTGTGATGTGCTTTGTATGGATTACAATTACCACTACCTCTTCCCTGTCAATGAATCTGTACATCTACCTCAAGGCAACTCATTACCAGTAAATGTATCATTTGTTTATTCAAACTCCTCTTTATTCTACCACCTCATTTGCACCCAAAAGTGCTGGCATCACAAACCTCAGGGATCCTGCCTTCCCTGCACGTTTACCACCAAGGGTACCTCAAACAACATCTGGCAGGAAATCCCTCATCACCAGTGTGTCCTGAAGGAATCCAGTGTCATCCTTCCTGTCACTGCACGCTGGCCCAGGGAGCTGCAGAAACGGGAGTACCAACTACTACAACCATCAGGCCACCACACTGACACATGGCCCCTGTAGTCCCGGTCGCCGCACAAGGAAGCAACTTTATCATTACTATTTTCCAAATTCTGGGATTCCTACCCACATCACATCGGAGATCTGCAGCGCAAACCTACAGCTACGTATTTAGTGATATTTCTGTTTTTATCAGAGAGGAGGAGGAGGAGGAGGCAGCTGTTTACCTCAGTGTTGTAAAGTAAGTTATCCTCATGTGTGATCAGGACAGGTTTTGTGTGAACTAATGGGACAGTAGACATTTTGTTTCCCCTGATGATTTTTCCCCAGACAAAACAAGCCATTATAAATAATGAAAGGTATTTGAGAATATATTTATAATAAAGTAATATTTAAGTATTTTCATTTTCTTAAAAGGGGTTATCAGAGTAATGAAAAAATAAAACCTTATAAAACTCATCTGGACTTACATATATATTAGTTAAGCTTGATTTCTTAAGAGAAAAACCATACTTAGGCTACTTTCACACTCGCATTTCTATTTTACTGTATTGAGATCCGTCAATACTGGAAAAAAACTTCAATGAGGACAAAACTAAACAGAATGCATTCCAAAATGCATTCCGTTACATTTTCATATCGACGAGCATGCTGCGGGTCCTTTCTCCCCCCCAAATTACTTTTAAAAAAACTGTACCCCCTCACAGTAGTATTGCCCTCTCTGTGCCCCTTTTACAGTTGTAATGCCCTCTTTGTGCCCCCATCACAGTAATAATCCCCATTGTGTCCCCTTCATAGTAATAATCCCCATTATGCCCCCATTATAGTAATAATTAGGGATGAGCGAACCCAAACTGTATAGTTCGGGTTCGTACCGAATTTTGGGGTGTTCGGGACATGGACCCGGACCCGAACATTTCCAAAAAAGTTTGGGTTCGGGTTCGTTGTTCGGCGATTTCTTCCCGCTTTCTGAAGGGCTGCACAGCAGCCAATCAGCTAGAGTTTTACTTCTTGCCCTAAGAAGCCATCACAGCCATGCCTACTGATGGCATGGCTGTGATTGGCCAAGTGCAGTATGTGACCCAGCTTCTATTTAAGCTGGAGTCACGTAGCGCCGCACGTCACTCTGCTCTGATTAGTGTGGGGAAAGGATGCAGCTGCTGTGAGGGTGAGATTAGGCAGGGAAAACTCAGCAAAAACACCAAATAAAGTGATCGATCTACAGCTGTGAATCATTCAACTTCTTCTAGTTAATTGCTCACTGGCTTTTAGGCTGCACAGAGTGTTTTTCTGTCACTTTTTTCTGGAGTGATCGGCGGCCATTTTGAGTCTTGTGGTGCACCAGCACAAGCTGCTACCAAGTCCATCAATCCATCAATACTAGGTTTTTTTTTTTGCTATATCCTACATCAGGGGTTTGGCTGTGCTTATTGTCACCCCTAGAAACTCAGGATAGGAATTTCTATATTTTATTCAGGGGTTAAATCCAATTGCCAAAATAGCAATCCCCTAAATATGGTGTTCGAGCTGTGGCTAGCCAAGTGTAATACTGTCTGCTGTCTGGCAAAGGATAGATTTTTTTCTGTGGAGAAATTCAATTGCCAAAATAGCAATCCCCTAAATCTGGTGTCCCAGCAGTGGCTGGCAAAGTTTAATAGTGTCCGACAAAGGATGTATTTTGTTCTGTGGTGACATTAAATTGCCAAAATACAAATACCATAAATCAGTGGTTTCAACTGTGGCTGGCCAAGTTTAATAGTGTCCGGCAAAGGATATATTTTGTTCTGGGGTGAAATTCAATTGCCAAAATAGCAATACCGTAAATCTGGTGTTCCAGCAGTGACTGGACAAGTTTCATAGTGTCCGTCATAGGATATATTATTTTCTGCGGTAAAATTCAGTTGCAAAGATAGAAATACCGTAAATCTGGTGTTCCAGCTGTGGCTGGCCAAGTTTAATAGTGTCCGGCAAAGGATATATTTTTTTCTGGGGTGAAATTCAATTACCAAAATAGCAATATCGTAAATCTGGTGTCCCAGCAGTGGTTGGCCAAGTTGAATAGTGTCCGGCAATGGATATTTTTTTTCTGGGGTGAAATTGAATTGCCAAAATAGCAATACCGTAAGTCTGGTGTCCCAGCAGTGGCTGGCCAAGTTTAATAGTGTCTGGCAAAGGATATATTATTTTCTGCGGTGAAATTCAATTGCAAAAATAAAAATACCGTAAATCTGGTGTTCCAGCTGTGACTGGACAAGTTTAATAGTGTCCGGCAAAGAATATATTTTGTTCTGTGGTGAAATTCAATAATTCAATAGCCAAAATAGCAATACCATAAATCAGTGGTTTCAGCTGTGGCTGGCCAAGTTTAATAGTGTCCGGCAAAGGATATATTTTGTTCTGGGGTGAAATTCAATTGCCAAAATAGCAATACCGTAAATCTGGTGTTCCAGCTGTGACTGGACAAGTTTCATAGCGTCCGTCATAGGATGTATTATTTTCTGCGGTGAAATTCAGTTGCAAAAATAGAAATACCGTAAATCTGGTGTTCCAGCTGTGATTCGACAAGTTTAATAGTGTCCGGCACAGGAAATATTTTGTTCTGGGGTGAAATTCAATTGCCAAAATAGCAATAACATAAATCAGTGGTTTCAGCTGTGGCTGGCCAAGTTTAATAGTGTCCGTCAAAGGATTTATTAATTTTTGGGGTGAAATTCAGTTGCAAAAATAGAAAATACAGTAAATCTGGTGTTCCAGCTGTGACTGGACAAGTTTCATAGTGTCCGTCATAGGATGTATTATTTTCTGCGATGAAATTCAGTTGCAAAAATAGGAATACTGTAAATCTGGTGTTCCAGCTGTGATTCGACAAGTTGAATAGTGTCCGGCAAAGAATATACTTTGTTCTGGGTTGAAATTCATTTGCCAAAATAGCAATACCATAAATCAGTGGTTTCAGCTGTGGCTGGCCAAGTTTAATAATGTCCGGCAAAGGATATATTTTGTTCGAGGTTGAAATTCAATTGCCAAAATAGCAATACTGTAAATCTGGTGTCTCAGCAGTGGCTGGCCAAGTTTAATAGTGTCCGCCAAAGGATTTATTATTTTCTGCGGTGAAATTCAGTTGCAAAAATAGAAAATACAGTAAATCTGGTGTTCCAGCTGTGACTGGACAAGTTTAATGGTATCCGTCACAAGATTTATTATTTTCTGGGGATGAATTCAGTTGCCAAAATAGAAATACAGTAAATCTGGTGTTCCAGCCGTGACTGGACAAGTTTCATAGCGTCCGTCATAGGATGTATTATTTTCTGCGGTGAAATTCAGTTGCAAAAATAGAAATACCGTAAATCTGGTGTTCCAGCTGTGATTCGACAAGTTTAATAGTGTCCGGCAAAGGATATATTTTTTTCTGGGGTGAAATTCAATTGCCAAAATAGAAATACCATAAATCTGGTGTCCCAGAAGTGGCTGGCCAAGTTTTATAGTGTCCGTCAAAGGATTTATTATTCTCTGCGGTGTAATTCAGTTGCCAAAATAGCAATACCGTAAATCTGGTGTTCCAGCTGTGACTGGACAAGTTTCATCGTGTCCGTCATAGGATATATTATTTTCTGCGGTAAAATTCAGTTGCAAAAATAGAAATACCGTAAATCTGGTGTTCCAGCTGTGACTGGACAAGTTTCATAGTGCCCGTCATAGGATATATTATTTTCTGGGGTGAAATTCAGTTGCAAAAATAGAAATACTGTAAATCTGGTGTTCCAGCTGTGACTGGACAAGTTTAATAGTGTCCAGCAAAGGATATATTTTGTTCTGGAGTGAAATTCAATTGTCAAAATAGCAATACCATAAATCAATGGTTTAAGCTGTGGCTGGCCAAGTTTAATAGTGTCCGCCAAAGGATTTATTATTTTCTGGGGTGAAATTCAGTTGCAAAAATAGAAATAACGTAAATCTGGTGTTCCAGCTGTGAATGGACAAGTTTCATAGTGTCCGTCATAGGATATATTATTTTCTGCGGTGAAATTCAGTTACAAAAATAGAAATACCGTAAATCTTGTGTTCCAGTTGTGACTGGACAAGTTTAATAGTTTATGTCATAGGATATATTATTTTCTGTGGTGAAATTCAGTTGCAAAAATAGAAATACCGTAAATCTGGTGTTCCAGCTGTGACTGGACAAGTTTACTAGTGTCCGGCAAAGGATATATTTTGTTCTGGGTTGAAATTCAATTGCCAAAATAGCAATACCGTAAACTTGGTGTCCCAGCAGTGGCTGGCCAAGTTTAATAGTGTACGTCAAAGGATTTATTATTTTCTGGGGTGAAATTTAGTTTCCAAAATAGAAATACAGTAAATCTGGTGTTCCAGCTGTGACTGGACAAGTTTCATAGTGTCCGTCAAAGGATATATTATTTTCTATAGTGAAATTCAGTTGCAAAAATAGAAAATACAGTAAATCTGGTGTTGCAGCTGTGACTGGACAAGTTTCATAGTGTCTGTCATAGGATGTATTATTTTCTGCGGTGAAGTTCAGTTGCAAAAATAGAAATACCGTAAATCTGGTGTTCCAGCTGTGACTGGACAAGTTTCATAGTGTCCGGTAAAGGATATATTTTGTTCTGTGGTGAAATTCAATTTCAAAAATAGCAATACCATAAATCAGTGCTTTCAGCTGTGGCTGGCCAAGTTTAATAGTGTCCGGCAAAGGATATATTTTGTTCTGGGGTGAAATTCAATTGCCAAAATAGCAATACCGTAAATCTGGTGTTCCAGCTGTGACTGGACAAGTTTCATTGTGTAAGTCATAGGATATATTAATTTCTGTGGTTAAATTCAGTTGAAAAATAGAAATACCGTAAATCTGGTGTTCCAGCTGTCACTGGACAAGTTTTATAGTGTCCGTCATAGGATATATTATTTTCTGGGGTGAAATGCAGCTGCAAAAATAGAAATACTGTAAATCTGGTGTTCCAGCTGTGACTGGGCAAGTTTAATAGTGTCCAGCAAAGGATATATTTTGTTCTGGGGTGAAATTCAATTGTCAAAATAGCAATAGCATAAATCGATGGTTTCAGCTTTGGCTGGCCAAGTTTAATAGTGTCTGGCAAAGGATATATTTTTTTCTGGGGTAAAATTAAGTTGCAAAAATAGAAATAACGTAAATCTGGTGTTCCATCTGTGACTGGACAAGTTTCATAGTGTTCGTCATAGGATATATTATTTTCTGGGGTGAAATTCAGTTGCCAAAATAGCAATACCGTAAATCTGGTGTCCCAGCAGTGGCTGGCCAAGTTTAATAGTGTCCGTCAAAGGATTTATTTTCTGGGTTGAAATTTAGTTGCCAAAATAGAAATACAGTAAATCTGGTGTTCCAGCTGTGACTGGACAAGTTTCATAGTGTCCATCATAGGATGTATTATTTTCTGCGGGGAAATTCAGTTGCAAAAATAGAAATAACGTAAATCTGATGTTCCAGCTGTGATTCGACAAGTTTAATAGTGTTCGGCAAAGGATATATTTTGCTCTGGGGTGAAATTCAATTGCCAAAATAGCAATACCATAAATCAGTGGTTTCAGCTGTGGCTGACCAAGTTTAATAGTGTCCGTCAAAGGATATATTTGTTTTGGGGTGAAATTCAATTGCCAAAATAGCAATACCATAAATCAGTGGTTTCAGCTGTGGCTGACCAAGTTTAATAGTGTCCGGCAAAGGATATATTTGTTCTGGGGTGAAATTTCATTGCCAAAATAGCAATACCGTAAATCTGGTGTCCCAGCAGTGGCTGGCCAAGTTTAATAGTGTCCGTCAAAGGATTTATTATTTTCTGGGGTGAAATTCAGTTGCAAAAATAGAAATACAGTAAATCTGATGTTCCAGCTGTGATTCGACAAGTTTAATAGTGTCCGGCAAAGGATATATTTTGCTCTGGGGTGAAATTCAATTGCCAAAATAGCAATACCATAAATCAGTGGTTTCAGCTGTGGCTGACCAAGTTTAATAGTGTCTGGCAAAGGATATATTTGTTCTGGGGTGAAATTCAATTGCCAAAATAGCAATACCGTAAATCTGGTGTCCCAGCAGTGGCTGGCCAAGTTTAATAGTGTCCGTCAAAGGATATATTATTGTTCTGGGGTGAAATTCAGTTGCCAAAATAGCAATACCAGTAAATCTGGTGTTCCAGCTGTGACTGGACAAGTTTCATAGTGTCCGTCAAAGGATTTATTATTTTCTGTGGTGAAATTCAGTTGCTAAAATAGAAATACAGTAAATCTGGTGTTCCAGCTGTGACTGGACAAGTTTCATAGTGTCTGTCAAAGGATATATTATTTTCTGTGGTGAAATTCAGTTGCAAAAATAGAAAATACAGTAAATCTGGTGTTCCAGCTGTGACTGGACAAGTTTCATAGTGTCCGTCATAGGATGTATTATTTTCTGCGGTGCAATTCAGTTGTAAAAATAGAAATACCGTAAATCTGGTGTTCCAGCTGTGACTGGACAAGTTTAATAGTGTTCGGCAAAGGGTATATTTTGTTTTGTGGTGAAATTCATTTGCAAAAATAGCAATACCATAAATCTGTGGTTTCAGCTGTGGCTGGCCAAGTTTAATAGTGTCCGGCAAAGGATATATTTTTTTCTGGGGTGAAATTCAATTGCCAAAATAGAAATACCATAAATCTGGTGTCCCAGAAGTGGCTGGCCAAGTTTTATAGTTTCCGTCAAAGGATTTATTATTCTCTGCGGTGTAATTCAGTTGCCAAAATAGCAATACCGTAAATCTGGTGTTCCAGCTGTGACTGGACAAGTTTCATCGTGTCCGTCATAGGATATATTATTTTCTGCGGTAAAATTCAGTTGCAAAAATAGAAAAACCGTAAATCTGGTGTTCCAGCTGTGACTGGACAAGTTTCATAGTGCCCGTCATAGGATATATTATTTTCTGGGGTGAAATTCAGTTGCAAAAATAGAAATACTGTAAATCTGGTGTTCCAGCTGTGACTGGACAAGTTTAATAGTGTCCAGCAAAGGATATATTTTGTTCTGGGGTGAAATTCAATTGTCAAAATAGCAATACCATAAATCAATGGTTTAAGCTGTGGCTGGCCAAGTTTAATAGTGTCCGCCAAAGGATTTATTATTTTCTGGGGTGAAATTCAGTTGCAAAAATAGAAATAACGTAAATCTGGTGTTCCAGCTGTGAATGGACAAGTTTCATAGTGTCCGTCATAGGATATATTATTTTCTGCGGTGAAATTCAGTTACAAAAATAGAAATACCTTAAATCTTGTGTTCCAGTTGTGACTGGACAAGTTTAATAGTGTATGTCATAGGATATATTATTTTCTGTGGTGAAATTCAGTTGCAAAAATAGAAATACCGTAAATCTGGTGTTCCAGCTGTGACTGGACAAGTTTCATAGTGTCCGGCAAAGGATATATTTTGTTCTGGGTTGAAATTCAATTGCCAAAATAGCAATACCGTAAACTTGGTGTCCCAGCAGTGGCTGGCCAAGTTTAATAGTGTACGTCAAAGGATTTATTATTTTCTGGGGTGAAATTTAGTTTCCAAAATAGAAATACAGTAAATCTGGTGTTCCAGCTGTGACTGGACAAGTTTCATAGTGTCCGTCAAAGGATATATTATTTTCTATAGTGAAATTCAGTTGCAAAAATAGAAAATACAGTAAATCTGGTGTTGCAGCTGTGACTGGACAAGTTTCATAGTGTCCGGCAAAGGATATATTTTGTTCTGTGGTGAAATTCAATTTCAAAAATAGCAATACCATAAATCAGTGCTTTCAGCTGTGGGTGGCCAAGTTTAATAGTGTCCGGCAAAGGATATATTTTGTTCTGGGGTGAAATTCAATTGCCAAAATAGCAATACCGTAAATCTGGTGTTCCAGCTGTGACTGGACAAGTTTCATTGTGTAAGTCATAGGATATATTAATTTCTGCGGTTAAATTCAGTTGAAAAATAGAAATACCGTAAATCTGGTGTTCCAGCTGTCACTGGACAAGTTTTATAGTGTCCGTCATAGGATATATTATTTTCTGGGGTGAAATCTAGCTGCAAAAATAGAAATACTGTAAATCTGGTGTTCCAGCTGTGACTGGGCAAGTTTAATAGTGTCCAGCAAAGGATATATTTTGTTCTGGGGTGAAATTCAATTGTCAAAATAGCAATAGCATAAATCGATGGTTTCAGCTTTGGCTGGCCAAGTTTAATAGTGTCCGGCAAAGGATATATTTTTTTCTGGGGTAAAATTAAGTTGCAAAAATAGAAATAACGTAAATCTGGTGTTCCATCTGTGACTGGACAAGTTTCATAGTGTCCGTCATAGGATATATTATTTTCTGGGGTGAAATTCAGTTGCCAAAATAGCAATACCGTAAATCTGGTGTCCCAGCAGTGGCTGGCCAAGTTTAATAGTGTCCGTCAAAGGATTTATTATTTTCTGGGTTGAAATTTAGTTGCCAAAATAGAAATACAGTAAATCTGGTGTTCCAGCTGTGACTGGACAAGTTTAATAGTTTCCATCATAGGATGTATTATTTTCTGCGGGGAAATTCAGTTGCAAAAATAGAAATAACGTAAATCTGATGTTCCAGCTGTGATTCGACAAGTTTAATAGTGTCCGGCAAAGTATATATTTTGCTCTGGGGTGAAATTCAATTGCCAAAATAGCAATACCATAAATCAGTGGTTTCAGCTGTGGCTGACCAAGTTTAATAGTGTCCGTCAAAGGATATATTTGTTTTGGGGTGAAATTCAATTGCCAAAATAGCAATACCATAAATCAGTGGTTTCAGCTGTGGCTGACCAAGTTTAATAGTGTCCGGCAAAGGATATATTTGTTCTGGGGTGAAATTTCATTGCCAAAATAGCAATACCGTAAATCTGGTGTCCCAGCAGTGGCTGGCCAAGTTTAATAGTGTCCGTCAAAGGATTTATTATTTTCTGGGGTGAAATTCAGTTGCAAAAATAGAAATACAGTAAATCTGATGTTCCAGCTGTGATTCGACAAGTTTAATAGTGTCCGGCAAAGGATATATTTTGCTCTGGGGTGAAATTCAATTGCCAAAATAGCAATACCATAAATCAGTGGTTTCAGCTGTGGCTGACCAAGTTTAATAGTGTCTGGCAAAGGATATATTTGTTCTGGGGTGAAATTCAATTGCCAAAATAGCAATACCGTAAACTTGGTGTCCCAGCAGTGGCTGGCCAAGTTTAATAGTGTACGTCAAAGGATTTATTTTCTGGGGTGAAATTTAGTTTCCAAAATAGAAATACAGTAAATCTGGTGTTCCAGCTGTGACTGGACAAGTTTCATAGTGTCCCTCAAAGGATATATTATTTTCTATAGTGAAATTCAGTTGCAAAAATAGAAAATACAGTAAATCTGGTGTTGCAGCTGTGACTGGACAAGTTTCATAGTGTCTGTCATAGGATGTATTATTTTCTGCGGTGAAGTTCAGTTGCAAAAATAGAAATACCGTAAATCTGGTGTTCCAGCTGTGACTGGACAAGTTTCATAGTGTCCGGCAAAGGATATATTTTGTTCTGTGGTGAAATTCAATTTCAAAAATAGCAATACCATAAATCAGTGCTTTCAGCTGTGGCTGGCCAAGTTTAATAGTGTCCGGCAAAGGATATATTTTGTTCTGGGGTGAAATTCAATTGCCAAAATAGCAATACCGTAAATCTGGTGTTCCAGCTGTGACTGGACAAGTTTCATTGTGTAAGTAATAAGATATATTAATTTCTGCGGTTAAATTCAGTTGAAAAATAGAAATACCGTAAATCTGGTGTTCCAGCTGTCACTGGACAAGTTTTATAGTGTCCGTCATAGGATATATTATTTTCTGGGGTGAAATGCAGCTGCAAAAATAGAAATACTGTGAATCTGGTGTTCCAGCTGTTACTGGGCAAGTTTAATAGTGTCCAGCAAAGGATATATTTTGTTCTGGGGTGAAATTCAATTGTCAAAATAGCAATAGCATAAATCGATGGTTTCAGCTTTGGCTGGCCAAGTTTAATAGTGTCCGGCAAAGGATATATTTTTTTCTGGGGTAAAATTAAGTTGCAAAAAAAGAAATAACGTAAATTTGGTGTTCCATCTGTGACTGGACAAGTTTCATAGTGTCCGTCATAGGATATATTATTTTCTGGGGTGAAATTCAGTTGCCAAAATAGCAATACCGTAAATCTGGTGTCCCAGCAGAGGCTGGCCAAGTTTAATAGTGTCCGTCAAAGGATTTATTATTTTCTGGGTTGAAATTTAGTTGCCAAAATAGAAATACAGTAAATCTGGTGTTCCAGCTGTGACTGGACAAGTTTCATAGTTTCCATCATAGGATGTATTATTTTCTGCGGGGAAATTCAGTTGCAAAAATAGAAATAACGTAAATCTGATGTTCCAGCTGTGATTCGACAAGTTTAATAGTGTCCGGCAAAGGATATATTTTGCTCTGGGGTGAAATTCAATTGCCAAAATAGCAATACCATAAATCAGTGGTTTCAGCTGTGGCTGACCAAGTTTAATAGTGTCCGTCAAAGGATATATTTGTTTTGGGGTGAAATTCAATTGCCAAAATAGCAATACCATAAATCAGTGGTTTCAGCTGTGGCTGACCAAGTTTAATAGTGTCCGGCAAAGGATATATTTGTTCTGGGGTGAAATTTCATTGCCAAAATAGCAATACCGTAAATCTGGTGTCCCAGCAGTGGCTGGCCAAGTTTAATAGTGTCCGTCAAAGGATTTATTATTTTCTGGGGTGAAATTCAGTTGCAAAAATAGAAATACAGTAAATCTGATGTTCCAGCTGTGATTCGACAAGTTTAATAGTGTCCGGCAAAGGATATATTTTGCTCTGGGGTGAAATTCAATTGCCAAAATAGCAATACCATAAATCAGTGGTTTCAGCTGTGGCTGACCAAGTTTAATAGTGTCTGGCAAAGGATATATTTGTTCTGGGGTGAAATTCAATTGCCAAAATAGCAATACCGTAAACTTGGTGTCCCAGCAGTGGCTGGCCAAGTTTAATAGTGTACGTCAAAGGATTTATTATTTTCTGGGGTGAAATTTAGTTTCCAAAATAGAAATACAGTAAATCTGGTGTTCCAGCTGTGACTGGACAAGTTTCATAGTGTCCGTCAAAGGATATATTATTTTCTATAGTGAAATTCAGTTGCAAAAATAGAAAATACAGTAAATCTGGTGTTGCAGCTGTGACTGGACAAGTTTCATAGTGTCTGTCATAGGATGTATTATTTTCTGCGGTGAAGTTCAGTTGCAAAAATAGAAATACCGTAAATCTGGTGTTCCAGCTGTGACTGGACAAGATTCATAGTGTCCGGCAAAGGATATATTTTGTTCTGTGGTGAAATTCAATTTCAAAAATAGCAATACCATAAATCAGTGCTTTCAGCTGTGGCTGGCCAAGTTTAATAGTGTCCGGCAAAGGATATATTTTGTTCTGGGGTGAAATTCAATTGCCAAAATAGCAATACCGTAAATCTGGTGTTCCAGCTGTGACTGGACAAGTTTCATTAGTGTAAGTAATAGGATATATTAATTTCTGCGGTTAAATTCAGTTGAAAAATAGAAATACCGTAAATCTGGTGTTCCAGCTGTCACTGGACAAGTTTTATAGTGTCCGTCATAGGATATATTATTTTCTGGGGTGAAATGCAGCTGCAAAAATAGAAATACTGTAAATCTGGTGTTCCAGCTGTTACTGGGCAAGTTTAATAGTGTCCAGCAAAGGATATATTTTGTTCTGGGGTGAAATTCAATTGTCAAAATAGCAATAGCATAAATCGATGGTTTCAGCTTTGGCTGGCCAAGTTTAATAGTGTCCGGCAAAGGATATATCTTTTTCTGGGGTAAAATTAAGTTGCAAAAAAAGAAATAACGTAAATCTGGTGTTCCATCTGTGACTGGACAAGTTTCATAGTGTCCGTCATAGGATATATTATTTTCTGGGGTGAAATTCAGTTGCCAAAATAGCAATACCGTAAATCTGGTGTCCCAGCAGAGGCTGGCCAAGTTTAATAGTGTCCGTCAAAGGATTTATTATTTTCTGGGTTGAAATTTAGTTGCCAAAATAGAAATACAGTAAATCTGGTGTTCCAGCTGTGACTGGACAAGTTTCATAGTTTCCATCATAGGATGTTTTATTTTCTGCGGGGAAATTCAGTTGCAAAAATAGAAATAACGTAAATCTGATGTTCCAGCTGTGATTCGACAAGTTTAATAGTGTCCGGCAAAGGATATATTTTGCTCTGGGGTGAAATTCAATTGCCAAAATAGCAATACCATAAATCAGTGGTTTCAGCTGTGGCTGACCAAGTTTAATAGTGTCCGTCAAAGGATATATTTGTTCTGGGGTGAAATTCAATTGCCAAAATAGCAATACCATAAATCAGTGGTGTTCCAGCTGTGGCTGGCCAAGTTTAATAGTGTCCGGCAAAGGATATATTATGTTCTGGGGTGAAATTTCAGTTGCCAAAATAGCAATACCGTAAATCTGGTGTCCCAGCAGTGGCTGGCCAAGTTTAATAGTGTCCGTCAAAGGATTTATTATTTTCTGGGGTGAAATTCAGTTGCAAAAATAGCAATACCAGTAAATCTGATGGTTTCAGCTGTGATTCGACCAAGTTTAATAGTGTCCGGCAAAGGATATATTTTGCTCTGGGGTGAAATTCAATTGCCAAAATAGCAATACCGTAAATCATGGTGTTCAGCTGTGGCTGGCCAAGTTTAATAGTGTCCGGCAAAGGATATATTTTGTTCTGGGTTGAAATTCAATTGCCAAAATAGCAATACCGTAAATCTGGTGTCCCAGCAGTGGCTGGCAAAGTTTAATAGTGTCCGTCAAAGGATTTATTATTTTCTGTGGTGAAATTCAGTTGCTAAAATAGAAATACAGTAAATCTGGTGTTCCAGCTGTGACTGGACAAGTTTCCTAGTGTCTGTCAAAGGATATATTATTTTCTGTAGTGAAATTCAGTTGCAAAAATAGAAAATACAGTAAATCTGGTGTTCCAGCTGTGACTGGACAAGTTTCATAGTGTCCGTCATAGGATGTATTATTTTCTGCGGTGAAATTCAGTTGTAAAAATAGAAATACCGTAAATCTGGTGTTCCAGCTGTGACTGGACAAGTTTAATAGTGTTCGGCAAAGGGTATATTTTGTTTTGTGGTGAAATTCATTTGCAAAAATAGCAATACCATAAATCAGTGGTTTCAGCTGTGGCTGGCCAAGTTTAATAGTGTCCGGCAAAGGATATATTTTTTCTGGGGTGAAATTCAATTGCCAAAATAGCAATACCGTAAATCTGGTGTCCCAGCAGTGGCTGGCCATGTTCAATAGTGTCTGGCAAAGGATATATTTTTTCTGGGGTGAAATTCAATTGCCAAAATAGCAATACCGTAAATATGGTGTCCCAGCAGTGGTTGGCCAAGTTTAATAGTGTCCGTCAAAGCATTTATTTTTCAATTGCAAAAATAGCAATACCATAAATTAGTGGTTTCAGCTGTGGCTGGCCAAGTTTAATAGTGTCCGTCAAAGCATTTATTTTTTTCAATTGCAAAAATAGCAATACCATAAATTAGTGGTTTCAGCTGTGGCTGGCCAAGTTTAATAGTGTCCGCAAAGGATATATATTTTTCCTGGGGTTAAATTCAATTTCCAAAATAGCAATACCGTAAATCTGGTGTCCCAGCAGTGGCTGGCCACTTTTAATAGTGTCTGCCAAAGGATATATTTTTTTCTGGGGTGAAATTCAATTGCCAAAATAGCAATACCGTAAATCTGGTATCCCAGCAGTGGCTGGCCAAGTTTAATAGTGTCCGTCAAAGCATTTATTGTTTTTCTGGGGTGAAATTCAGTTGCCAAAATAGAAATACATTAAATCTGGTGTTCCAGCTGTGACTGGACAAGTTTCATAGTGTCCGTCAAAGGATTTATTATTTTCTGGGGTGAAATTCAGTTGCAAAAATAGAAATACAGTAAATCTGATGTTCCAGCTGTGATTCGACAAGTTTAATAGTGTCCGGCAAAGGATATATTTTGCTCTGGGGTGAAATTCAATTGCCAAAATAGCAATACCATAAATCAGTGGTTTCAGCTGTGGCTGACCAAGTTTAATAGTGTCCGGCAAAGGATATATTTGTTCTGGGGTGAAATTCAATTGCCAAAATAGCAATACCGTAAATCTGGTGTCACAGCAGTGGCTGGTCAAGTTTAATAGTGTCCGGCAAAGGATATATTTTGTTCTGGGTTGAAATTCAATTGCCAAAATAGCAATACCGTAAATCTGGTGTCCCAGCAGTGGCTGGCCAAGTTTAATAGTGTCCGTCAAAGGATTTATTTTTTTCAATTGC
The DNA here is from genome assembly GCA_033119425.1 of Bufotes viridis. NCBI lineage: Eukaryota > Metazoa > Chordata > Amphibia > Anura > Bufonidae > Bufotes > Bufotes viridis. The sequence goes on from CM065594.1 coordinate 109,347,618, forward strand.
AAAAATAGCAATACCATAAATTAGTGGTTTCAGCTGTGGCTGGCCAAGTTTAATAGTGTCCGCAAAGGATATATATTTTTCCTGGGGTTAAATTCAATTTCCAAAATAGCAATACCGTAAATCTGGTGTCCCAGCAGTGGCTAGCCACGTTTAATAGTATCTGCCAAAGGATATATTTTTTTCTGGGGTGAAATTCAATTGCCAAAATAGCAATACCGTAAATCTGGTATCCCAGCAGTGGCTGGCCAAGTTTAATAGTGTCCGTCAAAGCATTTTTTTTTTCTGGGGTGAAATTCAGTTGCCAAAATAGAAATACATTAAATCTGGTGTTCCAGCTGTGACTGGACAAGTTTCATAGTGTCAGTCATAGGATATATTATTTTCTGCAGTGAAATTCAGTTGCAAAAATAGAAATACCGTAAATCTGGTGTTCCAGCTGTGACTGGACAAGTTTAATAGTGTACGTCATAGGATATATTATTTTTTGCGGCAAATTCAGTTGCAAAAATAGAAATACCATAAATCTGGTGTTCCAGCTGTGACTGGACAAGTTTTATAGTGTCCGTCATAGGATATATTATTTTCTGGGGTGAAATTCAGTTGCAAAAATAGAAATACTGTAAATCTGGTGTTCCAGCTGTGACTGGGCAAGTTTACTAGGGTTCGGCAAAGGATATATTTTGTTCTGGGTTGAAGTTCAATTGCCAAAATAGCAATACCGTAAATCTGGTGTCCCAGCAGTGGCTGGCCAAGTTTAATAGTGTCCGTCAAAGGATTTATTATTTTCTGGGTTGAAATTTAGTTGCCAAAATAGAAATACAGTAAATCTGGTGTTCCAGCTGTGACTGGACAAGTTTCATAGTGTCCATCATAGGATGTATTATTTTCTGCGGGGAAATTCAGTTGCAAAAATAGAAATAACGTAAATCTGATGTTCCAGCTTTGATTCGACAAGTTTAATAGTGTCCGGCAAAGGATATATTTTGCTCTGGGGTGAAATTCAATTGCCAAAAAATCAATACCATAAATCAGTGGTTTAAGCTATGGCTGACCAAGTTTAATAGTGTCCGGCAAAGGATATATTTGTTCTGGGGTGAAATTCAATTGCCAAAATAGCAATACCATAAATCAGTGGTTTCAGCTGTGGCTGACCAAGTTTAATAGTGTCCGGCAAAGGATATATTTGTTCTGGGGTGAAATTCAATTGCCAAAATAGCAATACCGTAAATCTGGTGTCCCAGCAGTGGCTGGCCAAGTTTAATAGTGTCCGTCAAAGGATTTATTATTTTCTGGGGTGAAATTCAGTTGCAAAAATAGAAATACAGTAAATCTGATGTTCCAGCTGTGATTCGACAAGTTTAATAGTGTCCGGCAAAGGATATATTTTGCTCTGGGGTGAAATTCAATTGCCAAAATAGCAATACCATAAATCAGTGGTTTCAGCTGTGGCTGACCAAGTTTAATAGTGTCCGGCAAAGGATATATTTGTTCTGGGGTGAAATTCAATTGCCAAAATAGCAATACCGTAAATCTGGTGTCACAGCAGTGGCTGGCCAAGTTTAATAGTGTCCGGCAAAGGATATATTTTGTTCTGGGTTGAAATTCAATTGCCAAAATAGCAATACCGTAAATCTGGTGTCCCAGCAGTGGCTGGCCAAGTTTAATAGTGTCCGTCAAAGGATTTATTATTTTCTGGGGTGAAATTCAGTTGCTAAAATAGAAATACAGTAAATCTGGCGTTCCAGCTGTTACTGGACAAGTTTCCTAGTGTCTGTCAAAGGATATATTATTTTCTGTAGTGAAATTCAGTTGCAAAAATAGAAAATACAGTAAATCTGGTGTTCCAGCTGTGACTGGACAAGTTTCATAGTGTCCGTCATAGGATGTATTATTTTCTGCGGTGAAATTCAGTTGTAAAAATAGAAATACCGTAAATCTGGTGTTCCAGCTGTGACTGGACAAGTTTAATAGTGTTCGGCAAAGGGTATATTTTGTTTTGTGGTGAAATTCATTTGCAAAAATAGCAATACCATAAATCAGTGGTTTCAGCTGTGGCTGGCCAAGTTTAATAGTGTCCGGCAAAGGATATATTTTTTTCTGGGGTGAAATTCAATTGCCAAAATAGCAATACCGTAAATCTGGTGTCCCAGCAGTGGCTGGCCATGTTCAATAGTGTCTGGCAAAGGATATATTTTTTTCTGGGGTGAAATTCAATTGCCAAAATAGCAATACCGTAAATATGGTGTCCCAGCAGTGGTTGGCCAAGTTTAATAGTGTCCGTCAAAGCATTTATTTTTTCAATTGCAAAAATAGCAATACCATAAATTAGTGGTTTCAGCTGTGGCTGGCCAAGTTTAATAGTGTCCGTCAAAGCATTTATTTTTCAATTGCAAAAATAGCAATACCATAAATTAGTGGTTTCAGCTGTGGCTGGCCAAGTTTAATAGTGTCCATAAAGGATATATATTTTTCTGGGGTTAAATTCAATTTCCAAAATAGCAATACCGTAAATCTGGTGTCCCAGCAGTGGCTGGCCACTTTTAATAGTGTCTGCCAAAGGATATATTTTTTCTGGGGTGAAATTCAATTGCCAAAATAGCAATACCATAAATCTGGTATCCCAGCAGTGGCTGGCCAAGTTTAATAGTGTCCGTCAAAGCATTTATTTTTTCTGGGGTGAAATTCAGTTGCCAAAATAGAAATACATTAAATCTGGTGTTCCAGCTGTGACTGGACAAGTTTCATAGTGTCAGTCATAGGATATATTATTTTCTGCAGTGAAATTCAGTTGCAAAAATAGAAATACCGTAAATCTGGTGTTCCAGCTGTGACTGGACAAGTTTAATAGTGTACGTCATAGGATATATTATTTTTTGCGGCAAATTCAGTTGCAAAAATAGAAATACCGTAAATCTGGTGTTCCCGCTGTGACTGGACAAGTTTTATAGTGTCCGTCATAGGATATATTATTTTCTGGGGTGAAATTCAGTTGCAAAAATAGAAATACTGTAAATCTGGTGTTCCAGCTGTGACTGGGCAAGTTTACTAGTGTTCGGCAAAGGATATATTTTGTTCTGGGTTGAAGTTCAATTGCCAAAATAGCAATACCGTAAATCTGGTGTCCCAGCAGTGGCTGGCCAAGTTTAATAGTGTCCGTCAAAGGATTTATTATTTTCTGGGTTGAAATTTAGTTGCCAAAATAGAAATACAGTAAATCTGGTGTTCCAGCTGTGACTGGACAAGTTTCATAGTGTCCATCATAGGATGTATTATTTTCTGCGGGAAATTCAGTTGCAAAAATAGAAATAACGTAAATCTGATGTTCCAGCTGTGATTCGACAAGTTTATTAGTGTCCGGCAAAGGATATATTTTGCTCTGGGGTGAAATTCAATTGCCAAAATAGCAATACCATAAATCAGTGGTTTCAGCTGTGGCTGACCAAGTTTAATAGTGTCCGGCAAAGGATATATTTGTTCTGGGGTGAAATTCAATTGCCAAAATAGCAATACCATAAATCAGTGGTTTCAGCTGTGGCTGACCAAGTTTAATAGTGTCCGGCAAAGGATATATTTGTTCTGGGGTGAAATTCAATTGCCAAAATAGCAATACCGTAAATCTGGTGTCCCAGCAGTGGCTGGCCAAGTTTAATAGTGTCCGTCAAAGGATTTATTATTTTCTGGGGTGAAATTCAGTTGCAAAAATAGAAATACAGTAAATCTGATGTTCCAGCTGTGATTCGACAAGTTTAATAGTGTCCGGCAAAGGATATATTTTGCTCTGGGGTGAAATTCAATTGCCAAAATAGCAATACCATAAATCAGTGGTTTCAGCTGTGGCTGACCAAGTTTAATAGTGTCCGGCAAAGGATATATTTGTTCTGGGTGAAATTCAATTGCCAAAATAGCAATACCGTAAATCTGGTGTCACAGCAGTGGCTGGCCAAGTTTAATAGTGTCCGGCAAAGGATATATTTTGTTCTGGGTTGAAATTCAATTGCCAAAATAGCAATACCGTAAATCTGGTGTCCCAGCAGTGGCTGGCCAAGTTTAATAGTGTCTGTCAAAGGATATATTATTTTCTGTAGTGAAATTCAGTTGCAAAAATAGAAAATATAGTAAATCTGGTGTTCCAGCTGTGACTGGACAAGTTTCATAGTGTCCGTCATAGGATGTATTATTTTCTGCGGTGAAATTCAGTTGTAAAAATAGAAATACCGTAAATCTGTTGTTCCAGCTGTGACTGGACAAGTTTAATAGTGTTCGGCAAAGGGTATATTTTGTTTTGGTGTGAAATTCAATTGCAAAAATAGCAATACCATAAATCAGTGGTTTCAGCTGTGGCTGGCCAAGTTTAATAGTGTCCGGCAAAGGATATATTTTTTTTCTGGGGTGAAATTCAATTGCCAAAATAGCAATACCGTAAATCTAATGTCCCAGCAGTGGCTGGCCATGTTTAATAGTGTCTGGCAAAGGATATATTTTTTTCTGGGGTGAAATTCAATTGCCAAAATAGCAATACCGTAAATCTGGTGTCCCAGCAGTGACTGGACAAGTTTCCTAGTGTCTGTCAAAGGATATATTATTTTCTGTAGTGAAATTCAGTTGCAAAAATAGAAAATACAGTAAATCTGGTGTTCCAGCTGTGACTGGACAAGTTTCATAGTGTCCGTCATAGGATGTATTATTTTCTGCGGTGAAATTCAGTTGTAAAAATAGAAATACCGTAAATCTGGTGTTCCAGCTGTGACTGGACAAGTTTAATAGTGTCCGGCAAAGGATATATTTGTTCTGGGGTGAAATTCAATTGCCAAAATAGCAATACCGTAAATCTGGTGTCACAGCAGTGGCTGGCCAAGTTTAATAGTGTCCGGCAAAGGATATATTTTGTTCTGGGTTGAAATTCAATTGCCAAAATAGCAATACCGTAAATCTGGTGTCCCAGCAGTGGCTGGCCAAGTTTAATAGTGTCCGGCAAAGGATATATTTTGTTCTGGGTTGAAATTCAATTGCCAAAATAGCAATACAGTAAATCTGGTGTCCCAGCAGTGGCTGGCCAAGTTTAATAGTGTCTGTCAAAGGATATATTATTTTCTGTAGTGAAATTCAGTTGCAAAAATAGAAAATATAGTAAATCTGGTGTTCCAGCTGTGACTGGACAAGTTTCATAGTGTCCGTCATAGGATGTATTATTTTCTGCGGTGAAATTCAGTTGTAAAAATAGAAATACCAGTAAATCTGTTGTTCCAGCTGTGACTGGACAAGTTTAATAGTGTTCGGCAAAGGGTATATTTTGTTTTGGTGTGAAATTCAATTGCAAAAATAGCAATACCATAAATCAGTGGTTTCAGCTGTGGCTGGCCAAGTTTAATAGTGTCCGGCAAAGGATATATTTTTTTCTGGGGTGAAATTCAATTGCCAAAATAGCAATACCGTAAATCTAATGTCCCAGCAGTGGCTGGCCATGTTTAATAGTGTCTGGCAAAGGATATATTTTTTCTGGGGTGAAATTCAATTGCCAAAATAGCAATACCGTAAATCTGGTGTCCCAGCAGTGACTGGACAAGTTTCCTAGTGTCTGTCAAAGGATATATTATTTTCTGTAGTGAAATTCAGTTGCAAAAATAGAAAATACAGTAAATCTGGTGTTCCAGCTGTGACTGGACAAGTTTCATAGTGTCCGTCATAGGATGTATTATTTTCTGCGGTGAAATTCAGTTGTAAAAATAGAAATACCGTAAATCTGGTGTTCCAGCTGTGACTGGACAAGTTTAATAGTGTCCGGCAAAGGATATATTTGTTCTGGGGTGAAATTCAATTGCCAAAATAGCAATACCGTAAATCTGGTGTCACAGCAGTGGCTGGCCAAGTTTAATAGTGTCCGGCAAAGGATATATTTTGTTCTGGGTTGAAATTCAATTGCCAAAATAGCAATACCGTAAATCTGGTGTCCCAGCAGTGGCTGGCCAAGTTTAATAGTGTCCGTCAAAGGATTTATTATTTTCTGGGGTGAAATTCAGTTGCTAAAATAGAAATACAGTAAATCTGGCGTTCCAGCTGTTACTGGACAAGTTTCCTAGTGTCTGTCAAAGGATATATTATTTTCTGTAGTGAAATTCAGTTGCAAAAATAGAAAATACAGTAAATCTGGTGTTCCAGCTGTGACTGGACAAGTTTCATAGTGTCCGTCATAGGATGTATTATTTTCTGCGGTGAAATTCAGTTGTAAAAATAGAAATACCGTAAATCTGGTGTTCCAGCTGTGACTGGACAAGTTTAATAGTGTTCGGCAAAGGGTATATTTTGTTTTGTGGTGAAATTCATTTGCAAAAATAGCAATACCATAAATCAGTGGTTTCAGCTGTGGCTGGCCAAGTTTAATCGTGTCCGGCAAAGGATATATTTTTTTCTGGGGTGAAATTCAATTGCCAAAATAGCAATACCGTAAATCTGGTGTCCCAGCAGTGGCTGGCCATGTTCAATAGTGTCTGGCAAAGGATATATTTTTTTCTGGGGTGAAATTCAATTGCCAAAATAGCAATACCGTAAATATGGTGTCCCAGCAGTGGTTGGCCAAGTTTAATAGTGTCCGTCAAAGCATTTATTTTTTTCAATTGCAAAAATAGCAATACCATAAATTAGTGGTTTCAGCTGTGGCTGGCCAAGTTTAATAGTGTCCGTCAAAGCATTTATTTTTTTCAATTGCAAAAATAGCAATACCATAAATTAGTGGTTTCAGCTGTGGCTGGCCAAGTTTAATAGTGTCCGCAAAGGATATATATTTTTTCTGGGGTTAAATTCAATTTCCAAAATAGCAATACCGTAAATCTGGTGTCCCAGCAGTGGCTGGCCACTTTTAATAGTGTCTGCCAAAGGATATATTTTTTTCTGGGGTGAAATTCAATTGCCAAAATAGCAATACCATAAATCTGGTATCCCAGCAGTGGCTGGCCAAGTTTAATAGTGTCCGTCAAAGCATTTATTTTTTTCTGGGGTGAAATTCAGTTGCCAAAATAGAAATACATTAAATCTGGTGTTCCAGCTGTGACTGGACAAGTTTCATAGTGTCAGTCATAGGATATATTATTTTCTGCAGTGAAATTCAGTTGCAAAAATAGAAATACCGTAAATCTGGTGTTCCAGCTGTGACTGGACAAGTTTAATAGTGTACGTCATAGGATATATTATTTTTTGCGGCAAATTCAGTTGCAAAAATAGAAATACCGTAAATCTGGTGTTCCAGCTGTGACTGGACAAGTTTTATAGTGTCCGTCATAGGATATATTATTTTCTGGGGTGAAATTCAGTTGCAAAAATAGAAATACTGTAAATCTGGTGTTCCAGCTGTGACTGGGCAAGTTTACTAGTGTTCGGCAAAGGATATATTTTGTTCTGGGTTGAAGTTCAATTGCCAAAATAGCAATACCGTAAATCTGGTGTCCCAGCAGTGGCTGGCCAAGTTTAATAGTGTCCGTCAAAGGATTTATTTTCTGGGTTGAAATTTAGTTGCCAAAATAGAAATACAGTAAATCTGGTGTTCCAGCTGTGACTGGACAAGTTTCATAGTGTCCATCATAGGATGTATTATTTTCTGCGGGGAAATTCAGTTGCAAAAATAGAAATAACGTAAATCTGATGTTCCAGCTGTGATTCGACAAGTTTATTAGTGTCCGGCAAAGGATATATTTTGCTCTGGGGTGAAATTCAATTGCCAAAATAGCAATACCATAAATCAGTGGTTTCAGCTGTGGCTGACCAAGTTTAATAGTGTCCGGCAAAGGATATATTTGTTCTGGGGTGAAATTCAATTGCCAAAATAGCAATACCATAAATCAGTGGTTTCAGCTGTGGCTGACCAAGTTTAATAGTGTCCGGCAAAGGATATATTTGTTCTGGGGTGAAATTCAATTGCCAAAATAGCAATACCGTAAATCTGGTGTCCCAGCAGTGGCTGGCCAAGTTTAATAGTGTCCGTCAAAGGATTTATTATTTTCTGGGGTGAAATTCAGTTGCAAAAATAGAAATACAGTAAATCTGATGTTCCAGCTGTGATTCGACAAGTTTAATAGTGTCCGGCAAAGGATATATTTTGCTCTGGGGTGAAATTCAATTGCCAAAATAGCAATACCATAAATCAGTGGTTTCAGCTGTGGCTGACCAAGTTTAATAGTGTCCGGCAAAGGATATATTTGTTCTGGGGTGAAATTCAATTGCCAAAATAGCAATACCGTAAATCTGGTGTCACAGCAGTGGCTGGCCAAGTTTAATAGTGTCCGGCAAAGGATATATTTTGTTCTGGGTTGAAATTCAATTGCCAAAATAGCAATACCGTAAATCTGGTGTCCCAGCAGTGGCTGGCCAAGTTTAATAGTGTCTGTCAAAGGATATATTATTTTCTGTAGTGAAATTCAGTTGCAAAAATAGAAAATATAGTAAATCTGGTGTTCCAGCTGTGACTGGACAAGTTTCATAGTGTCCGTCATAGGATGTATTATTTTCTGCGGTGAAATTCAGTTGTAAAAATAGAAATACCGTAAATCTGTTGTTCCAGCTGTGACTGGACAAGTTTAATAGTGTTCGGCAAAGGGTATATTTTGTTTTGGTGTGAAATTCAATTGCAAAAATAGCAATACCATAAATCAGTGGTTTCAGCTGTGGCTGGCCAAGTTTAATAGTGTCCGGCAAAGGATATATTTTTTTCTGGGGTGAAATTCAATTGCCAAAATAGCAATACCGTAAATCTAATGTCCCAGCAGTGGCTGGCCATGTTTAATAGTGTCTGGCAAAGGATATATTTTTTTCTGGGGTGAAATTCAATTGCCAAAATAGCAATACCGTAAATCTGGTGTCCCAGCAGTGGCTGGCCATGTTCAATAGTGTCAGGCAAAGGATATATTTTTTTCTGGGGTGAAATTCAATTGCCAAAATAGCAATACCGTAAATATGGTGTCCCAGCAGTGGTTGGCCAAGTTTAATAGTGTCCGTCAAAGCATTTATTTTTTTCAATTGCAAAAATAGCAATACCATAAATTAGTGGTTTCAGCTGTGGCTGGCCAAGTTTATTAGTGCCCGTCAAAGCATTTATTTTTTTCAATTGCAAAAATAGCAATACCATAAATTAGTGGTTTCAGCTGTGGCTGGCCAAGTTTAATAGTGTCCGGCAAAGGATATATATTTTTTCTGGGGTTAAATTCAATTTCCAAAATAGCAATACCGTAAATCTGGTGTCCCAGCAGTGGCTGGCCTCTTTTAATAGTGTCTGCCAAAGGATATATTTTTTTCTGGGGTGAAATTCAATTGCCAAAATAGCAATACCGTAAATCTGGTATCCCAGCAGTGGCTGGCCAAGTTTAATAGTGTCCGTCAAAGCATTTATTTTTTTCTGGGGTGAAATTCAGTTGCCAAAATAGAAATACATTAAATCTGGTGTTCCAGCTGTGACTGGACAAGTTTCATAGTGTCAGTCATAGGATATATTATTTTCTGCAGTGAAATTCAGTTGCAAAAATAGAAATACCGTAAATCTGGTGTTCCAGCTGTGACTGGACAAGTTTAATAGTGTACGTCATAGGATATATTATTTTTTGCGGCAAATTCAGTTGCAAAAATAGAAATACCGTAAATCTGGTGTTCCAGCTGTGACTGGACAAGTTTTATAGTGTCCGTCATAGGATATATTATTTTCTGGGGTGAAATTCAGTTGCAAAAATAGAAATACTGTAAATCTGGTGTTCCAGCTGTGACTGGGCAAGTTTACTAGTGTTCGGCAAAGGATATATTTTGTTCTGGGTTGAAGTTCAATTGCCAAAATAGCAATACCGTAAATCTGGTGTCCCAGCATTGGCTGGCCAAGTTTAATAGTGTCTGTCAAAGGATTTATTATTTTCTGGGTTGAAATTTAGTTGCCAAAATAGAAATACAGTAAATCTGGTGTTCCAGCTGTGACTGGACAAGTTTCATAGTGTCCATCATAGGATGTATTATTTTCTGCGGGGAAATTCAGTTGCAAAAATAGAAATAACGTAAATCTGATGTTCCAGCTGTGATTCGACAAGTTTATTAGTGTCCGGCAAAGGATATATTTTGCTCTGGGGTGAAATTCAATTGCCAAAATAGCAATACCATAAATCAGTGGTTTAAGCTATGGCTGACCAAGTTTAATAGTGTCCGGCAAAGGATATATTTGTTCTGGGGTGAAATTCAATTGCCAAAATAGCAATTCCATAAATCAGTGGTTTCAGCTGTGGCTGACCAAGTTTAATAGTGTCCGGCAAAGGATATATTTGTTCTGGGGTGAAATTCAATTGCCAAAATAGCAATACCGTAAATCTGGTGTCCCAGCAGTGGCTGGCCAAGTTTAATAGTGTCCGTCAAAGGATTTATTATTTTCTGGGGTGAAATTCAGTTGCAAAAATAGAAATACAGTAAATCTGATGTTCCAGCTGTGATTCGACAAGTTTAATAGTGTCCGGCAAAGGATATATTTTGCTCTGGGGTGAAATTCAATTGCCAAAATAGCAATACCATAAATCAGTGGTTTCAGCTGTGGCTGACCTAGTTTAATAGTGTCCGGCAAAGGATATATTTGTTCTGGGGTGAAATTCAATTGCCAAAATAGCAATACCGTAAATCTGGTGTCACAGCAGTGGCTGGCCAAGTTTAATAGTGTTCGGCAAAGGATATATTTTGTTCTGGGTTGAAATTCAATTGCCAAAATAGCAATACCGTAAATCTGGTGTCCCAGCAGTGGCTGGCCAAGTTTAATAGTGTCCGTCAAAGGATTTATTATTTTCTGGGGTGAAATGCAGTTGCTAAAATAGAAATACAGTAAATCTGGTGTTCCAGCTGTGACTGGACAAGTTTCCTAGTGTCTGTCAAAGGATATATTATTTTCTGTAGTGAAATTCAGTTGCAAAAATAGAAAATATAGTAAATCTGGTGTTCCAGCTGTGACTGGACAAGTTTCATAGTGTCCGTCATAGGATGTATTATTTTCTGCGGTGAAATTCAGTTGTAAAAATAGAAATACCGTAAATCTGTTGTTCCAGCTGTGACTGGACAAGTTTAATAGTGTTCGGCAAAGGGTATATTTTGTTTTGGTGTGAAATTCAATTGCAAAAATAGCAATACCATAAATCAGTGGTTTCAGCTGTGGCTGGCCAAGTTTAATAGTGTCCGGCAAAGGATATATTTTTTTTTCTGGGGTGAAATTCAATTGCCAAAATAGCAATACCGTAAATCTAATGTCCCAGCAGTGGCTGGCCATGTTTAATAGTGTCTGGCAAAGGATATATTTTTTTCTGGGGTGAAATTCAATTGTCAAAATAGCAATACCGTAAATCTGGTGTCCCAGCAGTGGCTGGCCAAGTTTAATAGTGTCCGTCAAAGCATTTATTTTTTTCAATTGCAAAAATAGCAATACCATAAATTAGTGGTTTCAGCTGTGGCTGGCCAAGTTTAATAGTGTCCGTCAAAGCATTTATTTTTTTCAATTGCAAAAATAGCAATACCATAAATTAGTGGTTTCAGCTGTGGCTGGCCAAGTTTAATAGTGTCCGCAAAGGATATATTTTTTTTCTGGGGTTAAATTCAATTGCCAAAATAGCAATACCGTAAATCTGGTGTCCCAGCAGTGGCTGGCCACGTTTAATAGTGTCTGCCAAAGGATATATTTTTTTCTGGGGTGAAATTCAATTGCCAAAATAGCAATACCGTAAATCTGGTATCCCAGCAGTGGCTGACCAAGTTTAATAGTGTCCGTCAAAACATTTATTTTTTTTCTGGGGTGAAATTCAGTTGCCAAAATAGAAATACATTAAATCTGGTGTTCCAGCTGGGACTGGACAAGTTTCATAATGTCAGTCATAGTATATATTATTTTCTGCAGTGAAATTCAGTTGCAAAAATAGAAATACCGTAAATCTGGTGTTCCAGCTGTGACTGGACAAGTTTAATAGTGTCCGGCAAAAGATATATTTTGTTCTGGGGTGAAATTCAATTGCCAAAATAGCAATACCATAAATCAGTGGTTTTAGCTGTGGCTGGCCAAGTTTAATAGTGTCCGTCAAAGGATATATTTGTTCTGGGGTGAAATTCAATTGCCAATATAGCAATACCGTAAATCTGGTGTTCCAGCTGTTGCAGGCCAAGTGTAAATCTGTCCGTAAAAGGGTATATTACACTCGGCGTGCATCTCCAAGTGTATTTCTTTCCGTTAAAGGGTATATTACACAAAGTGTTAAAATACAAGTGCTAAAAGCATAATCCTATATCTTTTTTCTCACGCTACTGTGCATCTCAGTGTAAATCTGTCCGTAAAAGGATACCTTTCATCCAGGGCCTAAATACTAGGCCTACAATTAATATTCCCCTAAATCTGTGGTTACTGCTGTGCCTGGATTAGTGTAATACGGTTCATAAATATATAGCCAGATAGTGTTAGGTGCCTGTAAAAAAAAAGGCCTGAATTTGAATTCAATACATTGGGCCAAATAATTTTTTTCTTATTGTGTTGAACAGTAACAATGAACATTCTGGTAGGAATAGGTTCATTCATTCAATCGAGAGATAAAAGTGACCACAAATGAGCAGGGCTATGGCAGTCATACCACCTCAAGCGATCATGACTGTCAGCCTATAATGGGATCCGGGTGCAAAGACCATCACGGCCCAGCACTTCGAAACCCAAAATCAGCCCAGTGGACACTATATTTTACTCTAATCCTCATACGTAATGAGGGAAAGGCAACCAGGGCCATATCACTGAACGTGATCATCACCCTTAGTCCGGGAAAGGTTCAGAGTGCAAGGCCTCTCAGGACCAGCTCTCCTCCAAATAGGTATTCACAGACATGGGGGTGATCGAACACTGGCTCTCAAACAGAGGGAGCTACGGTGGATTCATCGCCTCCAAACACTTAGGCCTTCTGGCCTTAATGTGGAGTTTAAGTGGAATTTGATGCAATAGGTCCCTGTGATAGGGTTTCTCTCCTCTATTTGCCTTTGTGTAATGAATTGACATGGTGTCACTCTGAAAGTTTTTAATAATCTATTATGTTTTCTTATTTTTAGATCTCCATCACCTTTGTTGCATATTGGATGGATTCAGTGGTGGCCCTAAATTAACTTTTTATAATATTAGACACAGTAATGGACGTCGGGAGACAATGCGGCTACATTTGTTTAAATAAAGAAGTGGTATTGTGCGGGATACATTGTTTCTGGATGAGGATTGAGGGTTGAAATTGGGTTCTGAGGAGAGCTGGTCCTGAGAGGCCTTGCACTCTGAACCCTTCCCGGACTAAGGGTGATGATCACGTTCAGTGATATGGCCCTGGTGGCCTTTCCCTCATTACGTATGAGGATTAGAGTAAAATATAGTGTCCACTGGGCTGAATATGGGTTCCGAGGTGCTGGGCCGTGATGGTCCTTGCACCCGGATCCCATTATAGGCTGACAGTCATGATCGCTTGAGGTGGTATGACTGCCATAGCCCTGCTCATTTGTGGTCACTTTTATCTCTCGAATGAATGAACCTATTCCTACCACAATGTTCAATAAGCATGGTTAAGTTTCTTTTTTAGAAAAAGCGCTTACAATGTTGCATTTTTTGCAATCTTGACATTGTATTGTCTCCCGATGTGTCATGTGTGAGTTTGTAACAATTTGAGATGCGCCTGTGTTTGTGCGTAGCGCCTGTCGCGCTGTACCTGATGGAGGTGGCTTCTGACGGAGGGGGATAGCGATGGATGGTCGCCATGGAGAAGCTTCACCTGACTGTGTTATGTGATGCTCCCAGGACGGCTCATCGCTCCTCCTCTCTTGGTTGCCCTCCTCTGATGGTCATGGGGGTGGTCTGACCTCCTTGGTCGCGCTGTGCATGTCGGCACACATGTGACTAGGTCAACTGACTTGGTCACGTGTGTTGCTGGTGCTGCGTGACGCAGGGATGTTGGGTCTGGTAACCTAGCAGCGTGACATGCACGTTGCAAAACTCAGTGCGCTGGGCCTTGCGCCATTGAACCACCAATGCTATGTAAGTTTGATTCAGTGTATTCTCAAGCTGATTGGTTCTCTTGTTTTTAAATCACGTTGTCACAGGTGCTCACTAATTAATTAGGCACGGCACTATCAAACTTTATCTATTTTTGGCATTTACATGTATATTTATTGTATTTTATAGACACACACAACTGTTTTATATATTGATATGACGAGTATGATAAGCACATTGTATTTTGTACTGTATTTTGATACTTTTGTATTGATTGACACTTGATTGATTCACTATGAATTCTGGGTATATATACCCCCATATTGACACCCTGTTTGTATGCTTGATAAAGACCGCAAAGAGTGGTTGAAATGTCGCAGATGGGAAAATAAAGAGGGTTCACTATTCACCAGAAAGCGGAGTGCTGCCTTATTTTTCGATCTATATATATGCTTGAGAAAGGTCCCAGCAAGCGGACCGAAACGTCGCTGCTTGGTAAATAAACTACCACTTAACTTTTATTTGGAGGTGCCGTGGAATTATTTGCTATATATATATATATATATATATATATATATATATATATATATTTATTTATTGTTTATTTATTTTTTCACAGTATTGTGCTGCTGTTTTCTTTGTATATATATATATATATATATATATATATACAAAGAAAAATAGCAGCACAATACTGTGAATCCGGGTGCAAATTCCTCAGGCCGCAGGCGGTGCTGTCATAAACAGATATCATTTTCCAAAAATGAGGCAGCACTCCAGTAGATAAATTGAAGGTGGAGGACCCGCTTTATTATCCCCTCTGCAACGTTTCAACTGCTCATTGCAGTCTTTATCAAGTATATAGTCTGTATATATATATATATCTCCAGCAGTATACAGGACAGCGTGTATATATATATATATATATATATATATATATATATCCAGCAGTATACAGGAGGGGAGTATGTAGTGTATATATATATATATTGTGGTAAAGTCCTGGAGAGAGTGTATATCCCACCCAGGTTCCTCAACTGGGTGAGGTAAATAAAATTCAAAAAATGTTACAAGGGTCTCAGCAATGTGTAGGTTGCTGAGACAATTTTGTTACTTCATGGGCAGGATTTTATGAATTGGGATGTTAGGAGGCAGTGGGCCCTCCCAATCCACCCTTCCCATTCCAGGACAGGTTTTTCCCCCTAGCCTGAGGGATCCTCAGCTGAAGCGAGCTGGGATCATCAAGGGGAAATAAAAACACAGCCCAGAATGTCAGTCTGAGAGAGCTGTGTCTGGAACCAGGCTGGAGAAGCCAGACTCTCAGTGTGTTTTCTGAAGGTGAGGTAGACTGTGCTGTTTTAGCGAGGCCCAGACGGGCAGGACTTTATTTGGTGTAATTTATGTTTTATGCTGCTGTCCTTCACTTGACCCAGTGAGGTTTAACTGGGTCTTGCCTGTATTGCTGGAGTGAAGTAAAATAAAGCACCTTTTGATTCGAACTGTACTGTATGCAAGCTAATCTGTCATCGCCGCCCTGCTGGAGAGAGAAGATCCCTTACATATGGTGTTGGATGCGGGCAGAATTAAGTTGCTAAGGGCCACGGCGTAACAGTTTGGTGCTTTATGTCCTGGGTGAAAGCTGCTACAACTTTGCAACATCTATCTAATACAATAGAGGAAGTTTTGAAGAAGCTGGTGCAGGCTAACCCGAGGCATGAACAGGCTATGGCACAGCAACAGAAAAGGCGGAGGCCCAGGCTCGGCAGCAGGAAACAAATTGTCTGCTGATGGAGCATATTGTTGCTCTCAGAGAGACTGTTGTAACTCCAGCTCAACAAGTGGCAGTAAGCCCCCCAGAGTCTTTCAATAGGAGGAAGGCTGTGCAGCAGGCCTTGCGAAACCTGACGCCTGATGATGACATTGAGGCCTACCTGACCGTGTTTGAAAGAGTGGCAGAGAGAGAGAGACTGCCTGTAGCAGAGTGTCCTTGCACCCTTTCTGATGGGGGAACCGCAAAAGGCCTACTATGTCCTCAGAGAGCAGGATGCCCGGGACTATGCCAAATTAAAAATGGAGGTCCTTGCTCGCCTGGGCGTTACCCTGGCTGTTCGTGCCCTGAGGGTTCATACGTGGAGGTACACCATGGACAAGCCAGCCCGTTCTCAGATGTTTGACCTCATCCATCTTGTCCGGAAATGGCTGGAGCCTGAGTCGTCGTCACCGGCCCAGATCGTGGAGAAAGTAGTGGTGGATCACTACTTCAGAGCCCTCCCTGCAGAACTGCAGCGGTGGGTCGGACATGGAGACCCCAAAACTGCAGACCAGCTCATCAACCTGGTGGAAAGATTCCTGGCGACTAAGGACTACCTCTGTGATGTTCCTGCTGCACCCACGCCTTCCCGGAGTACCCGACAGTTGTCATCTGTGGGTAAGAGAGTTCCGGCTGTAAGGGGTGTGTGGAAGGGTGCAAGAGGGAACAGTGCTCTAGAGGTTGGGCATGGGCCTGAGTCCCACGGACAGGATGGTCCCGGAGACGTCTCTTCACCAAAGAGACCTGGGATGCTCCAGTGCTGGAGGTGCCGTGAGTGGGAACACATTGCTGCCCATTGCCCTCTTATCTTAGAGCCCATGGAGTGTGCAGGTAGCCGGAGACAGTCGCTGTATGCTATGCCAGTGTATGTGGCCTCACCAGGACTAGAGACTGAACCACAGATGTGTAGTCTGGTGATAAATGACTGTTCCGTCAAGGCTCTGTTGGACTACGGTAGTCTGGTTACCTTAGTGCATGCCAGCTTTGTGGCTGGGAATTATGTGCCAGAAAAAAGCGTAAATGTGTTATGCATGCATGGGGACGCTAAATCATACCCGGTGGCTGGGGTTAAGCTGGAGACTGCGTCTGGGACGGTGACCTATGAAGTCGTCGTGGTAAAGAGACTTATGCATGATGTGATATAGGGCTGAGACTTCCCCTTGTTTTGGAAGTTGTAGGAAAAGAAACACACTCCTGCAGACAGTCCAGAAACCTCTGCAGAATCTGTGCTTTCCCCTTTAAATAATCCTTGCAGTGAGGTGCATCTTGAACCCAGTGGTTTAAAGGAGGAGCCCACTGAAAACAATGGTGCCGATAAGGTGGAAAATGAACGAATCATATTAAGTGAAATGTATACTGAAAATGTGGGGATATGTGATGATGAGGGTGACGACACCCCCTTTCCCTTGCAAGTGTTAGCAGGGGAAGAGGAACCTTCCCCATCTGAGCAAAATGTGTTGGACTTAGAGGTGTCCAGAGGTAACTTTGGTACAGAGAAATTAAGAGACCCCACTCTTGTGAATGCTTGAGCAAATGTTACCATGATAGATGGTGCACCACAGGAACCAGAAGCTGACCAGAAGTTTCCGCATTTTGCCATGAGTCAGAACTTGGTGTATCGCGTTATCAAATGCAACAATGAAATTGTTGAGCAGCTCCTGGTACCTAGTGTTGAGCGAACAGTTCGAGAATAGTTCGGGTTCGTACCGAATTTTGGGGTGTCCGTGACACGGACCCGAACCCGGACATTTTCAAAAAAGTTCGGGTTCGGGTTCGGTGTTCGTCGATTACTTCCCGCTTTCTGAAGGGCTGCACAGCAGCCAATCAGCTAGCGTTTTACTTCTTGCCCTAAGAGCACATCACAGCCATGCCTACTAATGGCATGGCTGTTATTTGCCAAGTGCAGCATGTGACCCAGCCTCTATTTAAGCTGGAGTCACGTAGCGCCGCACGTCACACTGCTCTGATTAGTGTAGGGAGAGGACGCAGCTTCTATCAGGGCGAGATTAGGCAGGTTAAAGTCAGCAACAGCACCTAATGAACGGATCAATTTACAGCTGAGAATCATTAAACTTCTGCTAGTTACTTGCTCGCTGGTTTTTAGGCTGCACAGAGCGTTTTTCTGTCACTTATTTTCTGGGTTGATCGGCGGCCATTTTGTGACTTGTGGTGCGCCAGAAGAAGCTGCCACCAAGTCCATCAATCCATCAATACTAGTTTTTTTTTTGCTATATCCTACATCAGGGGCTTGGCTGTGCTAATTGTCACCCCTAGAAACTCAGGAAAGAAATTTCTATATTTTATTAAGGGGTTAAATACAATTGCCCAAATACCAATCCCCTAAATCTGGTGTTCCAGCTTTGGCTAGACAAGTATAATACTGTCTGCTGTCTGGCAAAGGATAGATTATTTTCTGGGGTTAAATTCAATTGCCAAAATAGCAATACCATAAATCAGTGGTTTCAGCTGTGGCTGGCAAAATAGAATAGTGTCCGAGGTAACGCACACACGTACAGACGCACGAACACGATTCTTGAATAGTTGTATTATCGCGATAATAAAACTAACAGTGTAAAGTTGACTGTATTGCTCTAAGTTATATTCGCGTACGAATGTAACTTCTATTACAGCACACCAATACTAAAACTGACTAAGAGACAGCTTTAAGTTCTATTCGAACGCGATTGCAACTTTGGAACTTAAAGTGGTGTACGATTTTAAAAGTTGAGTACTAAAAGTTGGAATCGCAATGCGATTCAAATGTATTTGCTTAATCGCATTGCGATTACAACTTTGAGCTACCGATCACCATGGGAACGCCTCCTCCAGTAGAATGTACTGTCGGATGTGAGAATTAAGTTGAAATCGCAATGCGATTATTATATATCTGCTTAATCGCATTGCCGTTTCAACTTAGCATTGCTAAATAATTCCATCCATATTCGTTAACTTACTGACTCAGTAAGTTAACGATATGGATGGAATTATTTAGCAATGCTAAGTTGAAATCGCAATGCGATTAAGCAAATATATAAGAATCGCATTGCGATTTCAACTTAATTCTCAGATCCGACAGTACATTCTACTGGAGGAGGCGTTCCCATGGTGATCGTTAGCTCAAAGTTGTAATCGCAATGCGTTTATTGCGGTATATTATCCCTCTGGGTGTCTTTTACAGCCTTTTTAGTGCCCAAAGTTCAGGTCCCCATTGACTTCTATGGGGTTTGGGTTCGGGATGAAGTTCGGGTTCAGTTCGGATCACGAACCCGGACATTTTCCGGAAGTTCGGCCGAACCTCTCGAACCCGAACATCCAGGTGTTCGCTCATCTCTACTGGTACCTAAATCTTATAGGCGTATGGTGTTAGACCTGGCCCATAATCACGTACTTGGGGGTCATTTAGGGACGAGCAAAACACAGGAGAGGGTACTACAAAGGGTTTACTGGCCTGGAGTGTATGAGAAAGTAAAATCGTACTGTCAGTCATGCCCCATCTGTTAGATAAGTGCCCCAGCGTCCCACTTCAGGAGTCCCTTGGTGCCTCTCCCTATCATTGAGGTACCTTTCGAACAAATTGTGTTGGATTTGGTGGGTCCCATTGTTAAATCGGCTAGAGGACACCAGTACTATGTCACTCTGTATCTGGAAGTGGTGCCCCTGCGAAACACGGCATCCGAAAATATTGCCGAGAGTTGTTTTATATGTTCTCCAGCACAGGAATACCTAAGGAAATCCTCACAGACGAGGGTACCCCTTTATGTCTAAAGTAATGAAAGAGGTTTGTAAGTTGTTCAAAATTACCCATATTCATACATCTGTGTACCATCCCCAAACAGACTGCTTAGTTGAGAGATTCAACAAAACCTTGGAGCAGATGTTACGGAAAGTAGTAGAAAGAGATGGACGTTACTGGGACTGCCTCCTACCCTACCTTATGTTTTCAATCAGAGAGGTACCCCAGGCTTCTACCGGGTTTTCACCCTTTGAGTTGGTTTATGGTTTATGGCTGACACCCAAAGGGTTTACTAGATGTGGCCAAGGAAACCTGGGAGACCGAGGCTACGCCCTATAAAAGCGTCATTGAGTATGTGGCCCAAATGCAGGACCGGATAGCGACTGTAATGCCCATTGTTAAAGAGCACTTGCAAAGAGCTCAGGAGGCCCAAAGCAGGGTGTATAACAGATCGGGTAAAAAAAAAAGGAAAGAGAGGGGTGTTTAATCACTGTGTCTTCCGAGGAGAAGGCCCAGGTAAACATTTAGGGCGCCAAAGGACTAAATCAGTATAGGTGGAGAAATAAGACGGTGTAGAAGCACAGGCTGCCGACAGTCACTACCTAACCGGGTGGAACCCCAGGAAGGTGTGTATTAGAGCAAAGTAGTGAGCACAGGTAGTGCAAAAAAAAAAGACTGTACTAATGGCGCCACGTGTAAATGTTAGGTGGACACAATTTAAAATCTTTTGCTTAATACTTACATCCAAGTTAATCTTATTAAAATGGACAGAATCAATCAGCGCATTGCTTTCTGGCCAAATATAACATGTACAAGCAACAATTGCATAAAATCAAACAAATATAGAGGTGGACTCACTTCACCCAGGAGGAGCGGTGTGGGATAAGCACATAACACCCACCACGCTTCCTCCTGTGCCTGGATCGCCTAAAGATGGTACTAGGAAAAGACAGCGATCACACGTCGTGCTTGATCTTGAATTTTTCTTTTATTGGATTATCCAGGGTAGGGGAGTAGAGAAGGCTCAACACGTTTCGAGGTTTGGATGCGGGCAGAATTAAGTTGCTAAGGGCCACGGCGTAACAGTTTGGTGCTTTATGTCCTGGGTGAAAGCTGCTACAACTTTGCAACATCTATCTAATACAATAGAGGAAGTTTTGAAGAAGCTGGTGCAGGCTAACCCGAGGCATGAACAGGCTATGGCACAGCAACAGAAAAGGCGGAGGCCCAGGCTCGGCAGCAGGAAACAAATTGTCTGCTGATGGAGCATATTGTTGCTCTCAGAGAGACTGTTGTAACTCCAGCTCAACAAGTGGCAGTAAGCCCCCCAGAGTCTTTCAATAGGAGGAAGGCTGTGCAGCAGGCCTTGCGAAACCTGACGCCTGATGATGACATTGAGGCCTACCTGACCGTGTTTGAAAGAGTGGCAGAGAGAGAGAGACTGCCTGTAGCAGAGTGTCCTTGCACCCTTTCTGATGGGGGAACCGCAAAAGGCCTACTATGTCCTCAGAGAGCAGGATGCCCGGGACTATGCCAAATTAAAAATGGAGGTCCTTGCTCGCCTGGGCGTTACCCTGGCTGTTCGTGCCCTGAGGGTTCATACGTGGAGGTACACCATGGACAAGCCAGCCCGTTCTCAGATGTTTGACCTCATCCATCTTGTCCGGAAATGGCTGGAGCCTGAGTCGTCGTCACCGGCCCAGATCGTGGAGAAAGTAGTGGTGGATCACTACTTCAGAGCCCTCCCTGCAGAACTGCAGCGGTGGGTCGGACATGGAGACCCCAAAACTGCAGACCAGCTCATCAACCTGGTGGAAAGATTCCTGGCGACTAAGGACTACCTCTGTGATGTTCCTGCTGCACCCACGCCTTCCCGGAGTACCCGACAGTTGTCATCTGTGGGTAAGAGAGTTCCGGCTGTAAGGGGTGTGTGGAAGGGTGCAAGAGGGAACAGTGCTCTAGAGGTTGGGCATGGGCCTGAGTCCCACGGACAGTATGGTCCCGGAGACGTCTCTTCACCAAAGAGACCTGGGATGCTCCAGTGCTGGAGGTGCCGTGAGTGGGAACACATTGCTGCCCATTGCCCTCTTATCTTAGAGCCCATGGAGTGTGCAGGTAGCCGGAGACAGTCGCTGTATGCTATGCCAGTGTATGTGGCCTCACCAGGACTAGAGACTGAACCACAGATGTGTAGTCTGGTGATAAATGACTGTTCCGTCAAGGCTCTGTTGGACTACGGTAGTCTGGTTACCTTAGTGCATGCCAGCTTTGTGGCTGGGAATTATGTGCCAGAAAAAGCGTAAATGTGTTATGCATGCATGGGGACGCTAAATCATACCCGGTGGCTGGGGTTAAGCTGGAGACTGCGTCTGGGACGGTGACCTATGAAGTCGTCGTGGTAAAGAGACTTATGCATGATGTGATATAGGGCTGAGACTTCCCTTGTTTTGGAAGTTGTAGGAAAGAAACACACTCCTGCAGACAGTCCAGAAACCTCTGCAGAATCTGTGCTTTCCCCTTTAAATAATCCTTGCAGTGAGGTGCATCTTGAACCCAGTGGTTTAAAGGAGGAGCCCACTGAAAACAATGGTGCCGATAAGGTGGAAAATGAACGAATCATATTAAGTGAAATGTATACTGAAAATGTGGGGATATGTGATGATGAGGGTGACGACACCCCTTTCCCTTGCAAGTGTTAGCAGGGGAAGAGGAACCTTCCCCATCTGAGCAAAATGTGTTGGACTTAGAGGTGTCCAGAGGTAACTTTGGTACAGAGAAATTAAGAGACCCCACTCTTGTGAATGCTTGAGCAAATGTTACCATGATAGATGGTGCACCACAGGAACCAGAAGCTGACCAGAAGTTTCCGCATTTTGCCATGAGTCAGAACTTGGTGTATCGCGTTATCAAATGCAACAATGAAATTGTTGAGCAGCTCCTGGTACCTAGTGTTGAGCGAACAGTTCGAGAATAGTTCGGGTTCGTACCGAATTTTGGGGTGTCCGTGACATGGACCCGAACCCGGACATTTTCAAAAAGTTCGGGTTCGGGTTCGGTGTTCGTCGATTACTTCCCGCTTTCTGAAGGGCTGCACAGCAGCCAATCAGCTAGCGTTTACTTCTTGCCCTAAGAGCACATCACAGCCATGCCTACTAATGGCATGGCTGTTATTTGCCAAGTGCAGCATGTGACCCAGCCTCTATTTAAGCTGGAGTCACGTAGCGCCGCACGTCACACTGCTCTGATTAGTGTAGGGAGAGGACGCAGCTTCTATCAGGGCGAGATTAGGCAGGTTAAAGTCAGCAACAGCACCTAATGAACGGATCAATTTACAGCTGAGAATCATTAAACTTCTGCTAGTTACTTGCTCGCTGGTTTTTAGGCTGCACAGAGCGTTTTTCTGTCACTTATTTTCTGGGTTGATCGGCGGCCATTTTGTGACTTGTGGTGCGCCAGAAGAAGCTGCCACCAAGTCCATCAATCCATCAATACTAGTTTTTTTTTTTGCTATATCCTACATCAGGGGCTTGGCTGTGCTAATTGTCACCCCTAGAAACTCAGGAAAGAAATTTCTATATTTTATTAAGGGGTTAAATACAATTGCCCAAATACCAATCCCCTAAATCTGGTGTTCCAGCTTTGGCTAGACAAGTATAATACTGTCTGCTGTCTGGCAAAGGATAGATTATTTTCTGGGGTTAAATTCAATTGCCAAAATAGCAATACCATAAATCAGTGGTTTCAGCTGTGGCTGGCAAAATAGAATAGTGTCCGAGGTAACGCACACACGTACAGACGCACGAACACGATTCTTGAATAGTTGTATTATCGCGATAATAAAACTAACAGTGTAAAGTTGACTGTATTGCTCTAAGTTATATTCGCGTACGAATGTAACTTCTATTACAGCACACCAATACTAAAACTGACTAAGAGACAGCTTTAAGTTCTATTCGAACGCGATTGCAACTTTGGAACTTAAAGTGGTGTACGATTTTAAAAGTTGAGTACTAAAAGTTGGAATCGCAATGCGATTCAAATGTATTTAGTAATCGCATTGCGATTACAACTTTGAGCTACCGATCACCATGGGAACGCCTCCTCCAGTAGAATGTACTGTCGGATGTGAGAATTAAGTTGAAATCGCAATGCGATTATTATATATCTGCTTAATCGCATTGCCGTTTCAACTTAGCATTGCTAAATAATTCCATCCATATTCGTTAACTTACTGACTCAGTAAGTTAACGATATGGATGGAATTATTTAGCAATGCTAAGTTGAAATCGCAATGCGATTAAGCTAAATATATAAGAATCGCATTGCGATTTCAACTTAATTCTCAGATCCGACAGTACATTCTACTGGAGGAGGCGTTCCCATGGTGATCGTTAGCTCAAAGTTGTAATCGCAATGCGTTTATTGCGGTATATTATCCCTCTGGGTGTCTTTTACAGCCTTTTTAGTGCCCAAAGTTCAGGTCCCCATTGACTTCTATGGGGTTTGGGTTCGGGATGAAGTTCGGGTTCAGTTCGGATCACGAACCCGGACATTTTCCGGAAGTTCGGCCGAACCTCTCGAACCCGAACATCCAGGTGTTCGCTCATCTCTACTGGTACCTAAATCTTATAGGCGTATGGTGTTAGACCTGGCCCATAATCACGTACTTGGGGGTCATTTAGGGACGAGCAAAACACAGGAGAGGGTACTACAAAGGGTTTACTGGCCTGGAGTGTATGAGAAAGTAAAATCGTACTGTCAGTCATGCCCCATCTGTTAGATAAGTGCCCCAGCGTCCCACTTCAGGAGTCCCTTGGTGCCTCTCCCTATCATTGAGGTACCTTTCGAACAAATTGTGTTGGATTTGGTGGGTCCCATTGTTAAATCGGCTAGAGGACACCAGTACTATGTCACTCTGTATCTGGAAGTGGTGCCCCTACGAAACACGGCATCCGAAAATATTGCCGAGAGTTGTTTTATATGTTCTCCAGCACAGGAATACCTAAGGAAATCCTCACAGACGAGGGTACCCCCTTTATGTCTAAAGTAATGAAAGAGGTTTGTAAGTTGTTCAAAATTACCCATATTCATACATCTGTGTACCATCCCCAAACAGACTGCTTAGTTGAGAGATTCAACAAAACCTTGGAGCAGATGTTACGGAAAGTAGTAGAAAGAGATGGACGTTACTGGGACTGCCTCCTACCCTACCTTATGTTTTCAATCAGAGAGGTACCCCAGGCTTCTACCGGGTTTTCACCCTTTGAGTTGGTTTATGGTTTATGGCTGACACCCAAAGGGTTTACTAGATGTGGCCAAGGAAACCTGGGAGACCGAGGCTACGCCCTATAAAAGCGTCATTGAGTATGTGGCCCAAATGCAGGACCGGATAGCGACTGTAATGCCCATTGTTAAAGAGCACTTGCAAAGAGCTCAGGAGGCCCAAAGCAGGGTGTATAACAGATCGGGTAAAAAAAAGGAAAGAGAGGGGTGTTTAATCACTGTGTCTTCCGAGGAGAAGGCCCAGGTAAACATTTAGGGCGCCAAAGGACTAAATCAGTATAGGTGGAGAAATAAGACGGTGTAGAAGCACAGGCTGCCGACAGTCACTACCTAACCGGGTGGAACCCCAGGAAGGTGTGTATTAGAGCAAAGTAGTGAGCACAGGTAGTGCAAAAAAAAGACTGTACTAATGGCGCCACGTGTAAATGTTAGGTGGACACAATTTAAAATCTTTTGCTTAATACTTACATCCAAGTTAATCTTATTAAAATGGACAGAATCAATCAGCGCATTGCTTTCTGGCCAAATATAACATGTACAAGCAACAATTGCATAAAATCAAACAAATATAGAGGTGGACTCACTTCACCCAGGAGGAGCGGTGTGGGATAAGCACATAACACCCACCACGCTTCCTCCTGTGCCTGGATCGCCTAAAGATGGTACTAGGAAAAGACAGCGATCACACGTCGTGCTTGATCTTGAATTTTTCTTTTATTGGATTATCCAGGGTAGGGGAGTAGAGAAGGCTCAACACGTTTCGAGGTTATCGCTAAAAAACCCCCTTCATCAGGAGCAGTAGTGACATGTATACCAAACTAGAATTTATAGCTGGTAAAAAAAAACGCCAAAAAGCGGCTTTCTTTGACGTCACTTCCGGTTTTGCAGGTGCGTTCCACAGTGGAACGCATCGGAAGTGACGTGTATTTTGACTTGATGCTAGTGCATATCAAAACCAATCAATATTCATGAGTCCTTAGTGGTACAAACGTCATTAATAATATCAGAAAGAAGATAAAATATAAAACATTATCCGAGTGGAGGACGGCATAAAAAGGATGCTTGGCGTCACTGGTTTCGCTGGTGCGTTCCAAAGTGGAATGCACCGGAAGTGACGTCAATTGCAAATACCTGGTATCTTAGTTACGTACTTCCATTGAGCTATAGAACGTAAGGTGAAGCGCATTGGGTAGGAACACGGCGTTGTCCCAATCACGTGGTTATCCCATTCTTGCTCAGCCATAGAGCCATTCCCAAAGCGTACTATAGTGGACTATACTTGCGCTAAAGATATAATGACTTTGGTTTATACACTATGGGCCAGATTTATCATTACACTTACATCTTACTCTACTTTTACATCTGCGCAAAGTCACTTTTAGTTAGTCAGATTTATTAATGGTTCTTTAATACTGTGATAAATGTGGTTTGACGGTAGACGTTTATCCTTCAGTAAGCGGCTTTACAAAAGTCGCACGTTTTTACAAAAAAGTCGCATGTTCTATTAAAAAGTCGCATAAGATAAGCATGGTCCCCCCTGGAGTGAAATTGCGCATTTTTTTGCGACTTTTTTGCGACTTTTTTGCGACTTTTTAAAAGGTTTCAATAGTAAATCTGTCTAGAGATTCATTTACATAAGACAACACGCCCACTTTCACAAAACTGGAGAGCTTAGTGCAGAGCTTGAAAAAGTCGCAAAAAAATGCGCAATTTTACCGATTGCGAATTTTTTTGCGACTTTTTC
Source organism: Bufotes viridis (assembly GCA_033119425.1). NCBI lineage: Eukaryota > Metazoa > Chordata > Amphibia > Anura > Bufonidae > Bufotes > Bufotes viridis. The sequence continues at coordinate 109,374,178 of CM065594.1, forward strand.
ACTCCATTAAAGTGACTTTAGCTAATGATAAATCTGGCCCTATATTTAGATCTTAATGGGCGCTGAAAAAAATACTCAAAATGTATATAGATGGCAGGCTGGATAGTTAGTTGGTTGTAAAAATGGTACTTCAAGGCAAGCTAATGGAAGATGGAAAAAAATGGTACTTCAAGGCAAGCTAATGGAAGATGAAAAAAACAAGGGGGGGGGGCTAGACTCATAAATAGACTTAGGAGTTCTGGAAATGCTAAGGCAAATATATCTTGATATCAGGTGAGACCCTCTAGTCATAGTATATATTCACAAATGCCAAATAGAAAAACACCGAACACAAGGAGTGTTCAGATGTTTAGATATAAAATGAATAATAGGTCATATTAAATAAATATAGACAAAAAAAAAATACATAAATGTGGCCTAAAAGAGTATGCACATATGGATATATAAATAACAATGAATACATATATATATATAAAATTAATACATATATATATATATAAAAAACCTCAAGGGTGTATACACATCAAGTTCTAAAAAATATTCTACAAAATGTATGCTTATAATCAAATGAACCTATTCTCTTCCTCAAAGATGGTTTCCTATTGTTTTATCGTCCTTACTGTACCGTTGTTAGGGGTTAGTAATTTGAATGTTCTAGGGCCTCATTCAACCCATGGGGTGAGAGGGTGTTTAGTGTAACCACCCAATACATTTCTTTTTGGCATAATTTTTGGTGAGAGAAAGCAACGACTTCTAGAGGCGTGACTTTAAGTCCTGTTGAGATCCCTTCATGTCGTTCAAAAAAATGGCAAGAAATGGCAATGTGTAAGGATATGGCGTTTTATATTTGATCTGTGTTCACACATTCTTTCCCTTAGTGTTTGTGTTGTCCTGCCTATATATTTGAGGCCACATGGGCATTCTAGAAGGTAAATCACATTTCGTACCCCACAGTTTAATGCATCTTTTATGGTCCAGATATCTGTAGGGCCCGTTTTCATGATCTCTTTAACACCGTGTGTAATCATATTACAAAATTTGCATTTTACGATCCCACATCTAAAGACACCTTTTCGTTTGGAGTTTGGACACTGGATAGGTTTATAGGTTAATAGCTTGGGGCAAGATGGGGCTAAAATATTTTTCAGGGTTTGAGCTGTACGAAACGTGATTGCCGGTTGGTTTGGTAAAACCTTCTTTAAAATTGGATCGTTTAAAAGGATACCCCAATGTTTCTTTAGTGTATTCCTAATGTCCTGGTGTTTTGTATTGTAACGAGTGATGAGGTTAAATTGGTATGTATTTTGACTTGTTGTTTTGATGGGGGATGGTTTTAATGCTTCTTTTTGGTCTATTTTTAAAATCATTTGGGTGGAAGCTTTAATCAAACTCTTCGGGTACCCCTTGTTGAGAAAACGGTCCCTCAAGACTTTCAGTTGGGTTTTCATTGTGCGATTATCTGAGCAGTTTCTGCGGATCCTTTTCATTTGTCCAAATGGAATATTCTTTTTCCACTTGGGAAAATGACAGCTGGTAAAATCAAGATAACTATTAGCATCAACTTGTTTAAAATGGGTGCTGGTGGTAATACTGTTTGCCACTATTTCAATATTTAAATCCAAAAAAACTGCTGTTTTCGGATTAAACTCAAAAGTGAGTCATTCCCCAGTCATTCTGATTGAGTTTATTGATGAATGATAAGAGTTCCTCTGTTTTTCCATCCCCAAATCAGAATAATGTTGTCAATAAACCGACGGAAAAAAACAATGTTCTTATGTGACAGTGTTCTGGGTCTCCTGTCGGTTTTTAAAATCGTTTTTTAAGGAAAATGACAAGAGACAAAGCAAAAAGAAGAACAGATCCGGATATAAAGTACTTTATTACACATGGCTAAAGGGGGGGAAAAATGGTGATAGGCAGGTGACAGATTTCCTTTAACATAAAATGGTGGATATTTCTCTCTTCAGTATCTGTACTTTCACTTTAAGTTATTTAAGCACTTTATGATCTCTCTGAGAGGTATATCTGAGGCTTAACCAATAGTTTTACTTGCTCTTTATGATCTGGTATGAGCAGTTTGCAGACTGTACGTAGTTTGCAATTTGGAGATTGCTATTTGCAATTAGCAATTTTTATTTGCATACTATTCATTTGCAACTTGGTGGAACTGCAAGTAAACACATATAACCAGTTCAGTATATAGCTCTAATCATACTATTAACAATAGGAACATCTATAACTGTATTAAATACCTATTTTGGCCTCTTTGCGTCCGTAAAACTGAACTTTCAGTGGAGTGAATGTCTGTTCAGCTTCTCTTCTCTGGTGTAATGAATTCTAGCAGCTCCTGCTAGGGAATTTCCCAGACAGTCTGAGTGTGAGGGTGGCTGTGATTGGCTAAGACTCCTGGGCAGTGACAACAGTTTAACTCTATGCTTTTTAATTCTGCTGTGTCATTGAGCTTACTATACATTCATATAATGAATATTAAAGGCATCTTATCTTTTCTGCTTCTGTGAACACAATATATAACTGTTACATGACATCCAAAACATGAAGTCACAGTAAATAACTCTGCTTTTGTCTTTAACATGTTAACATGTGAACTGTCTTAAAGGTTATTAGCAGGTCTAGCTGTATATACACCTGTAAGTCATATTAGCAACCTAGGACAGGTCTTAGCTGGCCAGCTACACTCCCACCAAAATTACCTATAATTCTTTGTTCTCAGTAGAGATGAATTTGGGGAATTTTCCATCAGGTTCTCAACTCTTAAGTGTCTTTTATCACTCTCAAGTAGAACAACTAACTTCTGTATAGGAAGTTTCAACCTGAGTGGAGTAGTGAGACGTTTTCCTTTTTTGTCAAGTTTTGAGTCTCTTATTTGTAACAACACTCTTCTTACTAGTCTGTCTTTATCCTTTTAAACTTCTACAACTTTGGCCAATTTGCATTGACTTCTAGGTAAATCTTCTTCTTTCACTAACACTATGTCACTAACTTGGACATTTCTTCTGGGTGGCTGTATGTAATCAGACTTAAGGTGATGTAGATGGTTAGGAGTTAAAGGGTCGAAACTTGTTGGATCGTTGATGTTGTTAACTGTAAGTGGACGACTGTTAACAATAGACATTACTTCATAAAATAAGTGAAGCATCATTCTTCCGGCGTTCTTTTTCAACATTGAACTTAACATATTTCTTACAGTTCTGATTTGTCTTTCCCAAACTCCTCCTGTATGGCTTGAATTTGGAGCATTCATGTGAAAATCACATTGTTTCTCTAACAAATACTAAATTACTTTTTCTTTATCAATCTCCTTTAGAGCTTTCTTAAATTCATTCTTTGCTCTGATAAAATTAGATCCTTGGTCAGATCTAAGCACTCTGACGGTACCTCTAATGACTACGAAACCTCTCAAGGCGTTAATAAATGCGTCAGTTGACATATCTTCTAACATTTCCAGGTGAATTGCTCTGGAGCTTAGACATCTAAATATTAGTCCATATCTTATGTACTCCTCGCGGTTTTGATTGGTGGTGATTGGGCCAAAACAATCCATTCTGCTATAAAGAAATGGTGGTGATAGATTTACACAATCTGGTGGTAAATCTGCCATTCTTTGTTCTTCGGTAGGTCTATGTGCCTTTCTACAGACTATGCATTCACTTATATACTTTGCTATAACTTTACTTCCTTTTACAGTGCAGTAACCACCTTCTCTCAAACAGATTTGGGTAAAGCATTTTCCCTGGTGCAAGGATTTGTTGTGGTAGTGATCAATAATCAATCTTGAGAAGGTAAAGTTTTTGGGTAGGATTGCTGGATGCTTCACTGCTAGGTAACGATGCCTTTTCCAGTCTCCCTCCCACCTTCAGTATACCATCCTGCAGAGCAAGATTAAGCTTGTACAAGGGGTGGTTGTTGGGAAGCCTTTTAGGTTCTTGACTAAGTCTCTTCAACTCTTCACTGTAGAATCTCTGTTGAATGAGTCTTATGACTGTTTATTCAGCTTTCATTCTTTCTTCTACATTCAATGGTTCCTTCTTTCTGATTTCATTTGCCAAACGTTGAATTCGAGGTACTACGCTTATAACTATATTCCATTTTGAACATCTGGCTAGTCTTTCAAGTATGTCATCTTCACACTTGGTGGCTGTGCTCAATGTTTGAACAACTTTTACTTCTTGATCACCCATAGACAATTCTGTGTAACCTTTACTGGGCATGATTTCCTTTCCCCAAAGGAACTCTGGGCCTGTGAACGAGTTAGAATTTTTCAACTCTGTTACATTCAGGCCTCTTGAAGCATGATCTGCTGGGTTATGCATTGTATCAATGTGATGCCAATGTTCTGGATTGGTTATCTCCTGAATTTTCTGGACTCTATTGGCGACAAAGATATGGAATCTTCGAGCTTTGTTGTTTATGTATCCTAGGACAACTTGTGAGTCTGTCCAAAAATATTCTTCATCTATTTTTAACTCCAAATCTTCTCTCAGAAACTTGCTTACTGATGCTGAGACAACCGCTGCTGTCAGTTCAAGTCTTGGTATTGTCTAAATACTAGTAGGAGCAACTCTGGCCTTTCCCATAACCAGGGCACAGTGTATCTTCTCTTCTCATATCACTCTGATGTAGGAGTACTGACCATAACCATAACTACTGGCATCTGAAAAGTGATGTTCTATTTTCTTGTACTTTCCGAAATCATGAGGTACAAAACATCTGGGTATCCGAACTTCTTTCAAATTTTGCAAGTCTCTTATCCAACTCTCCCACCTTGGCCTCAAATCTTCAGGTATGGTTTCATCCTATCAAGGAAAAAATCAATGGTGAACCCTATTAAAACATAACTTTTAATGCACAATTAGTTAAAAATCCCTCAAAATGTAACAAATCATAGAAAAAGTAAAAAAAGTGCCCAATAGCACACATTAATTATGGTGCACGGCGGCACCTAAAGATAGCCGTTTGTCCTACCATGCCAAAGGTGTCCTCCAGGCATCACAAATTGATGACTGTAGATGCAGTCCTAGAACAGGAAGGCATGGGTTTATCCCATCCCAACTTCTGTCCGCATAATTTTTGCAGTATCTCTCTTGCTTTTAGAATCACTGGGGCCAAGAATCCCAATGGATCATATATAGAAGCCACTGCGGAAAGAATGGTACGTCTAGTTGCAACTTCCTCTTCAATAGATACTTCAAAGAAGAACTTGTCATTCGCTACATTCCATCCCAAACCAAGTACATTTAGAATTAGAAGATGATCAGAATTGAGATCTACATTCTTCATTATTGATGCACGTTCAAAGTCACTCATGGATTCCAGTACCTCTCTGTTGTTTGAGATGAATTTGTGAAGGCGCAGGTTTCCTCTTGCGCATAGCTCTTGGCTTTCTTTCACTAGTTGAAGATTCTGTGGACTCTAGACTTATAAGACCATCATCTACATAAAAGTTTTTCTTAAGAAAATTTGCTGCTGATGGGCAATCCTTTTCATTCTGATTGACCAGGTACTTCATACCATAATTGTGCGCAACCTGCAGACGATGCTGCTCCAAACTAGTGTACTTTCATTTTATATTCTGCTGGCTGTGTATCTCCATCCTCCCACCATAGGAAACTCAGGAACTCTTTATCTTCATTCTTCACAGGAAACTGGTGGAACATCTTTTTAACGTCACACATGACCGCAACGGGATACTTTCTGAATCTACAGAGTACTCCAGGCAGAGTGTTTGTAAGATCTGATCCTTTTAATAGATAATCGTTCAATGCAACACCATCTTACTTTGCTGAGCAATCAAATACTACTCTAATCTTATCTAGTTTCTTTGAGTGGTAAACACCTTGATGTGGGATGTACCACACTTCTCCTTCTTTAGGTTGATTATTAACTTTAACTTTCTCTGCATGTCCTTCTTCAAGAATGCCTTCCTTGAATTTCAAATAATCATGCTTGAATTTGGGATCTCTTCCCATCTTTTTCTTCAAACATTTCAACCTTGCTAGGGCAAGATCTCTGTTATTTGGCAGACGAGGTCGTTCTCTAAAAGGTAATGGCATTTTAAGATGACCTTGTTGATTCTGCTGAATACTTTCTTCTAGAGTGTGTACGAACTTTATGTCTTCTTGGGATGCTCTTTTCTTTAGAACTTATGTCTGCAAAGTCAGTTTCAAGGATCATTTTTTTTTTTTTTTTATATTTTTCTTTTTATTTCAATTATCTCAAAAAGCAAAATTCATAAGAAAATTACAAGAAGAACCTCCCCATTCCTCCCACCCCCCCATCCTGCAGGGAAGAAAAAAAAAATCCTCAACCATCCCAATCTCTCCAAACATTGGCCATTTCGCATAGGACCCTCTTTGTCTGTGCATGATTCTCTCATAGATTTTCACCTTGTCCACTAGACATAGCCAGTTATTACAGTTTGGAGCAGAGGGGGAAAACCATTCTCTGGCTACAAGAAGCCTGGCTAAGAACATCACTTTAGTCAACAGACGGCCCTTCATGGGCTGGCAATTAACCTCTGATAGGTCCCCTAAAATCCATACCTTAGGAGATAGAGGAATATCTATTTTAAGTCTCCGAATCAAGGTTGTTTGAATCGTTCTCCAATATTTACTCACTATCGGGCAATCCCAGAACAGATGCATATGATCTGCCCCGGGCTCCCCACAGCGAAGGCAGTCAGAGGTAGCTCTAAATCCCCTCTTATAGAGCCATAAAGGTGTCACATATATTTTGTGTATAATATTGAACTGTACAACAGTGTGATTAAAGTTGTGCGAAACCTGACTAAAGTTCTCCCTATATTCTTCCAGTCCGGAGAACCCACCTCTAACAATAAAGCAGACCAGGATCTCTGTCCTGGAGAAAACATTCCAAAAAAACTTTTCATCAAGTGCCTATAACAATGTGATAATTTAACTTTCATACCACCTTTCTTACAAATCAGATTGTGCAAAAATTCGGGTGTCTACCTCAAGTGAATAACTATCGACAATATTAAGAAGTGCTGACCTCAATTGAAAGTATGCATACCAAGCCACCTCACCTAAATTTAAATTCTGTTTTAGCTCCATAAGAGACAGGACTTGCCCATTTTTAACCACCTGATTCAGATATTGAATATTTCTCGTCCTCCAATATTGCCAACAGTTTAGGTCATCTAGTTTCAAAAGCTTTGAATTATGCCATAATGGGGTACAGATAAGTGCTGCCTTGACTTTAAACCAACTCTTTATCACCAACCAGGCCTTTGTAGCCATTCTGCAGAAAGGTTTATAGCCAATCTGTGTATTAAGTAAATAGTCGGACTCCAATACTGTAAATAGATCTGAAAAGCCTGAGTCTTTCACCAGTTTTCTACAAAGTTGGCTATTCTCCCAGTCATTAAAGAAGCAGAGTTGAGAAGCCATGAAATATCCCTAAAATAGGGGAGGTTAAGGCCTCCCCACTGTAGGGCATAGAAAAATAAAGCGACTTTAGTCTCACCCGCTTCCTCCCCATAATAAATCATTAATCATCCGTTCTATCAACCTAAAATACTTATCTTCAATCCAAACGGGCGAATTACGAAGAACATAAAGTACCTGGGGCAGCACCACCATTTTTATTAATGAAATTCTATCCTCTCTGCAGGCAGAACTTTTTGCCATATCTTAATTTTTGATCTCACTTTCGACAGTAGTGGGATCAAATTAAGTTGGAGATAATCTTGAGTTTTGGCAGAGGCTGTTATCCCCAGATATTTTATTGAATCGGAGATCGATACCCGATTAGGGAGATTTTCCACAGATCCTCGCAATTTATCTACAGGGAGAAGAACAGTCTTCCCCAATTAACCTCCAAGCCAGAAGAATAGGAAAATAGGCTGACCAGTTCCATTATTCGAGAGTGTTTTTTCTGTTTGGTGAATAAAAACAAGATGTCATCTGCATAGAGGGATATACGATCCTGCTCCCCCATTACACCAAAGCCAGCCACTCTCGAGTCTTGCCTTATGCTAGCTGCAAGAGGTTCAATATAAATATTAAATAGGAGAGGGGAAAGAGGACATCCTTGACGAGTACCTCTGCCCAACACAAAACTCTCTGTCAGCATGTCATTAATCCTAATTCTGGCCACTGGGCATTTATATAACAACTGAACCATCCCCATAAATTTGGGGCCAAAACCCATTCTTTTCATGACCTCCCAGAGAAACGTCCACTCGACCCTGTCGAACGCCTTAGTAGCATCCAGTGACAGGACCGAGCGGGCGCCCCCACCGGGAGACTGAATATTAGCAAAGAACCTATGCAGATTATGATGGGTACCCCTTTTCACCATAAAGCCATTTTGATCTGGATGAATCAGAGAGGACATAACCTGAGAGAGCCTCCTAGCCAAAACCTTTGATAACAACTTAACGTCCGTATTCAATAGGGAAATTGGTCTATATGAGCTCAAATCCGCCGGGTCTTTATCTTTTTTAGGAATTAAAACTATCATCATAGACTGTGGCAAAACCCCTCCCTGCGATGCTTGAGCGAACACTTCCAGTAGATGAGGAAGGATGATATCACTGTACTTACGATAAATTTCATATGGAAAACAATCTGACCCTGGCGATGAGTTCCCGGAGATAGACTTCAAAGCCTCTTGAATCTCCACAAGAGACACCTCCCCTTCCAGGGATTCTTTTTGGGCTTCTGTTAACATTGGAAGAGAAATTCTCTCCAGGAACGCCAGGTAAGTTGGCAGACCAGGTGAAGCTCTATATATCTGGGAGAAGTATTGCAGGAAAGTGTCTCTTATACCCTCTGGGTCTGATACTATTACCCCATCTAAATTACGAACTAAAGTAATAGCTTTCTTTTTTTTGTCTTGTTGTGATATTATTTTAGCTAAAAGCTTACCAGGACGTCCAGATTCTGAAAAATATTTCTGACCCTTAAAAAGTAGCCTGTGGTTTGCTTTCTCAATTACATATTCCTTCAAGGAACAATTAGCCTTCTGCATCTCTTCCCTACTACATTCAGTGGGTTGATCAATAAATCGCTCCATTGTGGAAGCCACCGTATCAGTCAGGTCTTTCTCCCTCTTCTTAAATGATCTTCTCGCAGCCATAATATCACTAATAAGAACCCCCCTTAGATATGCTTTCAAAGCGTCCCAAACTGAATTGATGTTAGCAGAGGGAAGATTCACCTCCCAAAAGGAAGATACATGTGTTTTAATAGACTGATAGTTATCTATAATAGTAAGCCAATACGGGTTTAGCTTAAACCCACATCCCCTATTGTCTTTATTCTCCCCACTGCGAACCTCAATTAGGACCGGTGAATGGTCTGTAACTGTTCTTACACCATATCGTATCCTTTTAATATTATTCAAGTTATTCTCATTCGTAAGTGCCAAATCAATCCTAGACATTGCTCTACCTCCTCTGCTAACACAGGAGTACACTCTCTTTCCTCCGCCAACATATTCCCATATATCCACCAATCCAATCTCCAAGCAGAACTGAGGCAATGGAGAATTACACATGCTCCTCCCCCGATCTGCATCTAAAGTCAGTCTGTCCTTTTTGGGATCCATAACAGCGTTAAAGTCTCCCATCAGTACGAGCCGACATTCTGGCTTTCCTTCCAAAAAACGCAGTAGTTGGATGAGTGGATACAAAGAGAATGGAGGAGGTATATAGAAAAAGGCGAGAATGTAACTATATCCGTGTAACCTCCCATGCAGAAAAATAAACCTGCCTTGGTTATCTATATGAGATTCAATTAAGAAAAAATCTATAGAATTATGAATCAGAACCGATACACCCCTAGAGGCACTGCTAAAAGTAGAATGATATGATTGGGAATGCCATCCCGTCGTCAAACGGGACACGGTCTCTTCGGTAAGGTGAGTTTCGACTATACAGATAATTGCAGGGAGATATCTCTTCACTGCATCCATAATAGCTTGTCTCTTAACCCTCTCCCCAAGCCCTCTGACATTCCAAGAAACGATTCTAACAGACATTAATTAAGAAGAGAGAGACAAACAAACAAAAAAAACAAAACAAAAAAATAAACCCCTTCCCTGCAGGTTGAATTCCCTCCCCCCCTCTTTGGTCCGCCCGATCTAGTCAGCAAACCTCTACCCTCCGGTCATTCTCCCCCCACTAGTCCCCTCCTCCCTCCGTCACTAGAAGAAATATAGAAATATATCAAATGCCCATTTGCTCCATCCAATCCAATGCTTGTTGCGGTTTCTCAAAAAATTGAATAGTCCCATTATAGATCACTCTCAATTTCGCTGGGTACTATAGGGAATATTTAATGTCTTTTAGCGCCAAACGTTTCTTTATCTCACTGAAACTTCTTCTTTTTTCCTGAGTCTGTCGAGCAAAGTCAGGGAAAAATAACAGTCTAGTGCCCTGATAGTCAATGGGTGAGCATTCTCTTGCCCTTCTCAGTATCATATCTCTATCCATGGATAGTAAGAGTTTCATTAGAATTGCTCGCGGCGGCCTCCCTGGAGTGGGTTTCCCCCCTGGAACCCGATGGGCTCTTTCTATTTGGAACATGGAGGAAAAATGTTCACTGCCCAAATTTTTCAAAATTACATCCTTGAGTTGTTCGACTAACTGCCGGCCCTCAACTCCCTCTGGAAATCCGACTAAGCGGATATTATACCGCCTTGATCTATTTTCCAGGTCCTCTAATTTATTTTGTAGGAGGTGATTTTCCGAGGAAAGAGACAGAGTCTTAGATTTTATCATGTCCATATCGGATTGGAGGGAGTCAACCGTCTTCTCCATATTAAATACTCAATCCCGGATTTTGGTCAGATCTTCTCTAATTAGAGATATATCGCTCTGCATTGACCCAAGTTGAGTAGACATCCCCTGCACTAACACACCATTATTTTCTACAGCGCGCAAGATTTTTTCCAGGGCTGAGGGGTAATGCTCAATTTCTGTTCGCGCTAATAGACTTTCCTCCCCTCCTTCCTGATCTGCTAACCCGTCCTCAGATAATTCTTCAGCTTGGAGAGTTTTAGCAAATTTCTTGGAGTTAGTGCTCATTTTTCCTTTAACTAACCCCTTTTCATTAAGGGAGGGAGATTTCAAAAACTTATCAATTTTTCCCTCTGGTGTCTTAGTCCCCAGTTTTGTTCCTGAGAAGTCCACCGACCGCCGCTTTGGAGCCATTAAATGTTATATATATATATATATGTATTTTTTTTATGTTATTTTTTTCTCTGGGTATTTATTAATTTTAGATTTTAGGAGGTCCTTAAGTTTATGTTTTTTTCTTTTTTTTTTTCCTCTTTGTTCTTCCTTGTCTTTTCCCTTCCTTTTTTTTTTTTTTTCCCCTCTCCTCCCCTTTGTTTTTGTCTTTATCCCTTTTTTTTTTTTCCTTTTTGATTTACACCTTCTCTATTTCTCCTTTCTTATTTCCCTTTTACTCTCCTTTATTCTTTCTTGTTGAATACCAACCACCACAATCTTAAAATGATCTTTAAACAGATTCACAAGATGCAAGGCAATAGGCAAATAGGAGAGCAAAAGCAGTTTTTTTTTTTTTTCCCTCACGTGTCCAGCGTCCAGAAGCAGGGGCGAGCAGATGAACCAGAAGGACCAGGCAAAACCGGAGCAGGAGGGCAGCGACACACAGGAGGACAGGAGCCAGTCAAGCCAGTCAAGCCAGGAGGCCAGCAGCGAAGAAGAACGGGGAGACACGCACCCCGACAAGCAGAGCAGACGGCAGCAGAAGCCCAACGCTCCCACAGAAGCGGGGAAGCCAAAGACAACCACGAGGGGGCGAGGGGGCGAGAGAACCCACCCACACCACAACCAACAACGGGCAACAGCCAGAGGTAATCGGGGCAGGCAGCAGGATACCGGCAGGCGGAAGCACATGAGGTCCGACGTGGAGTGCGGAGTCCAGCGTGGAGGGCAGCGGGCGACAAAGGGCTCAAGCTCAGGCGGAGTCCAGCGTGGAGGATGGCGGGCAGCAGAGAGCTCAGGCTCAAGCATTCAAGGCCTCAACAGAGAGCCAGAGACGGAGGAGCCGGAGGGCCAGATAGCGAGGAGGAGGGTAGGAGGAGGAGGAGAGCGCGACGTGCGTGTTCACGTCATCACACCGCCCCCCGCTACGACCTGTGTTTCAAGGATCTTGATTAGTTTTGCTGGACTTGTAGCTGGTAATACTTGGACATATATTCGATGACACAATCCTGTCACCTATCTTGAGTTTGCGATCTGCTGTTTTCCTCTAACAACACCCCATCCTAGATCAGTTTAAACAGCGTAGGGTTCACCCTTTCTTCCTGTGATTACCTTTTGTAGTACCAAAGCTTGGGGACAATAGTAGCCTATCAACAGTCCAACACCAAACTGGAGGTAGATTTAATGTGCAGTTTAAATGAAGTCATCTAACTCTTATTCCTTTGACTGTTCACTAATGTGTCTCTCCCTGTCATTGTGGTGAGTTTGACCATCACTGATTCTGTAGCCACTTGCAATTTCTTGCAGATTTCTTGATCAATAAAGGTGACATCACTCTGGGCATCCAGTAGCGCATAGGCGTATACCTTTTTGCTCAACATGTGAGAGTGAATCTGGATCGCACATCCTCAATACTATGCTTTTGATATAACAACCGTTTCTCAGCAAAATTAAACATTGCTTCTGCGCCCAATTTATAATGGATATATCCTATGCTATGCAACAATGAGGCATTGGTATACACTTTGATCAAAGTGCATAGGCCCACTTACCACGACAAGGTTGCCTCTTCAAGTGGGGACCTACTCTAACTTTGGCATAGCACTGCGTGGCGACCACCGGCGCCCCAGCACTGCACCAGCAGATGGCGAGACCCAGTACCCACACAGCGCGTATACCTTTTTGTTCCTCCTTTTTGGATTTGAAATGCACACTGGTACAACCATTGATGTGCCGTTGCTTTCTCCTTCCCTCACTCTGCAAGAGAATACCCATACTTTATTTTCTTCCTCAGCTTTAGGTATTGAGGATTTATCCTTCTTTGGACGTTCTTCATGTAGTGGTGTAAGATGGCGTCCTTTGCAAACGCTGCATGTGGACTTTTTCTTACACTCCTTAGTAACATGGCCTTTTTTTAGGCATCCAAAACACAGTTGGTTATCAAGTACAAACCTTTTCTTTTCATCTGAGGACTTCTCCTTCAATTGTTGGCACTTGTGTATGGAGTGGTTCTCTCCACAGAACATACACCTGAAGGTAGTCTGAAGATTTGTCAGTTCTGTTTCTCTACTGATCCCAGTAGTGACTTTATCTGGTAGGTCTCTGGACCTTTAGTTGCTGTGTTGGTTGCTCTTGTGCGTCTCATCTCTCTTGCAGGCCTTTCTTTTAAAGATTTTAAGACATAAGATAATGTTACTGGATTACATGCTATCTGTGCTTCCTTATTGACGGACTCAGAGAACTCTTTAAAATTTGGGAAGTTCTTGCCTAGATCTAACTGTTCAGTCACATAGCAATTTCATCTAGAAGCCACTTCTTCAGGATGACAGGATCACATATCATGGCAACTGAAGAACCCTCATTGTCCCTAAATGATGGCAGAGAAGGGGCAGACGCCTTTTTTATAGAATGCAACACGCGTGACACCTTGCAGAATTTGAGTACCAAGTCGCTAGAATTTAAAGTTACACAACTAGCGGAACGTGAGGTACGTTCATTTTGGACTGTCAGATCTTTAAAATCATATCAAGAAAGCGCTAGAGTCCCCCGAGGTTTGAGGTTTTACAGAGAACAGGGCCAGTTCAATGAGGATCCTGATTTCATGTCTGAATGGCAGGAATTACATTTGGAATTTTCTATCCGGGTCCTGGCATTAGTACTAAAAAGAAACCTCGCCGAGTACGAGCGTATACAGGGCGAGTTGAAGAAGGCCAGGGGAGAATTGTTCACGAGAATGAATGAAACCCAGATTCAAGCATTTAATAAGAAGTTGAATAAAAAGTTGTTGGTGACACAGGCTGAAGTTAAAGAGAAGAAACGTGATAAGTTTGTGAGAGATAAAGAGGACTATGAGTCAGGTCGGATTTTTGGCTGGAACCCCACAAATAATAAGAAGAAGTACCAAAGGAAGAGAAAGGGAAGACGTCCAAAAAGTGATTTTTGGACCAGTGAATCTGAATCGAGTGCATCGGATGACTCATTTACTCCAAAATTGAATGAAGGCAACAGTGGTTGTGACCCTTTAGGAGAAGCATCAGGAGAGGCCGGCGGAAGAAACGAAAAACCGATGAGAAAGTCGAATCGTGTCAGGAAGCAAGTGTCCTGGAGGAGTTAGATGGTAGAACCCAGAAAGACATTGGAGCTCATGAGACACTGGTTGTGAATCTAACCGGGCGGGTGTTACCCTTGGGCTGTACTCAGGTCCTCGAGCGGGGGCTTGGATACAGCCTAACGGAACACTTTGATCCGGTTTCCTTTGAGATTGACCTTTATAAATCAGTCAGAAAGTTATTGTTGAATAAATGGCATAGGAGTAATTTACAAACTACTCCACAGTTATCAGAAGGTCAGATCCCGGTCATCCCAGACCCCTTTGCCTTGAGCATTGATACAAAATTGAGCCATTTGGAAAAAGAATGTTTGCAATTATTGAGTGAGGAGTGCCTTGAAACACAAGCCCCAGCGGTGGTAGAAATTGAACAGTTCCGAGGTGGGATTAGATCTACGTTTTGCCCCCCTTGTCCTACTGGGAGTAGCATCGATATTTTTTATCAACAGGTATTAAGGGATGTACGTGCTGTTCTATATCCTAGAGAGGATTTAAATATCAGCCAGGTGGAATTACAAGCGTTGAACTGGCTACGTGAGCAGAGGGACATCGTTGTGAAACCAGCGGACAAGGGGGGAAATGTAGTGTAGATGTTAAGAACTTATTATTATGAGGAATCTATGAGACAATTAGAAGATCCTACAGTGTATGAACAGATACGAGGGGACCCCACGCCGGAGATATTACAACAATTAAGTGACCATGTTCACGGATACATCGAGGCTGGTCTGTTAAATAAGAAGTTGTTTGACCAATTGGTCCCATCTTACCCCTCCCGCCCGTGTTGGAATTTTTTGCCGAAAATACATAAGTGCCTGGACCGGCCCCCGGGCCGCCCAATCGTCTCGGGGGTCGGATCGGTCACTGAAGCTTTATCCAAGCACATAGACTGGTTACTGAGACCTTTGTTAACCAGCGCACCAGCGTATATTAAGGATACTAGTGATTTTTTGCGATCACTACAAGCGGTGGTGTGGCAGGAAGGGTATCATATGGTGTCATTTGACGTGGAGAGCCTCTACACCCGCATCCCACACGATGCGGGTGTGGAGGGGATCCGCGTCATTGTACAGAATGCCGGTAAAAGTGACCGGTTTTGTGATTTTGTGAGTGATTCCCTTCGATTCATCCTGGTGAACAATGTATTCATGTTTAATGCCAAGTGGTATAGACAAAGACTTGGCACGGCCATGGGGACCCCCGTGTCATGCACATTTGCTAATCTGTATCTAGCTAGACTTGAAGACCGTTATGTATTTTCCCCCAGGAATCCATATGTGAGTTACATAAAAGCTTTTTGTCGTTTTGTTACATAGTAACATAGTAACATAGTATATAAGACCGAAAAAAGACATTTGTCCATCCAGTTCGGCCTGTTTCCTAGAAGTTGATCCAGAGGAAGGCAAAAAACCCCTGTGAGGCAGAAGCCAATGTTCCTCACTTAAGGGGAAAAAAAATTCCTTCCCGACTCCAACCAGGCAATCAGAATAACTCCCTGGATCAACGACCCCTCTCTAGTAGCTGTAGCCTGTAATATTATTACACTCCAGAAATAAATCCAGTCCCCTCTTGAATTCCTTTATTGTACTCACCATCACCACCTCCTCAGGCAGAGAGTTCCATAGTCTCACTGCTCTTACAGTGAAGAATCCTTTTCTATGTTTGTGTACAAACCTTCTGTTGACGATATCTTTATGGTATGGTCAGGCTCAAGAGTGCAATGTGAAGAATTCTTGATGTACTTGAATTCGAATGACATGGGTATGAAGTTTACCATGCAGTTCGGGGGTGACCATTTGGAGTTTTTGGACGTGGCTGTCCGGGCTGGGAGCGACGGGTTGGTCACGGAGGGCTTTAGGAAGCCCACGGCGACCAACTCCTTGCTCCGCCACGACAGCCACCATCCATACTCCGTGAAGAAATCGGTACCGTATGGTCAATTTTTAAGGTTACGCCGACTTAACAGCACTGGACAGTGGATATTGGAAACAAGCAACAGATTTAAAAGAGCGCCTCATAAGCAGAGGATATCCCGAAAGGGTAACTACACAGGATATGGAGAGAGTAGGGAGGGAACATACGTATTTGAGTCTCTTATATGGCAAAAAAGCCAGGAAAAGGTGAGATAGACAGGGGGGCAGAAGATAGAGGAAAGAGGAGAAAGGGAAACAACCGGTTTGTTCTGTCATTTAATTATACCTCTGTGGCAGAGCATATATATGTGCATCGATCTACAAAAATTGGGACATTTTGAAACGGGACACTGATTTGGACACTGTTACTAGTTCCAGACCTATAATCGCTTTCCGTAGGAGCCCCACTTTGAGAAATAAGTTGGTGTCCAGCCATTTCCACCCTGACGTCTCCCGAAATTGGTTAAGTCGGAGTATCCCAACAGGCAACTTCAAATGCGGGAGCTGCTCCATGTGTAAATATAACAATCAAAGGAGATTGGTCAGTGTCTCTGGGGTCAGCCACAGGGTGAATTGTTTTATCAATTGTAAAAGTACATTCGTAGTGTACGCCTTGTTTTGCGAGTGCGGACGTTTTTATATTGGTAAGACAATAAGGTGTCTCTTTGAAAGAATTAGAGAACACGTGAATTCTATTAGCTCTGGAAAGGGCTGCCCCAGAGTCATTGACCATTTCCGTACAGTCCATGGGGGCAGTTTGAAAACATTGTCTTTTTGTGGTCTGGAATTGGTTAAACTTCCACTTAGAGGAGGCGATAGACACCACCTCCTACTACAACGGGAGGCGCAATGGATACTGCGCACCCAGGCTACAGGTGACCTAGGGATGAACGATAGAATAGATCTGAATATGTTTCTGTAATCATATATCTGTGCTGAATCCGTGTTGCTTCTATTAATGTATACGTCTGTTTATATGTTATTACCTTATGTATTGGGGCAGCGTCTGTTGGATGCTTAGCAACACGCAGACCTGCCGTCATAAGGAGGAGGAGCAGTGTACGTCTGCACGTCGCCTGTTGCGGACGTCCACGCCAAGGCGGTCTGCCCCATACTGCCGAAGTCTGTCAGATGACTACGAAAAATAAATAAACGCATCGATTGAAACGCATCGATTGGTGAGTGCCGTCCCGGCTATTCTTTCTTCGTTTTTGTACACACTTCATGAACTATCTTTATCATCAGGACTGAGCACCACTGGAAGCGATCTTTTATAGGGAGTGAGGGAGTTGCTGATAAGAGGCCACAGCTGGACATAGGGTGCATCTCGGAGTGCCACAGAAATTTTCTCTATTCATCACTTCTTCAGGTAGCTTGGCTAGCGTCCTGTGGTTTTCTAGATAGTCGCTCAGTACTTCTAGTCCTTGAAGATGTGGGATGGCATTGCTGCATGCTTGCAGGAAGTCACCATACTTTTGGAGTCTGAAGTGTTCTTTAGGACCTACTTTAGACCAGTTATTTAGCTTCTCTCTAACGGCTCTTTGTACTAAGAAAGGATGACCATATCATGCATTCATTTTTTCTCAAGCTTGCTTGTACACTTATTCGTCTTTTCTATAGAAGTTACCTTCAAGAACTTCCTTTGCTTCTCCACCAACATATCTCTGAAGGCAGAATAACTTGTCAACTGGACTGAAGCAATGATGCTCAATGATCATTTGAAAACTTGCCTTCCACTCTGAAATACAGTAGGTTCTGGAACGGGAAGTCTAGCTAGGACTGTTGTGATGAGGAGAAAATAAAGCGGCACTCCAAATATCCACTCCAAAGATCAGTAGATGGGGAAATGGCACCGCTATAGCCCTCCAATTCCAACACACTGTCAGCGGTGCACAGCCCCCAAATTTTTTTATAAAAACAAGTCCAGTAACAAAAGAAAGTGAAGCGGGGCGGTTCAAGTTGCTTTATTCAAAGATAGCATAGGGCAGTGTCGGGCAGGACGCCGAAGACTCCATACAGATGAAACGAGCCCATACTGGTGAGTGCCGCCCCGCTTCACTTTCTTTTGTTACTGGACTTATTTCTAGCTAGGACTGTTCTCTGTTGTCTTGCTGGGACAATGGTTGTAACACTCTCCTGAGCATTGCCGTGACATCTAGTATTAGAATCATCCGATTCTATTTTCTCACTTTGTTCTGAATTAGGTGAGTCCCTTTCTTCATCTTTTCCGGTAGAGAGAGAGGGTAAATTCATACACCCTTTTCCTAACACTGGACTAGGCCTCTCTTTGTTTTTCTGAGCAGGGATGGAAGGATAATGACTTATTTATTCACTACATGCTGGAGATTTCCTTCCATTCTCCTGGACGTATGGAGCAAAGTAGGAATCTGTTTCTTCACTTAGTACAGATTTGAACCTATGACTACTCTGATTTATATCCTCTTCGTGTACTCTGAGTCTGGCTTCCATGATCTTAACTTCTTTCTGCCTTTCCAGACTTTCCATTTGAAGGCGCTGTGAATCCATTTCAGCTTCCAGACTTTTCATCTGTTGGCGCTGTGCCTCCATGGCAGATTCAATCTCTATTTCTTCTCTCTTGGCAGCGAGTTGTTCAGCTGATTCCTTTCTTTAGGCTGAAGTACTTGAGGACTGTGATATGTGGCTGGCACTTGAGATTGTGGTTCCACCTAAGGATTTAGCAAAGTCTCTCATAAAAAGCTCGTTCATTCTACTTCTTGCTTTAACTTCATCATAGTTTGCTGAAGATGATAGTTTTCTCAAGAGCTTTACTAAATCTTTAGTGACTGCAGTACATGTGTCCATGTTCCTTACAATATCCTGGGAAGGTGTCGTAGATGACCGCAGGTTGACATATGCTGCCATAAGCTCTGATTCAGATTCTTCTACCGTCTCTAACATATCACTCAAGTTCCTTTTTATACTTTCTTGTTTTAGCTTTCTACGAATGCCCATAATATATTATTTGCACCTCTCATACATTCGGGTGAACGTTTTCTCTTTTAATGCTGCTTCTTGCTCCAAATTTTCCAGCATCTTTGGGGTCAGTTTTCTGTCACGTGATGAACGTCTTAGTTTATTTGCTTGGGCCATATTTGTTTGGGGCAAGACTAATGCTGCATCAGACTCTTCTACCTCAGAGAGGTTCCCTTGCTCTTCACCTTCTACCTTATCTTTCTTTGTATCCTCTAACAGTGGCATGGAACTAGGCTCAGACATTTTACTTTAAATGCTATAACAATCAATACAAATAATAAGATGCCTTTCACTTTAAATGCAATACTGACAAATGCAGAAATAAATGACTTTCACTTTAAATGCAGTAGCAATAAATGCAGGCAATAAATTACTTTCACTTTGAATACTTTAGAGTCCGTGTACTACAACTGTCCTTTGTTTTACTTTTATTCCTGTACACGAAAATGTATCTTTATGCCAAAACCTATGTGCAATGATAAGTAAGGGTACTTTCACACTTGCGGCAGAACGGATCCCCGCAATAAACTTTCCTGCTCCAGAGGGGGTGTCCCTAACTTTTTTGCGCCAGTAGCAGTGCGTTTTCACAGTGATGGTGCAGCATCCGACAGCCATTTTAGGTTCAATGCAAAAGTCAATTCACTGACAGCAAACAGTTCTAGTAACACAGAAACATGGGATCTTTCCACTTTTGACACTGTGATTCAATAGCAAGTGACGTCTGAAATCTCCACATTAAAGAACACACAAAGTCTCTCAATTAGGCGCAAGCGATTTTGACTCCTGTTCGTGACGCCAATTTATATGCAATAAGCCAGGACCGCAGGGGCAACATGTGAGATGACGGCGGGCCGATGGGGGTAATAGTTCATTAGCCTCCCTGTGCCGGTAGTGCAGTGATTTAGAAGACATCACTAAATCCTCCAGGGCACTCTCGGTTGAAGGGAACACCAGCCAGATGGATGTTGAGGAACCCTTGATGGTAATGAATGTTTAAGGTGCTTTGGCGGCTGGGCCCCTGTGTTCGTGAAGCCAGTACCGTAAGGTGCAAATGATGAGTGTAGTAGTGGAAATGATGAGGAGTCAGTTGTTATCAAACAGTTGAACATTTACTTAATCAATTGTCCTCAGGTAGTCAGTACAGGTACAGTTCATTTGTATGGCATGAGTGATTATTCAAAAATAGGTTCAATTGTATTCCTCTTATCGGGTTTAGGCAATTGTCAGTTGAGGAGTCCTCTTTAAGGCTGACACTTTACAGGCAAGACTTCTGTAATTTTTCTAAGTCCAAACTATAGCACTCTGGTACTAAATATACTGTTTTCTACTTATATTGAGCTATCCAATAAGGGTGTTTCTCCCTCGCGCAGGCATACTCTCTGCGGCATTATTTGCAGGATGCTCTCCTGAAGTATTCAGGTTTCCACCCTATCCTGGAAGGCTTTGTAGTGGGAAAAAGGACAATTCTACACATCAATTATCCATTCGTGTCCCGGGACACTCCTAAAGTCACTCTCAGGCACTTGTGCTTGTGAGGTCCATAGGCTGGATTCAGCCCTAACCCTCACTAGGCTCGCTTCATATTTAGACAAAGACTCACTGCCTAGTGCTTTGCTGCTAAAGATGAATGTTTGCTGTACTCCCTTAGCTTGGCCATGACCAAGGGGCAGAAATAGCGGACTACATGGTGGACGATGCCTGTTTCTCTCCTCTGATACACACACTACTTCACTTTCTTTCTTCACTGTCCTAACACACATACCCCAGGCTATATATAAGAGTGGCGCCAGCACCATCTAGGGTGAATGGGTGAATAGACATTGCCAGCCTGATATTGGGAAATACAATGCTAATAAATAAATAGGCAGATGTTTAAAGTGTCCCTTTTACACACATATGTGGGATGCTGCATCTATATATATATACAGTTGTGTTCAAAATTATTCAACCCCCAATGTTGTAAAGGGTTTTAGGGAATTTAGTGTACATTTGTAATTGTGTTCAGAATGAAATCTTACAAGGACTTTTTAAAGAACCAAATGCAACTAAAATGACATCAATTGTTTTTGCAATACAGTATTAAATGTTTTTTTTGTGATTTCTTCATTGACACAATTATTCAACCCCTTAAAGACGACCACTCTTAAGAACAGAGGTTCATTCAAGTGTTTTCGATCAGGTATTGAAAACACCTGTGGATGTCAAGGAGCAGCAATCAAGCATAATAAGCACCAATTAGGCAGATTTAAAATGACTGTGATACTCAGCTCCTTCTAGACATTTACTGGTGTGTTTAAAAACATGGTGAAATCAAGAGAATGGTCCAGGAAGACAAGAGAAGAGGTGATTTCTCCTCACAGGAAGGGCAATGGCTATAAGAAGATTGCAAAGATGTTAAACATACCAAGAGACACCATAGGAAGCATCATTCGCAAATTCAAGGCAAAGGGCACTGTTGAAACGCTACCTGATCGTGGCAGAAAGAAGATGCTGACTTCGACTGCTGTGCGCTACCTAAAGCGCAAAGTGGAGAAAAGTCCCTGTGTGACTGCTGAGGAACTGAAAAAAGATTTGTCAGATGTGGGTACTGAAGTTTCAGCTCAGACAATAAGGCGCACACTGCGTAATGAAGGCCTCCATGCCAGAACTCCCAGGCGCACCCCCTTGCTGTCTCCAAAGAATAAGAAGAGTCGACTGCAGTATGCCAAAAGTCATGTGGACAAACCACAAAAGTTTTGGGATAGTGTTCTGTGGACTGATGAAACAAAATTAGAACTGTTTGAGCCCATGGATCAACGCTATGTTTGGAGTAGGAAGAACAAGGCCTATGAAGAAAAGAACACCTTGCCTACTGTGAAGCATGGCGTGGGGTCAATCATGCTTTGGGGCTGTTTTGCTTCTACAGGTACAGGGAAGCTTCAGCGTGTGCAAGGTACCATGAATTCTCTTCAGTACCAGGAGATATTGGATGAAAATGTGATGCAGTCCGTCACAAACCTGAGGCTTGGGAGACGTTGGACCTTTCAACAGGACAATGATCCCAAGCATACCTCCAAGTCCACTAGAGCATGGTTGCAGATTAAAGGCTGGAACATTTTGAAGTGGCCATCGCAGTCACCAGACTTAAATCCGATTGAGAACCTCTGGTGGGACTTAAAGAAAGCAGTTGCAGCGCGCAAGCCTAAGAATGTGACTGAACTGGAGGCTTTTGTCCATGAAGAATGGGCGAATATACACGTAGATCACTGCAAGACACTTGTGTCAAGCTATGCTTCACGTTTAAAAGCTGTTATAACTGGAAAAGGATGTTGTACTAAGTACTAAGATTGAATGTCACTTGGGGTTGAATAAAACTGATAATGATGTGAGCACAGAAAAGACATTTGTGGTTATTTCATTATAAATGTTATGTTATATTTGTCTGACTTACAAGTGCCTCTTTGATTTAATTGTAAACAAGATGACTGAAATGATCAAAATCAATGTCAAACTGGCCAAAACACTCAATTTCAGTGGGGGTTGAATAATTTTGAACACAACTGTGTGTATATATATATATATATATATATATATTATAATATAATAATTCCGGCAGAACTCGCTTTTATGGTTTATCAGGTGCACGCGTCTCACCCTTGACATCAGGCATGTATATCCATGAAAAATCAACGCAGCACTCTTCTTGTGAAAAAAACCACAGTGTCTTTATTCACACATGTGACACAAAATAAGCAAAGTTTCAATCCCCTTCCGGGATCCTTGGCTTGAGAAGGATCCCGGAAGGGGATTGAAACGTTGCTTATTTTGTGTCACATGTGTGAATAAAGACACTGTGTTTTTTTTCACAAGAAGAGTGCTGCGTTGATTTTTCATGGATATATATATATATATATATATATACACAGTAGTATACAGGACAGGAGTATATAATGTATATATACATACACTATATACTCTTCTTTACAGCAACACTGGGGCGCCTACATCTCGTTTTGTCTCATCACTTCATAGAGGAAAGACATGAATGAGACTAACTAGCTACTTATTTTTTTTAATTTACTCTTCTATAAGCGCCCTTTTGACGTCCACAACTCAATATAGGATTCAGTAGAAAGAAAAGAAAAAAACTACACCATCAAGAGAAGACGGACAAAATGAAGAGCAGAAAGAGGGTATAACACCATAAGGGTCCATTCACACGTCCGCAAGTGTTTTGCGGTCCACAAATTGCGGATCCGCAAAACATGGACACCCGGCCATTGGCATTTTGCGGACCGCACATGGCCAGCACTGTAATAGAAATGCCTTTTCTTGTCCGTGTCTGTGGACAAGAATGGGACATGTTCTATTCTTTTACGGAAAGGAAGCAAGAATGCGGACAGCACACTGTGTGCTGTCCGCATCTTTTACGGCCCCATTGAAAATGAATGGGTCCGGATCCATTCCGCAACACTGTGGAACGGATCCTGATCCAAATTGCGGACTTGTGAATGGACCCTAAGTGAGTGGAACTGACATAGAGGATCCACAGGAGGGATGCAGTCAGCAGGTGAGCAAGGCCCAATCTGCTATTCAGCTGCCTAAAAACAACTCCTTCCTTCATGGACTTGTACGGATATAAAGCGCAAAAATGCTTTATATACAAAAACAAAAGAAGGGATCAAAGGAAAAATATCAAAGTTATTGATCCTACTGAGGAGAGGGCGACATATTAACCTCTCAGCTCGTTGACGAGAACCTTAATTATTTTGTGCAACTAGAAAGAAAACGAGGTACCATCATTTATGCAAAAATGTTAGTTTATTATACATAAGTGCTAAATACAAAATCGATGATACAACCTGTACAATGATAGATAATGAAATATAATACCACTACCTTCAATCAATACTGAATATCGCCAATCAATGCAATGATATGCAACAATCCAAATGAAAGAAAAGTACCCCTTTCTATTACCTTTTAACCAATTGAAGTATATGGCGGCACTACAAATTTACCAGCTCGGTATCAGGCTAGGGAATAACAAAGTTCCCAAGGACTAAGTACCAATGTCTGATGCTCAATTAGCAATATGCATCTTTGCTAAGAGAATGATCAGACTTGATCAGGAGCCTTATCAATTACAGATCCACAAATAGGGAACTTTTACAATATACCGGGCTGAGTAACTTGTCAATACCGCAAGCAATAAGCAAGATATACGTTACCAAGGGTCAAAAGGTGAGTAGGGCTCCAGAGGGACGGTCAGCTCTCCAGAGGGTTCCCCATGATCCAGGATAAAATCCAAAGCTTTGCCACGTTCTGGTCTAGTCCTTTCTTTGTAGAACTTTTTTTTTCTTTCTTTTGGAATCCCCTCTCTCATCCCGTCTATGATTAATATTCACAGACTTATCAAAAGAATACACCCCTTTAGATAACGGTCTTCCAACCAAACCAGAGGGTGTGCACATATATATGGTAATGGTACTGTGAGATCATACATTACCCAAAATGCTTTGAGGGGAATGTATTATGTTGCCTGCCGATACCTAGGCGGCAATATTGTATAAACTATAAATGTGAAGCTTTTAGGAGTTAAATTTATATAATGTGACTTCATGAGCACCAACAAACCATAAAGGGACACGTATATAAAGATGCAAAAAAGTTTTTATTGAAATAATCAATCTAATACACAAAAAACAATATAATTAAAATATACCATGAGAAAAGGCGGCAACCTCAGATGGTGAAAATGGCTAGTGGCTCACTAGCTCACCAGGAGGGGCATATAAAAAGGAGCAGACCCAGACAAAATGTTATTACAGCAATTGCAGCCAATAATGCCTATTATATACATGACCAAACACCATGGTCTATTACAAAAAGAAAAGCAAGCACACAAGCTGATAACAATACCTGGGAAACACAGCACGCTATAGTAGACCCTCCCGGTTGCAGGAGCTCACCCCAACGTACGTTTCGCACCTGCTTTATCAAGGGGCGTATCTATGCAGATCCCACCACTTCCATATATACCCAAATAATAAGGCTAAATAATGCGCAACAGATGTACAGAGGGAGGGGAGAGGAAGAAAAGGGAGGAAGAGGCGAGGAGGAACTACGTAACAGTATTCAAACCTACCAATGTGTGGACTCGCAATTGCGCGCGGCAGGTGACATCACACACCATCACAGGAGCGCGACACCAAAAAATCAGGAAGCGTGTAAAAATACATACGTCACTGAAAGTCGACAGAACACGTGATACCAAAAGGGCTAAGACGCGCAATCACGCGATATTTGCCAGGTTCGCGTTACGTCACTGCAGTGCGAGACTACGCTGCCACACAGAGCAGGACAGAGTAGGATGAGTGAGCGTGATCATGTGGCCCTGTGCTGCAACACTGCAACAAAAACCTGCGCGCCACCATCAAACACATTGGACTGAGGAGGCGCCGCCACATGATACACCTATAATGTCCTAATATATGTCACCGCTTATAATTACAGCATAAACACACCTCCAACTATAAGTATGAAAACACGGACCCACATAAATTGTCTCCATACATGATTTACCAAATAAATAAAGTGTTAAAAGAATTTAAGTATAAAAAGTGCTTAAATATAACCATCTCATTTAAATTACAAACATACATAATAAATACAAAATATAAAAAATATATATATATATCTATCATTCATAGTGTAACAAATGTATAAAGTGGAATACATATAATATAAAATACAAATAGTTCATAAAGTATGAAATGTAGTATAAAATAATATATAAAACACTCATGTGCAATAATAAAACAAAACAGTGCAAAAATAAAGTGCTCAAGTGCAAGTGCAAAAGTGAAACATGCAGTGAGGTGACCAAATAATTAAAAATATAATATATAATAGGAAAATCACATATGTAATATAAAGGTGAACAATTATTTTTACATCAATGTATATAAAAACATTAGGAGAAAATATAATGTCTGGAGTATTCATATTATTGCCCTCATAAGCCATAAAATATGAACACAATACCAAAAGGGGTCCTCTATCTCATATCTTAGGCATGTACACCTCCATCCTACAACAAGGGTTTTATACTCTCAGTCCATCCTTATAGTGATACTCGTCCAACCCACACCATTTAAAATGCGCATCAAATGAAAAAGAGCCTAAAATAAGAAAAAATAGAAATAGTGAGAATCATAAATAACTTATGTTGAAAACCTGTTAAAAATGAATGAAAAATTAAATCATGATAAAAACAACAGTTAAAACCAACATACTAGTACGGTATAGAACTCCGAACCACAGGGGTACAAGGTAAATATACAACTCGAAGGTACAAGGCAAGTACATAAATATAGGGATATAGACCCATCATCATGTGATATATATTATATGAAGGGAGCGTAACTAATCCCTTCATTTAGACCAAATGGGGAGACCGTATTCAGGATGAAAATCCACTTTACCTCCCGCTGGGCCAAAAGCTTCTTCCAATTTCCTCCCCTAGGTGAAATGATAACCCTGTCTATTCCACGGACCCTTAATAGCGATCCATCTGAATTGTGTTTTTCTTTGAAATGCTTTGGTAGGGTCTTCAATACTGTTATATCATTTTCCTCCTTTGCTGCATTGATGGCAAGTATATGCTCTCTTACCCTTCTTCGCAGAGGGCGTGAGGTCATGCCCACATAGATTAGGTCACACGGGCAAATTGCCCAATATATGACCCCTATGGTAGCACAATTGATTGAATGTGTAATCCTGAAAGATTTATCCTGGGAGGAATTGTGGAAGTGGGACGCTCTTTCCATATTTTCACAGGCAACGCAGTTGCCACATTCTTTACTCCCCCATGGAGGTCCCTTTGTTCCAAAAAAATGCTTATTGTCCTTTCCGGCATAGAAGCTGCGGACCAGCTGGTCACGCAGGTTCTTTGCCCTACGGTAAGTGGTCGAGGGACGTGATGGTAGTACATCTCTCAATTGGGGATCATGCATTAGCACCTCCCAATATTTTGTCAAAGCCGCGTTAATCTCCCTCCATTTGTTGTTATAACCAGTGACAAACCTGATGGTCTGTTTGTCTTCCTTTCTCACCTTTTTATGTAGAAGATCCCTTCTAGTGGTTGATCTTGCTCTTTTATAGGCACGCTCAATACAACGTTGTCCATAACCCCTCTCCTCAAATCTTCTCCTAAGGTCCTCTGCCTGCAATTCAAATGTCACATCAGACGAACAAATTCTGCGGGCCCGCAGAAATTGTCCCACCGGGATATTTTTAATAAGATTACCTGGATGGGAGGAACTAGCATGCAATAAAGCATTGACAGATGTCTCCTTTCTATACAGGTCAGTGGAGATTTCTCCTCTGGACCAACTCGAAAGGATATGTCCAAAAATCTATACCCACACGAGTCACCTTAAAGGTGAGTTTGATATTGTACGGATTGTTGTTTAATAATCCAACAAAGTGGGAAAAGGACTCCATAGTCCCCTGCCAGAGGACCAGGATATCGTCAATATAGCGTCCCCAAAATTGGACACCACTGGCCTCTGGCAGGGGATCTGTCTGAGGATCCTCCTCTCCCACAGCCCCAGGAAGAGATTAGCGTATGAGGGCGCACAAGACGCCCCATCGCTGTCCCCCGTAGCTGTAGGAAGAAGGATCCCCAAACAGAAAAAAATTATGCGTCAAAATATATTCCAATAGGGACAACACAAAACTGCGCTGTTTCTTCCCAAGATTAGTACCACTAAGAAAAACGCAGCTGCCTCCAGGCCGTCCTGATGGTTAATAGACGTATACAATGACTCCACGTCACATGTAGCAATAAGCATATCGGGTTCTAGTTGTATCTCCTCCATTTTGCTTAATGCATCCATGGTATCCTTTAGGAACGATGGTAGCTCCTCCACCAAAGGTTGCAAAACTGATCAACATACTTACAGACCGCATCACTCAGACCGTTAATCCCGGCGATGATTGGTCGTCCGGGTGGATTAACAGGATCCTTGTGCACCTTAGGGAGGAGGTATAAGGTTGGTATCACTGGGTGCTCTGGTAAAAGGTAGGAACATTGTCTTGCCGTGATAACACCATCATCAACTCCCTTATGGAGGATGTGTTCCAACTCTTGTTTAAATTTGGCCAATGGATTAAATGTTAATTTTTTGTAGCAGGCACCATCACGCAATTGTCTGTATGCTTCTCTCTCATACATCGAGGTTGGCCACAAGACAATGTTCCCACCTTTATCAGCAGGTTTGATGAGCACATCATTCCATTGCTGTATCTCCTTAAGAGCATCCCTTTCTTGTTTTGTACAGTTGTCCCACCCCCCCCAATTAACAATTTTTGAAAGCTCCATCTCCACCAATTTGACAAATAAGGCCACATCGAGTTGGTCCAGAGGGAGAAATCTCCACTGACCTGTATAGAAAGGAGACATCTGTCAATGCTTTATTGCATGCTAGTTCCTCCCATCCAGGTAATCTTATTAAAAATATCCCGGTGGGACAATTTCTGCGGGCCCGCAGAATTTGTTCGTCTGATGTGACATTTGAATTGCAGGCAGAGGACCTTAGGAGAAGATTTGAGGAGAGGGGTTATGGACAACGTTGTATTGAGCGTGCCTATAAAAGAGCAAGATCAACCACTAGAAGGGATCTTCTACATAAAAAGGTGAGAAAGGAAGACAAACAGGCCATCAGGTTTGTCACTGGTTATAACAACAAATGGAGGGAGATTAACGCGGCTTTGACAAAATATTGGGAGGTGCTAATGCATGATCCCCAATTGAGAGATGTGCTACCATCACGTCCCTCGACCACTTATCGTAGGGCAAAGAACCTGCGTGACCAGCTGGTCCGCAGCTTCTATGCCGGAAAGGACAATAAGCATTTTTTGGAACAAAGGGACCCCCATGGGGAGTAAAGAATGTGGCAACTGTGTTGCCTGTGAAAATATGGAAAGAGCGTCCCACTTCCACAATTCCTCCCAGGATAAATCTTTCAGGATTACACATTCAATCAATTGTGCTACCATAGGGGTCATATATTGGGCAATTTGCCCGTGTGACCTAATCTATGTGGGCATGACCTCACGCCCTCTGCGAAGAAGGGTAAGAGAGCATATACTTGCCATCAATGCAGCAAAGGAGGAAAATGATATAACAGTATTGAAGACCCTACCAAAGCATTTCAAAGAAAAACACAATTCAGATGGATCGTTATTAAGGGTCCGTGGAATAGACAGGGTTATCATTTCACCTAGGGAGGAAATTGGAAGAAGCTTTTGGCCCAGCGGGAGGTAAAGTGGATTTTCATCCTGAATACGGTCTCCCCATTTGGTCTAAATGAAGGGATTAGTTACGCTCCCTTCATATAATATATATCACATGATGATGGGTCTATATCCCTATATTTATGTACTTGCCTTGTACCTTCGAGTTGTATATTTACCTTGTACCCCTGTGGTTCGGAGTTCTATACCGTACTAGTATGTTGGTTTTAACTGTTGTTTTTATCATGATTTAATTTTTCATTCATTTTTTAACAGGTTTTCAACATAAGTTATTTATGATTCTCACTATTTCTATTTTTTCTTATTTTAGGCTCTTTTTCATTTGATGCGCATTTTAAATGGTGTGGGTTGGACGAGTATCACTATAAGGATGGACTGAGAGTATAAAACCCTTGTTGTAGGATGGAGGTGTACATGCCTAAGATATGAGATAGAGGACCCCTTTGGTATTGTGTTCATATTTTATGGCTTATGAGGGCAATAATATGAATACTCCAGACATTATATTTTCTCCTAATGTTTTTATATACATTGATGTAAAAATAATTGTTCACCTTTATATTACATATGTGATTTTCCTATTATATATTATATTTTTAATTATTTGGTCACCTCACTGCATGTTTCACTTTTGCACTTGCACTTGAGCACTTTATTTTTGCACTGTTTTGTTTTATTATTGCACATGAGTGTTTTATATATTATTTTATACTACATTTCATACTTTATGAACTATTTGTATTTTATATTATATGTATTCCACTTTATACATTTGTTACACTATGAATGATAGATATATATATATATTTTTTTATATTTTGTATTTATTATGTATGTTTGTAATTTAAATGAGATGGTTATATTTAAGCACTTTTTATACTTAAATTCTTTTAACACTTTATTTATTTGGTAAATCATGTATGGAGACAATTTATGTGGGTCCGTGTTTTCATACTTATAGTTGGAGGTGTGTTTATGCTGTAATTATAAGCGGTGACATATATTAGGACATTATAGGTGTATCATGTGGCGGCGCCTCCTCAGTCCAATGTGTTTGATGGTGGCGCGCAGGTTTTTGTTGCAGTGTTGCAGCACAGGGCCACATGATCACGCTCACTCATCCTACTCTGTCCTGCTCTGTGTGGCAGCGTAGTCTCGCACTGCAGTGACGTAACGCGAACCTGGCAAATATCGCGTGATTGCGCGTCTCAGCCCTTTTTGGTATCACGTGTTCTGTCGACTTTCAGTGACGTATGTATTTTTTACACGCTTCCTGATTTTTTGGTGTCGCGCTCCTGTGATGGTGTGTGATGTCACCTGCCGCGCGCAATTGCGAGTCCACACATTGGTAGGTTTGAATACTGTTACGTAGTTCCTCCTCGCCTCTTCCTCCCTTTTCTTCCTCTCCCCTCCCTCTGTACATCTGTTGCGCATTATTTAGCCTTATTATTTGGGTATATATGGAAGTGGTGGGATCTGCATAGATACGCCCCTTGATAAAGCAGGTGCGAAACGTACGTTGGGGTGAGCTCCTGCAACCGGGAGGGTCTACTATAGCGTGCTGTGTTTCCCAGGTATTGTTATCAGCTTGTGTGCTTGCTTTTCTTTTTGTAATAGACCATGGTGTTTGGTCATGTATATAATAGGCATTATTGGCTGCAATTGCTGTAATAACATTTTGTCTGGGTCTGCTCCTTTTTATATGCCCCTCCTGGTGAGCTAGTGAGCCACTAGCCATTTTCACCATCTGAGGTTGCCGCCTTTTCTCATGGTATATTTTAATTATATTGTTTTTTGTGTATTAGATTGATTATTTCAATAAAAACTTTTTTGCATCTTTATATACGTGTCCCTTTATGGTTTGTTGGTGCTCTATATGATTAGTCACGTATACATTTTTTATGTTGTTTTGTCGGTTATATAATGTGACTTCATGTTAAGTGGCAAATATCCACCACCTGGGACGTACATCAAAAAGGGAGGCATACCCCTTGACACTTGAAGCAATTAAAACCTTAGATTCCCAGAAACTAGTATAACTGTTCTCATGTCATAAAGTTAAAATGTATACAACAAATGTGTGGGTTTTGGATTTCACAGATGCCTTATCTTATGAAAATAACACAACTTTCTCATCAACAACTTCTCATTAAGAGAAGTCCAACTGAGCATGCTTTCCCACATACCTCAGGAATACACGCTTCTGGTGATACACACACAGGATATATATATGTTAGTATATGATTATACCATGTAACAAAATAAAACCAATATATGAAGCATAAAACAACCCATATGTGATATATTGATTAACTTGTGTCAAAACTAAATGCAATCCACTATATGAACAGACAGACATTATATGTTTGTCTCATTAATACATCTCATTATAAAAAGATGACAGACGAGCGCCAGGGAGAACCTTATCTAGGCTCCAAGCCTAGTGATGAGGTAAAATCACTCCCTTAGATAGGCCCACATCTGCCAGGAAGGACCTTTCCTTAAACCCATTTTTCTCTTTTACAATGAAGGTTCATACAGGAGGGTGAACATAAGTACAACATGGCTTCTTATAGGCCATGAATACACGTTATAACAATAATAATGTATAAATGTTTATATACTTATGAAAAGGCATGATAGACTGCAGAACCAATGAAGGTTAGCAGGATATATGAAGAAGGAGAAAATGTATGCAGCTGCCTATTGCCAGCGTCTGGGGATCTCTTTCCCCTTAAGAGGTATTTACGATTATATGTCCCTCTGTTAAAGCAAGTAATCGTGACGCCAGTTGCAGTTAAGCAACGAGGACTTGGAATCCCCTTTGCAGATAAAGTTCTTACTATTTGGTGATCTGAAAGAAAGTGCGAACATAACCCATACAATAGAGCATATACAATCACATTATTGTACCTGCAAGAGAAATATACAATTGGCACAATTCTTAAACGTTTCTGAAAATATAAAACGTTAGTGCAAATTTTAATTAGGCACCTTTTTAATGCAAGAAGGCAATAGAGTAACTTTAGAGTCTTTTTCTTGGGTGAAAGTTTACCGAACGGCAACTTTAAGTGCACCCAAAGTCCTTTGTAGTCCATGGGAACAGTAATGTCATTAGTTGTGATCCCAATAAGATAGTATTTGTAATCCACATAAGGCACAAAGGCATTTGTAATCCACATGGGTAGTTTTCTTCACAGCATGAGGTCTCCTCTCGGAGGGGCTGGAAGTCGGGTCCCATACTTGAGTGGGCAAAAGTCTTTCTTTAAGCTTTGTGAAATCCTCATTGCTGTTACTGCTAGCTCTGGTGAAGCAGAAACTTTATCTGGAATCTCCTGGTGAACTTCTGTGGCAGGACGTTTAATTGCCTGATCACCCTCCTTCGGAGGATCCTCTGTGAGCCTTGGCCTTTTCCTGGTAGGTGACAGATTCTCCGGACAGCAATAAAGGATAGACCCTTGGTCTTTCATAACAAGAAGCTCTGGATTCTGTGGTGGTTCCGAAGTGCATGGAGCAGTATCAGTGAATTCCTCCTTATCCTCACACACTTCAGGGCAGTGCTCCTGTTTGGGGGGGTTAGGCGGTACAGCAGCAGCAGTAGTAGTAGGCCCTGAGATTTCTGTAGTGGCAGTGATAATGGCCACAGACTGTCTCTTTTCTGGCTCTGCTACTCCAGAAGTCAGGGGCAACGGTGGCAACCTTCACCTGGCAAATGGCCCGCCGCTCAATACCGGAGGAACTGGAAGTCTTCTTCGCTGTTGTTGCAGCGGCTAAAAGTCTCTAGTGGCAATGACAATGGCCACAGGGCAGTCCTTCTCTGACTCCATTAATGTAATAGTTAGAGGCATGATGCATATGCCTGCCACTGCTGATTGATCACTGCGGTCTAAGCGGGTGCTATCTTCGCTGTCAGACATAGCTTTTGATACCGTGTACCAGACTAGAGGGGTCAGCGTAAGCTACGATGCAATTTAAGTACACATTGCTATGGGCGTGGGTGCAGAATTGGTGTGTGGCTCCTTTAAGAGTCGCTGTAACTGCTATATTTTGGAGAATATAATGCTCTGGCAGACAGATAATAGTCCAAAACAGCCTTTAGCAAGGTTATTTTCCCCAGCAGTACTCACTCAGACCTCTGGATGTTGCTTCTCAGAATCCAGGGAAAAAGAAACTGCATTTGCCCATTTCCAAGATGGCCACCGCTGGTCAGGGCTGTATTTTCCTGCTCTAGATGCGGGCATTCCTATACTTTCCCGCTCTGACTGTGCAAGAAGAAGCTGCACCATCAAAGTCAAAGATGGCTGATTAACCCCTCGTATGCCCGTGCGCACAGTTTTGCGCCTTCCACTCCGCAGCAAATCCAATAAAGTCACTTTTAATGGGGTTTTTGTAAAGCCAATAGGCTAATAAAGTTGGTGTAGGCACACAGTTTGGTACTGTCTTAACGGCACAGTTTGTTTTAACGTTGCTCTTATCCTGTTTGTGACGCCAATTGATTGCAGCAGCCTGTTGCCAGTGCCATGGGGATCCCTTGCCCCTTAAGAGGTATTTATGATTATATGTCCCTCTGTTAAAGCAAGTAGTCATGACGCCAGTTGCAGTTAAGCATCAAGGACTTGGAGTCCCCTTTGTAGATGGTATTGGTGGAACCCAGAGTTGGAATGCCAGAGTAGTGTAAAGTTGCCTACAGTATCTCTGTAGATGTTATAGACCCGTGTCACGGTGCTCCTACCTGGATATCCTTGGATCCCAGACATGGTGTAGTCCGAAGCAAGTGCAAAAAGGGATTGTTAAACTTTGTAGTAAAGTTGAACACCGCTTTACTTGGCATAAACAGTAATCCAAACAGTTACATAGTAACATAGTACAAAAGGCCGAAAAAAGACATCTGTCCATCCAGTTCAGCCTGTCTTCCTTCTAGTTGATCCAGAGGAAGGCAACAAAAAAAAAAAAACTGTGAGGTAAAAGCCAATTTTCCCCACTTAAGGGGAATAAAATATTCCTTTCCGACTCCAATCAGGCAATCAGAATAACTCCCTAAATCAACTACCCCTGTCTAGTAGCTGTAGCCTGTAATATTATTACACTCCAGAAATACATCCAGTCCCCTCTTGAATTCTCTTATTGTACTCACCATCACCACCTCCTCAGGTAGAGAGTTCCATAGTCTCACTGCTCTTACTATAAAGAATCCTCTTCTATGTTTGTGTGTAAACCTTCTTTCCTCCTGACGCAGAGGATGTCCCTTCATCACAGTCACTGTCCTGGGGATAAATAGATGATGGGAGAGATCTCTGTACTGATCCCTGATATATTTATACATAGTTATTAGATCTCCCCTCAGTCGTCTTTTTTGTAAAGTGAATAACCCTAATTTTGATACTATTTCAGGATACTGTAGTCCACTCATTCCAGGTATAAATTTAGTTGCCCTCCTCTGAACCTTCTCCAGCTCTATATCTGCCTTGTTCACAGGAGCCCAGAACTGTACACAGTACTCCATGTGTGGTCTGACTAGCGATTTGTAAAGTGGTAGGACTATGTTCTCATTACGGGCGTCTATGCTCCTTTTGATACAACCCCCTGACACTGGTTTTTGCAGCTTAGTTTGCTGTTTATTAAAATTCCTAGATCCTTTTCCATGTCAGTGTTACCAAGTGTTTTACCATTTAGTATGTACTGGTGACTTGCATTATTCCTTCCCATGTGCATAACTTTACATTTGTCAGTGTTAAACCTCATCTGCCACTCATCTGCCCAAGCCTCCAATCTATCCAGATCCCTCTGTAGGAGAAAACTGTCCTCTTCAGTGTTAATTATTTTACACAGTTTAGTGTCATCTGCAAAAATTGATATTTTACAATGCAAGCCTTCTACAAGACCATTAATAAATATATTGAAAAGAATAGGGCCCACTACTGACCCCTGAGGTACCCCCCCTAGTGACAGTGACCCAATCTGAGTGTGTACCGTTAATAACTACCCTCTGTTTTCTGTCACTCAGCCAGTTACTTATCCACTTAGACATTTTCTCCTAGTCCGAGCATCCTCATTTTATATAATAACCTTTTATGTGGTACAGTGTCAAATGCTTTGGAGAAGTCCAGATACACGACATCCATTCGCCGCTGTCAAGTCTAGAACTTACCTCCTCATAGAAACTAATTAAATTTGTTTGGCATGACCGATCCCTCATGAAGCCATGCTGATATGGCGTTATTTGCTTATTTCTGTTGAGATCCTCTAAGATAGCATCTCTCAGAAAACCTTCAAACAGTTTCCACACAACAGATGTTAAACTTACCAGCCTATAGTTTCCAGGCTGGGTTTTTGGACCCTTTTTGAATATTGGCACCACATTTGCTATGCGCCAATCCTGTGGAACATTCCCTGTCAGTGTAGAGTCCACAAATATCAGAAACAAGGGTCTGGCTATGACATCACTTAATTCCCTTACGATACGGGGGTGTATGCCATCCGGTCCTGGTGATTTGTCTATTTTAATATTTTTAGGTCGCTGTTGTACTTCTTCCTGGGTCAGACAGGACACTTTTAATGGGGGATTTATTTTTATATTCAGCATTTCATCTGACAGTTTATTTTCCTCAGTGAATACATTGGAGAAAAAAATATTTAACAGCTTTGCTTTCTCCTCGTCGCTCTTTGAAACTCCCCCCTCATTACTCTTTAAAGGGCTGACACCTTCAGATTTATAATTTTTAACATTTATATAATTGAAGAACATTTTAGGGTTAGTTTTACTCTCTTTGGCAATTAATCTCTCGGTCTCTAGTTTGGCCGCTTTTATTTGCTTTTTAGATGTTCCATTTTTTTCCTTATAGTTTTTCAGTGCTTCCTCGCTACCCTCCTGTTTTAGTGATTTCTATGCTTTCTTTTTGTCATTTTATTGCTTTCTTTACATTTTTATTTATCCACATTGGTTTCTTTTTGTTCCTTAACCTTTTATTCCCATACGGTATGTACCTCTCACAATGAGATTTTAGGATGTTATTTAAGATATTCCATTTTGCGGCTGTATTTTTTTGTTTTTGAGGACTTTGTCCCAGTTAGTTAGACCTATGGCCTCGCTTAGTTGGCTAAATTTAGCTTTTTTGAAGTTTGGTATTTTTGTTCCTCCCTGTAGAAATGCTTTTTTGAATGATAATTGGAAGGTTATTAGTACTTGTCACTATTTTCAAGGTGTCCCCCAACCTGCACATCTGTTGTTCTGTCAGATCTATTGGTTAATACTAAGTCCAGTATGGCCGTCCCTCTAGTCGGGTCCTGAATAGAGATGTCGCGAACATAAAATTTTCCGTTTGCGAACGGCGAACGCGAATTTATGCAAATGTTCGCGAATGTGCGAACAGGGCGAACCTCCATAGATTTCAATAGACAGGCGAATTTTAAAACCCACAGGGACTCTTTCTGGCCACAATAGTGATGGAAAAGTTGTTTCAAGGGGACTAACACCTGGACTGTGGCATGCTGGAGGGGGATCCATGGCAAAACTCCCATGGAAAATTACGTAGTTGACACAGAGTGTGGTAAGTTGAATTCGCAATGCGATTAATATAACCGCATTGCGAATTCAACTTAGAGCTGGGTTCCTAATGGTTGTATTGCTAGAATATAACAAAGATTGAGAATATAGCGCTATATTCTCAATCTTCGTTATATTCTAGCAATACAACCATTAGGAACTCAGCCGGTATTAATCGCATTGCGATTACAACTTAGATCTGAGTTCCTAATAGTTGTATTGCTAGACTATAACAAAGATTGAGAATATAGACTGAGATTGAGAATATATTGAGAATTGTTGCTCTACATAAAAATTGGCCTAGGCTACAAGAAGATTGCCAACACCCTGAAACTAAGCTGCAGCATGGTGACTAAAGAAGTTAAGTGCACGTGCTCAGCATCATATCCAGAGGTTGTCTTTTCAAAATAGACATATGAGTGCTGCCAGCATTGCTGCAGGGGTTAAAGGGATGGGGACCAGCCTGTCAGTGCTCAGACCATACGCTGCACACTGCATAAAATTGGTCTGCATGGCTGTCGTCCCAGAAGAAAGCCTCTTCTAAAGATGATGCACAAGAAAACCCACAAACGGTTTGAGGAAGACAAGCAGACTAAGAACATGGATTACTGAAAACATGTCATGTGGACTGATTAGACAAAGATAAACTTATTTAGTTCAGATGGTGTCAAGCGTGTGTAACACCCCAGAGTGGTGTAACCACTACTGCACCCTGCTACTATCTCTAATGGTCTAACCTGTATGT
This sequence comes from Bufotes viridis, assembly GCA_033119425.1. Lineage (NCBI taxonomy): Eukaryota > Metazoa > Chordata > Amphibia > Anura > Bufonidae > Bufotes > Bufotes viridis. The sequence goes on from CM065594.1 coordinate 109,411,999, forward strand.
CATCTGACGTATTTTTGTTCAGGTTCACCACAAAGTGCATTCCTAATCTTGTTATGCAATTGTTCATAATGTAATTTACATGGTTCACCAGCAGGTGGCAGCAAACACGGCAGAGCTATAGTTAGATAGAATGGAAATCTCCATTCTATTCTAACCCCCCTCTGGAGGGAAGTGGACTAGTCCTACTTCTTGCAGGAAGGGTGGGGACCAGCTAGTTCCAGTCTAGTTCACCCCTATCTAGGGGAAGAGTGTACAGGGGCATGTCTCTGCTGGATGTGTCCATGCCAGCCAGAGCACCTTAAGCTCTGCTGGTCATGGAGGCCAAAGCTTAAAGCCTCAGGAGCCAAGAGGAAAGTTCACTGGCATAACCTAGACCTAGAGTCAGACTACAGAGAAGAAGTGCAGCATACAGAAGAAGCTGAGTTGTACAGCCAGCTTGTCAGTACAGCAGAGTTAAAGAGAAAGATATAGCAGAGTTGACTTCGCCTGTCAGTTTAATGCCAAAGCCTGCTGGAACCAAGACAAAGCCTAAAACTGTTTGGAGAAAAGTTTATTTAAGTAAAGCTGCCATTGAACTTCATCTCAAGGTCTGGACTCTAGTTATTCTCTTATTCCTCAATTATTCCCCCAATTTATTGCCTCTGATCTAAAGCCTGGGGTCCAGCAGTATCCAGGTAGGAGCGCGGTGACACACATAAAGAGACATTTTAGCCCGCAACATATAGACATTTCCTACAGCTGGGACGCGACATAGAGGGCCCTAAGGGCATGGCTGCCCATTGCACATGTGTGGTGGCAACCAGGTGAGGAGTACAAAGACAAGTGTGTCTTGCCTACAGTGAAGCATGGTGGTAGGAGTGTCATAGTTTGGGTCTGCTTGAGTGCTGCCGGCTGTGGGGAGCTACAGTTCATTGAGGGAACCATGAATGCCAACGTGTACTGTGACAGAGCATGATCCCCTCCCTTCAGAAACTGGGCCGCAGGGCAATATTCCAACATGATAATGGCCCCAAACACCCCTCCAAGACAACACCACATTGCTAAAGAAACTGAGGGTAAAGGTGCTGGATTGGCCAAGCATGTCCAAAGACCTTAAACCTATTGGGCAGCTGTGGGGCATCCTCAAACGGAAGAGGGAGGAGCACAGGGTCTCTGACATCCACCAGCTCCGTGATGTTGTCATGGAGGAGAGGAAGAGGATTCCAGTGGCAGCCTGTGAAGCTATAGTGACCTTCATGCCCAAGAGAGTTATGACTGGAGAATAATGGTGGCAACACAAAATATTGACACTTTGGGTACAATTTGACCATTTTCACTCAGGCGTAAACTTACTTTTGTTGCCAGCAGATTAGACATATATGTTTTAGGCAATTCCCTCATCACTTTTTACAGAATTCAGCTATGGTGCTGGTGCTGATAAAGACACATATTTAACTAGATAAATAAAAGTCATACATATGAATATGGAGTCAGGTACTGTATTAGGTGTCACTCAAAGACTGTAGTAAAATGGATGGGTTTAACAAATGTATACGTTTCTAGAGAGAAAAAAACATGCCAGAAGTGCACATGTTTTGTCTAGTTTGTGTTCCTGTATCTTTAGTAACTGGATGGGAATGTGCAGATGTCTGCTCTTTTTCATCCACCTAAAAAAACAACAACAATGTAGTGCTTTCTAATGCAATCTGGTAAAACTGAAAATTATAGAAGGCTCTATCAGAGTGATTTTGTACATTTACTCCTCCAGCTACAGTGACATACCCGTACGTCACAGTGGCTGAGGGCTTGTATGGACCGGGCTGCTGAGGTGATCCCACTCCATACGTGGCAGGTGCCAGCTGTATAATACAGCAGGCACCTGGCCGCAATGACCAGGACCGGCAATGACACTGAAACCGGTCATTTGACCCTTCAGATGCCACATTCAACAGCGATTGTGGCATCTGTGAGGTGGGACAGAGGGATGCAGCTCCCTCTGCCTTCAGATCAGAGCCCCCACAGTGAAACTGCAGGTCTCTGATTGGTTACCATGGCAGCCTGGGGCCTGCTGAGGCTTTCCAGGCCTGTCATAGTAATCTTCCTGCTAAGCTCTGCATGAGGCACAGTTCTGCAGCGAGTGCGTAAAAAAATCCTATTCATTCTACTAGATCTCTAGGCATTGTCTTGGTGAATAAATCTGAACATCAACTATTTTAAGACAGAGAGTGCTGCAGTATTCTTTCTTTCCATATTATCTGCAAGGGGCCCACGGGCTAGGGCCTAGCACTGCTGGCACCGCCACTACAGGGTAAATATATAACCCTTGAAAACCGTAGGCGCTGTTACAATTCTTTATTATCCTATTTTTTAATAAAGGACAAAGTAAATGAAATAGTGCAATGAAAAATGCAACTTATCCTGCAAAAATAAGCCCTCATATGGCTATATGAACAGAAAGTTTGAAAACCTATGGCTATTGGAACGTGGGGAGGAAAAAATGTAAATGGTACTGGTACTTAAGGGGTTAATATCAGTTTTTACCATCTGTTTAACAGAAAAAAAAGCCTCCCACTGACACAATCCTTGTTTTTATAATGGCCAAATCAATCACAGGTCACACAATGCAAACTCCATCTTTTATTGCTATATTTGCCTTGTTTCCAGGAAAAATAAATAAATAAAAATGATGTCATAAAAATTCACGTCAGTTTTGGAACAGACGCAGTTTCTCAAAAAATATTTTTATTCCTTCATTTTTTTCCAGAGTTCCAGAGTACAAGGTTTGTCTACAGCATGAAGTCACACAGTGACAAGCAGGGCCATATTTCCAATTAGGCACTAAAGGGCATGTGCCTAGGGCAGCGGCCAGCAGGGGGTGCCACCACATAAGACATTTTTATTTATTTATTTATCTATTTATTTTTTTATATCTCTGCCTTCATGGCATCCAGGTTGGAGAGGGGTTTCAAAGGTGGGCTACCACGGCAGGCTACAGCTGTGGCATGAAGCTGAGCGAAGCATCCCAATCCTGGCCGAAGGTATGGATCCCCATCATTCCCATGCAGTCAATAATGCAGGCGACCTACTACTGTTACTGTATGTATTATACTACTATATGTCTTAGAACAAAAAAGGATGATTTCCAGCTTCCTTAAAATCCACAATATTCTTTATTGATTTCCAAAGATACGTTTAAGATCCAATTCACATGTCACACGAAAAACATGCTGCGATTGTGACGCGTTTTGGGCTATAACATGGCTCCATGTTATAGCCCGAAACGCGTCACAATCGCAGCATGTTTTTCTTGTGACATGTGAATTGGATCTTAAACGTATCTTTGGAAATCAATAAAGAATATTGTGGATTTTAAGGAAGCTGGAAATCATCCTTTTTTGTTCTAAGACGTGAAACAGCCGAAGTTGGGCGTTCCTTTCCGTGCTACCTGGTTGCATTGAGGTGAGAGCTGCATCTAAAGCCTTGTTTGTGATACTACTATATGTGCACTATCTTGAGGAGATCTACAATATATACAGTATATATAGTAGATCTCCTGCAGATAGTGCATACATTATATGTGCACTTGCACTACATGCAGATCTACTATATATGCTACCACATACAGAAGACCTACTATATATACACTGTATATATCATAGATCTCCTGCATATAGTGCATATATAGTATTATATATAGTAGATCCCCTTCATATAGTGCATATATAGTAGTATATAAAATACTACTATATATACACTATCTGCAGGAGATCTACTATTCTGATTGACAGACATGTATCTTTTTGACTATGCGCCATATAAGATACTCTGAGAGGCAACGTCATCTACTGGTGATTCCTCAAATGCTATGCAGGTAACTAAAAGATTTAACTGCAATATGATCTTAAGTGAGGCTCCACAGTGTTTTTTGTAGCTGGTTTCCCTGAGATCAGCATTGCTCCCGGTTAGGCCCCTTTCACACCTGCGTTCTTCTTTTCCGGCATAGTGATCCGTCGTCGGGTCTCTATGCCGGAAAAATCCTGATCAGGATCATCCCCATGCATTCTGAATGGAGAGAAATCCGTTCAGGATGCATCAGGATGACTTCAGTTCAGGACCGGAACGTTTTTTGGACGCAGCAAATACCGCAGCATGCTGCGCTTTTTGTTCCGTCCAAAAATCCGGAACACTTGCCGCAAGGCCGGATCCGGAATTAATGCCCATTGAAAGGCATTAATCCGGATCCGACCTTAAGCTAAACGTCGTTTCGCGCATTGCCGGATCCGACATTTAGCTTTTTCTGACTGGTTACCATGGCAGCCAGGACGCTAAAGTCCTGGTTACCATGGTAAAATGTAGCAGGGAGCGGGGAGCGGCATACTTACATTCCGTGCGGCTCCCGGGACGCTCCAGGATGACGCCAGGGCGCCCCAGTGCATGGATCACGTGATCGCATGGATCACGTGATCCATGCGCATGGGGCGCTCTGACGCCATTCAGGAGCGCCCGGAGCCGCACGGAATGTGAGCATGCCGCTCCCCGCTCTCGCTCTACTATGGCAACCAGGACGCTAGTAGCGTCCTGGCTGCCATAGTAACCTGAAAGCAATTCGAAGACTGATCAGGATCCTGATCAGTCTTCTAATGCTTCAGGTGACTTGCGTTCTGACGGATCCGGCAGGACGGAAGTGCCTGCCGGATCCTCAGAACGCAAGTGTGAAAGGACCCTTAGCCAGAATCCTACTCCGCACTGATTAGGGGCAACACCCCGAAACAGCTGTCTGTGGATGGATAACTGGCTTAGGTTTTCCCCATTACATTCTTAAAGCTTGTAAAAAAGCGGGATCTTGACATAGGGGCCACTAAATATGGTGGATTTGGTGATCTCTGTAATGGAGACACCCCTTTGCTCGGTTGTCCTTCCTTTGAGGGATATCTGGCTTTCTTTGTGTTGTAGACCCATAACTGGGGCTGTTTTGTAAACAGCGTCTGATATGCCTGCTGCCTGCTCTTCTGGTGGTCCCTTTTGCTTGGGACCACCAGAGGACACAGGCAGCTAAAGTAAGTGCACCAATTACCACACAACAACCCCCCCCGTCACTGATTAACCTCTGAATAACCCCTGATCACTCCATGTCACCCCCCTGATCACCCCCTGTCACTAATCACCCCCCTGTAAGGCTCATTCAGACGTCCGTATGTGTTTTGCGGATCCACGGATCCGCAGAACACGGACACCAGCAATGTGCTTTCCGCATTTTGCCAGAACTATATAGAAAATAACTTTTCTTGTCCGCAATTGCGGACAAAAATAGGACATGCTCTATCTTTTGCGGAGCTGCGGCCGGATATTTCGGGGCCGAAATCCGGAAGTTCGCAGCCGCAGCTCCGCAAATGCTGATGCACATAGTGTGCTCTCCGCATCACCGCCAGCCCCATTCACACTGAATGGGTCCGCATCTATTCCGCAGAATTGCGGAACAAATGCGGACATTTTTGCAGACGTGTAAATGGGGCCTTACTTCGCAAGCACTCCTATGTCCTTTCCATCTCTTTTTTTTTTTTGCACATTTTTTGGCAGAGATTTTTTCATCCACATTGATTGATGCGAATGAAGAAATCTGTGGCGTTCTTTTTTTTTTCTTTTTTCAGCCCAGAGGCTGAACGGAAAAAAAAAAATCTCATTACCCGTATGCTCAATATAACTCCTGGAATATGAGACTTTGTAAGAAACTTCTAATGCTGGCCATACATGTAATGATTGCAGAGACTCTCAAATGCCAGGGCAGTACAAACACCTCACATGTGACCCCATTTTAGAAAGAAGACACCCCAAGGTATTCCGTGAGGGGTATGGTGAGTTCATGTAAAATTTTATTTTTTGTCACAAGTTAGTGGAATATGAGACTTTGTAAGGAAAAAAAAAAAGTTAATTTCCACTAACTTGTGCCAAAAATAAAAATCTTCTATGAACTCGCCATGCCCCTCATGGAATACCTTGGGGTGTCTTCTTTCTAAAATGGGGTCACATGTGGGGTATTTATACTGCCCTGGCATTTTAGGGGCCCTAAAGCGTGAGAAGAAGGGCATTTTTACGCATTTGGATTCCAAACTACTTCTCACCTTTAGGACCCCTTAAATGCCAGGGCAGTATAAATACCCCACATGTGACCCCATTTTAGAAAGAAGACACCCCAAGGTATTCAGTGAGGGGTATGGTGAGTTCATGGAAAAAAAAAAATTTTGTCACAAGTTAGTGGAATATGAGACTTTGTAAGAAAAAAAAAAAAAGTCAATTTCCGCTAAGTTGTGCCAAAAAAAAATCTTCTATGAACTCGCCATGCCCCTCACGGAATACCTTGGGGGGTCTTCTTTTCAAAATGGGGTCACATGTGGGGTATTTATACTGCCCTGGCATTTTAGGGGTCCTAAAGCATAAGAAGAAGTCTGGAATCCAATTGCGTAAATATGCCCTCCTAAAAGGTACTCATTGGAATTTGGGCCCCTTTGCGTACCCAGGCTGCAAAAAAATGTTACACATGTGGTATCGCCGTACTCAGGAGAAGTAGGGCAATGTGTTTTGGGGTGTATTTTTACATATACCCATGCTGGGTGAGAGAAATATCTCTGTAAATTGACAACTTTGTATAAAATTTTTAAAAATTTGTCATTTACAGAGATATTTCTCACACATAGCATGGGTATATGTAAAAATACACCCCAAAACACATTGCCCTACTTCTCCTGAGTACGGCGATACCTCATGAGTGACACTTTTTTGCAGCCTAGGTGCGCAAAGGGGCCCTAAAACCAATGAGTACCTTTTAGGAGGGCATTTTTACGCATTTGGATTAAGAAATGACATTGTCATCAAATCGATTAAAGGGCTTCTGTCACCCCCACTTATGCAATTTTCAGTGGCTGACATTAGCTACTTGCTAATGTCAGCTGAGTTCAAACATATGTTTCATACCTTTATTTGAGTTTTCTATCTTCTAAAAATCTTACTTTTATAATATGCAAATTGTCTTTGCTACCAGCAAGTTGGGCGGGTACTTGCTGGTCGCCGCCGCATTCTCATGCTCTGGGAACGTCCCCTCTGCTCTTGATAGACAGGGCCAGTGCGCTCTCCTCCTCCCGCTGGCCCTGTCTGCAGCCTAAATCCCGCGTCTGCGCCGTATCGGTCTTCAGTCGGCGCTGGCGCTCTGAGAGGAGGAGGCTCGCTTGGCTGCTCCTTCTCTCAGAGCGCCTGCGCCAACTGTAGACCGATACGGCGCAGGCACTTTGTATCCAGCCTCAGACTCTAACTACTCTATTGCTCTTTTTGCACTAACGAATGACTATATAAGAACTCTCTATTGCTATTAATTACAACCAGTTCAGCCTTTTTTTCAATTTTATTTTTAATTATATTATTTTCCATTATTGTTTTATTTTTTATTTTTATGAGGTAACTACCAACACTTCCTTGTAGAGAATCAGCCCATGCCTTGACAGCAGATTAAGTCTATTTACACTTTCTACATATTACCTCTACACAAGGCAACCTATATCGGCTATACTGAAATATTTATGTACTATATGGGGTATATTCCCTGGTATTTTTAACAATCTTACTTCCAACAATCCTGTTTGTATATTTTTACCTATCCTACACTCACCCACTATTTATCCAAGTTCAGACTAAAACTACCCCAACCAACACACCAAGCACCACCTAACCACCAGCCACAGAACTCGCACCCACAGACCTAACTCCCTATCACAACATCACTTTTACCTTATTTATTACAAACACCATTTTACCTTATTTTAATCGAATAAATTACAATTTATCCCAAATAAGAGTGTGCCTGCTACCTGTTATTTCTAAATATAAAAATTTGGGAGAAAGATTAGCCAAAAAGGGAACACATGATACTAAATACACTTCCTTTATCTAAAATATACTGTACGTCACTACAATGTCAGAGAACAATAATCCTCCTTTAAAGAGGAATTCACATATTTTAATTTTATGATATATCACTAGGCTATGCCATAACATTATGATCCTCAAGTTACTGATGGGCGTCCTCATTCTTTGTGAATCATTTGACAATATAAGTCTTTGCTCACATTATGTATTATAGATCAGGAAAACTGGATGGAAAAGTGTAGTATACATCGCTTTTCCATTCCGCAGGGTCCAGTAAAAAAGAAAAGTGCTATGATGACGCATTTTTTCTTTCGCCGGGCACTTACTGGGAAAGGGGCGTGGTTTAGCAGGGTGGAGGTGTGGCCTAGAACGTCCTCATTTTTGGGTTGAAGCAAGTGGCCATCCTAACATAACCCCTGTTCCCGTGATCGGTGGGATCCCAGCGGTAGAACCCGCACCAATCTAATAGTTATTCCCTATCACTTGGAACAACCAGGTGGTCCCAGTGTCAATGGCAGGAGCATCAGATCGTTGTGTACCTAACTGATGGCCATGAAGAGCGCTCGGGTGGCCCACTGAGCATCAGCCTACCAGGAACCGCCCCAGTAGGTTCTATCGCCAGTCCGTCCCATAGATTAAGGCTGCAGCTATACCCCCTTCTGCCTCTTACTGCTTACCAACCCAGCAGGTGGCTGCTAAAATTGCTTAATTTAAGTGAATGGAATAATAAAGTAAATATCCCTATTTACTGACAAGCAGAGACCTTACAAAGAGAGAGGTTATAATACAGAGGCAAACATCAGGCTTTAGCCTTTAATATCATTTACAAGCAATCACTGGGGTCTATGAGACTTCTGACAAACAAAGCACGTGACGTGACGCCATGTTCCCGCTACTTTGAGCGGACTAGTGGAAGCAGCGTCGACCGTAAGGGGGTGTGGCTTGTCGCCCGGCATGCTACGTCATGACGTTACGATGCGTAGGGGCTGCTGGAGCCGGGTGAGCTGAGGTGAGGGGGTTGAGAGCGGTCCGGCGCCATTATCATTTGGACCGGGAAACAGTGAACGTCAGGAGGGACGCTCTCAGGCGAGGAGCAGCCGGGAAAGCGGGGGGTTGAGCGGACTTGTACAAGAGGAGCCGGTGGCTGTTACCGCCAGTAAGAGGGCAGCTAATAAGCCGTGAGCCGGGCTATTCCGGAAGACCGCACCGTAAAGCACCCGGGGGAGGACCAGCCAGTCATCCGGGAGGAGACTCCATATCCTGCGAGCAGCCAATCCGCGTCAGAGGCCGCCTCAGCTGCCAGTCACCGGGAAGCATGTCCTATAAACCCATCGCCCCAGCACCGTCAGGAAGCAACAGCGCCCCGGGCACCCCCGGTAACCGCCTGCTTGTGTGTGTGTGTGTGTAGACCACCTGTGCCACCACATGGTGCTATTACCAAGTTCTGTGAGGTGGCAGGAGCTTCTGTCCCTCCTGTATTGAGTGCCCTCTGACCTTACAGGTGGGGCGCAGGCCACTTTCCTCTCAGCCTGGATGTGTCAGAGATGTCTGTGTATTAGACAACCCCTTTAAGATTTTTTATCTCAGACAAGTGATGTTATTCTTGCCCCCTTCTCTGTGGTGCTGGGCCAGTTGTGCCGCAGCTGATTGGTGATGTGTCGGTATTTGGCCGCTGCACTCTACCGATGAGGATAGTGGTTGGCTGCATCGGTCGCAGTTTGTAAACCACTCATGGTACTGGACCAGTGCGGCAGAGAACAGGGCTTAGGAAAGGGCTGAGTAGAACGTCGCTTGATATTTTAAGCATTTGTAGTACTTGTCTGAAATGTTTAATTATTGCAGACAACCCCTTTAAGTAAGCCTTTAAAGGGTTGTCTGGGTTCTGCATTCATTCACCGCGGGGCATTGGAGCTTTTCACGCAAGTGCTGTCTGTTTACATTTGGACACTGCTAGGTGGAGGCTTCTGCCTAGCAGTGAGCCTGGTGATGTTTCCGGCTCTGATGGCTGGTCTTTAGCGCTGTCCTAGCCTGTAAAAACAGACCAGGGCTTGATAAAGCCCACCCATCAGTGCCGGTGACGTCACCCGGCTCACTGCTAGGTGGAATCCTCTGCCTAGCTTACCCGTGAAGAGCCCAGTAAGTCACCAGATTTTAAGAAAATTCCCTTGCCCTGTGTGATTCAGAGTAGGGCAAGAGGGAGCATGAATAGCTCCAATGCTCCACTCATTGATCAGGTTGTGTTCAGGTGTGAACCCGGACAACCCTTTTAAAGACTTCCCCTGGTGTGGATAAGGACAATCCTGGACGTGTTTCACCATACTATGCCTTAAAGGGGTTCTGCAGTAATTTTAAACTGACGATCTATCCTCTGGATAGATCATCAGCATCTGATCGGCAGGGGTCCGACACCCGGGAACCCTGACTGATCACCTGTTTGAGAAGACAGTGGCACTGTTAGTAGCGCCGCGGCCTTCTTGCTGTTTACCTCAGGCCTTCTCGCAGTGACGTCACGTCTAGTATCGCTGGTCTGGGCGCGGCTAAGCTTCATTCAAGTCAACAGAGCTTGGCACCGTCCAGGCCAGTGATACTAGTCGTGACGTCTGTGGCCCTGCGGTAAACAGCAAGAAGGCTGCAGCGCTACTAACAGTGCCACTGCCTTCCCAAACAGCTGTTCATTGGGGGTCCCGGGTGTCAGACCCCTGCCGATCAGATGCTGATGATCTATCCAGAGGATAGATCATCAGTTTAAAATTGGATTGTCCACTTCTTTATATTAATGGCCTTTCCTGAGGATAGACCATCAGAATCTGACTGGTGGGGTCTCGCACCTCGCATCCTTACTGATCAGCAGTTAGAGTAGCTCCAGAACTATGGACAGAACTGTAGATCCGGTGCTGGAGCTACTGCAGAACAGCTGATCGGGGAGGGTGTCAGACCCCCGGTGAGTAGTTATTAGTGACCTATCCTGGGAATAGGCCTATTGGTAGTAAAGTGGACAACCCCTGAACCTGCTGACCATCTGCTGTGTATGGTGGCCTCTTCTGTGCTAATAGCCCCAAATCTGCTGAAGACTGAAGTGTCAGTGGCTAGTCCCCTTTGCCCACTCAGGACGTGTGTGCTCAGCCAGGCTGAGCATGCATGTGTGTGGGGCAGTCAGGAGAGATGGCATTGACCGGCGTTAGGGCCCCATACTAGGGATGAGCGAATTGGACTTCGGATGCTTCATCCAAAGTCGATTGGCATAAAACTTTGTTAGAATACTGTATGGAGCGAGCGCTCTGTACAGTATTAGAATGTATTGGCGCCGATGAGCTAAAGTTATTTCGTGAAGTCACGCTAGACTTCGGGTAATAACTCTGTAAATTAATTTCTACTGTAAAAAAAACTTTGTACCAAACTTGGGTTTGGTTCCAAGGTACCACCTGGAACCGAATCAGAGTTTGGTTCAAAGGTTTTTTACAGTAGAAATTAATTTCGAAGTCTATTCGCTCATCCCTACCCCATACCCACTGGTGTATTGTCTGAACCTGCCGAGAGCGGTGGGCTCGGCCAGTGGTCTTGGGCCTCATGCATTTTTTGCAAATTGAATGTGCCCCCATTCATTTCTATGGAGCTGCTGACCACATCCGTGCTGCAGATGATAGAACATGACCTATTCTTGTAGGTAGGCCTGCAAAAAGTGCCGGATGCGCATGAACTTGCTGACCGCAAAACGGATACGATTGTGTGCAGGAGGCCTTAATGTGTGTGACGCTCCTGACCCTTCCCCCAACAGATGATGTCGGGGTAGAGAAGGATCGGGCTACATCCTCTTTCTCCCATAAAAAACCCCGTACACGTTAAGTTGAGCCGAACCTGTATGGGGAAGGTGGGAGAGAGCGTCGGCTGTTTATAGTGTATGGCCGCCCTTACTCCAGAGGGGTATCGTTCACAACTGATCACCTCCGGTCCGGCTTATACGGCCTCCTGGTGATCAGCTGTTGTAATAAAGCAGATGAACAGCTGTCCAAGTACAGTAATACAATATGTCTGGGGGGATAACTTACTGATCAGTGGTGGTCTGACCTCTGGGACCTTCAGCAGTCCCATATGGGATGTTCAATCTGCCGATCCATTAGGCCTGAGGAATGGAACCCCTTTCTGGTATCCGCGGGGGTCCCAGCAGTCGGACCCCCACCAGTTGGTTGGAGATGACTTGCAGTAACCAGAATGCCCTTTTCAGTAAATCGTCATTACTGTAAAATCCATGGTCACGGAGGGCGTTCCAGTGAGCCTGGTGTATATAACCTACAGCTGTCAGACGCCTTCACTTGTATGTTAGAGAAGTGCATTTGCGGCAATTGTCTGTATTCTGGCACTGGACACGTTCCCCTTATTCCAGGGAGAGCAGCCATGGGGAATCTGAAATCCCTGCTCCTGTGATTGCTGTAAGTGCAGTTCCTTAAAGGGGTATTCCTATCTCAGATTGCTAGGATATGCCACTATTGTCTGCTATCTCGTAAACTGGGCCGGCAAGGTGAAGGATGGTGCACCGTGCGTGTGTGGCCGCCCTCCTTTAATTTCTATGGGGCCGCTGAAGGCGGGCTCAGCTATTTCTGTTGGCCTTATTAAAGTGAATGGAAGCGGTGGCCACGCAAGCGAGGTGTGCTCCCATTAACATCTATGGGGCCGATGGAAATAGCTGAACCAGCACTCGGCTATTTTTGACGGCCCCATAGAAGTAAATGGAGGGCGGCCACACACGAGTGGTGCCCCATCCTTCAGTTTGCTGGCTCAGTTTATGAGGTAGCTGTGGGTCCCAGAGGTGGAGCCTGCACCTATTAGACAATGGGGGCAATATGCCCCATTCTATGAGTTGGGAAAACCCCTTTAATATCAGGTTCACCAAAGGCTTCTGTGTTGGCGGGCTGCTGTGTGTCTTTACTTACCGCTGCTGTTGTAGTAATTCTTTTACCTTTTTGTCACAAATCTTTCTCCATCTACATCTATGAATGCCAACATTATCACTGTTTGTGTCCCCCTGTAACCTGGCAACCCGTGTGCTTGCAATTATACTGCGGATTGATAGTTGTGTGCAGCCATAAACATCTCATCCCCTCATGTGGTTTGCAGTGCCAGGAGCCGCGGTTTCATCCCCATCAGGAGCTGTTTCAGTCTCCTCTTTCCGACCCATCTTCAGTGACTTTGGACCTCCTTCCATGGGCTTCCTTCAGGTGAGACATTGTGGGTTTATCCATGATCAGACATGCACTGAAAATGGGGGTGAGACTGGGGCTTGATATCTGCAGCATCAGAGACGTGGGGGTGGAATCTGACCAGTGGGGACCCATGATGGTCTGTGAGCAGGCGGTCATCTTTTTTCTGCAACATAATCGGGGTGCGTTTCTTCCATAAAAGTGCCCCGACGGATGCCAGGCTAACGCCTTATTTTCAGTTGATGGTTTGCAGACAAATGTGACAATGATAGAATGTCATGAGCCGGTCATATAGACAGGACATGTAAGATGGAAAGTCACATTGGTGATCATGTTAGATGGGGATGCTCCCTAAAAATCTGGCCTAACAGCAGCTGCAGTGGTGAAATGAGAACGATTGCTCTCCTGTTGAATTTCCGGACTGTCTTTGTTTAGTTGTCATGTGACAATGACGTGCCACACATCCACGTGGCTGCTGCAGCTGATAGCCGGCTTTAGCTATGAGACTGCTGAGGACAGTGGTTGACTGCAGCAGTCATAGATATATACGATGTCGCTGCTGCATGACAAGTAATCAAAGACTTGCCAGAAGGAAATTATATAACGCAGCTTTGTTTCCTAGTCTCTCCCCCATTCTATATGGTGCATACACTTTCCAAGTGTAAACTAACCTACAGTGCAGACTTTAAAATCCACGACAAGTCATTGTTTGTGCAGATTTTGTCCTTTGCAGAGTGAAATTTGGGGCAAACTAACAAAATCCACATGTAAGACACAGCAAAAACCACATAAAACACACTGCCATGTGCATATGACAGCTTGTGGTGGTGATGTATGGGCTGGAATGGAACACAGCATGGATTTCCATGAACTAGACCTACCAGGGCATGAGCCTTTCCTTCTCTCAGCTCCTTGCGTTTCTGGTGCTAAAATGTAGAGGTTATCCATGGTCTTAGAAAGGGTTGTGCTGCACTGGTATATTGATGACCTATCCTCAAGGATAGGTCATCAGTATAAGATTAGTGGGGGTCTGACTGCTGATGAGCCTTGCACGCCGTCGTAACCACCTAGAACAGGGGTGGCTGCTTTAGCTGCTCACATCTCTGGATTGGTAGCAGCTAAAAATATGGGTCTGGTCTTGTTTGAAAGCTGGCAGTCACAGCATCAGCTTGAGATATTCAAGTCAGAAATAATCGCGGTGAAATCTGCGTTTACTTTCCCTTTCAACTGCATGCACTGCCATCCTGATTTCTAACAGCGATCGCTTACGATGCAATGAAGATAAATCTGTCTATAGCTGCTACCAATCCAGAGATATGAGCAGCTAAAGCAGACCCTCCCGCTGGGGCACTCCAGCAGAACTGTTAGGAGGTTAGACGGAATCTGTCACCTGACTTTGGACCATTATCTTCAGTAACACATGAGTAGTCCTGCAGATAAGGAGTCCAGATCACTATTTTTTAATTTTCCTGCTGCCCCGCAGTCAGTGATCAGAGCTGCATTGAAATACAGTGGACTGCTGTTCATGCGCACGAGTCCTCTCCATTATGTTAGAACAGCACAGCAGTCTGGACTGTGTATTTCAGAGTAGTTTTGACAGTGGGGGCAGCAGGAAAATAAATAATAATCTGCAGAACTACACGTATATTACTGTAGATAATAGTCCAAAATTGGGGATAACAGATTCCCTTTAACTTGTAGCGGTGGAACAGTGTTCCTCTTGAATGGGACCAGCATTTGTAACTACACTTCACTGCCGCGACAAGTTAGACAGCCTGCAAACAGTGAAGAGGACATCTCTAGCGCTGCACAAACCCTTTTAAGACTTGCATCCTGATTCTCATATGCACTTGATAGGACACTGAGGACTATAGGTGACCATATACCTTCAATACATGTCAGCCCAACAGCTAGACTTTCTGACTCCCATATGTGTGCACATATTCTCAATGGGGAGACACCTCTGGTCGCCTCTCATCTCCCATTAAACAGGCCCAGTCCTTCTTTCCCCAGAATTAAACTCTTGGGGGAGAGTCGGCCAGTCCAACTAAAATTTGTAAATTCTTCTCGCTCTTTTGTATATGGGTAATTTAAGTAACTTGGGCTCTGTTCACATCCGCGTAGTGGCAAGATGCAGCGATATGAACAGAGCCTTATGTTGACGGCATACAGGACCTGCAGGTGGATGTAAAGTTTCATTTACTAAGTACACAGATTTGCATGCAGTGATATAAATATACAAACAATAAAAAATGTTAATGTGTGACCATGACATGTAAAAAAGAACATTCCTATAACTAGGGAGTGAAGCCCGCTGTGTCACAGGCCGTCTCCCAGGGGACCTATAGTGATCTGCTGTCTGTTATCGAAGAGATGGGAAGGGAGATCAGGCCGACGTATGCTGGGAGCAAAAGTGCAATGGAGAGATTAAAAAGAGGTGAGTGTAAAAGCTGTGGATGAAATGAAGACCATGGATGCAGCATGTGCGATAACTAATGGGACTCTTGTGTCACTGCAGGTATCATTCATGCCAGGGCTCTTGTGAGAGAATGCCTCGCCGAAACAGAACGCAATGCACGTACGTGACCATCCCCTGCCTCTGCACTTTGTTAAACACTTTCCACTTTTTTTATATATATATATATATATAAGCAAATAAAGTTACTCTTGTTGACAGCTTTGCGTGTGTCTGGTTTCCAGAAGTATACTCTGATCTGACAGCAGCCATAGCCTGATCGTTACTGTATCTATTAATACAATCAAGATTCTATCTGCCCCTTGGCTTAAGATGTGGTTCAGCAGACAGAATGGCTTGAAGGCCGCACCGTTATATTGTGCAAGTCACAATGGAGCGTTGACCTAGATACAATGGAGTCAGTTTGCAGTCATTTGAATATGCCTCGAAACCTGGCTTTGTCCTCTCGCTCTTTTTCATTTATACGTTCCTCGAGCTTCTTCAACTCTTTTGCAACCAGTGGCGCAAGGGATGGGTCCAGTTCAACAGCCCGTGAAAAGTCTTGTTCTGCCTCAAACGCGTTCCAGACTGCGGCATGGGCTCGTCCTCGCTTAAACAAAGCTTTTACATTATCTAAACGGGAACAGAAACATGAATAGAACTGCATCACGCCCTCAGATCCTGAACTACACATTACAGTAGCACCCTGCCCTTCACCACCATCTTCAATTACACAGGCAAGTATAAACTGTCTTGCTTCCATTAAAAGGGGACCCATCAGGACGACCTCAGCCTGATACTTTTAGGTATAAACTCCTATTTCCTCAGAGCAATGATGGAGAATGTCTGCTTAGTATCGCTGTGCACACTGCATCACGGGGGACCTGTTGACTTTAATGGGTCCGTGGACGGCGTGTTGCGGTGAGATATAGGATATGTGTTATCTTGTGGCACAGATGCAGACATGCCCTACACCAGGGATCAGCAAACTTTGACACTCCAGCTGCTGTGAAACTACAACTCCCAACATGCAAACTTACTGAGCTGTTCTTTTAACTCCCACAGAAGTGAAAGGAGGATTCTGGGAGTTGGTAGTTTCATAATAGCTGGAGTGCCGGAAGCTGCTAATTCCTGCCCTACACTTTGCAGCAACATGCAGCCCACGGACCCTTTGAGGTCAATAGGTCCACACAGTAATGCAGTGTGCACACGGCCGATATCCACGGGTTATGTACACCTTTGGAGACCATTTTTGTTTTGACTGCACTTGATTCATTTTTGGCTAAAAATCATATTTTAAATTGGCCTTTATTAAAAATAGAGCTATTTTACAAATGGTTAACTTTTTTTTTGTTTTTTAACAGTGTGATGGGTACTTTCACTTTGTGCAGATCATCTAATAACCCTTTATCTGTAAACTACTAAGAGGTAATAAACAATTAAGTCTACTTTCACAGACTGGTTTTGGCTTTCCATTTGAGATCCGTTCAGGGTTCTCATAAGCCAGGCATCCTCAAACTGCGGCCCTCCAGCTGTTGTAAAACTACAACTCCCACAATGCCCTGCTGTAGGATGATACCTGTAGGCTGTTCAGGCATGCTGGGAGTTATAGTTTTGCAACAGCTGGAGGGCCGCAGTTTGAGGATGCCTGTCATAAGCGGTGAAACAGATCAGTTTGCATTCTGAATGGAAAAGGATTTGCTCAGAATGCATTCGTTTGCCTCCGTTCCTTCTCCATTCTGCTTTGGAGGCGGACACCAAAACGCTGCTTGAAGCATTTTGTTGTCTGACGAAACTGAGCCAAATGGATCCGTCCTGACACACAATGTAATTCAATGGGGACGGATCAGTTTTCTCTGACACAATAGAAAAAGGATCCATCCTCTTGACTTTAAATGGTCTTCAAGACTGATCCATCTTGGCTATGTTAAAGGTAATACAAACGGATCCGTTCTGAACAGATGCAGACGGTTGTATTATCTGAACAGATCCGGCCATGACTGATCCGCATACAAAACGTGTGTGAAAGTAGCCTTGGCCACATTCTTATCAGTAAGATAAGAGCTGGGCTATGAGCTTATAATGTCAGAGATAAGGAGCCCATCAGTTGAGCTGCCTGACTGAACAGAGTGTAAATTCAGATCCTATTAGAGAAACTCAGGCTTGCACAGAAAACAGGAGGGGGGGAGGGGGCAAGGTTTTTAATAAAGACCAATAGAAAAAAAAAGTACAATGCAATGACGAAACAAAATTTCCCCCAAAAAGGTGTACATAGCTTTTAAAGGGGTTGTCTCACTTCAGTAAGTTACTAATGCATTGTTATTACCCATATTGCTTCCTTTGCTGGCTTAATTCATTTTTACATCACATTATACACTGCTCGTTTCCATGGTTACAGACCACCCTGCAATCCATCAGTGGTGGTCGTGCTTGCACAATATAGGAATAAGCATCGGCTTCTCTGGTGGCCGGCACCATGGGAGTGCACATAGGCTAGTGCTTTTTCCTATATTGTGCAAGGACGACCACCACTGATGGATTACAGGGTGGTCTGTAACCATGGAAATTAGCAGTGAATAATGTGATGAATCCAGCCAGCAAAGGAAGCAATATGGATAATAATACATTAGTAAGTGTCTTGTATTAACTTTCTCTACATGATAAAAGCCACTTACTGATGTGAGACAACCCCTTTAAGATTGTGTGAATGCCCCCTGAGCTGCCATGTTGGTGTACCTGATATATATATATATATATATATATATATAGCCAGAATTTTCATCAGGTACACCAACATGGCAGCTCAGGGGGCATTCACACAATCTTAAAGGGGTTGTCTCACATCAGTAAGTGGCTTTTATCATGTAGAGAAAGTTAATACAAGACACTTACTAATGTATTATTATCCATATTGCTTCCTTTGCTGGCTTTTTTTTTTTTGCAGTTTTCCACTCTGCAATCTATAAAAGTAGTTCTACATTTTCTGTGTGCTAGAGACTGCACATGGACAAATAGATTCCTCACCCCACAGAAGCAGCTGCAATGGAGAATCCAGCAATTAAATAAGACAGTAAATTACAAACCATCAGCAACCCTCCCCTCTCCATAGACTTCTATGTAATCTGCTGCTTCAGTGAGCAGGCTGCCCAGTGAAGACAGATTTGAGCAGTAAATTGTTACTGAATAGGAAAGTGCCTTTTCTTACACTCGCGTGCAGTTTACAATTATGGAAAAAAAGAAACAAGTCACCGGTACTTTCTAACCCCATGGCAACATCCATTGTATGGTTATGGTGGAAGTAGGTGGTTTAAACACGGCCCACTGAGAAAATGTTATACAGGTGACAACTGCAGCAGTGTCTGTGACCAGAGCCAACTCCACTCAGACATTTAGGCTAATTTCCTAAAAGCTATTTTCCATCTGGACAGCAGCCAGACTGAACCCTGACCCGTTCATATTAATGGTTTCATGCACGTAAGCATTGTTTTTCACTGACTATTTAGAAGAAAAAAATAAAAATGGCACCATGTTCTATATTGTCCTTTTCACACAGGACTGAAATACCATAAACTGCTGTCAAATTATCACATGTTCAAGTCCCAGGGGACTACTAATTAAAGTAAAAATAAAGTTTAAAAAATATGTAAGAAAGTTCAAATCAACCCATTTCCCATTGTTTCTACATAAAAAAAAAAAAAAATTCAAATATAAAATTGGTACTGCAGCGACTGAACTTTTTTTTTTTTTTTTTGCCACCTCCCCACCCAAAAAGTTGTATGTACCCAAAATGCTACCCATAAAACTACAGCTAAACCCTCACACAGCTTTGTCCCTGCATGACCTTACTTCTACAGAATTATACTGACAGCATTATGTCAGTATAAGGGCTCATTCAGGTGGCCATATGTTTTGTTCTACACCCGTTGTTCCGTTCCGCAGTCCCGCAAAAAATTATACAGCATGTCCTATTCTCGTCTGCAATTGCGAACAAGAATAGTCATCTTCTATGAGAGTTATTGCCATGTGCGGTAAGCAAATTGCGGAACACACACGGGCCGCTATCAGTGTTTTGCGAATCCACAATTTGCGGACCGCAAAACACATATGATCGGGTGAATATAGCCTAAGGCACTCAAGCTGTGGTAAAACTACAACTCCCAAGATGTACAGTTGCTTGACTGTTCTCAGAACTCCATAGATATGAATGGAGCATGCTGGGAGTCGTAGTTTGACCACAGCTGGAGTGCCAGAGGTTAGCCATTACTGGTATAAGGCCTTATGCACATGACTGGTTTTAGTCCGTGTCTTTTGTGAGTCAGATGTGTGCCAATTCATTTTGCAAAAGATATGAACAGGCTGCAAAAAATAATAAAGGAGCACAAGTCCTATTCTCCTCCATTTTGCAGACAAGAATAGGCAGTTCTAACAGAGCAGGACATGGTGATCTGCAAAATGTGGAACGCGCGTGGCTGGCGTCTGTGTTTTGCGGATCCCCAAATTGCAAACAGTTACGGCTGTGTGCATGAGGCCTCATTCTGTATAAGTATGGGTGTGAAGAGACACAGCGTTATAAATCAGTACAATGCAGTGCTCTCCTGCGAAAGGAGCCATAATGGGAAATCATGCGCACGTGGAGCGTGACTTCCGCACAGGACACACTTGTCTGAAATTAGCCTGAATGTGGTATCTCCATAATCATACTTGACCCGCGGAATTAAGTAGTCATGTAGTTTTTAGCACAGTGAATACTGTTAAAATCCAAAAAAACATGGAATTGTTTTCCCCCCCCACACTCTCCATTTTCCAATACAAGATATCGTAAAGCAAATGGTGCTTTAAAAAAAAAAAAAAAAAAATACAGATGTCCCACAAAAAAAAAAGCCCTC
The DNA here is from genome assembly GCA_033119425.1 of Bufotes viridis. Classification (NCBI taxonomy): domain Eukaryota; kingdom Metazoa; phylum Chordata; class Amphibia; order Anura; family Bufonidae; genus Bufotes; species Bufotes viridis. Next base: position 109,432,428 of record CM065594.1, read on the forward strand.
ATGACTATGAACAGAAAAGTAAAAAAAAAAAAGGGATAGAAGGCGGAAAATACTAAAACCACTGTCATGGTAGAATGTCTGTATGATCCCTAGACAAGGGATTTTACCATTTTGTCTGCAGTCTAGGGGTAAAAGAATGAGACCTGACTCAAGGTGGTATTGGAGTCGTCCTCCACCTCACCCCGGGTGTCACCCGTACAACCTAAAAATACAAATGAGCCAATAGCCACGTGAAGTGTGTTAACAAGAAATGCTGACTATCCTGATAGTATGCATCTGGACGCAATTAGGAATTCCTCCGCTGGGTTTCCCGCCTGGAGTATCCTTTGTCCAGATACATGGCATCCCCGCTGTAGCCATCTAGCTTTTATACCATATTTTGCAGCCAAGATTTAATTAGGTTTAAAATAATCCAACGATATCACCAAAATAACAAGATTTGTTCAGTCCTTAAAGGGGTTCTCTAGGCTTTTAATATCCTCAGGATAGGTCATCAATATCAGATTGGCGGGGGTCCAACATCTGGCACCCCCACCGATTAGCTGTATGAAGGGAAGGCACGCACAGTTGCTGCTATGCTATGGCAGTAGTGAGCAGGAGGAAGAGGGAGATGGCACGTGCACACTGCACGCCCTTTCCCTACATACAGCTTGGAGTGCCAGACGTTGGACCCCCGCCGATCTGATATTGATGAGGCTACGTCATCAATATTAAAAGCACCAAGAACTCCTTTAAATAGAATCCATCACCTCTCCTGACATTGTCTGCTTTAGTAACTACTTGCCTTCCCCATGTAATAATTCTGGAGCCCTGCCAATCTTTTATTATTCCATCTAAAAGTTATGAATGAATTGCCAGCAGTCTAACATAAAAGGTACAGCTGGTGTTACCAGTGAGGGTGTGTCCCCGCACAGTCTGACAATATCCTAGCAGTGCTGCCAGCATTAGACTGTGCAGACACCTCTCCCCTCAGTAACACCCAGTTGGACCTTTATTGCAGACTTTGACCATTTTTTCATAAACTTCTAGTTGGAATAATAGAGGAATGGCACAACATAGTCACAAGAAAAGATGCTTCAGAAATGTTATTACATGTCAGGAGAGGCGACAGGCCTTTTTTAAGGGTTTCCTGTTTTTCTGGGAGGTACCATGAGAGAATCAAGTTACTTATGTACCTTAGTACATGGTACATCAGCGAAATGGGAAAATATAAAGGCTCAGCTCTAGCCAACAGCTTGATTTTTACTTCATGTAGAATGTTATATTTCCCTGTGCATTACGCAGCCAGGCTAGAAGAGGATAGATATAGCGGCATGTAGATTAGCCTTATTACACTGCCAGCAGCAGCCGCACTGCAGACAGTGAGAGAGAATTTAGGGTCCCCTGCCCAATAACTAGTAGGGCGAGCAGCACCTATTAACCGTATTCCAGTACACTGTATGAGGACGTGCGATCATTCATCCCTATACAGTTTGCTTATTATTGGCAGCACATCCTTGTGTACAGTGGGAGATGTGCTGCCGACAACCAAGCATTTTCCTTGTATCTCTTCTCAGAGATGACTCAGTATAAAAATCCTATTATTCTGCCTCCAAATAAGTCATCAATATCAGATCAGTGGGGGCCAAAACCCGGCACTGCTGCCGATCAGCTGTTTGTAGAGAACGAGGCACTCCTGAGTGCTACGGCCTCTTCAAACAGCTGATCGGCAGGAGGGCTGGGAGTCGGGCCCCCCACTGATCGGATATTGACGGACAGGTCATCTATAAGGGAAACCAGACTACCCCTTACTGCAGGCTTTGTTTTTTCTCTTAAAGGGCCAGTACTTGTATCACTAAATTAGAGACATTTAAAATTGTATTGCATTTAAGAAAGCTCTTGTATTTACTCAGTTAAGTCTTGGAAATAACAGGTCTTGTAGCTCAGTACAGAGTGCAGTACATACCTGAATATTTGTTTAGTATTGAAGTGCAGTGCTCCAGCACTTGGTAGTATTCACCCTCCAACAGTTTGCACTGACAGAAGTTCAGAAGCAAGGGAGTGATCTTTGTGTCAAGAGCGATCCAATCGGGAGATCCAGGCTGCTCCTGAGACATCAACGCAGAATACACTCACTACGACAGTACTTTGACACATGCACGTTATAACACTATGCCGGAGTCATTCATATTCATATATTCAGGGCCAAGGATCCCATCCTTTCAGATCAATGCCTTAAAGGGGTTGTCCACTCTTTTTTATGGTGACTGTGTATTGATAGACTATCAATGTCTGATTTGCACCCTGCAGATCAGCTGTTCAGGAGTAGCTCTGGTGGTGGAACTACACAGCTCCACTCCACCGTGAAGTGGAGTGCTCTCATTCACTTCAATGGGATCAGCTCTGTCCACCACACTAATGGCTGGAGCTACTGAACAGCTGGCTGGGGGCTCAGCTGTCGGGAGAAGGAGTAGCCCACCTTTGCTGGGGTTTGCATTTCTGACTGCATAGAGTCATATAAAGAAATAAAACTTCTAAACACACACAGTGCCTGCTGGGGAGTGACATTATGTCACATGACCATAGCAGCAAACCATGGCATGGCGCTGTGGACGCTGCCTACTGCAAGAACTAATGATAAAATGGCAGTGTTTCCCTATAGTGCAAAATCTATGAAAAGGACTTCTATAAACCCACAGGGTGCAGTAATCCAGTCAATTTGCTGTGAGCTGTAAGTTTACAATCTCTGGACGTAAGCAAGAATGTTCATATTCACTGAACGTAAGTAGTAAATGGTGAGGGGGTGGAACACGTAAAGGCCCCTTTACACTGCCTGAACATTGGGCAGATTATCATAGGAGCGCTATAGGACCAATACTCTGGTAGGTCATCAGTATCTGATCATCAGGGGTCCGACACCCATGGATCCCGCTGATCAGCTTTTGAGAAGGCACCAGCAATTCAGTAGTGCTGCAGCCTACTCGCAGCTTTGCCTATGCTAGTGACAACACGTTCATCGGTCACGTGGCCTAGGCGCAGCTCAGCTCCATTCTAGTGAATGTGCTTGTTGAGCATGGAGAAGGCTGTGGCCTATCCAGAGTACAGGTCATCAGCATTAAAGTTTCGGAAAATCCCTTTAAACAATTGTTTAGACGGCATGATCCGGTGCTGGCAAACCATGATTTTGTGTAGAGATGAGGGGAGGGGGGAAACACAGGCTTGACTATAGCTGTTGCCGCTAGGAGGCGGACACTAAGCACACAAAGCTAAGGGACCAAGCTAAATCAGTTAGTGCAAAAGCAATACAAAAATTCACACTATGTACAAACCCAGAACCACATAGGCCTGAAAAGGTGCACAAACAAAAGAATGGGTGGGAGCTCTGTCCCCCAATGAACGGAAGAGAAACAGATTTTATGGTAAGTACAAAAATCTAGTTTTCTCATCCGTATCATTGGAGGACACAGGCTTGACCATAGTACATTACAGAGCAGTCCCCAAGGGTGGGCATAACAAGCAACCCTCCCATCAATCAGAGAACCGCCGTCTGCAAAACTCTACATCCCAGAGAAGTGTCAGAAGACGCAAAGGTGTGCACTCTTTAAAGGGAACCTGTCAGCAAAAAATAGCATCTAAATGTGTTAACAGTACCTCCTAATGCCCGCAAAGTGTCTCCACATGGACCTTTTCTTCCTCTTTTCACTGTTGGTTTCACTGAGAAAATGCACTTTTATTCTGCCGCTGCCCCGTGCTTCAAGTCAGGCTTGAAGTCATGGGGGCAGCGGCCTCGGCGTCTTCCACGGTCCTCTCCCGCCCTTGCCTCTCTTGACTGACAGCTGAGATGCATTGCCGGGACCGCTAGCCCGGTTGCCAGGCTGCATACGCGCCGTCTGCTTGCCAAGCATAGCGCATGCGCTCGACAGCCTGTAGTAAACGCCGCACAGATGCCGGCGCGCGTATTACAGGCTGACAGGCGCATGCGCTGTGCGGTGAAAGAAAGACGGCGCGTAGTACGCGCGGCAGCCGCCCTTTACTGACAGGTTCCCTTTAAAAGTATGCAAAGATAACCAGGTAGCTGCCTTGCACACCTGAAGGGCCGAAGCCCCATGATGCACCGCCCAAGAGGCCCCCACTGCCTGAGCCGAATGAGCAGTCACCCGGAAGGGTGGGGCCTAGCCATTAACGTGGTAAGCTTCCACAATGGGCAAACGAATCCATTGGAAAAATGGAAGACTTCGACGCTGCCAGCCCTCGTCTCGGCCCCTCTGGAATCACAAACAGGGAATCCATCTGCCAGAAAGATGCCGTCTGGGACAGATAGACTCGAACGGCTCTTATTAAAGCCAGGGTATGGAGCAACTGCTCCAGAGGAGGAGACTGGTCCGGACAAAATGAAGGGAGAATAATGATCTCGTTTAGATGGAATGCCAATACCATCTTTGGCAGAGGACTGTAGAGGGCGAAGGACCACCTTATCCTGATGGAGGAGCAGGAAAGGCGACCGACATGACAGAGCCGCGAGTTCCGACACCCTACGGATGGAAGTGATCGCCACCAAAAACGCCACCTTGTAAGACCGGAAGCAACATCTGCTGCAAGGCTCAAACCGAGAAAACTAGAGCGCTGAGAACTAGATTAAGATCCCAAGGCTCCAACGGAGGACAGAACGGGGGATCCGCATGCACCACCCCCTGCAGAAAAGTCCTAACCGCCGAAAGTGAAGCCAGATTCCTCTTAAAAAGAATGGAGAGAGCCGAAACCTGCCCTTTGAGGGAGCTCAGAGCTGAAGTCCATGTCCTACAGCAGGAACTCCAAGAGTCGCGGCAAAGAGAACCGAACGGGAGGCAGCTGATGCCGCTACACCAACTAAAGTAGGACTTCCAGGTCCGGTGGTAGATTCGGGAAGACAATGGCTTCCTGACCCGAATCATGGTCTGGACCATCGCATCCGAAAAACCCAGAGCCTTCAGTACGGTGGCTTCAACAGCCAAGCCGTTAAATGTAGTGACCCTAAATTCGGGCAAAAGAGCAGCCCCTGCGACTGGAGGTCCTCCCGAAGAGAAAGACGCCAGGGTTCGTCGGCGAGAAGGGCTACTAGAGAAACGTGCCACACTCGGCGCGGACAATCTGGTGCTACGAGAAGACACGGAATGAGAGGAAGAGGCAGGAGCATGTAAGTAAATGTGAACCGACCCCCCGGAATCACCAAAGCGCCGCATGCCAGGGCCATGGGGTCCCTGGACCATGTGACGAAGTCCTCGACCTTGTTTAAGAGGGAGGCCGTGAGATCCACATCCGATTGCCCCCACCGCTCGCAGATGGCTCGAAAGACCTGCGGGTGAAAAGCCCACTCGCCGGGATCAAGACGCTCCCGGCTGAGGAAGTCTGCAAACCAGTTGTCGACGCCGGGGATGTGAACCGCCGAAGCCGGAGCATGTTTCTCCGCCTAGCTGAGAATCAGCGCTGTCTCCGCCATGGCTGCCGGGCTACGGGTGCCACCCTGGTGATTAAGGTACGCCACTGCCATGGAGTTGTCGGACTGAACCCGAACCGGACGACCCTTGAGATGGACGCCCAATGCCGCAGCAAGAGCAGAATCTCCCTCAACTCCAGAACACTGATTGGAAAGGACCGTTCCTCGCGTGACCATACTCCCTGAACAGAGAGATTTTCGAACAATTTCTTTCTTTACCCCGTGAGGCCTGCATTACGGCCCGGCGAACTGGGGTGGGGCATTACCCAATCCAAGAAGGCTAGGGAGCGATCCCAGCTGGACAGAATGGCTCGCTGAAGCACTCTGGTATGAAATTGACAATAGGGAACTGCTTTGAAGGCAGAGACCATGTGACCCAGAACCCGCATGCAGTGGCAAATGGTAACAGGACCAGACCACAACAAGGGGAGAATCTGAAGACGGAGAGCAGATAGCATCTCCAGAGGCAAGAACACCTTGGCCTTAAAGGGGTTCTCCGGGCTTTACCTTTTTTTTTGTATTAAAACCTAACCGGTGCAGGAAAGATTATTGAGCACATACTTACCTTCTACAGCGCAGCCGGTTCCAAGATCCACCACCCGGTCACGTGACTGCTCCTGTCGGGCTTTCTCGTCTTCCGGTGAGTCTCCGTCTTCTTCTCTTCCTGTCTTCTCTTCCTTTCTTGAGCAGGAGACGGATCGTCATGACGTCACCGCCTCCTGCAAAAGAAAGCTCCGCCCGGCCGTCTTCACTTACAACTCAAGCGCACTATGCTGAATCATAGTGCGCATGCGTGGGATTGCTGGCCACTCTCTGCAGTGTACAGGCTTCTATGTGAAGCCTGTACTGACTCCTGAACAGCGCGATGTAAGCGCTGTGCAGGAGCGACAGCATATCGATCAGCCACAGAGGCTGATCGCTATGCTGTGCATGTCCCAGGGGGGCAAATGGCAAACAGGGGGGCACAATGGGGGCAATGGATGTCACAAGGAGGCAATGGATGGCACAAAGGGGCACTGGATGGCACAAGCGGGGCAATGCATGGCAGAAAGGGGGTACTGAATGGCAAACAAGGGGGCACTGGATGGCACAATGGGGCAATGGATGTCACAAGGGGGCAATGTATGGCACCAAGGAGCATTGGATGGCATAATGAGGGCACTGGATGGCACAATGGGGGCAATTGATGGCACAAGGGGGGAACTGGATGGCACAATGGGGGGAACTGGATGGCACAAGGGGGCTATGGATGGCACAAGGGGGCTATGGATGGCACAAGGGGGCTATGGATGGCACAAGGGGGCTATGGATGGCACAAGTGGGCAATGGATGTCACAAAGGGACACTGAATGGCACAAGGGGGCACTGGATGGCACAATGAGGGCAATTGATGGCACAAGGGGGGAACTGGATGGCACAATGGGGGTAATGGATGGCAGAATGGGGGCATTGGAAGGCAATCCGGGGCACTGGATGGCAACAAGGGGGCACTGGATGGCACAAGGGGGGCAATGGATGATGGGGTACTGTGGATGGCACTGTTATGGACGCACTGTGGATGGCACTGTTATGGATATACTGTGGATGGCACTGTTTTGGGGGCAGTGTGGATGACACTTATGGGAACACTTTGGATGTCACTGTTATGGTGGCACTGTGGATGTCACTCTTGTGGGGGAAGTGTGGATGTCACTGTTATGGGAACACTGTGGATGTCACTGTTATGGTGACACTGTGGATGTCACTGTTATGGGGGCAGTGTGGACATCACTGTTATGGGAGCACTGTGGATGTCACTGTTATGGGGGCAGTGTGGATGTCACTGTTATGGGGGCAGTGTGGATGTCACTGTTGTGGGAGCTCTGTGGATGTCACTGTTATGGGGGCACTGTGGATGTCATTGTTATGAGTGCTGAGTATAAGTGATAGGGCTCATGCACAGAACCGTTTCGGTTTTGCGGTCTGCAACTATCAGATCCACTAAATAAGGTTACTGTCCGTGTGCGATTCTCATTTTTGTTGCAGTCCCATTGAGTTCTATGGGTTTCAGATCTGCATTATGAGGACCAGAATAGGCCATGTTCTATCTTTCGCAGAACTGACATACGGATGTGGAAAGCACATGGACGTCATCAGTGTGTTTTTTACATCCGTATGTCAGTTACAGTAAAGACAGAACATGTCCTATTCTTGTCTTCAAAATGACGACCTCAAATCCACAGAACTCAGTGGGACTGCAAAAGATGTGGATCACAAAATGGATACGGTTGTGTGCATAAAGGTTTAGATACACAGGTGATGAGTTTAGCTACACAGCTCAGCAGGCTGTATCACACAGGATAAGATTAGATACAGATGTGTTTGGGTGCGCTTGCTGCTTCCAATTGTTTATTACACTCTGGAGATGGTGAGAGAAGAGCCTATGGACGGTCAGTAATGGAATTTAGACATTGAGAGAGAAGTAGATTCATGTCTGTGTGCAGAAAGATGGACACAGGAGTTATAGAGGGAGTAGCTGCTGCAGACAGAGCAGTGTGGGGGGCGTGTCCAGCCTGTGACTCATCACTGTGCACTGCAGCCAGGCTTGTGTGTCAATAAAGTTATATATTCAACAAAAAAAGAAGAGGAGAAAGTAAACAGATCTGCCAGGATACTCTGATGTCTTCCAGGGAGAAAGGAAAGCTCGGACATCAAAAACAGGTATTGGGGGCATATGTATGCAAGGTGAGGGGTGTTAGGAGCACATAAAAATAATTTTGCTTTTGGGACCGGACAACCTCTTTAAATATGTCGGGCACCATGCCCAGATAAGTCAACCGCTGAAATGGATGAAGACAAGACTTCTGCCTGTTCAGGATCCATCTGAAGCGCTCCAGGGTGTCCAGAACTGTGCTTAGGCTGGCCGCAGTCACCTGGAATGACGGACCTTTCACCAGGATAAAGTCTAAATAAGGGATCGCTACGATCCCCCTAGCATGGAGCAGAGCCATGACTGCAGCTAGACCCTGGGAGCGGTGGCCAGGCCGAACGGGAGGGCTACAAACTAGAAGTGAAATGGACACACTGCGAACCAGAGAAATCTCTAATGACTGACATAGATGGGCACGTGAAGATAAGCATCCTTGATGTCTATCGAGGACATGTACTCCCCGGTTCCATGGACGCAATGACCGACTTCAGGGACTCCATCCGGAAGCTGCGGATGTGAAGGAAAGGGTTGAGCGCCTTGAAGTCCAGAACAGGATGGACCGTTCCCAGTCACCTTCTTGGGGTTAAAGGACTTGGAACCCTGTTGACGAGAACGCCAGGAAGGGCGAGGCTTGAAGGAAGGTTTGTGCTTCTGATCCGTGGCCGACTTGTCAAACGCCCTCTTAGGGCTGGAAAAACTCTGAAAGGGGCGAAAAAAAGTCTTCCGCTATTTTAACCTATTAGACCACCCCCTGTTCTGTGGTAAATGCGAGCTCTAACCACCTACAGCATCCGAAATGATCTCATCCAGGCGCTTACCAAAAATTCTCCCGCCGGTAAAGGGGAGGGCCATCAGGGTCTGCCTAGAAGCATTATCTGCCGACCAGCAGGGGAGCCATAGGGTACGGCGAATAGCCACCAACAGGGGTGACGAGCGAGCCATCAGCCTGGTCGCGTCCAAAGATCAAAGATGCCTCACAAATATATGCACTGGCATAAGAGAGCTGCAGGGCCATATCTGCAAGTACCCCTTAGGGGACTCCCGATTCGAGACCCTGACGTAGATTACTTACCAACTCCCCCCATAGCCTTGCTCACCCATGAAGAGACAAATACTGGCTGCAGCGCTGTGCCCACTGCCTCAAAGGAAACGTTTACAGTTTCTTATCTCTGATATCAGAAAAAGAAGCCCCATCCGTTATTGGCAAGGTAGTATGCTTAGCCAAGCGGGAAACTGGCGGGTCCACTATAGGTGAGGACAACCATTTCTTAGTCAAGTCCTCCGGAAATGGATAAAGGACGCTTAAGCGTTTTGGCAAGGTTAAAACGTATATCCAGAAAATTCCACTCCTTGGAAAGAGAGGAATCAAACTCCTGGTGGTTGGGGAAACACTTGTGCGAGCATTGGGACATTCTAAAGGAAAAACCCAAGCTGGCAGATGACGGTGCGGGATCCTTAACCTGCAACGTCTCGATAACCATCGTAATAAGATTGTCCACCATGGAGAACAGTTTGGACGACTGACCCTCCGGCGAGACAACATCCTCATCTGACCTCCCTCCTTAGAACATGCATCTTCCACTGAGGACACGTCGGAGTGAGACTCCCTCACAGGAGGAGGAGAGGCCGAGGAAATGGGAGACACAGACACCCTTTTGGGGAAGGATGTTCTAGCCCGTTTTGTGGCACAGCCTCATCATGCGCCCCATGATCCTCAGAGTCAAACCGGTCAGAGGACTGCCTTGCTGACAAACGCCCCAACATTTCCATAATGGCCTTGTAGGTATTGAAAATATCCTGTACCACCCTAGACAGGGTACTCACCCATTCCAGTTCTACCATAGGCTGAGCTACAGGAACCATTGGGTCCGGGGCCGAGCCACTTAATGGTGGAGCAGCACACGCCAAGCAGAGGGAGTCTGACTGAGGTGAAGGATACAGGCTGCACAAAAGCCGGGGCTTCAATTAACCATGCCCTGGGGAGGAGAGGGTACTGGAAGGGGGGAGCACTTTGGGGATATATATATATACACACACACACACACACACACACACACACACACACACACACACCTGTCCGGCGCCTTCTGCCCCCCTGGCTCCAGCCGGATAACCAACTTCGGTGTGCTGCCCCTTGGGGAGGGACGCTACACTAGAACAGAGGGGATTTGCAGTGGGCAGCTGTGGTCCTCCTGGGTGGGAGTGCAGGCAGTTTTTAGGACTGCCTGAAATTCCCGCTAGAAAAAAAAAGAAAAAGCAAAAAGAACAAAAAACCTGCAGATTTGCCACGCAGGGAGGTCTGCCTCCTATAGGGACTAAGCTAGAAGGGTATAGCTGAAGAGGAGGAGCTTACACTTTGTGTGCTTAGTGTCCGCCTCCTAGCGGCAACAGCTATAGTCAAGCCTGTGTTCCCCCAATGATATGGATGAGGAAAAAAAATTACTTTTCATTTTACAATGACCGAGCCGAGGCACAAAATCTCAGGCTCCACTATAACGTACCTTCATCTGTAAGGACTTGAGGCAAGCAATAGCCTCGTAGTATTTGGCAGCTGCTTCTGGGATCTTTCCGTCCTTATACAACTGATTGCCTTCCTGGTGGAGCATGGGCACAGCATCCAGTTTCTCTTCATCTGTCATTGCCCAGGCGTCTTGCCTGTATGAACCAGGCTCCTCTATCTAGAACAGAAGATCACAATGCTACATATTAATGGCCGTATATTTGAGTGCACATCCATTGCAGAACAGATGTGGTCCCAATAGTTTCTGTAATTCTTTTCCGTGGCCCCGCAAAAAAGAAAGAGCATGTCCTATTCTTGTCCGCAATTGTGGAACAATAGGCATTTCTATCATAGGGCTGTCCATTCCTTTCCATAAAATGCGCAGTCCGGTATCCGTGTTTTGTGGATCCGCAATTTGCAGACCGCAAAACACATGCAGTCGTCTGAATGAGCCCTAATGGTCAGTGATATCAGAGGCTGCAGTGCTCACCTAAATGCTGCAGTCCCTTCCAACAGCGGATTGAAAGGGGTAATGAGTCTTAGACAACCTTTAAAGACAACTGATCCCTAAGTGCTGATCAGCTGGGGTCCGACCGCTGGGTCCCATGTTTAAATGGAGTGGTGGTGTCAAGGGTGCACGCTGCAATCAGCATGATAGGGCTCCTGGTGATAGTGGAGGTCAAGCACATGGCTATCTCCAGCAGTTCCATCGAGTCGAATGGAGTGACAGCAAGTAAGTGACCACCGTTCCATTCAAACAGAGCAGAAACTTATCCTGCGCCCAGGGGATAAGTTGTCTTCATGGGACAGCCCCCTTATTACACTTGGAATTTCAGAGGCTCAGATATTGATATCCTAGCTGGTGGCTGGTGCATTGCTTGTACTTCATCTTCAATTATTCCAATAAAAAAAAATATATATAAGCTTAAGGGGGATATGCCCCAAATCATCAAAGCAGACAGAAAATACCTGAACGGGTAGATGTGGGCTGCCCCAACACGGGAACTAGTCCTTATCAAATCAATATCTGATGTACAGCTAGGGGCTGGCGTTAATATATCAGCATGCTTTCTACAAGGGCATTACCTTTAAAACAGTGATGACAAAGATCAGAGGTTGAGGGTCTTTCTGTAGAACATCAAGGTCTGGATAACCAAGGGAATGGTCGTGAAGCTGGGCAATCCCTCCACAGCAGTGCCTTTGGCCTTCACTAGGGTCTTCTCCTGCCGCAATCCGACGCAAACTCCGCGAAACTTGAGGGTACTCAATGACATGCTGGAAAAGTATTTGGGAGCAATCAGCCTTCCACGTATACCAGAAGATACATTACAGGAGGACCCCACCAGCCCCTACAGAGGGATAGATGACATACCGGAGTGTCACACAAGAACTCAGCCACCTCGCCTTCTCTCATGCTGCAGATGATGGTCTCCCATACCGGCAGTTTGAACTTCTTGCCGATGATCAGTTCCATGGGCTTGTCTCTGGTAGAGCTGTCATCCAGCACCGTGCGCTTCTCATCACACAGAAATGTACGATAGTGGAAGGTGGCCTGCAGAAAACACCAGAAATATACCACTTATTACACTGCTGGCCGTGTGGGTGAGGTCTGCCCTGAAGCAACGTGGCACTCCATGTATTTCTGAAATGTATGCAGAGTGAGGACAACCTCTTTAATAGGGTTCTTACCAGATTTAAACTTATCACCTGTCCACAGGTGATAATAAGTGACTGCTGAGACCCCTCCACTGGTCACAATAATGAGGATCCTGTATCCCCGTATGAAAGACGTTGAGCATGTGAGCTGGCGCTACATTCATCTGTATGGGACTAAGAAAGTTAGCTCCATCATTCTCATAGATCTGAATGGAGCCGCACATGCATGCTCGACCACACCACCATTCTTTCATTCTCACGCTTACGGACACAATCAATTAAACACGTCACCCCTCTTGTGCATAGGTGATAATTTTGGAGCCACCCCTTTTAAAACAAGAATAATCAGTACTGGTTCTCTGTTTTATAGAGGCAAGATATTAGAACATGGACGGGACAGAAGGGCTTCAATGTAACTATCAGTTCCTATAGCACGTTACAAATGTGGCGACATTTCGGACCTATGCTGAACTGCACTAGGGAGAGGCTGGGGAGTACACATAGCTTTTATTAAACTTTTCTAAGCAGGAGTAGTGTGAATATAAACTTTTATTCTGCAAGATTCTTTCATGGAGGCGGAGCTTCACTGTGAAGTGCCCACTGTATTGAGCTGCTTGACAGCTCCTCCCCTCTGAGGGACAGAACCTGGACACCACACACCCGGGTTCTACCAGAACAGTACATGTTCAACAGCTACAAGATCAAGGCAACATCACCGACCTACTGCATGTTTAACCCCTTAACGACCTAACCCTTAATAGTATGGCACAGGCAGGAGATCTCAGGGGGTCTGATCCCATGGGCACTGTCACTGTGCCTACGCGATCAGCTGCAGGATCAAGGCTATAATACATGGCTGGGCTCCTGCAAGAATGGCTGGGACTGAGGATAACTGCAATTTTGGCTATTTAACCGGGGCCTCCCTCTGTCAGCTCATTGGCACCACATGATACAATTGTGGGGTGCTGAAGGGTTAACCATGGCTGCCCGGGAGCAGAGCCAGGCCGACCTGCTGCAGCTAATATGTGTCTCAATAAGCCCTTTGGCCACGTCAGAGTATAACACCACCAACCTCTGGGACTCACACCTATCTCCAGAACAGGGCCCCAAAACAAAGCTATTGCAGGAAATCCCATAGAGGTGAATGGAGAGGTGGTCGTTCCATCTGGGAAATGTATGCTACAGATGTCCTATAGTTGTAGGACCACCTCTGGGACCTGCTGTGAATGGTCAGCATAGCCCAGATGGGAATACCCCTATAATAATAATAAGGAACACACCCTACCCTGGTAACACCCGCTTGTCAATTTATTTATTCTTTTCTAGGAGGAATAATAGGGAACAAGCACAAAGTAGACATTAAGAAAAGATGCTCCAGAATTGTTATTTGATGGGGGGCACAAGTACCGGATTTACAATAATGGTAATAGTCCTTGTTATGGGTCTCCTGGTATAATATGTACCCCTTCTTATATAGCGCCAACATGCTCCACGGCATTGTGCGGAGGTTGTCAGTCCCGTCACGATCTACACATGCTATGGCCAGTTTCATTAGGATCCAATTACCCTTATCAGAACACCCGGAGGAAATCCCCAAATCCGGAAGAGCTGACACTCCATGCTGATGGATTCAAACCCTGCGCTGCATGGCAACGGGCACCACCTGGGCACCACTCTGCCACTGCGCTAAATCATCACTGAGAGCTTCCACAAAGTTGCATGGAAAACAAATGGCACAATCTGCTTCCACTTATTGAGGAGCCTTCTCTTCCATATACGGTATGCCAACAGCACGGACTGTGCCAGGGCAATCCTGGGTATCAGACCATAAAGGGGGCATTCCCAGGGCAGAGCTTAAAGGGGTTATACACAAATTTCCAAACCTCTCAGATCGGGGTATCCGTGTTGGTGATCAGAATTACCTGATCCCCGGCTTTGGGTCCCTCCATGTAATCTTCCTGTTTGACGTCACCGCAGCCACTTACGTGACACAAGAGGAGCGGATCACCGCTGCAGTGGCGTCAAACATGGAGGGACCCAGACAAGCAGCGGTGACCAGGGAGCCAACAAGCCGGGACCCATCACTGGGGATCAGGCAAGAATGATTACCAACGGGAGTCCTACCAATCTCAGAAGTCTAAAAATGAGTGCACAACCAATTTAAAGGGGTTGTCTGAAAACCGGGCAACTCAGGGGATGGACCTGTAATAAAGAACAGATGATTACTTACCTGACAGATGCCGTGCCACCACTCCAGTTCTCCTGGCAGGACTGACGTCAACAACATGTGACCTCTGCAGCCAATCACTGGCCTCTGTGGTGCACTGAAAAGACCAGTGATTGGCTGCAGAGGTCACACGCGTTGTCGGCAGGAAGGCCTCTGCTGCAGCTGGGAGAATAGGAGCGGTGGCACGGGATCTGTCACATCTGCGTTTTCCTTTATGGTTTCAAAATCCTGCATGGGGATCTCAAAACCGCAGGAAAACGCATCCGTTGGAATAATATAACCGGTGCATCCGTTCAGAACTGATCCGGCTGTATTATATAAAAAATTAACAGGCTGGATCGGTCATCAAATACCACTGTAAGGGTACTTTCACACTAGCGTTATTCTTTTCCAGTATTGAAATCCGGTAAAGGGTCTCAATACTGGAAAAAAAAGCATCAGCTTTTTCCTAATGCATTCTGAGTGGAGAGAAATCCTTTCAATATGCATGAGGATGTCATCCGTTCCGTCCCTTGTACGCATGGGCGTAGGAAGCCCCAAAAATCTGGGGGGACAGCCAGGGCCGGTGCAAGGATTTTTGCCAGCACAAGCGAAGCTACATTTTGGCGCCCCCCCATCCAGAAAAATGTACCCGGTATTTACCTTTTTACATTTTTAAAGGTCTGCGCATGCGCAGACCGGAAAACCGGATACAGCATTAATACATTTCAATGCCAGATTCGGCAAGTGTTCCGGAATTTTCTCCGGCCAAATACCGTAAAAGTGACTGAACTGAAGACAACCTGATGCATACTGAACGGATTGCTCTCCATTCAGAATGCATTAGGACATTACGGTATTGAGCCCCTAGGACGGAACTCAATACCGTAAAACGTTAACGCTAGTGTTAAAGTACCCTTAGGCCTCTTTCACACTTGCGTTGTTAGGATCCGGCGTGCACTTCCGTCGCCGGAAATGCCCGCCGGTTCCGTAACAACGCAAGTGACCTGAAAGCATTTGAAGACTGATCAGTCTTCAAAATGCTTTCAGTGTTACTATGGCAACCAGGACGCTATTAAAGTCCTGGTTACCATAGTAGTAGTGGGGAGCGGGGGAGCAGTATACGAACCGCCCGTGCGGCTCCCGGGGCGCTCCAGAATCACGTCAGAGTGCCCCATGCGCATGGATCACGTGATCCATGCGTGTGGGGCGCCCTGACGTCACTCTGGAGCGACCCGGGAGCTGCACGGGCGGTAAGTATACTGCTCCTCCGCTCCCCACTACACTTTACCATGGCAACCAGGACTTTAGCATCCTGGCTGCCATGGTAACCATTCAGAAAAAGATAAACGTCAATAGGCATTAATTCCGGATCAGGCCTTGCGGCAAGTGTTCAGGATTTTTGGCCGGAGCAAAAAGCGCAGCATGCTGGGGTATTTTCTCCGGCCAAACAACGTTCTGGTCCTGAACTGAAGACATCCTGAACGGATTTCTCTCCATTCAGAATGCATTGGGATAATCCTGATCAGGATTTTTCCGGCATAGAGCCCCGAGACGGAACTCTATGCCGGAAAAGAAATACGCAAGTGTGAAAGAGCCCTTACATAGTTTTGCAATAATCACATTTCTATTCATGCAACCCCATTGGTGTCCATGTTGCCATAGCCATTACTAATGGTGGCTGAACCCAGGAAACCCTAGGATGATTGGGACACTATATGATGGCGCCTCTGATTCTATCAACACAAAGCTTTAGAGGATCTGATGGAGGACACACCCATAAGAACATCAACTGCAATACACGCCTTTCTAATAAGCCAGCTGTGACGTCACGCCCCCAGGTCTGCGTCTCCTTCAGGCTCCACACTGCGCTTTGCCGCCGCGGACGGCGGAATGCTCTGCGCCACACAATTTACCTTTGTGCCATTTCGAAACTCTGACAGCGCGGCATTACTAGGAGTCGTTACACGTTTCCTTATTCCCTCACCGAGAGCCACTACCCCTGTCGCCATCTTTCACCGGGTTATGACGTCCGAGCGTCCATACGACAGAGGTAAAGAAAGTATACGCATGCGCAAAGCCTCCCCTCTTGCTGGAGTCACTGAGCATGCGCGCTCAGTCGGCCGCTGGAGGGCATTTTGTAGTGAGGAGGAAATGTAAACAAAGACAAGACTACGTCATATGTCAGAGAGTATACAGATTATTGTGCGGGGGGTCTTGAGTGTGCCCCTTCATGTGCGTGACTGCTCAGAGTTATGAGATAGTTCTTCAGTGCGTCACCTGAACGGGAGGGGGCGTAGTCACGTGACCGAGAGAGTAGGCTGAACTTTTTTTTTTTTTGTGAAGTTTGCAGGATGTTGCTGAGGGATGGGAGGGATATTGGGAGGAAGGAACCCAGGCTTGTGGTAATGGAAGGACCGTGCTAAGGCACTTCAGGCTGGTCGTGTGCTCTCTATGTGGAAGACTGGAGGGTGACAACGGCAAAGGTGGGTGACCAGCTCATAGCTGGGAGAGTCCTCAATGGCTTCTCCTTTAAATTGATGAGAGAATCCATGTGTATTGTATTAAGGGGCTTCTCCAGGAGCTTTGTAGCATAGTTATGGTCCAGAATTGTGCTGTACCCCGCTGCCCGTCCAATGCTATGGACAGAACCTCACTGGGGAAAAGTTTTTAAACCTCGCAGATCCTTGTATGTTTTTCTAAGGCTGTGTTCACATTACAGTGGTGATGGAGCACTTCTCTACGTACTCCTAGCCTAGATCATAAAGGAGTAATTTCATCCCGAAATGGCCCCTGTTCCCACGAGAATGCGGCAGGCAGAGGTGGTCAGTGCTATGCAAACGTTGGGGGAAATTCATCAAAACTGGTGGAAAGGAAAACTGCCCCAGAGCAACCAATCAGATTCCACCTTTCATTTTTGATTTATGAAGTTATTATGTAAAGTCTCGTGAGAATTTGCAAAGTAATAACTTCGGCTCATAGGAGCCAATACATTCTAATACTGTATGGAGCGCTCGCTCTGTACAGTATTCAAAGTATTATGCGAATCGACTTCGAATGTTTCATCCAAAGTCGATTTGCTCATCCCTACTCAGGATAGGTCATCAATATAAGATTGGCGGGGGTCCAACACCCAGCCCCCCACCGATCAGCTGTATGAGGAGACGGCGCATGCCGTCTTTCTTCCTGCTCGCTGCTGCTTTGCTTAGACATAGCAGCGGCACATAGAGGATAGGTCATCAATATTAAAAGCCCAGAGAACCCCTTTAAATTGACATGATCTGGATTTAAAACTCACAGTGCAGATCAATTTACGCTTCAAATTTATTTTTCCTAAAATCTGATCCACTTTGCTGCTATCGTTCTGCGTCTCGGCAGGAAGTTCCTCCCTAAACCGCTCCCATACTGTTCTATAGTTTTTCAATACTTAGTTTTTATGTCTCTCTATAAACTGTGGATGACAGTGATGGCTATAAGCGGCGCTGGAGTCCCACAGGCCACCATACATCATGCCCTACACCCACGACTGGTCTGCGCGGTTTCCGTAATGCCCATACAAGGGAGTAGGGGTTCCAGAAATGGAGCACAGCAAGCTTACCCTGTCACAGGGTAAGACGCTGCCTGCAAAGTGAAGACATCAAAATCTCCCTGATTGTTCCCATAGAGGCAGGAGCAGAGAGTGCAGGGTAATTACAGAGCTTCATCTTCCATTTAGCCCTTTTAATGAGAAATTCATCTTTTAATGTTTGCAAAGTGAGGAGGGCTTCA
Source organism: Bufotes viridis (assembly GCA_033119425.1). Taxonomy (NCBI): domain Eukaryota; kingdom Metazoa; phylum Chordata; class Amphibia; order Anura; family Bufonidae; genus Bufotes; species Bufotes viridis. The sequence continues at coordinate 109,450,699 of CM065594.1, forward strand.
GGCTTTCAATGCATGTCTCGCACACAACACTGCCACATACCGGGACTGCTGTAGAATATCTAAAATTAGCTGGTCAAGTAAAATGTTGCATGCAACAATCATTAAATAGGTGACTGACAAAAAAAGGGGTGGGTCAAAGGTCGTGGTCAATAGGAGGAGTCAAGGGGCAGCAAAATTAGCTTTTGCCTAGGGTGGCAAAATTTCTTGCACCAGTCCTGTGCGTTGTGCGCAATTCTTTTTTTATGCTAACCCTGTTCTGGAGATAGGTTTGGGTCCCCCATCCTCCTACCTGACATTGGTGGCATATCCTAGCAATGACACAACTTTCAATTCCTGGAATACCCCTTTAACCCCTTAGTGACCACCCGTAAGTGTTTTTACGGTAGTCACTAAGGGGCCTTAGGCTGGGCCGCCGCATTTTTATAGCAGCTCAGTCCAAACGCCACAGGTTCCCGGCTCTCACATGAGAGCCGCGGCCCTGCTCTAACAGCCCGGACCGGCAAGAGTGCCGATATGGGCTGTTTAACACTTTACATGCCTCGGGCAATGGCGTCCGCCGCATGTAAAGTGCTGACAGAGGGAGCGGACTCCCTCTGTCTCCCATTGGCACCCCTCTGGCGCAGCCTGCTGGTCAATGTCAGAATAGCACTGACATTAAAATGCAATGCACTATAGGGATAATGCATTGCATTTTAAAATCAATCGGAATGTTGTCTGTTATAGTCCCTTTGTGGGACTATTAAGTGGTAAAAAAACAAACCCATTTATTCAATATGTTTGTATTGCCGCATCCGTAAAGACCCGAAGACCCGGACTACATAAATATTACATAAATTATCCCCTACGGTGAACGCTGTAAAAAAAAAAAAAGACAGAGTTGCTCGTTTATTCTTAGTTGCCACTGAAAAAACATAATAACAAGCGATCAAAAAGTGCCATTTACTCTAAAATGATACCGATGAAAAATACAAGTTGTCCGCCAAAAATCAAGGCCTTACACAATTCCATATAAAGAAAAATAAAAAAGTTATCGGTCTTAGGAAGCTGCAATGCAAACAAACAAAAGGGTTTATTGCAAAAAGTAGTAAAATGGAAAAAAATATATGTATTTGGTATCACTGTAATCGTACTGACCCAGAGAATAAAGATATTATGTTATTTATACAGAAGAATGAATGCCATAAAATTTATAATGTAAAAATGCAGTGCCAGTATTTTTCCCATCTCCCTCTCAGAAACAGTTAATAAAAGTTATTCAGAAAGTTTTGTGTACCCTAAAATGGCGCCATTAAAAGCTATAGAGACGGAAAAATAAAAAAGTTATAGCTCTTGGAACGAGACGATGAAAAAAGGAAGAAAACCGCTTGGTCAGTAAGGCCCAAAATAGACTGGTCACTAAGGGGTTAAATCCTCTAACCAGTAATCTGACACCAATTCATGGCATAAAAGCAGGTAGAGGTGGTGGAGAAGAACAGAAGTCTATCCATCAAATCAATGATCTCCTGGGATTTCCACAGAGTTTACAAAGCATGAAGCCGATGTACCTCTATTAGGCCCCTTTCACACATGCGTTTTTGCTTTCCGTCCTAGAGTTCCGTCTTCGGGGCTCTAGGACTGAAAGATACTGATCAGGATAACCCTAATGCATTCTGAATGGAGAGAAATCCGTTCAGGATGCATCAGGATGTCTTCCGTTCAGTACGTGAACGTTTTTTGGACGTTGACAAAACCGCAGCATGCTGCGGATTTGTCTCCGTCCAAAAATCCGGAAGACATGCCGTAACGCCGGATCCGGAATTAATGCCCATTGAAGAGCATTAATCCGGATCCGGCATTAAGCTAAACGTCATTTCGGCGCATCGCCGGATCCGACGCTTAGCTTTTTCTCAATGAGTTACCATGGCAGCCAGGACGCTAAAGTCCCGGCTGCCATGGTAAAGTGTAGTGGGGAGCGGGGAGCAGTATACTTACATCCGTGCGGCTCCCGGGCGCTCAGAGTGACGCCAGGCGCTCCATGCGCATGGATCACGTGATCCATGGGCATGGGGCGCTCTGACGCCATTCAGAGCGCCCGGGAGCCGCACGGACTGTAGCATACCGCTCCTCCCTCACTACTACTATGGCAACCAGGACTTTAATAGCGTCCTGGCTGCCATAATAACCTCAAAGCATTTCGAAGACTGATCAGGATCCTGATCAGTCTTCTAATGCTTTCAGGCGACTTGCGTTCTGACGGATCCGGTGGGACGGAAGTGCCTGCCGGATCCTCAGAACGCAAGTGTGAAAGAGGCCTTAACAGTGGCTGCAGGAAGGCATCTCGAGGTTCCTCTCCTGTTACCTATAAATCCAAAACTCTAGCTCGTAGAGGAAGGTTCCCCCCCCTTCCCGTGCTGCCCATACACCTTAATCGGGTATGTGGACAGGCGTTTATTTTATGAGTTGTTCCTTCAGGTTCTGCATGGGGACAGAGGCCATCTTGAATCTGTCTGGTATAGTCAAATTTTCGGTCTGGACTGCAGGGTCGTTTTAGTCTTAGGCTAGACCATTTGCTGAGAAGTGTCTTAGTGTCCGTTCTGGGTTCTTCCCCTTTGATCTCTTTCCAGTACATCAGGCATTTATACCATGTGCATGCATTGAGATGTGTAATCTAGTCCTATGTATTGCAGGTCAGACCACACTGCTCCAAAGACCCGATGGGTAACTTCACTATCGACGATGCATTCGAGACATCTATTGAAGATACCGGGCCCAGATTTGGGGCTCTAAATTTTGGTGGGGATAATGAGACTCAGCAGAATCGACACAAGTACAAGGTGATTTCAATTTTAATGACCACATACCCATTAATAACGGCACCCCCAATCTCACGGGGAACACCCTTTTTTAAATGGATGCTGGCCCTCCAGTCACCCAGAAGAGTCTTGTGATATATAGCATTATATACCTGCCCGGATGGACCGTGTCCGCCAGAGCGGCACTTTGTGAGCATGTATCCTCTCATCTCCAACAGCCGGTTTCTTAGTAACAGATCCCCTCTATGATGTCCACGTGTCTTCTGGGTCTGTCTAGGGCAGGGGTGCACAGTCTTTATTGGCCTGGGGGCCGTATTGTCACATTACTCTATTTCAAGGGGCTAGTGATGAGGTATGAGCACTTGTTCCCAGCAGTTGCCCCGAAAATCATGCAGTGTAATAGGGGCTTAAAGGGCACCTGTCAGCAGATTTGTACCCATGACACTGGCTGACCTGTGTCATGTGCACTTGGCAGGTGAAGGCATCTGTGTTGGTTCCATGTTCCTATATGCCCGCATTGCTGAGAAAAATGATGTTTTAATTTATGCAAATGAGCTTTTAGAGACTCCGCTCTCTCTGCAACTGCTGCACCAACTGTACTTTGACAGGACCAGGTGTGATTCTGTTTACACTACCTGGCCCTGTCAGTCAAAGTGCACAGGGAGCATCAGTCGCAGAGAGAGCAGAGCCTCTAGGTGTAATGGCAACGCCCCCAATGCTCCTAGAGGCTCATTTGCATATATTAGAGCTTCATTATTCTCAGCAATGCAGGAACATATGAACATGGGACCAGCGCAGACGCCTTCAGCTGCCAATTGCACATGTAATAGGTCAGCCAGTTACATAGGTACGAATAAAACAGCCTTTGTCTTCTCCTCGGCTCCTAGGCTGTCACTGACAGCAAAGGACCTGATGTGTAGGAGCAGGACCTTTAATCCAGCGCTTTGCGCCACTCTGGTAGGAAACGCAGCTGGTCGTACAAACCGGATTCCCAAAAAGTTGGGACACTAAACAAATTGTGAATAAAAACTGAATGCAATGATGTGGAGATGGCAAATGTCAATATTTTATTTGTAATAGAACGTAGATGACAGATCAAACGTTTAATCCGAGTAAATGTATCATTTTAAAGGAAAAATATGTTGATTCAAAATTTCACGGTGTCAACAAATCCCCAAAAAAGTTGGGACAAGTAGCAATAAGAGGCTGGAAAAAGTAACTTTGAGCATAACGAAGAGCTGGAAGACCAATTAACACTAATTAGGTCAATTGGCAACATGATTGGGTATAAAAAGAGCTTCTCAGAGTGGCAGTGTCTCTCAGAAGCCAAGATGGGTAGAGGATCACCAATTCCCACAACGTTGCGCAGAAAGATAGTGGAGCAATATCAGAAAGGTGTTACCCAGCGAAAAATTGCAAAGACTTTGCATCTATCATCATCAACTGTGCATAACATCATCCGAAGATTCAGAGAATCTGGAACAATCTCTGTGCGTAAGGGTCAAGGCCGTAAAACCATACTGGATGCCCGTGATCTCCTGCACCACAAACAGGAATGCTACTGTAAAGGAAATCACAGAATGGGCTCAGGAATACTTCCAGATAGCATCGTCAGTGAACACAATCCACCGTGCCATCCGCCGTTGCCAGCTGAAACTCTACAGTGCAAAGAAGAAGCCATTTCTAAGCAAGATCCACAAGCTCAGGCATTTTCACTGGGCCAGGGATTATTTAAAATGGAGTGTGGCAAAATGGAAGACTGTTCTGTGGTTAGACGAGTCACGATTCAAAGTTCTTTTTGGAAATCTGGGACGCCATGTCATCCAGACCAAAGAGGACAAGGACAACCCAAGTTGTTATCAACGGTCAGTTCAGAAGCCTGCATCTCTGATGGTATGGGGTTGCATGAGTGTGTGTGGCATGGGCAGCTTGCATGTCTGGAAAGGCACCATCAATGCAGAAAAATATATTCAGGTTCTAGAACAACATATGCTCCCATCCAGACGTCATCTCTTTCAGGGAAGACCCTGCATTTTTAAACAAGATAATGCCAGACCACATTCTGCATCAATCACAACATCATGGCTGCGTAGGAAGGATCAGGTACTGAAATGGCCAGTCTGCAGTCCAGATCTTTCACCTATAGAGAACATTTGGCGCATCATAAAGAGGAAGGTGCAACAAAGAAGGCCCAAGACGATTGAACAGTTAGAGGCCTGTATTAGACAAGAATGGGAGAGCATTCCTATTTCTAAACTTGAGAAACTGGTCTCCTCGGTCCCCAGACGTCTGTTGAGTGTTGTAAGAAGGGGGAGATGCCACACAGTGGTGAAAATGGCCTTGTCCCAACTTTTTTGGGATTTGTTGACACCATGAAATTCTGAATCAACATATTTTCCCTTAAAATGGTACATTTTCTCAGTTTAAACTTTTGTTCCGTGATTTATGTTCTATTCTGAATAAAATATTAGAAGTTGGCACCTCCACATCATTGCATTCAGTTTTTATTCACGATTTGTATAGTGTCCCAACTTTTTTGGAATCCGGTTTGTACAATCTGCTGTGTTTCTGTCCAGCAGGACGGGGGCCACGTGGACTAGACAGAGTTTATTCCAAAGTAAGTTTGCTTATACTTAGGTGCTCTTTTCCTTGTTCTCTGATATTGTTTTTCGCTTTCATTCCTGCGGTAAATGTTTAGAGAATGAAATGCGTAATTGAACCTGTTCTGCATTCCTAACAGACTCGCTATCACATTCTTTTATATTTTACACATTCTGTTACTTTTTGAACTTTTCCCTAGAACTTTGAGAATGATGAAGAAACAGAACATGTGAAAATTAAAGATATTGATATAGAAAGGTATGGAACATTATTGCACACAGTGTTGTATATCTGTACAATTGCTGATTGTGCAAGCACAACCACAGTACCCACATGTTCAGGAGCAGGAGTGACTGCAGTCAGTGCTGGTGGCTTGGTGGACCTTACAGCCATCAGTCTAAGCAACGTGATCACCAGGGCTGTCTGGTTGTAATGTATGCCTGTGCATGTAGCATTACACTCCTACGTTTTTTTTATATATTGTTGGCGGTTCTGGGGCTGACAGTCTGTCGCTGAACACGGTGCAGCTTTATGTGATCATGATGAGTATTTACGAAGGCAGACGTGTACGCCGGTCCTCTTTAAAGGTCGACACAGGCCAATAAGCAGCAGATTACCAAGAAGGAAGCGTTCCTTCCCGACAGTCGGCTTCTTGTAAAGGGGAGGTGAAGCGTTACATTTACATGCAGCGGTCACCTTCACATTATGAGGACGAAAGGTCACCATTGCAATCTCTTGTCCTCATAGAGCTGCATTGTTTCTGGGCAGCAGATTTCTGTTAGGGCTCGTTCACATCACCGTTTGTCTTTTCCGTTCTCCGGCTCCGTTAAGGAGCAGGAGAATGGAAAGGACAGATGCTGTACATAACTGACACCTAAGGCCCCTTTCACACGGGCGCAATGTGTGAGGAGGACGCATTGCACCCGCACTGAATCCGGACCTATTCATTTCTATGGGGCTGTGCACATGAGCGGTGATTTTCACGCATCACTTCTACATCGTGTGAAAATCGCAGAATGCTCTATATTGTGCGTTTTTCACGCAATGCAGGCCCCATAGAAGTAGATGGGGCTGCGGGAAAGTCACATCACATGGTCTATCACCATGGTAAGATGAAGTCCGGCTTCGGGTCTGGGTACCAATCATGGCGATTTTTCACATGCGCGTGCAAAGCACATTACAGACGTTTGCACGCGGAAAAATCGCGCATATTCCCGCAACGCACCCGCCTCTTATCCGTGTGAAAGAGGTCTAACTGACACCAACGGAGCCTAAAGATCCCATAGACTTTAATGGGGTCCGTTTGGTGTCCGCTCAGAACATGATTTTTGAGCAGAGACAAAAGTACTGCATGCAGGATTTTCGTGTCCGCTCAAAAATCATGTTCTAAGGGAACACCAGATGGACCCCATTAAAGTCTATGGGGTCTTTAGGCTCCGTTGGTGTCAGTTAGGTGTCGGTTATGTACAGCATCCGTCCTTTCCGTTCTTCTGCTCCTTAACGGAGCCAGAGAACGGAAAAGACAAACAGTGATGTGAACGAGCCCTTAGACCGCGCGATCTGCTGCCCTGAAACGATAATGTAGGTGCCTGCACGAATAACAGTTTCCCTTGTTCATCAGGTGATCTGCGGCACCTTTACACAGGCTGTCAGGAATGAGCGTTCACAGGAACATTTGTTCCTGATTTTCTGCACATCTAAATCCACCTCTTCAGGACTAGCCTACTTTGTTTAGTTTTTCCGAGAGCCATAACTCTTTTATTTTTTTGGAGAGGAGTGTACTTTTCAGTGGCACTATTTTGGCAACCCTCTTTCTGAGGGGGTTAAAACAAATGCCTTCATTGTTTCTTGCGTTGTAAATTTTGCAGAGTTCACCATGAGGCATAAATGACATGCTATCATTATTCTGTGTGTCAGTATGATTATGGCGATACCAGACTTACCGTATATATATATTTTTTTATGTTTTAACCACTTCCAGACATATGCCGTAATAGTACGTCATGGCAGCAAGTGACTTGCCGTGCTTCAAAACTGCTATTATTGTGTAAAACTTAAATAAATAAGAAAAAGTACACATAGTAGGTATTGCGACATCCGTAACTATCTTCTCTATAAAAATGTCACATGACCTAACCTCTCAGATGAATGCTGTAAAAATAAATAAAAACTGTGCCCAAACAACTAATTTTTTTGGTCACCTTGCCCCATAAAGTGTGGGCAAAAAAATCATATGTACCCAAAAATGGTACCAATAAAAACGTCAACTCTTCCTGCAAAAAACGAGCCCTTACACAAGACGATCGGCAGAAAAAAAAAGGCGTTCAGAAAATGGAGACCCAAAAACATTTTTTTCAAAAATGCTTTATTATGTAAAACTGAAACAAAAAAAGTTTACATATTTGATATTGTTGCGTCCGTAACAACCTGCTTTATATAAATAGTATGATCTACCTTGTCAGATGAATGTTGTAAAATATAAAAACGGTGCCAAAACATCTATTTTTTTGGTTACCTTACAAAAAATATAATATAGAGCAATTAAAAATCAAAATAGTACCAATAAAAGTGGCACCTTATCCCCTAGTTTCCAAAATGGGGCCACTTTTTGGGCGTTTCTACTGTAAGGGTGGAACAGGGGGGCTTCAAATGGGACATAGTGTCTCAAAAACAGTCCAGCAAAATCTGCCTTCCAAAACCATATGGCGCTCATTTTCTTCTGTGCCCTGCTGTGTGCCCTTACATCAGTTTACCACCACATGTTGGGTGTTTGTGTAAATCGCAGAATCAGGGTAATAAATATTGTTTTGTTTGGCTGTTAACCCTCGATGTGTTAAAGCAAAAAATTGACTAAATTGGAAAATCTGCCAAAAAAGTGAAATTTTAGAAATTTCATCTCCATTTTCCTTTAATTCTTGTGGAACACCTAAAGGGTTAACAAAGTTTGTAAAATCAGTTTTGAGTAACTTGAGGGGTGTAGTTTCTACAACGGGGTCATTTATTGTGGGTTTCTACTATGTAAGCCCCACAAAGTGACGTCAGACCTGAACTGGTCCTTTAAAAAGTGGGTTTTGGAAATTGTCTTAAAAATTATAAGAATTGCTTCTAAAATTCTAAGCCTTCTAATGTCCTAAAAAAAATAAAAATGACATTTACAAAATGATGCCAACAGAAAGTAGACATACAGGGAATGTTAAGTAATAAATATTTTATGAAGTATCCCTTTCTGTTTTAAAAGAGGAGAAATGGAAAATTTGAAAATTGCGAATTTTTCAAAATTCTTGGTAAATTTGGGATTTATTCATAAATAAAGGTGAAATATATTGACTCAAATTTATGACTATCATGAAGTACAGCGTGTCATGAGAAAACAGTCTCAGAATGGCTTGGATAAATAAGTGTTCCAAAGCTATTACCACATAAAGTGACACATGTCAGATTTGCAAAAAATGGCCTGGACAGAAGGGCGAAAACTGGCCCGAGGTATAAGGGGTTAATACACTTAAGTATTAAATAAATAATTTCTTTTTGTGTTGCCATATTCTGAGAGCTATAACATTGTAATCTTTCCATTGACAGAACTGTGTGAGGGCTTGTTTTTTGCAAGGACAAGCTGTAGTTTTCATTGGTACCATTTTGGGGTGTATATGTCTTCTTGATCACTTTTTATCCACTTTATGAAAGACAGAATGAACAACAAACAGCTCTGGGTTTGTTTTTCGTTTTGTTTTACAACTTTTGTATAAAAATTTTTTTTTTTCTTCAACTGAGTTGTGTGAGGGTATATATATATTTTTTTTTTAGCAGAATAAAGTGGTTATCATTGCTACCACGTTGGGGTACATATTGCTTTACTGTATTTATTCAGTTTTTTTTTTTGGGGGGGGTGAACAAAAAATAGCAATTCTAGAATTTTCTTTTTGTTATGGAGATACCAAAGAGCTGTTACTGTGCCTTTTAAAAAGTCCACCTCTATTCCACTCATTAATCTAACTTAGTAGCACCTGTCCACCCCACAGTCAGTCAGACGCCAACTACTACCATGGGCAAGACCAAAGAGGTGTCAAAAGACACCAGAGACAAAATTGTGGACCTTCACAAGGCTGGAAAGGGTTATGGGGCAATTGCCAAGCAGCTTGGTGAAAATGGATCAACTGTTGGAGCAATTGTTAGAAAATAGAAGAGGCTAAAGATGACCGTCTGTCTCCCTTGGACTGGGGCTCCATGCAAGGTCTCAACTCGTGGGGTATCACTGATGATAAAAAAATGGTGAGGAATCGGCCCAGAACTACAAGGGAGGAGCTGGTCAATGACCTGAAGAGAGCTGGGACCACAGTTTCAAAGGTCACTGTCGGTAGAACACTACGCCGTCATGGTTTCAAATCATGCATTGCACGGAAGTTTCCCCTGCTCAAGTCATCACATGTCCAGGCCCGTCTGAAGTTTGCCAATGACTATCTGGATGATCCGGAGGAGGCATGGGAGAAAGTCATGAGGTCAGATGAGACCAAAGTAGAACTTTTTGGTCTAAATTTCACTCGTCGTGTTTGGAGGAAAAAGGATGAGTTGCATCCCAAGAACACCGTCCCTACTGTGAAGCATGGGGGTGGTAACATCATGCTTTGGGGGTGCTTTTGTGCAAAGGGGACTGGACGACTGCACTGCATTAAGGAGAGGATGAATGGAGCCATTTATTGTGAGATTTTGAGCAACAGCCTCCTTCCCTCATTCAGAGCATTGAAGATGGGTCGTGGCTGGGTCATCCAATATGACAACGACCCGAAGCACACAGCCAGGATAACCAAGGAGTGGCTCCGTAAGAAGCATATCAAGGTTCGGGAGTGGCCTAGCCAGTCTTTAGACCTAAATCTAATATAACATCTTTGGAGGGAGCTGAAACTCTGTGTTGCTCAACGACAGCCCTGAAACCTGACCGATCTAGAGGAGATCTGTGTGGAGGAGTGGGACAAAATCCCTGTTGCAGTGTGTTCAAACCTGGTCAAGAACTAGAGGATTTGCAAACAAAAGCTTCTGTACCAAATATTAACACTGATTTTCTCAGGTGTTCAAATACTTATGTGCAGCAGTGCAAGACAAATATGTTGTTTAAAAATCCTACAATGTGATTTCCTGAATTATTTTTTTAAAATTCTGTCTCTGAGTGGGAATTTCAGACCCCTCCATGATTTCGAAGTGGTAGAACTTGTAAAATCGCAGGGTGTTCAAGTACTTCTGTTCCTTAGGCCCCTTTCACACGGGCGAGTTTTCCGCGCGGGTGCAATGCGTGAGGAGGACGCATTGCACCCGCACTGAATCCGGACCCATTCATTTCTATGGGGCTGTGCACATGAGCTGTGATTTTCAAGCATCACTTCTGCGTTGCGTGAAAATCGCAGCATGTTCTATATTCTGCGTTTTTCACGCAACGCAGGCCCCATAGAAGTGAATGGGGCTGCGGGAAAATCGCAAGCATCCGCAACCAAGTGCGGATGCGTTGCGATTTTCCCGCATTGTTGCTTAGCAACGGGACCCAATCTCTATTATTTCCCCTTATAACATGGTTATAAGGGAAATAATAGCATTCTTAATAAAGAATGCATTGTTAAATGATGAGGAAGGGTTAAAAATAATAAAAGTTAACTTACCTTAGCCACTTGATCGCGTAGTCGCGATCTGTCCTCTCTTTCCCTGCAGCATCTATGATCTAAAGGACCTGTGATGATGTCACATCACATGGCCCAATCACATGCTCCATCACTATGGTGATGGAGCATGTGATTGAGCCATGTGATGCTGTGACATCATCACAGGTCCTTTCCTAAGCAAGCTAACGGAGAGGATGCCGGGCTTCGCGATCAAATGGAACAGGTATGTTAATATTAGTTTATTATTTTTAACCCATTCAGCACCGGGTTCAACATTAGGAAGATGGCCAAGGGTATTATTTCACATTATAACTATGTTATAATGTGAAATAATACCAGCGGGACAATTTCTGACCCGAACATGCACTTCTGTGAAGAAGTGCAGGTTCGGGTCTGGGTACCAAAAGTGCCGATTTTTCTCCCGCGCGTGCAAAACGCATGACAGCGTTTTGCACTCGCAGGGAAAAATCGCTGCGATTCCCGCAACGCACCCGCACTGTTTGACGGAGTGCACCCGCAACGCCCGTGTGAAAGAGGCCTTACTGTATATTATTTTATGTTATTTTCCACTTTTGTACAAAAAAAATCTCTCTTTTGTGTCGCTATATTTTAAAAGCCATAACATATTGTGCTGTATGAAAACGTTTATTGTGGGAAATTCTGTAGTTTTATTAGGATATTGCATCAATACCAAATATGTTTAGGAATTTAATTTCTTTTTTTTTTTTTTTTGTTTATAATAAAGACTTTTATTAATGAACATGCAGGTTGGGGGATATTTGTTTTTTTTACTCTTAAAAACATTTAATTTTTTTTTTTTACTCTATTAGTCCCACAAGGAAACTTGTACCTGTGATCCTTGAATCGCTTACTTGTGTAGTGTGGTGTATGTATTATGTCTGCTAGTCAGTATACTACTGACAGGCAGACTATTAGACCCTGCCTCCAAGATCTAATGGCTACCATGGCCCCATGGCTAGCATAGCAGCCATCGGCACTCTGCAGTCGCTTCCAGGGGTTTCTCTTCCTCTGTCTCACCTGTTTAATGATGCGGCCACTATTGACAGAAGCATCTAAGGAGTTAAATGGCCGGGATCAGACATGGTACCCACGGTATAATTGTGGAGGCGCCATTCTGCAGATAGGAGGGGGTCCCACAGGTGGGACCCGCACATTTCTGACATTGATGGCATATCACTAGGATATGCCATCAATGTCAGAAATGTACGGGTCCCACCTGTGGGGACCCGCACATCTGCAGAATGGGGCCTCCAAAGGGAAGGAGAGCATGCTGCGCATTCTCATCTTGCTCTCCATTCATTGCTTTTTACTTCAGAAATTGGCCTTCTACTTTTGGAACTCCCCTAACGGTGAATAAAGGGTGAACAGTAAATGGTTTAGTGCTTAAGGCCCCTTTCACACGAGCGAGTTTTTTCCGCACGGGTGCAATGCGGGACATGAACACATAGCACCCGCACTGAATCCTGACCCATTCATTTCAATGGCTCTGCGTACATGAGCGTTTTTCACACATCAGTTCTACGTTGTGTGAAAAACGCAGCATGTTCTATATTCTGCGTTTTTTCACACCCCTGGCCACATAGAAGTGAATCGGGCTTCAGTGAAAAACTTAACGGACTTGCTTCCGGATGCAATGCATTTTTCACTGATGGTTGCTAAGAGATGTTGTTTGTAAACCTTCAGTTTTTTTATCACACGTGTGAAAAACGCGTCAGTACGCATCGAAACGCATTGCACCGGCGCAGAAAAAAATGAACGCAATCGCAGACAAAACTGACTGAACTTGCTTGCAAAATGGTTCGAGTGTCACTAAACGTATCTGGAGCCAATCCATATAGTTTGTATGAAAGGGGCCTAAAGGTTCAAAGGGGCTCTCTGGTTAATGAGTTTAATATTGGAGAACCCCTCATTTGGGAACCAGGGACTAAAGCATTATTCATTAGGAAATCTGAATGAGAAACTCCAAGAACAGGATTCTTTTATATTGAGAGTATGTACATATGTGGCGTACACTGTGCAGATTTTCATCCCTGGGATTGCATACAGAAAATTTGAGTAAAATGAGATTTTACCAACTCTTATCCATATGCTCTGTCACTAAAATGCATGGAATCCGAATTTTAAAGGAATTTATTGGGAATTCATTATTGATGACTTACCCTCCAGATACGTCATTGATGTCAGATTGGTCAGGGTCCGACACCTGGCACCCCCACGATCAGCTGTTTCACTCCGCCGCCTGCGCTGGAAACTATACAGTGGATGAAGCTGGAAGCAGTAGACTCCGTCTACTGGCCGTGGCGGGGTACTGCAGCTTAGCTCCCATTCAAGTGAATAGGAGCTGAGCTGCTGTACACTGGTGCCTTAAACTACACAGTGGATGGAGCCTTCTCTGCTTTCCATGATCAGCTGATCGATGGGGGTGTCAGATGTTAGACCCCTACCAATCTGATGACGACTTATCCTGAGGATAGGCCATCAACAGCTCGGTCTAGGAAAATCTCTTTAAATCCACAGCATGTCAATTATGAATTAAATAAGGTGAAATCTGTGGCAAATCCAGATGTAACGTGTGGATATTGTAGTAGATCTTTTACACTGAATTTATGTCCCATACGGATGAACCCCTATAGTTTGCCTCTTGTAGATTGTATCATCTGGTTAGTGCACATTTGCTGTACAGGAATGTTGTGCACGATTTGTACAGTGACACTTATCTCTTCTCTTTGTAGAGGTCTTCCGACACTTTCTTCTCGCAGCTCGCAGTGTTCATTCAGCACTATTAGCAACAGTACCCAGTTATCAACACAAGGATGCCTCAGGTAGGTGGCGGCTTATCTGTAGGCACAAAATCTCATGTTTTCTCATGAAGATCGCCCCTTTCCTTATGTCTCTAGATCCCCCTTACCCAGAACGATGAAACACTAACAAAAGAGCTATGACTGGCAGACCCAGCATGTATGCCATGCTATGCCACTGCACGGAAAATGTGTTAGCAACTGCAGCCAACCGATTGCCAGCAGAAATCCTTAAAATGAATACAAAAAAAGAAAGATTGTGACAATCAGGCAACCACTCAGAGGTTGCGCTACTACTACAAATACTCTTTTTACCATTTTTGAGGAGTATTTTGTGGCGGAAGAGTATGAAAGTTACAGTAATTCAAATAAATAATATGTAGGCCTACATATTGTTAAGGGCCTGTTCACATCTGAGATGAAGGCTCTGTTGCAGATTCTGTCAAAAAGATCAGACAAAAAAGCCTTATATGCAGGACTTTTGTCTGGTAAAAAGACAGGATCCCAAACAGAAACTGAACGGACTCCTTCATAGTCAATAGAGTCTATTTATCTCCGTTATGTGCCCGATCCAGCACCTCCATTATTTTTGTTGTTCTGCTCATCTAACAGAGCGATAAATAGCGTTGGTGTGAACGTTCCCTAAGAGGTGGGTATGCAGGGGCAACATTACTGATCTAAATAACATCTCTCCCCTCCCATCTGATTCTCCAACACAGTCCCATGCAAATAACCTCTCTCCTCTGCTTCTTTAACATACAGTGCCATGTAAATAACATCACACCCTCCTTCTAGCCCCTCCAGCATACAGTGCCATGTAAATAACATTACTTCTCTCCATCTAGGACAAGGTTACTAAGGGAGAGGTCTGGAGTGAATGCACAGCAGGCTATTATAGCCAAGTACTAAAGTACAGTCCAATGTAATGTATCTACCCTGTACTTTATCACTTGGTTATAACAGCCTGCTGTGCTTTCACTCCAGATCCCCCCAGAGGCTTAGAATCAGTCCCAGCGTTGTTGTTGGTGGCCTGATTGGTAAAGGTTGATGATCGCTGCCTAGTACATGGCTTTTGCAAGTTTTCTCCCCTCCAGCTCTCAGTCGTACATATGTGTAGTAAGGGCAAACAAGACTTAAGTCACCGTTGGCAGACAAATAAAGCCATACTCGGGAAAACATTTTTAATACCATTTACAAATATCTCTAAAACACACATGTAGATAAATCCTCAAATCGAAGCAAAACTGTTGAGAAAGGGGCAGGTAAATTCAGGAAACTAAGCGAACGTAGCATGTTATCTACCTCGGTACAATAAACCAACACTGCAGCTCTGACTAGTCTGTTGCAATATCTGCACTTATACACTGAACCAGCACTACAGTTTTACAGATGTGTTAATTAGATGACAGAGATGGTTAGCGCCTAATTACTGACGCACCCAGCCAGTATATGGGATGGCTTGATGATTCCTCCACTGTTCCCGGACAGGGTGTCGTACATACAGTACTCTGGTAAATGCTTCACCTACCAGATGCCCTGAGCATACTGTTCTTTGACTGCGGAGGCGCTGCCCTGATAAGGGCACCCCCATTTCCACTCCCTTACCCTATGTAATATACAATATCAGGTGCATGTATTAAAAAAAAAAAAAAAAAAAAGCTGTACTGCGTTTTCCCACTTAACCCACTGGATCATCAGGGGGCTGTATGGAATCCTGTTATAGATATAGATATAAGGTCCTGTCCTGGACCATCGGGATGTCATATCTATAACTGGATTGTGGCGTGACTCGCTACACTTGTATTTGTTTTACACATTCTATACAGTGGGGTTCTGAGTTTTTTTTTTTTTTTTTTTTATACATGGGTTTTATCTTATGGGTGATTCAGGGTTAGCCAGCAGACGTGGGGTGCCTTTACTGGGGGCAGCACGTTCAGGGTGTCCAGTGGGGTACGCATTTACCACAGCACTGTATGTATGACACCCTGATCATTGAGCAAAAATTCCCCCCCCCCCAGGGAAACAACCATGCCATATGCCAACTAAGTGTGTGATTAATTAGATGCTAACCTATGGCATTGATCTATGTGTCTCTGTCGTCTAACACGCCAGGAAAAGCTGTAGTGTTGGTTTAGTGTATTAGTGCAGCTACTGTAACCGACTAGACAGAACTGCGGTGTTGGACCAGGGCAGCTGTTGCATTAAAGGGGTTGTCTCTTTCGTGTCATCGTGCTGCTTGCCTGATTGCGCACACTTCTGCCTATCAAGAAGCTCCAGGGCTGCTGCACACGACCTGGAGATCTCACATTGAAAGCAATGGATGGGCAGAGAGGTGGCGGGTCAGGGAACTGCCGTGCATGTGCAAGTTCGCCGATCCTGCTATCCTAGTGATCAGAAAAGGAGTTTGGCTAAACACATCCAGTGGGTAAGAGCCGAATATTGAGTTTATAAGGACTTTAACCGATTACATGTGGTGCTTGCTTAAATTTGCCTCCCTCCTACTGTATTTCATGCGTACCTCCAGACTGCTCACACCTTATAGTATGTTCCTTGCTCTGATATAAATGTATGACACCAATAAGAACGCGTGATACCTTTAGCTAGGCCGCCGCACATGGCACACTCCCAGTTATGTACTGTCTTATTGTTCTCTTCCAGTTGGACCAGACATCCTCTTATACAGAAGAATAAGAAGGTTGTACTGTCGTCCTTTCTCCTCCTCCTTCTAGGATTGGGTGAGCCTGCTTATTTTTCCTGTCCCTTGCCTTCAGGTTTATGGCTAGGCTGCTAACTCTTTCTTTTCCTCTCCAGTGTTCCTGTTTGTAGGCGTGGGACTACAAGTCAGCCCGTCACCAGGTACGCCGGCTTTACAGGTTTACTGTAGTGTATGTGCACCGTGAACACTCTCTCTACATGACTGACCAGTCATGATTTTCCTCTTTTTCCACAGCCGTCTCCAGTGCCATCTTCTTTGTGCCTGGTCTGCTATTGCTGATTCCAGGAGGTAAGGCATTAGGTCCCTTTTGTATACATGTAGTTAAAGAGACAGCCTGTCCTCTCATGTGTCTGCTTTGTGCCATGAATGGCCGCATTAATGTGAAGAGTAACTCAAGTTACTGTATAGAAGGGCTTATTCATAATTTTCAGTCTTATCATGTACTGATCTGCGTTACAATATGTATTGTACTTCAGAGCTGCATTCATAATTTTCCTGGTTGTTAGGGGTTGCTTGTCAACCTATCTGTTGCCATATTCCAACTACAGCTCAGCTGTCCCCTATAATGCATAGGTGGAGACAGTCTTCCCTGCATCCGATTTATATGCATAAATGTACAGAGTGACTCTACCAGCTAAATAGTGAACGTAGCTCTGGGGTATAATACCAGATGTAACTCAGAATTAGCGTAGGATAAGTAATGTATGCACTCAGGCTCAATACTGGGTAAGGTAACATGTATACAGTGACTTAAACAGCAGAATAGTGAGTGCAGCTCTAGGGGTATAATACAGGATATAACTCAGGGTAATGTAACATATGTACACAGTGACTCCACAGAATAGTGAGTCCAGCTCTGGAGCATAATACAGGATATAACTCTGGGTCAGAACAGGGTAATGTAACATGTGCACAGTGACTCTTCCAGCATAATAGGGAGTCCAGCTCTGGGGTACAACAAGGTACAGGATAACTAATGTAAGGTTATGTCTTTACACAGCTAGTGAGTTTGTTATATGGATTAATTGTATATGTAAAGTGGTTTTTGGGGGGGCAGATTTCTCCACTGTAACCAGATAGGATGGTGGACAGGCCACTGATGTTGGTTGTCTCCTCTTTGTCTGCAGTATACCACGTCATATTTATATACTGTGCTGTGAGGGGCCGACATGGTTTCCAGTTTTTCTACCTCCCGTATTTTGACAAGTGATTCAACCAAAAACTTCTGACCTTCTACACACTGAATGCCAAAACACTATGGAGACCACTCAATGGGAATGGACCACTAGAGGGCAGTGCCCAAGGCTGCTGCCTCTCAGTATCACATGCCACCATGGAAGGATCAAGGATCTCCTTAACCTCTGTAGCCAATATTTCTGTGACACATTTGCAGAAATCTGCTTTTTAATTTAATGAAATACATATTTTTACATTGTTTGTAAGTGTTTAATGGATTGATAAAGACGTAGAAAGATTTTACTACAAAAAAATTGTATGCACTTTAATAGTAGTACTCAGAATGCACAGTCACTGCAGGAGGATTATTGTCCGGAGCTTTTCATTTTTCCATGAGCCTCATAGCTTATCTGGATGACAGCATCATGACAAACTCTGAAAAAAAAAACAGGAAAGAATGACTGACGTTGTCTCATCAGTATTGGAGGAGTTCAGCACTGGTCAGGGTATGTGTGTCAGCATCAAAAGGGGCTTCCAGGATTCAAAAATGTCTCGCAATACCAGCCCATGGACAAGAGGGGCACTGTCTCTTTGGGGGGGAAGCAATTTTGCTCTTTTTTTTTTTTTTTTTTTCTAATCCTGGACAAGCATTTGAAACCTCACTCTCTGGATCTCGCTGGTACATTTAAAGGGAACCTGTCACCATGAAAACACAATGTGCAGACAGAATATTATAGAACAGGAGAAGCTGAGCAGGTTGATAAATAGTTTTGTCGAAAAGATTTAGCACAACGTATCATTTATACATTTAAATTTCTACTTATTCTGGGCTTTGAAGTCAGGGAAGCGGTCCTATCAGTGGCAACCGTCTCTCTGGAAGGCTGTCAATCACTGATAGGACCGCCTCCTTGACTTCAAAGCCCAGAATAAGCAGGAATTTAAATGCATAAAAGGCAAAATGTAATAAATCTTTTCCTACAAATCTATATATCAATCTGCTCAACTTCTGCTCTATAACATGCTGTCTACAGCTCAGACACAGTGTTCAATGTGACATGTTCCCTTTAGGAGATATGATGGATCGCCCACATCTACTAACACTGTGCCTTGGTCCCAAGACTGCACTATAGATACATACTAGTGTACCTGTGTGGTTTGCAGGACCCATGAATCTTGATTACTAAACGTCATACGTGTGACTTCTTTTAAATGTTTTTAATAAAAAGTGAAACAAAGGAGATTTGTGTTTCTGAATATACAGTTGTTTTCTTACACAGGTCCGGTCTGCTCGATTCATTACTTACACTGGTCTGTTAATTTCTTGGAAAGGTTTGTTAACTTATCAGTCAGCTCCAAGCGATAATTATAAGTGCTCATTATCTTCTGTCAGTATTTGGCACCTAATCTTTTTTTGATGTGACATATGTCTGTATATCACATGCTCATTTACTCTTACCACACAGCAGAAGGGCCCCCATGTGTGGATTGTGTATACACCTATGAACCCCAGGTACTGTGCAGAAGAGAATACCTCCAGGGACAGCAAAAAAAAAAAAAAGCGATGACGTGGGCTTTCCCACTAAAGATAATTCATCAGGATGTGTGATAAATGTTTGATAGGTAGTTGTCCCATCTCAAGGACCCTACCTACCAGGAGTCCCCTTGATCCACCTTGTGAAGTTGTCACCGAATCCAGTCGGAGCCTGAATG
Source organism: Bufotes viridis (assembly GCA_033119425.1). NCBI lineage: Eukaryota > Metazoa > Chordata > Amphibia > Anura > Bufonidae > Bufotes > Bufotes viridis. The sequence goes on from CM065594.1 coordinate 109,470,158, forward strand.
GAGAAGTGACCAAGCATGTCTAACATCTATTCTAGTTGATTGGACTAATACCCCATTCACACAAACATATTTTTGCTCCGCATCTGATTCATTTCAATGGGGCTGCAAAAATACAGGCATCACAATGTGTGCTGTCTGTTCCACAGCTGCCGGTGACGTTGCATTGGAGCCTGCAATTTGCGCTCATGGAGAAACGGAGAGAAACCCCAAGGAAGCACTCCATAGTGTCAACAAAGACCTCATCCGTAGTTTTTGCGGATCCACTTTTTGCAGACCGTAAAACACATACGGTCGTGTAAATGCTCTAAAGTCACAGACCTCCTCACAAACTTTAATAGTGTTCCTGTGAGCCAACATAATGTTCCTCTGTTTCCAGCGCACTTTGCAATATGCTGAGGTGCTGGGATATGTTGCCAACTCACACAAAGTCTATTTATGCAACAAAGATAAATAAATCCTGCACATCCGATAAACTTTTCAGCTTTATTCCAATCGCTAGAAATGTTGCAGCAAATATTCCAGCCACACCTCCCGCCATCACTCTTAAACGTTTGATGGGAGATACTAGACACAGGTAGTCCTCTAACATCTAGGACCAGATGTTTGTAAGATACTCACCATCAAAGTCAACTCTTCCATCACCATTCAGATCTACATCATGAATAATTTCCTGGATATCACTTGGATTCAGCGATTCTCCTAAGAAACTCTGAGCAGCATCTTGCAACTCTAAGCCACTAATATGGCCATCTCCATTGACGTCAAACTGGCAGACAAAATGAGGAAAAAGTTCAAAGAAGGATGGTGGACTTTCACTTCACTGAAATAAAGTGGATGAGATTAGAAAAACATGGCTGCTTCCCGCCAGAAACAGTGCCACTTTTATCCTTAGGCTGTGTCTGGTATTGTAGGTACACTTGAATTAGACGTTGCTGCTATACCAGACACAGCCAGTGGTGCCTGAGCAGCGCTGCAGTGGAAGCAGCCATGTTTATGAGAAGCTCATCCAGCAACTTACCATACAACTTACTTAGGGTACTTTCACACTGGCGTTTTGGATTCCGTTTGCGAGATCCGTTTCAGGGCTCTCACAAACGGTCCAAATCGGATTAGTTAAGCTCCAATGCATTCTGAATGGATAAGGATCCGTTCAGAATGCATCAGTTCGGCTCCGTTCCGCCTCTATTCCGTTTTGGAGGCGGACACCAAAACGCAGCTTGCTGTATTTTGGTGTCCTTCTGAAGAGGCGGAGCCTATTGGATCAGTTTTGAATTACAATGTAAGTCAATGGGGACGGATCCGTTTTCAATGACACACTATGGTGCATTTGAAAATGGATCTGTTCCCCATTGACTTTCAATGTAATTCAAAACGGTCATTTTTCTTTAAAACTAATGCAAACGGATCCGTTCTGAACGGATACAAACGTTTGCATTATATTGCATTATGTTTTGCACCAACGCAAGTGTGAAAGTACCCTTACCAACAACTACCATAAAATGAGGGTATAAACCTCCTATGGGAGGTTTCTGATGGTAATGTGTAGTTGGGTATACCTTTAGTGCTGTAATTACCAGTCCCTCATTTGAGAGCCATATCTACTACTGTATATCAAATGGCTCAACTGCAGGGAGACTAGAGCTGTAAACTCATAATGCCACCGATGGATATACTAGGGCAGAAGGTGAGTTCCCTAGACTCCTGGATACTGTGGGAGAGTAAACACTTAGGCCTCATTCACACATCAGTGTTTGGTCAGTGATTTCCATCAGTGATTCTGAGCCAAAACCAGATGCGGCTCTAAACACAGAACAGGTGCAGATCTTTCCCTTATGTCTGTGGAGGCTCCAATCCTAGTTTTGGCTCACAATCACTGATGGAAATCACTGACATGTGAATAATGTCTTGTACTCTGCACAGTGCCCTAAATAATGAATGAATTTTTTTTTCCGTGCTTCAATTTCGATAAAATATTCTCACTTCTCTAAATGCAATCTTCAGCTCTCGTACTCCCACCATATTTTCGGTTTCTGCCAGCATCTTTGGTCCGATCAGTTCCACAAAGTCTTCGAAGTCCACACGACCGCCCACTATGCAGAGCAATGAAAAACATTAGAAAGTTATATTGATAAAATCAGTACAGATGTCAGGTGGAGGTTGCTTTCCTTTTTTACCCCCACCATATTGATATTGTGTATTGAAATGTTAGTCTAGGGCTGTACTATTACTATTGTACTATTTTCCGACCTATTTATGTAGGTGCTCTTTATTTTGTGCCTGATTTATTTGTAAAAACTGTCTAATTTCTACTCCACTACAGCTCTTAAAGGGGTTTTCTGAGATTCTGGATAGGTAATCAGTATCTGATCGGTGAGGGTCTGACACCTGCGACCCCGCCGATCAGCTGTTTGAGGAGGCAGTGGCGCTTACTGCTTTTCCTAGGCTGAGTGACGACCTGTTCATGTTTAATGTGTCACGTGGCCTAGGTGCAGCTCAGCCCAATTCTAGTGAATGGGGCTGACCACGATACTATGGACAGCCTCTATAATGTACAGTGCCCGGCTTGGAAAGCCGCGACAATCACAAGTGCACCGCTGCCTTCTCAAAACAGCTGATTAGTAAACAAAAAATCTTGGAAAACCCTTTTAGGTTTTAAGGGGGTTGTCCAAGATTTTAATATAGATCTATCTATAGGGTAGGCCATCAATATCATATCAGCAGGGGTCCAATAACTGCCTCCCCCTGTCGATCAGATGTTCTTGAGTAGCTGAAAGCTGGTGCCAGAAAGACACAGCTCCATCTATTCTGCAGTGGATGGATATCCCACTTCAGTGGGAGCAGTGCTGCAGTTAGCAGATTCATCCAGCACGCAATTTCTCTTTGGCAGACAACATTTAAAGGGGTTGTCCCACAAAAGATATTCTACAGTTTTCAAACCAACACCTGTAACTAAAAATTTATTAGAGCTAGTAGGTTATTCAATGAAATCTTACCTGTATAGCGCCACTTGCTGTTTGCTCTTTTTCTAATTTCTCTGCTGCCAGCTGCAGCAGGCAGGACACACCTGAGAAAGGACATGCCTCCTGACCTGGCAGCTTAAAATAAATCTAGCAGAGCAATAGGAACACTGAATGGAGAGATCTCTGGATCCATGTGAGGTACAGGGCTGGTTCTAGCTTTCTTAGGCCTCATTCAGACGGCCGTAGTGTTTTGCGCATCCACAAAACACGGATACTGGACATGTGCGTTCCACACATGGCCGCAACCATAATAGAGTAATAGAGTTTCCATCTTTTCCATGGAGCCGCGAAACGGAACCATGAATGCGGATAGCCCCATTGAAATGAATGGGTCCGCACCCGTTACCTCAAATTGTGGAACGGGCGCAGACCTGTTCATACAGCCGTCTGAATGGACCATAGAAAGATGTTGTCATGTACTATGTGATGTCTGATTTTCATTCTTTACATTAATCATGGAATAACCCCTATAAGTGGCTGAGGCAAGAGTGAAGGTGCACCAGACAACCATATCAGTCTGCTATAAAACACTTGGCAAAAAGTTCACATTTCAGCAGGACAATGATCCCAAACATAAGGTCAAGGCAACCGAAGAAGAGCGATAACGTGAATGCCCGAGTCAAAGTCCAGATCTCAGTCCAATCTAGAATCGGTGTCACTGTGCAAAGTACTGGTCTGAATACCTATGCAGGAAGCATTTTTCAGTTGTAAGTTTGCAGATTTACTTGTTTGTAATAAGAAAAAAATCTGTCTTTTTTAAGGGGTTGAATACTTTTTGTAAGGAACTGATCATAAACACAATAAGCCACTATACCTACCAAAAAATTAATTTGGACAGTGCATTAAATACATTTCAGCACATGGAAGATAAGTGTCACAAGTGACTGACCCTACGTGTTGCCCAGAGGTCTAACCCAATGAATAAGGATTATTTGTACTTGTCCCCAGTGAACACCTAAATCTGTTCATTCCAGTAAGCCGACTGCTAAAGCTTTTAATCTACAGTAATTGCTAATTTATCAGGGACTTCACTTTTTCTCTTGCAGGTTACTGCACATGTGACTTGTCAATCATTATTAATGGGTTGTCCAGGAATAGAAAAAATATCAACTTTCCCCCTCCAAAAAAACAGCACCGCCCTTTACCAATGTCCTGTCTCTGTTAGGGCTCATGCACACGGCTATGCCGCTCGGTGCATTGGGGACAGCAATTTGCGGTCCCCAATGCACGGGCAACGTCCGTGCGGCAGCCGGGACGGATCGAGACCTATTAAACTTGAATGGGTCCGTGATCCGTCCGTGCCGCAATAAAATAAAACATGTTCTATGTTCAAATGAATGAGTCCGCGTCCGTGCCCCGTGTATCAGTAAAAACTACTGGTCATCCTGCAAAAGATGAGCCCTCACACAGCTCAGTAGACATAAATATAAAATGCCGGGGTCAGAATCTGGCCATTAAAAAATATAAAACTATTTTTTTCCAAAGTTTTTATTCCTTTTTCAGTATCAAAACACAAGAAAAACTATACACATGTGGTATTGCTGTCATTATATTGACCTATAGAATGAAGGGCACAGGTCAGATTTACCACATAGGGAATGCTGTAAAATTAAGATTTTTTTTCAGCTTCCCATTACATTCTATGCAACAATAAATGGTGCCATTAGAAAGTACAACTTGTCTCGCTAAAAAAAAGCCCTCATACGACTATGTGAATGGAAAAATAAAAAAGTTATGGCTCTGGAAAGGCAGAGAGTGAAAATTGAAAATGCAAAAAAAAAAAACCTTATAGGCAAAAAGGGTTAAAGGAGATGTCAATGTAATCCTGATACACTGTGTTATGCCCAGTGCAGTTCCTAGGGGTTGGAGCATGACACAGGCCCTACACTAGACATAGAGTGTTCCTTTAAACATCTTTACAAATTCTTACATGATAGTTGGTGGGTTCTTTAGAAAAGGGACAAGTAGAGCTCACAAGTAAGTGCAGGCTCCTAACTATCCCTCTACTGCCCTTATGGTTTCCCTAACCCTCAGTTCACACTTGCGCGTTTTACAGCGCGTTCGAACGCGCTGTAAAACGCATAACCGATGCAAACCAATGCTTCCCTATGGGACTGGTTCACATTTTCGCGTTTTACAGCGCGTTCGAACGCGCTAAAAAACGCCCGACGCATAAACAAGTGCTTGAGCTTTTTTTGGGGCGTTTGTCGCGCGTTTTGGCCCATAGATTTCAATAGGAACGCGCAACGCTTGTATTTTGCGCGTTTTTGACACTGAAAACGCGCGTTCGATCGCGCGTTTATGAATTTGCAACATGCTGGAAAGGCCAAACTTCATATAGACAGGGATATTTGGTCATTGGACAACACTGCAGTCAATCACACAAACGCGCGTAAAAGGCGTGTTTACTATTGCAAAAAACGCGCGTCTCAGAAACGCTTAGGTCTGAACCCAGCGTAAAAGTAGCAAAACGTGAAATGGAAAGTAGATCACTTACTCCTCATTTTTATATGCTGGGAGATCTCAATCAATTCCATTTCGGTTGGCATATATCCCATCGTCCTCATGCACTCGCCCAGTTCCTTGTACCCAATGAATCCATCTTGATCAGCGTCAAACTCCAAAAAGGCTGCATGTAATTCTGTAGAGGCATTTAAGTATCAGAACAGAGGAGATAAAGTAAAATTCGTGAATTAAATTCAAGAAATATGAAGACAACTCTTGGAACCATCGCTGGTCAGCTATACCAAGACAAAGCCCCCACTGCCCAGACTAAAATGGGAAAGAATAGGTCTGGCACAGAGGAAGTCACTCTTACTTAGTATCTGTCTGCTTCACTTATTAGAGTGGGTCGCAAACGGGTGATCCCTTCTCTATGACCTCCATGTGCCTAGTGGCCAGTGTGAGAACAGGATAGGTAAAAAGCAGGGGTGCACCACCAATAAGGCCAGGGAGGTGATTGCCTCAGGAAGCACCAGGGAGGAGCAAGAGGGGGGCAGCAGAAGGGCCATGGGCAATAAGCGCTTTCATTGTGGCAAAGGGGTTAGTTTAAGAAATTGGCATGGAGGGGGGCCGTTTCAGTTCTTGCCTCAGGCAAGAAAGGCTAGGTGCATCCCTGGTAAAAACTGACTGATTGCTGGGGTCTGACCTCACTGATCCTGAGTATGGGAGTCCCATGTCCCCGTCCTGATGAAGCATGCGCCATGCTGCTCTATTCATTCACTATGGGACTGCCAGAGATAGTTGACTACAGCAATCAGACCCCTACGGATTAGTTAGCTATACACTACCATGTCGATAAGGGATAATGTTAATACTTGGCACAACCCCTTTGTAGGATAGGCCATTAATGCTTCACCATTGAGCACTTGATCTCAGGGCCTCCCCTGTACGGCACAAGAAAGTAAATTGGACAAGGAGGCATCTTCATTTTGCTGTTTGGTGCTGTTCTCAAAGGTTCTTGTTAAAGTACCAGAATGAGATACCATGGTATAAAGTAACTCCTTTGGCTCTATTCATATCCGCAATGTAACTATTACTGTCAGAATAAAGTAGGCCCATACTCCGAAGAACACATCCAAAATAAGTGTTTTGTGTAAGTTTAAAGGGCTTGTCCAGAATCCACTTAAAGGGGTCATCCCATCATAATGATCACTGTTAAATCTGTTAATGATTTGACAGTGATCATTTTTGTAAATATATTTGATTAACCAATTTCCACCGTTTAGAAGAAAATTCATCCCCATTTACCTCATTGTTGTCATTCGGTCTCCCCTGGTTACAGCCACCGCTCATCTCCGGAATCCCGGTGGCCGCGCTTGCGCAAAAGACTCCTTCTTTTCTCCCGGCCGGGCCGCTCGCTGTCCTGAACGCGCACGCCGCCGCGCATGCGCGATGATGACTTCTTCCTGGCCAGAATAGTACAGAGCCGCGAACGCACACGCCGGCTCTGTACTATACTGGCCAGGCCGGGAGAAGAGTTCAATCAAGATGAAGCCCGCCCCCAGCCAGATCCCAGGAAGTGAACGGCGCGCTGGCAACAGGTAAGTATGAAACGGGGAAGTGGGATAACCCCTTTAAAGGGAACCTGTCATGTTAAACTGACCTGAAGGCAGCATGTTATAGAGCAGGAGGAGCTGAGTGGATTGATATGGTTTTGTGGGAAAAGATTCAGTATAACCTGTATTTTATATCTTTAAATTCCTGCTCATTCTGAGCTTTGAAATCAAGGAGGCAGTCCTATCAGTAATTGACAGCTATCTCAGTATGTAAAGTTATAGAGATAAGGCTGTCAATCACTGATAGGACCACCTTCTTGACTTCAAATCCCTGAATGAGCAGGAATCTGAATGAATTAAATTACAAGTTTTACTGAATCTTTTCCCATAAAACTATATATCAATGTGCTCAGCTCTTGCTGCTCTATAACAGGCTGCCTGCAGCTTATATTGCATTTTCATGGTGATAGGTTCCCTTTAAATGAGTATGAGTTGCAATGCCATGGACAGCCTATGAAGAAAATTGGCACTGTTTCTAAAAGAAAAAAAAAGCAGAGCTTTTTTGTAATCCCGGCCAATCCCTGTAAACTTACTGAACCTAAAAGGGCTTATTTAAACCCTTGTAAAAGACATATACTTGTTTCCAATTTCATACATCAAAGCAGAAGCAAAGATTTAAAAAAAATTTAAACGTAATTTCAAAATATAATGTCTTGACCTCTGATTTCCTACTTATCAAGTATCACATTAAGCAAATACAGAGAATCACATGAGGACACTCCTGGGTTACATAACAAGTTACTCATAAGCTTCTCAAGCACAGACTCACCATCCATCTCTTCCGGGGCCAAATCCCTCTCCTACATGGTAGAAACAATGGAGACCATTAGAAACTGTCTGCTCGAGTATAGTGTTGCATATTCTAGCATTAGATACAGCACATTGGTTGAAATCTCGCTCATGAGGGCACCTCATAGTATCTTCATAGCATATCAAAGCTGCAATACCACACACGATCTATTGACTACAGGGGCGCTGTTCCTGGAAAAATCATGGAAACCCTTTTTATGCCTAAACAAAGGAGGGTTGATTTAATCTTCATGGACTGGAGGAACACGGAAATAAATCTGGGGCAAAAAAGTTACTAGTGGCACATATATGACCATATTAGCCTTCAAATCAGAGAAGCAATAAATCACACCTAAATAGAAATGTGACATTGAAGGTTTTAGGCTGTGTTCACACTTGCGTCATGGTAGGGCCATCATTACCGAAGCCATGTTAGTTATCATGAGTTGTATTGACTAATCATGGGTCTGTCAAGTTTCTGTCTTTTTTAGCACGCTACATGCTGTTATGGCCACCAATAAGCAACGTGAGCCTTACTAAAAAGAACCTTAGATAACATGAAAATAGTAAAATACTGCTTGATTTTGTGAGTTGTCTCGCTATAGACACTGGTGGCTTATTGACAGAAAGATGTGGTGGCACTAGGAAAGTGCCATGTTTTGGTTAGCCCCATGGTGATTAACTATTATAGCCTGACAATGCTATCTCTAAGGCCCCTTTCACACGGGCGAGTTTTCCGCGCGGGTGCAATGCGTGATGTGAACGCATTGTACCCGCACTGAATCCTGACCCATTCATTTTAATGGGTTTGTGTACATGAGCATTTTTTTTCACGCATCACTTGTGCGTTGCGTGAAAATCGCAGCATGTTTTATATTCTGCGTTTTCCACGCAGCCCTAGCCCTATAGAAGTGAATGGGGCTGCGTGAAAAACACATTGCATCTACAAGCAAGTGCGGGTGCGTTGCGTTTTTCACTGATGGTTGCTAGGAGATGTTGTTTGTAAACCTTCAGTTTTTTATCACGCGCGTGAAAAACGCATCAAAACGCATTGCACCCGCGCGGAAAAAACTGAACAACTGAACGCAAAACTGAATGGCTTTGCCTGTGAAATCGCACAGTTTTCACTGAACGCATCCGCAACGCATCCGGACCTAATCCGGACACGCTCGTGTAAAAGAGGCCTAAAGAAAGCTGAGTGGAACCAATAGTGTATTGTTCTAGTGTTCAGTGGGGGTCACCAATGTCTATCCTTAGATTGTGGTGCCAGATATTGAGAGGAGTCCTAGAGACCAGGGATACCTCTATGGTGTGTACATAGTGATTTCAGAGACAACCTCATTGTGGGGAACAGTAGGATCTTATTATTCTGAGTTTGGAATACTTTGCGTATATTGGCACAGAACTGATTAACACCAAATATTGGTGTATAAGCACCATCTTAATGAGTCCTATAGATGATAATAATTGTTGAAGGCGCTGTCCAGCCTTTACTAAGTGAAGGCCTACTCTTAGGATAAGCCATCACTAGCTGATTGGCGGGGTCCCACACCCCGTGCCCCCGCAGATCAGCTGTTCAGGTGTATTTTCATCGCCAGAAGTTGGTGAACTACAGTTACAATAACCTTGTAGTGGAGCTCATTACTAATTGACTTCATTGGGAATTTGGGAGCATCATTGCAGTGATGAGCTCTGTCTGCTAAAATGTTGACGGAGTTCTACGCCCAAACACCTGATTGGCTGGGGTGCAGGGTGTCGGACCCCTGCCGATCAGCTAGTACTGGCCTTTCCTAAGGTTACGAGTTGTCAAGGGAACGTTAACAGACAAATGATACATATATGACATACATTGCACATCCTGTAATACTTTGTCCCATCAGAGGTCTCAGTGGCCATCTGCCGCTGGACAGCTTATCATTCCAGTACTCTACATAAAGTTCACCTACCTTGCTGAAAAGTGAATTTAGGAATGGAGAATACGTCTTAGTTGTGATGCTCTGGGCGTCGCTTACTCTCTTGCCTTTGTGGTGATGTTTACCATTAGCATTGTGTCTGTCATCGTGGCCATGGTGTGGGCTCTTCCTCTGATGACCACCTCCTGTTACAGCTTTTTGGTCTCCTTCGTGATGACCGGCTTTTGCTTCCTTCTTGCCACTGGCCTCTCCTCCACTTTTGCTTCTTTCCCCAGTGTGGCTTTTTGCCACGTCTTTTTCTGGGGTGCTGGATGTCTTAGTTGCAGTGTTGTGAGACATAAGATGGTTTCAGATGGACTGTTAGTAGCTTACTGTCAGAGTGTTGTTCAGACCAGTAAAGCACACAAAGGATTACCAGTAATCTAATAACATCAACTTGTTCTGAGCCATGTAAAAGAGTTTAAAGAGATTAGCGATTGGACATGTGACCAGCACCTTGCTCTGCCTATATATAACATACAGAACATATCCATAGCCAGTCTGCATTGCTAGATTCCAATACTGTACTACAGGTTAACTTAATATACAGTTGAAAGAAAATTAACAAAACCTTTTGTAATTACTTAAAGGGGTTATGCAGCAAAATATATTTATGACTTATCCTCTGGGACACCCACCAACCAACTCTTAGAAGAGGCCTTGAGTGCTGCAGCCTCTTCCTAGGTCATGTGACATCCCTGTACATCGTTCACATGGCCTAGTTGCAGCTCATCCCCATTCAAGTCAATGGGGCTGAGCTGCAATACCAAGCACAGCACTACGCAATGTACAGCGCTGTCCTTGGAAAGCTGCTGGGAGCCATCATCGCTCAACAGGGCTCTGATGAGGGCAGTAGCTCCCTGAAACAGCTGATTGGCAGGGGTGCTGGGACTTGGATCCCCGCTAATTTGATAATGATGATTAGTGTTGAGCGAAGTGAGCTTCGGATGATTCGTCCGAAGTCACTTCGTTCAAAACTTTGGAATAATACTGTACGGAGATCCGTCTCCCGATGAGCCGAAGTAAGTTATAACTTAGTTGAATAACTTCGGTTGTTGATTTTTAAAGAGGAAAACAACTTTAAAATTTGAAACCAAACTTGGGTTCTGTTCCGACTAGTACCTCAGAATATTCTTACCTCGGATACTTATTCCGAAGTTTTGAACGAAGCGACTTCGGATGAAGCATCCGAAGCTCGCTGCGCTCAACACTAGTGATGAACTATCCTGAGGATAAGTTATTTTTTTCAGAATAATGCCCTTAAGAGTCCTGACCTTAAAGAGGACCTGTCACCAAAAAATGCTAAGCAATCTGACAGCACCATGTTATAGAGCAGGAGAAGCCGAACAGGTTGATATAAATTTTTAGTAAAACCTGTAATCTATACATTTATATCTATGTTTTTTCTCCCTTCTGTGAACAGAATTGGTACAGGGAGGCAAAGTGATCAGTGACTGATAGTGTGTATAAGTGTGCATAGAGAGATAGCTGTCAGTCACTGATAACCCCTGATGGCGCTTCACAGGGCTGCAGATGTAAATGTAAAAATTACAAGTTTTACTGAATATTTTCCCACAAAAATATATATCAGTCTGCTCATCTCCTCCTGCTCTGTAACATGGAGCTTTAAGATTGCATTTCATTTTTTGTGACAGATCCTCTTTAAGGCCAGTTTTAGACGAGTGTGTTCACTATGAGAAACAGCTTTGTGTGGGGGCCCAAATTGCTGTTGTAAATAGTGTTGAGCAAATTGAAGTTAACGAGGTGGAATTCGATCCGAATTTCAGGAAAAATTTGATTCGCTTCGTGGTAACAAATCCATTTTCCTGAAATGGCAGTAAAAATAAATACATACTCTCACTTCATCCATTTGATTACAGAGAGGCAGTCACGGCCATCTTGATTGAAGGAAACGTTTTTTTTTCAATCAAGATGGCCATGACAGTCTCTCCACGATCAAATGGATGCGGTGAGTATATATATATTTTTAACCCCTGATTAACCCTCTGATAAGCTGAATGTGGGTTAAATGATGGGGGCGGCGCCATCTCCATTCCCCATCATTGTGCCCGCTGCATACAATGGAATGCAATTCATTGTGAAGTTATTTGTAACAAATCAAATTTCTTTTCAAAGTTCGTCGAAGCAGCTGAATCAAGTTTTTGAAAATTTCACTCATCACTAGTGGCAAACTCTGCTCCTTTGACTAGATCACATGACATTATAATAATTTATGTGTACTTTGTTTTTATTAGTATTATTATTATTTTCAAAGCAGATTAAGTCACATATATACATACATATATAGATGTTCAAAATTGGGAACACGCAGGTTCCAAACATCAATACAGTGATATTACAATACGCCAAACTAGCTTCTATAGAGCCTAAACTCCATTCCTAACAAACCATCATTTATCATTGTAACAAGAAGGTCTTGCGATCCAATGGTATAATTGGTACAGTACGCTAGTAATCCGGATCCATGGACCAGAGCGAGGTAATGTATGGCCACAGTTGGATCCCAAATATACAATCAGTAGACAAACAAAAAGGAAAAAAGGGGGGGGGGAGGGGTAAAGGTCAAGGAAAGTTAAAGAATTGAGAGGTAGGTAGGTGAGCAGCTTGCCTGGCTGGCTAGGTACTCCTTCCAGCTGTCCTGCTAAGTTCCTGGATCAGGGCTGGAGAAATCCGCAGAGTGAAAGAAGTCTATAAGCGAGTTCCACCTGAGATAAAACACGCTCTCCGTGTTATGAGAAAGACATTATAATAATTTATATTGCTGTGTGTCTCTGCTCGACATAATTTGTAACGATTTGTACTTACATAATGCCATTAGTACAAATCATTACAGTTGATGTCGGGCAGAGACACTTGATATTATAAATCATTATAATGCCATATGGTCTGATCTAAGGAGCAGAGTTCACTACGGGAATTCATGCCCCCCACAGAATGTGTTTCACGCAGTAAACACATTCGCGTGAAACTTGAGTGTTCATCATAATCCTATTGAGACGCTATGGCACAACCTGAAGAGAACTTTGCATGCAAGGCATCCCAGAAACATTGATGCTACTAAAACATTTTTGCAGGGAGGAATGACTCAGAATTTCTTCGTAACATTGTACTTATTTGCAGCTACAGGAAACAGGTGATAGCTGTTAAGGGGGATCTGCCAGCTATTTACCTGTTCGCCACAGCGCCATTCATGGAAAAACACGGCGCCCGCTCGCACATGCAGCAGGTGTCATGGCCGGCGGGTCTCCGCTGTTTCAAACAGCGGAGACCCACGGCAAATGACTGCGACTGGAAATAATGCCAATTGTGATCAATAAAGCCTTTAGATGCCGTGATCAAGTGAGATCACGGCATCTAAAGGGTGAAAAGCGCAAGCTTCCAGGCTTCTTACCGGCATCCTCTGCAGGCCAATGAGGATGCCGGTAATTGAATTCAATAACCTGGGTCTTTCTGAAGAGACCAAGGGTATGGAAGCTGCAATTCTTATTTTGGCCAGCAGGTGGCAGGCCAACATAAGAAGTTAGCAATTTATTTATTTTATGCACTTATATAGCACTACTATACTCTGCAGCGCTTTACAGACATTGGCATCCAACTGTCACCAATGGGGCTCACAATCTAAGTTCCCTATCAGTATGTCTTTGGAGTGTGGGAGGAAACTGGAGTACCAGGAGGAAACCCACGCAAACATGGGGAGAACATACAAACTCCATGCAGATGTTGTCCTTGGTCAGATTCAAACCTAGGACCCCAGCGCTGCAAGGCACCAGTGCTAACCACTGAGCCACCATGCTGCCCATATTCTATACAAATAATGGGTCTAAAAGATTTTGTAGGACAATTTGCCATTTTTTCATCACTTCTCTTACCCACAAAAATGTAATAAAATGTCACACACACTCCAAAATGGTATCATTAAAAACTACAGATTGTTCCGCAAAAAATTAGTCCACACACAGCTCAGTAGATGAAAAAAAAGTTATGGGGGTCAGCATATGGTGATGTAAAAAATTTATTTAATTTTTTTCAAAGTTTAAATTTATCTTTACACTATTTACACATAAAAAAAACCTATACATATGTGGTATCGTAATCGTACCGACTAAGAATGAATGAAGTGCACAGGTTAGTTGTGCTGCAAAGGGAACGTCGTGGGAACAAAACCAGTAAGACAGAGGGTTTTTTTTTTTCAATTCAACCCCAGTTTGAATTTTTTTTCCCGCTTGCCACTACCTTTTTTTTAACATTCTGGTATAAGTCAGAATTCATTGTTCAATGAATGATGGCAAGCCGTACTGGCTCAGAACAGGCCCAAACAATGATACTACCACCAACACATTTCATAGAAGAGATGTGATTTGTATGCTGGAACGCAGTATTTTCCTTTCTCCAAAAATAACATTTCTCATTTAAACAAAAAAATTCTATTTTGGGCTCATCCATCCACAAAATGTTTGTTCCAATAGCCTTCTTCGGGCAGCAATGTTCTTTTTGGAGAGTAATGACTTTCTCCTTGCAATCCTACCATGCACACTGTAACAGCCGTGGTCCCGGGCACGGTGTTCAGCAGTGATCTCTTGCCTGTGCTTCCCTATTCATCGCTGCAGTCCTGGGCTCTGTCCTTGTTGGTACGGTTTGTCCTGGGATCCGGTCCACAGTTTTCTTTCAGCGCTGGCCAGAGCATACTTGCTGCTTGTTCCCTGCAGCACTTCCTTAAGGGCCTCCTGTACATATATAAGTGGCTCAGCCCCCTTCCCAGATGCCTCAGCGTCAATGTCCTAGTGCCCTGCTAAGGTTGCTGATATCTCTGCTTGTGGTCCTGTGTACCTGACTCGAGCTTGTGTTTCTGGACTCCGCTACCTGTTTGAACCCTGCCTGCTTGCCTTGACTGTTCTGTTGCCGATCCGGATTGCCTAACCTGTATCTGTGCTGCCTGCCCTGACCTATTGCTTGTTTCACTTTGCTTCTGCCTCATCCTTCGGTCCTGCACCATTGCTCCTGGTTACAACTCGGCCTGCTGACTACGTCTGTACCTCTGGTACCTTGCTCAGGTACCTCCTGGTCCACCTTAACCAGCTGCCTTGTGCGCTGATCCTCCACAAGAGGTAGTGACCTGGTGTTCATCTGGGGAAAGTCTATCCCCACCATCAAGGGTACTGTGAAGAACGAAGGGTTCACTTAGACAACGCCCTTAGAGGAGGTAGGACACGTGACACAGTGGGTTCACACCCGCTCGTTTGTGACAGTACGCTGATGTCATGGACCCCACTGGTCACCCCAAGCCTGTCGTTCAGGAATTGTTACATGACGTGAGGCATCAGAGTGAATGTCAGGATGTCATGATGCAGTTCATGCAAAATGTCGCTGCTCATCTGGATGCCATCTCTTTTCCAGGTACTGGTCTCTCTGCCATCACACTACAGTGGAAATCCAAAAACCTTCCTGAACCATCAAGCTATGCTGCGTCTATATCAGGGTTTCTTGTCTGTGGGTCAGTACCTGGCTGCCAAACTTGCATGAAACAATGAGGCTCAACTGGCAGTGTTCTAGGAGGGTCTTTCTGATCGGATTAAGGATGAATTAGCTGGTTGCGACCGTCCGTCCACTCTGAATGACCTGATCACCTTGGCCACAAGGATAGATATGAGTTTCAGGGAACGTTCTAAGGAGGTCCATCCTTCCAGAGGCCGGTTCTTCCTCTAGTGTTGTCGGAATATTTATGCTGTCTCCGATTAACAGTCTATATTATTTATGTGAATAAATTAAAATCTGTAATGAAGGAGATTCTAATTTATTATCATAAATATCAAGCTAAAACAAACTCGTGATCTGCGTTGAATTGAAGACAAAACCCAGTTACAGACAAAATATATATGTAATTTATTAATACAATTTATAGTGCAAGATAATATATAATAAAATTGGCGATAATTGAAATTCAATCCTTGATATGCAAAATAGTTTTTGTAATTATATATATACAATAAGACAAAATGGTTGTCCTTTAGGCTCATGTCCATACATCTTATATAGGCCTTATACTTATGGACTTTATTTATACCCAATAGTTCTGACAGTGTCCACCCCATCTGAAGAGCCCATGCAAATAGAGCACCTTCGATTGTCTGATCAGGAACATTTACGCTGTAAAGCAGAGAACCTGTGTCTGTATTGTGGAGGCAAGGCCCACTTTGTGTGTACTTGTCCACAGAAGCCGGGAAATGCCAATGTCTAGGATCAGCTGAAGAGGTGGTTCTAGACAAGGGAAAGTCCTCTCCGAAACTTTGAGTTCTGGTGACTCTCTCTCACAAGGAAGTCACACTGTCTGTGCATACATTCTTTGACTCTGGGTCATCCGGTAACTTCATTCAGCAAGCTCTGGTCCATCAGTACCGGCTCCCTACCATCTGTCTAGTAAGGCCTCTATCAGTGGCTTCCGTAAATGGACTGCCACTTCCCGAACCTGTGCTTTCTGTTACTATGCCCCTTAAGTTGCAAATAGGGGTTATGCGTTCAGAGATGATCTCCTTCTATGTGCTGCCATCGTCAGTGAATCCGGTTATCCTTGTTCCTTCCTGGCTGCGTCAGCACACTCCAGTTCTGGCCTGCACTCCGTTCAGATTCTGCGTTGGGGATCATCCTGTCAGTCCAGCTGCTTATCGGAGGTCCGACCTGCTTCCTCGCCTACTGTTCCTGTAAACCTGTCTGGACTTCCGCAGCAGTATGCCAGTTTTGCGGATGTTTTCAGTAAAGAAAGAGTCCAAGACCCTGCCTCCTCATCGTCCATATTGTGAGCAGTTGCTTTCTTTCAGGGGATCATCCTCACGGATATGGCTTCAGGACACCAGGTTTAAGGTCCAAACAGTGCATTTATTGTGGCACACCAGCAAAAGCAGAACAACAAAACAATAAACACTCACCCGTCCAGGCTCTAATTAATACATTAGCGTTCCTGACTCACCTATTAGGTACAGTTCACACACTCTGTGAACCGATGCGGCTTTCCCAGCCAATGTCCCACAGACTTCTGGCTGTACAGAGCACAGAACACCCACTGTCTCCGCTCCAATGGCACTTGTGGGGGATTAAAGCTCAGTAGTCTGCCTGACTATGGCCCTGCGACCCTCCCAGGCTTCGCTGCGTCACCCAACTCCAGGCTACCCCCCAGCCTCGTGGCCCCTCAGCCTTGCCCGGCTGAGACCACACTCCCAGAGCCTCCAGGCCTCTGTCCATGGGTAAAAGACTCTCTTGACTGACAGTATGGGCTGGGCTCTTATCCCAGACTGATTGTGGCACCTGGTGCTGCCTCAGACCTGATGATTGCCAGGGAAGACATGGAAACTCCTGCCATTAATCTCCACTAGCTAGCACTGCCACAACTTCACAATATGATAGTCCGATTGATCTTCTGCCTGGTACCACTCCTCATTGTGGTCAAGTCTACCCACTCTCGCTTCCCGAGACCCAAGAGATGGATGATTACATCAAGGAGAATCTTGAGAGGTGGTTTATCCTGAAATCTACTTCCCAGCCGGTGCCTTACGGCCCGGTATCAACTATCGAGGTCTGAATACGGTCATGCTCAAGAATCGATACCCTCTTCTGCTAATCTCCAAACTCTTTGACAGTTTCCGGGGAGCTAAGGTCTTCACAAAATTAGACCTGCGTGGTGCATACAACCTTATCTGCATTCAAAAGGGCAATAAGTGGACGACTGCTTTCAACACTCGTGACGGTCACTACGAGTAACTCGTCATGCCCTTTGGTCTGTGCAATGCTCCCACGGTATTCCAGGAGTTGGTAAACAATATCTTCCGGGATCTGCTCTATGTCTGCGTGATACTGTACCTGGACGATATACTGATCTATTCTCCAGATTTGAACAGTCACCAGAGGCATGTATGTTTAATTTTACAGCAGTTGAGAGAGAATCGACTTTATGCCAAACTCGAGAAATGCATCTTTGAAAAATCTTCCGTACCGTTCCTCGGATACATCATCTCGGATGCCGGGTTACAGATAGATCCTGAAAAACTGAATGCAGTAACGGACTGTCCCCTCCCACAGGGTCTTCGTTCCATACAACGCTTCCTTGTATTTGTTAATTTTTATCGTCAGTTCATCCCGAATGTTTTATCTCTTACATCTCTAATCTCCACTCTTACTAAGAAAGGGGTAAATGCCAGAGTCTGGTCTCCTGAGGCTGAAGCTGCCTTCATCCAATTAAAGAGGTCCTTTGCTTCTGCACCTGTTTTGCATCATCCCGATGTCTCCTGCCAATTCTTTTTAGAAGTGGACGCCTCCTCCATAAGTGCTAGTGCTGTTTTACTACAGAAAGTTTCCAAGGGCAAGATGTTTACATGTGGATTTTTCTCCAACCCCTCTCCCCTGCTGAGAGGAATTACTGTATCTGGCCATAAAACTTGCCTTGGACGAGTGGTGTTATCTATTGAGGGGGCCCAGCATCCGGTGATCATCTTCACCGACTACAAGAACCTTACATATCTGCAGACGGCCCAGCGTCTGAACCCTCGCCAAGCCAGATGGGCACTCTTCTTCTCCCGTTTTGATTTTGAGCTTCACTTTCGCCCGGCCGAGAAGAGCATCAAAGCAGATGCTCTGTCTCGGTCATTTGACTTCTTCGACCAGCAGGAGGAGCCCCAGTACATTGTAGATCCTGCTTGTTTGTAATCGTGGCTCCTGTCCTGGTCAAAGACATCCCTCCCGGGAGGACATTCGTGCCATTTGTCAGGAGAAGACGGATTTTAGCGTGGGGGCACAACTCCAAACTGGCTCATCACCCAGGGATCCACAAGACCTTAGAACTTTTGTCACACCATTGCTGGTGGCCCACTCTGCCTAAGGATGTGCATGAATATGTGTCTGCCTGCACCGCCTGTGCTCAGAATAAAGTCTCCAGGACCAAACCACCCGGGCTGTTGTTACCTCTTCCTGTTCCTGATGCCCCATGGCAACATATTGCCATGGATTTTGTTACAGATCTGCCCTCTTTGGCCGGATGTACAGCTATCTGAGTGGTCGTGGAACGGTTCTCCAAGATGGCGCACTTTGTTCCTTTGGCTGGACTGCCCTCGGCTGCTGAACTTGCTAAACTGTTCGTGAAACACATATTCTACTTGCATGGACTACCTTGGCATATTGTTTCCGATCTTGGATTCCAGTTTACCTCTAAGCTCTGGAGAGCTCTTTGCCGGCTGCTCGAAATTGAGTTCCGGTTATCATCCCCAGACCAACGGACAAGTAAAGCGAGCAAATCAAATATTAGAGAACTATCTCTGACAACTGGGTACAATTGCTACCTTGGCCTGAGTTCTCCTATAATAACCACTGGTGAGTCTACTGGAGCATCTCCATTCTTTTGTTTATGGACAACACCCTCGTACTCCTCTACCTGTTCCTACATCTTCTGGGTTACCAGCTGCGGATTCCTCTTATGGGGATTTTTTGAAGATTTGGCGTAACACCAATGACTGCATCAACAAAGCGTTGCAGAGAGGGGAAGAAGAAAACCGCCTGAGTTCTCATCAGGAGATAAGGTATGGTTTTTTCGGTCCGTTTTTCACGGATCCGTTGTTTCATTTTTTGGATCTGTTGTGTTTCCGTTTCGTTTTTCCACAAAAACAGGAACTTTGTAAACATTGCAAACATCAAACACATATGCAAAATGGGCTGGGCATAGCATTTCTAAAGCATGGATCCGCAAAAAACATTTGTTCCGTATGCATTCTGTTTTTTTTACGGAGCCATTGACTTAAATGCAGCCACTGAACGTGACTTGCAGACAATAATAGGACCTGACTCAAAATGTTGCGGAACGGAAATACGGAAACGGAATGCATACAGAGTACATTCCCATTGAAATTAATGGTTCCGTATACGGACCGTATACAGAACGCAAAAAACGGCCCGTATACGGAAAGCAAAAAACGTTTGTGTGACTGAGCCCTAAGGGTTCCCAGTTTCAAGTTTGCTCCTAGGTTCCTTGGACCCTTTGAAGTATTGAGGAGGATCAACGAAGTGACATATAAGTTACGTCTGCCTCTCTCTCTGCGTATTTCTAATGCCTTCCACGTGTCCTCACAGAAACCAGTAGTTCTTAATCTACTCTAACTCCGGTATCTGGAGATTCTGATGAGGTTTTTGAGGTCAAAGACATCCTGGACATCAAGAAGCATGGCAAGAAGACCTACTTTCTTGTGGACTGGAAAGGCTTTGGTCCTGAGGAGAGGTCTTGGGAACCAGAGTAGAACATTCATGCTCCAAACTTGGTAAAAAGGGTTCTGTCTCGTCGTGGACTGAAGAAGAGGGGGTGTAAGGAGGGTGGGTACTGTAACAGCGGCTGCTGTGCTCCGCTGTTCCCCTGCTTACTACCATGGGCGTAGCTATAGGGGGTGCAGAGGTAGCAGTCGCTACCGGGCCCAGGAGCTTGAGGGGGCCCAAAGACCCTTGTGCCACATAAGAAGATACACAAAGCACTGAGGGAAGGGGGGCCCAAGCAGAACTCTTGCACCAGGGCCCATGAGCCGTTAGCTACGCCCCTGCTTACTACCATGGTCCCGGGTGCCGTTTTCAGCGGTGATCTGCTGCCTGTGCTTCCCCATTCACTGCTGCAGTGCTGGGCTCTGTCCTTGTAGGTACTGTTTGTTCTGGGATCTTCTCCACAGTTTCATTTCATCCCTGGCCACAGCATGCTTGCTGCTTGTTCCCTGTAACACTTCCTTAAGGGCCAGCGCATGTCACTTCCTGTGCTTTATGGGTTAGATCATGTGACCTTGCTGACTAATCCTAGACCTCATGCACGTATATAAGTGGCTCAGCCCCCTTCCCAGATGCCTCAGCGTCAATGTCCTTGTGTCCTGCTAAGGTTGCTGATATCTCTGCTTGTGTTCCTGTGTACCTGACTCGAGCTTGTGTTTCTGGACTCCGCTACCTGTTTGAACCCTGCCTGCTTGCCTTGGCTGTCCTGTTGCCGACCTGGATTGCCTAACCTGTATCTGTGCTGCCTGCCCTGACCTATTGCTTGTTTCACTTTGCTTCTGCCTCATCCTTCGGTCTTGCATTGTTGCTCCTGGTTACAACTCGGCCTGCTGACTACGTCTGTACCTCTGGTCAGGTACCTCCTGGTCCGCCTGGACCAGCTGCCTTGTGTGCCGATCCTTCTCAAGAGGTAGTGACCTAGTGTTTTCCTCAGGAAAGTCTATCCCCATCATTAGAGGTACTGTGAAGAATGAGGGGTTCACTTAGACAATGCTCTTAGAGGAGGTAGGACACGTGGCACAGTGGGTTCACACCCGCTGGTTCATGACATACACCATTGTTGTTCGGTGTCCTCCTTATGGTAGACATTAGCTAATGTGAGTAAGGCCTTTTGTTGCTTAAAGATTACCTTGAGTTTCTTTGCAACCTCGTGGACTATTACACAACTTACTCTTGGTATGATCTACGTTGTTGATCTACTACTCCATTTGTACATAATCCATATGACTGTGGATTGGTGGAGTCCACACTCTCTAGAGAAGGTTTTAGAACCTTTTCCAGCCTGATGAACATCAACAACTCTTCTTTTGAGATCCCCAGAAATCTCTTTTGTTTGTGACATGATACACTTCTAGCAATAACAAATGACAAGACAGGTGCACACTGTGGTCTTACTAAGCCCTCAAACTGATGTTAAAATTGAGAGATTGGTCAACATATCCTGCTGTGCCGTATGGGCAATACCAGGGGCCAGTGGGCTAAATTACAGGAGTGTAAAGGCCGACTCGCAGCAAACTCCCCAGTTACCTCCAGCAGGTAGCCATGCCTGCAATGGGAGGAGGGAGAAGGCTGTGAGACCCACCCAAGACTAGCTGATATGGCCCAGGCCTCACAGGTGCACCTTAATGTAGCCTGTGGATGGAAAACAGGCTACATTTACATAGGAGTTTATATACCTCCAAACAATTATATATACAAAACAACTAAAAGGTGGCATGAAGCAGGATGTGCTCAACCCAAGATGCAGTTGTGCATATATATACAGGGGAGCAGATCCTGCACTTGTGGCCCGTTGCTAATGGCGATCCCCAGCAAAAATGCATATGGTGGAGGATGCCCGCAGCGGACCACAAGTACCACAATAGATATCCTACACAAGATGGCAATTGTGTGGATGTGATAAACAATATAACAATATAGCAATAACAAATCACAAGACAGGTGCACTCTGCGGTCTTACTAAGCCCTCAAACTAATGTTAAAATTGAGAGATTGGTCAACATATCCTGCTGTGGAGGACATGTCTAAGCCCCACGCCAAGGTTTCTCAAGTAGCTCGGGTATGATACACTTCCACAAAACGTGTTGTGAAGACTATACTTTTACTGTTCTTTAAATAATACAGGTTGCCAGTCATACCTGATTGTTGTCCCATTGATTGAAAACAACTGCCTCTAATTTCACCTTCAAATTATCATTTTTGTCATGGTAGGGTTCAGTAAAGCCTTAAACTCCACCCACACCACTGTCCCTACCTACTTGCACAATCCATTCCAAATGCTGGCCACAACTGGATGACCATCCCTCCCTAACTAGGTGCTGGGGCTTATGAGGGAATAGAAACCAATGAGGAAAATAATAAATGTAGTGACAGACAGGCATAAAGAATACAGGAACAAACACTGACAAGCAGAGAGGAACCCAGCAGAACTGTATCAAGACCAGGAGAGTCAGACAAAAATCAGATATGATACTATTCCAAGGTAAATACCAGTCCACAAACCCAAGACTAATGTCGATAACCAGATACGACACCAAGCCAAGGTCAATAGCAGGAGAGTCCACACATTCAAATAAGACTGGGTTCACATCATGTTTTATGCCTCCATTTGACGTATATATTAGAAAAAAAGGTATACAAAACCGCAGCACACCATATTCTTGTATCCTGCAATGTTTGGTAGGTATAAAACGTATACTTTTTTTTACAATGGAATTCTATGATGAATGGATGCCACTGTATGGCATCAGTCTGAGGCATCCGTTCAATGTATACTTTTTTTTTTATACGTTAAACAGATGGGAAAAACGTGATTTAGGCCTCTTGCACACGAACGGTATACGGACCATATATGGAACCATTCATTTCAATGGATCTGCAAAAAAAATGGAAGGTACTCCGTATGCCTTCCGTTTCCGTATTTCCGTTCCACTCGAAGATAGAACATGTCCTATTATTGTCCGCATAACGTGTTCTATCAGGCAGGGGCCAGCTATTCCGTTACACAAAGAACGCAATACACACTGTGGGGAATTGCTCTGGTAGACAGGCTTGCGGACGCAGTATAGAGGCAAGGTACACAGTTCTCTGGGTAAAGCAGAAGTGTTTTATTCACACTCGGCAACACAAAAACAGTCTTGGTGCTTGTTCACACAAAGCAAAACAGAAACAGTCTTTAGTGCTTGTTCACACAAGGCAAAACACACGGCAAAAACATCAGTCCCACAGCAAGGTCACCTGAGTGGTCGGTGTTAGTTCACACCTGGCAGTTAACTCGGCCACGCAAAGTTTCCACCAGCGGCTTCCAGGTAGACTGCACGCCTGTTTGCAGACTCTTGCTCTCAGCACTAAAAGCTCCACAGCAACACAGCTTCCAGGATAATCACTTCCCACCTGCTGAGGTGGCTGCTTTTTTAAAGGCCCGGAAAAAGTCCGGCCTGGACCGTGGGGAATAGTCTCCCACCCAGCACTTGACTATTCCCAATAAGAGCCGGCCCGGATTGGCTTTGTAGCCATACTAAATATCAATGTGTCAAGCAGCACTAGCTGCTGCTGACACACAAAAAATCCGGCTCTTATCTCACCGAGGCCAGGAACCTCGGTGACACGTACCTTCTGTCGACGACGGAACCTTGCGCCCTCTTACATACCCCCCCCTTTGTTCAACCCTGAGGGGGTGAACACACATGAGACAGTGGACACGGGACAGGGCATCTGCATTACCCTGCAAGCGGCCTGCCCTGTGTTCTACTGAGAACTTGAAGTTCTGTAAGGACAGGAACCACCTGGTGACCCGAGCATTCCTCTCCTTGGCCTGGCTCATCCACTTGAGAGGGGAATGGTCAGTCACCAGACGGAACTTCCTCCCTAACAAGTAATAGCGGAGAGACTCGAATGCCCACTTGATAGCCAGGCACTCCCTCTCCACTATGCTATACCTGGTCTCGGCTGGGTTGAGCTTACGGCTCAGGAAGACAACGGGATGTTCTTCGCCGTTGACTTCCTGAGACAGTACAGCACCGAGGCCTACCTCTGAGGCATCCGTCTGTACTATGAATTCCCTGTTGAAGTCGGGTGTCACCAAAACCGGGGACCCACACAGGGCCGACTTCAATGCAGAGAAAGCCTCTTCTGCCTTCTCACTCCAGTGAACCTTTCCGGACTTTCGTCCCTTCAACAGGTCTGTCAATGGCGCTGCTATCGTGGCAAAGTGGGGCACAAACCTCATGTAGTACCCTACAATCCCCAGAAACGATTTCACCTGCCTGGTGGTGACCGGTCGGGGCCAATTACGTATTGCCTCTATCTTATTTACCTGCGCCCAATGACCCCAGATACTTGGTCTCTTCTAACCCAATTGCACACTTTTTTGGATTAGCGGTTAGTCCAGCTTTTCTAAGGGCATCCACTACCGCCTGCACTTTGGGCAAATGGCTTTCCCAGTCGGTGCTGTGGATGACTACATCATCTAGGTAGGCCGAGGCGTACCGACGATAAGGTCGCAGCACAATGTCCATTAACCTTTGAAAAGTGGCAGGGGCGCCATGCAGGCCAAAGGGTAATACCTTATAATGATACAGGCCCTGCGGGGTAACAAAAGCAGTTTTTTCCTTGGCTGACTCCGTTAAGGGTACCTGCCAGTACCCTTTAGTGAGGTCTAGCACAGAAAAATAACGGGCTTGCCCTAAATTCTCAACAAGCTCGTCTACCCGGGGCATGGGATATGCATCAAACTTGGACACTTCATTTAACTTGCGAAAATCGTTCCATCTGGCTTGGGTATTAGGACTATGGGACTCGCCCATTCACTTTTCGACTCCTCAATGACATCAAGCTTCAACATTAATTGCACTTCCTCCGCGATGGCACGTCGCCGAGCCTCAGGTACCCGGTATGGTTTTAACCGGATCTTGGCCTGAGGCTCCGTGACGATATCATGTTGGATGAGGGAAGTGCGGCCAGGGAGGTCCGAGAACACATCTGTGTTCCGACTGATGTCGGAGATCCACTCCCCTCTTTATGAGGTAGGATCCCTTTTACAGGATCCCGGGTCGGCAACTGGGGCTGACGTGACTTTGGTAGTACCGCAGAGTCCTTCAACAAATCCTGAGTGGCCATATACCTTTCCACCAGGCTAACCAGTTGTTCCAGGTTGCCTGGATCGCCTTGTCCCACCCTACGCTGTATGGCTCTCGGGAGGGTATGCACAAACCTGTCGACCACGACCCTTTCAACCATCTGAGAAGGGCTCAACAGTTCAGGCTGGAGCCATTTTTTTACTAGGTGAAGTAAGTCATAGGCTTGTGACCGGACGGGTCGGGACTCGGAAAACACCCACTGACACACTCTGTGCGCTCGCACATAGGTGTTTACTCCCAACCTGGCCAACACCTCACCTTTTAGCCTCTCATAGTCCTTTGCCTCCTCGCAGCTGAGGTCAAAATAGGCCTTTTGTGCGTCCCCCACCAGAAAAGGTGCCACCACCTCAGCCCATTGCTCCAATGGCAGCCTCTCTTGCTCAGCGGTTCTTTCAAACACCATCAGGAATGCCTCTATATCGTCTTCTGGACCCATTTTCCTCAGGGCGGATAGGACTTTGTCCCTGGCGGTAGACACAGTCGGGGCTGTCGTGGTTGCAACTCCTTGCTGGGACGTTCGCACCGACTCCTGCAAGGCTATAAGCTGCTGCATTAGGAGATTGTTCGTCTGCTGCTGTGCACACATAGCCTCCTCATGTCTTTTTTGCTGTAGCTCATTAGCCTGTTGCTGCTGTACGTTAGCCTCCATGAGAGCTTTCACAGCAGCCTCCATGTTGCCAGAAACCACAAAAGTTGCAGGCCTGATATATGACATGCAGTCCAACACAGCAAAAACAAAAACTTTCGGCGTTCAGGCCAGCCTCACTGCGCATGCCCGCATCCGACACCAAATGTGGGGAATTGCTCTGGTAGACAGGCTTGCGGACGCAGTATAGAGGCAAGGTACACAGTTCTCTGGGTAAAGCAGAAGTGTTTTATTCACACTCGGCAACACAAAAACAGTCTTGGTGCTTGTTCACACAAGGCAAAACAGAAATAGTCTCTAGTGCTTGTTCACACAAGGCAAAACACACGGCAAAAACATCAGTCCCACAGCAAGGTCACCTGAGTGGTCGGTGTTAGTTCACACCTGGCAGTTAGCTCGGCCACGCAAAGTTTCCACCAACGGCTTCCAGGTAGACTGCACGCCTGTTTGCAGACTCTTGCTCTCAGCACTGAGAGCTCCACAGCAACACCAGCAGCTTCCAGGATAATCACTTCCCACCTGCTGAGGTGGCTGCTTTTTTAAAGGCCCGGAAAAAGTCCGGCCTGGACCGTGGGGAATAGTCTCCCACCCAGCACTTGACTATTCCCAATAAGAGCCGGCCCGGATTGGCTTTGTAGCCATACTAAATATCAATGTGTCAAGCAGCACTAGCTGCTGCTGACACACAAAAAATCCGGCTCTTATCTCACCAAGGCCAGGAACCTCGGTGACACGTACCTTCCGTCGACGACGGAACCTTGCGCCCTCTTACAACACGTATGTCATCCGTATTTTTTGCGGACCGCAAAATACTAAAAAGGCCATACGGTCGTGTGCAAGAGGCCTTAAACCCACCCTATCCTGCAGAGTCCGTTAATGGTAAAAAAAGACTTATACAATTTTTTTTTTTTACAATGGAACTCTATGGTGAACGAATGACATTGTATGGCATCAGTCTGAGGCATCTGTTTAACGTATATGTTTTTTGCATAGGTTAAATGGATGGAAAAAATGTGATGTTAACTAGTCTAGGAGTCCAAAAACTGGTTCGGAGAGGTAGCCAAGGTCAGAAGTCAGGAGTTTTTTTTTTTACTGATGACCTATACTGGAGATGATTCTCTGAGCTCAGGCCTAGTTCTTAGAAATAAGCACATGTAGGTCCGCTCTATTCCGTAGCTAGCACAGAACAACCCTCTCTCTAACCTGGGGGCAGACCTAGGTCCATCTCCTGGCAATCTAGGGGGTTAAGTCAAGGTTAACCCTGACTTAAACATACAATACTATTGGGTATACAAATACAGTAAATCAGAACATTTCGCTTAACAATACAACTTTACAACAATTTACCGTTTTGCAGTTACCCTATTCTGCGATACTGCACATTGGACAGTGTTGCAGTAGGGGCTAAATGTTCGAGCATTGTGTTTAATTTTTTTCAATTTTTAAACCATTTCTCGCCTTTTGAGAAACATGTATATCATTGACTTCCTCTTTAAACAGTGAAAGGACTTCCAATTTACCTGTTGAATACCAACTTCTTTAATTATGTTAAGTCTTATCATCTTTCACTCTGTGGAAATTTTAAGTTTTTCTAATATTTCCTCCAAGTAACTTATCGTTCTGCTGCTTGCTTCTTGTGCCACTCGGGTGTGGTATCAAGTGAGAACACACAGGAAGTATATAAAACTAAAGTGTGAAGAGAGAAAAAAAGTCATTTGCAAAGCAGACAGAGACAGAAGCAACAGGAAGTCCACACTCACCAGTAAGTGTCTTCTAAAATCTACTGTATCTGTTGAGTCTTTGATATTACTGTAACTCCGTCTTCTTCAATGTCCTTTCATTGGCCAATTTATTACTGTTCACTTTGATGTCCAGCAATAGATCTTTAGGTCTTAAGATGCTCTGTTGCATATGAAAAGGACCAGGCAGCTGATATTCCACGATTATTGACCAGGAGGTTTAGTAACAAGATCAACACGTGCTCATTGTTTCATAGCATCACTAGTGTATAGTAGCTATACTGCACCTCAAATATCTCAGATATCATATAGAGGCACACTGAAGTTCTTCATATGAGTATAGAGACTGTAGAAGCCGTCTGGATCTGCATATTTCAGCATATATGGAACCATCAAGAGGATATAGTGCTTGCCCTACAGATGTTATTACTGGACTATAATCTTCTTGAAGGTTCTTAGTAATGTCTTGGATTTACCATTCTTAATATCGCTTCAGGGAGCCTTTTCTATGTATTAGCTGTGAACGTGCCACAATGCATAGAGTTATCTTGTAAAGTTGATTTGTAGCCAAGTGCATAGTATATGTATTAAGATTATTTGATGATATGTTTCATAAAGGAAGTTTTCCATCAGTAGAAGTGCAGTCTTTACACATTTTGCACTGCACTATCTCTGACTTTACCAGCACTGTGGTCTTTTTGGCTAAGAAATTATTAGGGTCCTAGTCCTATTAAGGACACTTGGGAGTCTTTTTTTTTTTCCTCAGTGCATTCTGACTGCTATCACTTTTTTCGCTGATGTAGCTGTATAACTAAGATCTTCTTTACAGAAATAATTTTTTGATGGTACTAATTTAAGTTACATGTGCATTGGCTTATAACTTTTATTACTCTTAGAGGCAGGGGATGCAATAAAAAGAAAAAAAGATATATTTCTTCACTCCGTATGCCATGCAGCATAATTAACCATATTAATTTAGTCTATTGGTCATTATAGTTGTGAATGATGCCAGATGTTGATTTTTTTTTTAGGATGTTGGCTGTCAAGCCCATCCAGCTCCCACTTGTCACAAGCACTGATCCTACACACATGCCACTACTGGCATTTACTGCAAGTAAATCTATATAAAAATGGCAGCATGTTGGTTAGTATTGTTGCCTTGCAGCGCTGGGATCAGGGGATTGAATTCTAAGAAGAATAACATATGCATGGAGTAGGATGTTCACCCTGTGTTTGCATGGATTTCCCTCTACACTTAAAAATATAATAATTTCTTTTGTATGAAATTCACTGTAGTCTGTGTGTAATCATAGTCCCACTGGGAATAGAGACAGATGTGAGTGATAGCAATCTCTGTATGTGTCTTAAGGCTGTATTAGACAGCCCGATTCTGCAGGTGATTGTTGGGAAGGAAGCATTCCTTTCCTGCTTGCTAGTGGAGGAAACCGCTGTTATTACATGCAGCGATCTCCTCCACAGCATGGGGAGGAGTGATCGTTATGCCATTGCTCGTCCTCATGCTGTCTAGTTATTTGCCGGCAGCTGATCATGATTACACGGCATGATCTGCCACCAGTAAATTGTTTGCTTATTCATCAAGTAATCAGCATTACTACAGGCAGTGTAATACAGGCATTATAAGCCAGGGCTTTCCAAACTTTTCCAACTCAAGCCCCACCAGCCAAGGCATGGTGATGCTGGGTCATCACCAGTAGCCAAATACTACTGTGCAGTGCCCATATTACTTCTGTGGCACCATGCATATTTATTCTTTAGTAGAGGTAAACATATACTACAATACCGCCAAAAGAGCCAAATACTACCATGCACTACAACATACTTTCTCAACAGTGTCAAATACCACAATGCAACACAAATGCTCCCCAACAGTGCCAAAAAACACAATACTGTGCCAAATACCACAGTGCAGCACAACACCCCCTAACAGTGTTGAGTAACACAATAAGACACAAAATGCTCCCCAACAGTGCCAAACACCACAAAAGAGTGCAAAATATCTCCCCAGCAGCAACAAATACCATAGAGCGGTACACAACACTGTCCCATTAGAACCAAATACCACAATTCAACACAAAATTCTGCAACAGCAGCACCAAATACCTTCCTAGAAGCTTTCCTTCTCTGGTGGCTAGTGCCAGGTGCCACGTTCTGTACTCTTCCTCCAAACAGTTGTTCTCAATTTAAAAGAAAAACAGGACGGGGCTGAGGAGGTAAGAAATGGGCCACAGAACTAAGCCAGCCCTACCTTCAGCATATTGCCTGGTCTTTTCACACTACATGCTTATTATATCCATTGTTGTCTCCTCTGGTTGTAGATCTTTCCTCATCTTGTAGAGATTTTTCCTCATCCTCTCCATTTAGCCCAGACCTCTATGATGACTTCTTCCAGTCACATCTCGTCTCTTCAGAGTTTGCCACACAGACATCTTTAGTCTCTCACTTTTATATCATCCTCCCCACCTTCTCAACACAAATTCTCCAACCTGGTGCCCCAACAGTGTCATCCTGAGTTTGAGTTGGCGTGCATATGCTGGTGCCAGGATAGCTGCTATATAGAGTTTTCACTTCTTGTCTATTTGATTACTACTTCCAGTGGACAGCTGTGGCGTCGGTTCAAACGTATGACTGCTTGTATCTAAGTTAGCTGACCATAATTATTTGAAGGTGGTGTGGTTCTAGTGGAGATCTGTCATTTGATTTTGGGAGCCTACAGCTATTTATCATCTGTAGACTGCGGACTTCATTTCTTACTTGAATATACATCTTTGCTCTCAATCGAGACTGATTATTTTGTCTCTTCCCTGATAACTAATGGACTGTTTTCTGGGACCTTTACCTTTAAGTCTTTATAATTTATTTGTACTCTATGTTTATATAAACTTTACACTAATCACTTTATCTATCTTGAGAGAATCAAGTAGATCTAGGTTGGATTTACATCACGTTTCAGACAGATGCCATATGATCGCATCCATCACCGTAAAAAGACATATACATTAATGTATATGTTTTTTTTACCGGACTCTGCAGAATAGAAAAGCGTGGTGTGCTATGCTTTTGTATACCTTTTTTCCCAACATATATGTTAAACAGATGGCAAAAACATGATGTCAACCCAGCCTTAGTAGCAGCTCCATATCCTCTCCTCCTTTTTTGCTATGTTGATATATATCATATTTATTCAAGCCATGTATATACATGTTTTATGCACGCTGTCTTCAAGTCAAATGGCGGAGAACTATCTAACCACCATCTTTTGTCTAAGTAAAGGAATAAGTAATTTACCTGCATTACAACGCATTGATAAATTCAGTAACGAGGAGGTTTGGTCTGAAAGGCCTTCTTTTAATACGTGTTCTTATATGTGTCAGATTGGCTAATTTTATATAGTGATGAACCACTGATCCTAGGGAGATCGTTAACCATTGTGGCACCTAAGGTGAGGTCTGTTTCACATGGTGATTTTTTTTATGGATGTAATTATTAGTCCTAATTTTGATATATATAAAAAAAAAAAAATGATTTGTATGTCAGTGATTTCTCTCCTCTTCCTTGCCTGCTGTGTTCCCCAATGCCTCAAATACTATACTGCACAAATAGTGCAATACAGATGGTCCCCCTGAAAATACCAGTATCACACAGATGCCCCTTTAAATAATAATTGACACACAATGGGCCAGATTTATCATAAGCTAAAGTCACTTTAATGGAGTGAAAAAGTCGCAAAAAAATGCGCAATCGGTAAAATTGCGCATTTTTTTGCGACTTTTTTAAGCTCTGCACTAAGCTCTCCAGTTTTGTGAAAGTGGGCATGTTGTCTTATGTAAATGAATATCTAGACAGATTTACTATTGCAACCATTTAAAAAGTCGCAAAAAAGTCGCAAAAAATTGCGCAATTTCACTCCAGGGGGACCATGCTTATCTTATGCGACTTTTTAATAGAACATGCGACTTTTTTGTAAAGACGTGCGACTTTTGTAAAGCCGCTTACTGAAGGATAAACTGCTTCCGTCAATCCACATTTATCACAGTATTAAAGGACCATTAATAAATCTGACTAACTAAAAGTGACTTTGGGCAGATGTAAAAGTGGAGTAAGATGGAAGTGTAATGATAAATCTGGCCCAATGTGTTCGAAAATAATTGTGCCCAGCAAATAATCCCCTGACAGTAATAGTGGCACAAACAAATGGGCCAGATTTATCATTACACTTACATCTTACTCCACTTTTACATCTGCCCAAAGTCACTTTTAGTTAGTCAGATTTATTAATGGTCCTTTAATACTGTGATAAATGTGGATTGACGGTAGCAGTTTATCCTTCAGTAAGCGGCTTTACAAAAGTCGCACGTCTTTACAAAAAAGTCGCATGTTCTATTAAAAAGTCGCATAAGATAAGCATGGTCCCCCCTGGAGTGAAATTGCGCATTTTTTTGTGACCTTTTTGCGACTTGTTTGCGACTTTTTAAATGGTTGCAATAGTAAATCTGTCTAGAGATTCATTTACATAAGACAACACGCCCACTTTCACAAAACTGGAGAGCTTAGTGCAGAGCTTGAAAAAGTCGCAAAAAATGCGCAATTTTACCGATTGCGCATTTTTTTGCGACTTTTTCACTCCATTAAAGTGACTTTAGCTAATGATAAATCTGGCCCATAGTGTTCCCGAAAAATAACTGTCTCTTGACAGTTATGGCACTCCCATAAAGTGCTTCCAGTAGTAATAAAGCCCCCATAACATCCCCAGTAGTAAAAAGCTCCTCCATATTAATATGCTCTCCCAGAGCCCCTGTAGCAATAATGCCCTGCTGGCCATGCCCCTCGGTGCACTGAAGCCCTTAAAAATCCTTATTTTCTGGAATGCCACAACTAATTTTCACAAGACAGGTATAATTTTAATCAATAGGATAAACCATACCAGGCACAGAGGACTAGAGACAGGGGGCTCCATGCATAGTAACTTTCTAAAGCTTCAGAAGACCCTGGTTATTTGCAAAAGGATTTTTGGCTAAAGGATCTTTGTATGCAAAACACTCTGAAAACCTGTATTACCATAAACTGCATCTCACTTTTGCAAAAAAAAAAAAAAAAAAAACGGCCTCACTTTTAGGCTGAGAATCTTCAGCAACTTAAAGGGCTTGTTCAACCCTCTTAAAGTGATCATCTAAACTCAGGATATGTCATCAGATCTGATTGACATGGGTCTAACATCCCACACTCCCCACAAATCCGCTCTTCTGCCGTGGACGGAGCTGGGTGTCAATATCACAATATTACATATATTTATATTTCAATAATAATTTTCCACAAATGTGATTTCCACTATGTGCAAAGTAAATCCAGTATATATCTATATACCACACCATCACTGCTTAGCCTCAGAGTGCACCTTGCTGCTGATAGACATGCACATCTACATGGTTAGTTGCACACCTCTTCCTGTTTGGCAGGGTTACAAACCTCAAAGCCTTCACCTCATATAGTTACTGTTCAGAGGAAACATTCAGCAGTTTTATTCTCTGCTATTTCGGCATCTTGTGTACGATCTGGATGACTCCATTTTAAATTTATAAAACTTACCCAAGTTGTTATCTCCAGGTCTTTACCAACCTATAAGGTCTTGGACTTTGGTTAGTGTGTATTAGAGAGGTTATCTCACGAAGAAAACCTCTTTCTATGTGTCTCATTAGAAATAACAGTGGACACTCACTTTAAGAACCCATATAACCCAGGGTGGAGAGCTGTCAAAGAGCAGCTCTTACTCAGGCAGACCTGGCCATTACATGATTGGCAAGTCATTAAAATGGCCACATGTAACACTACATATTCCCTGTATTGGCTACAGCTCTGGAAACACTTCCACAGTCTTCATGAAGAAACCCTTTAATTGTACCTGTCTGTTCGGTGTCTGTAAAAGTCAACCCATACAGTAAATACAGGAGCAGCTCCTCCATAGCTATGATATTACGATTGCACTTGTAAGATATAGAAATAAGTAGGAATGTATCTATACACATTTGCCTCAGTGCTCTGCAACCTATAACACTACAGCTGGTACTACAAGTTCCAGTAGTCAGTGGATCATACACTTTCATAGTCACTGCTCATATGGGAAGTACACCTAGGTATTTGCACCTGAACTAGAACAATCATTGGTTAGGGGGGTAGTAGGAATAATACACTCAGCAATGTCACTACAGCTCTGTATTTTTCCCAGTACTGCCCGGCCTGCAAAGTAATTGATGCCAGGAGAAAGATGAGCATTGTAATCACATAAAAGAAACTTCCTGTAGGGGGGATTCTGACATTAATCTCTTCCTGCCCTAGACCACCAGGGATGATTACATTAACACCTTCACTTCACTAAACCAGCAGGGATGCTGACATGAAGCCTAACTGTGCCTAGACCACCAGGGATTTTAGCATTGATTTTTTTCAATACACTAAACCACCAATAAAGTTGACAAAGACCCCCTTGAGTATCTTGACCACCAAGGGAATGGTCAGACTCCCGGCATCGTGTTGATCAACTATTTGAATTGACCACAACACTCTAGCAAGCATTTCGATGGATGAAATATGTAGTCAATATTACAGTAGCTTGTTGCTTGCAATCATTACAATAACATATGGTCTATTAAATAGACGGATCACTTTTTTTTTTTTACAAGCCAACTTTACCCATTAATACCGCTCATAATAACCAGATGCTTATTATTGATGTTCCCCTGGTGGCTAATGTAATTTTTGTGTCACATTTCCTTGAATGGGGGTAAGCTGCAATACCAGACATAGACCATGGACATTTGTGGTGCTATTATGGCAGTAATAATAAATTATTTTTCTTCTGATCCTGGTCTACCCCTTTGAGATGAAAAGTTCCCTTCTGATCCTGTACTGTAATTCATATTCACAACCA
Source organism: Bufotes viridis (assembly GCA_033119425.1). Classification (NCBI taxonomy): domain Eukaryota; kingdom Metazoa; phylum Chordata; class Amphibia; order Anura; family Bufonidae; genus Bufotes; species Bufotes viridis. The sequence continues at coordinate 109,504,742 of CM065594.1, forward strand.
CCTGTGTACTGTATGTGCATGTAGCGCAACTCCTGAGATATGCTTTATTTCCCTATATTAATTGATTGACACTGGTATGTTTTAAAGAAAGGACCTATCATTTTTATGTCTATATTCACAGTTGACTTTTATATGTATTTATGTATTGATATACATTGTAATGACTTCAATTTCATACTTTTATGATAGGAAGAATACAAGAAGGTGGGCTTGCAGACCTGGTAATGGAAAACAAAATCAGGAATTTGGTAAGAATTGTGCACCAGTAGCAGGGAAGTACACAGAAATTATTGGGCCCCACACTACAGATGAGTGAATCGCTGCTGCTCTAATTAGCAGATAAGGCAGTAAATTGTCTAGGCTGGGCTAACTGTCTGGCCCTGTCAATCTAGCTGCAGGCAGGCGCTTTTTCACCAGCCAGGACAGCCCCCCACAGATAAAGAAACACTGTTGATGAGATGAATCGATTCCTTAGAATTTTGCTATGAACAACACTTATCAACTATCCACAGAATAGTTGAAAAGGGTCTGTTTGCTGGGGACCCTTCTGCTGGGATCTCCACTGGTTTTTAGAAGGGGGTTTGCTAGTGCAAAGATTGGGCATGCACATTGTCTCTTCTTTCAAACTCTAGAGAACTGAATGAGACAGCTGAGCACCAGAGGCGTAGCTAAGTGTTTTCAGAATGGAAGGGGGGGGCAAAACACATCCAGTTCCTGAGTGGGCCCCTAATTCAGGTAACGATACACCATGACTACTACCAATACCAGCAAATAGTAACTGAATAATACTGTTACTAACTAAAAACACTGTTTAAAGACCAGTACTACTGACATACATACAGTGACCATACAGTGGGTAGTTAGGTTTGCACAGGCACTCTGCAGACTGTATAAGTAATAAAAGTGCAGTAAAATCCATTGACTTAGTTATGTTTTCTGGTTGGAGTAGTTCAATTCTCTCATCTTTTCCATCTGGCCCAGACCGCCATGATGACTTCTTTCATCCTTGATAGGTCGACAGAGTTTGCAACAAAGATACCTTTGACTCCTCACTTTTCTAGCATCAGCCCTGTTCCCCACCCTACACAAACTCCCCATCTTGCTGATAGCCCCAATTCTGTGCCTGCTGCTATCGCTTCTGCCCCTTTACTTTACATGCTGTGTGGCATGGTGCCCACAAATACTGCATTTCAGATATATTGTCATAACTACAATTACACCCCCTAAATAATAGTGGCACATAAAAAGCACCCCAAAAAAACAATAGTGCCATTAAACCATCTTAGTGAATAATAATGCTCTTTGTGCCCCCTTAATAAATAATAATGTCCTATTGTGCTCCATTACTATAGATAATCATGCTCAATGTGCCCCCTATATAAATTGTCCCTTGTACTCCCAAAATATATAATTAGCAGCCATTTTGTCCCCTTACTATATATAGTAATCCTTGTGACCCCTTAGTTTATAGTAATGTCCCATTGTTCCCCCTTAACATATAGTAATGCCCCTTGTACCCTTTAATATATATTTTATTTTCCCATGAGCCCTTTAATATATAAAAATGCCACTTGTGACCATTATAAAACTTGTAATCACCTTGCTTCGATCCCCAAATGTTTGTAGCAAGTCATGTTCCTCTGTGCACAGTTAGCAGGGTCTTATACCCCTGGTGCAGACAGCATAATAGAGTGATGTCATTGTGCCGCCAGCTCTGGGGTGCAGACATCCTGTCCGTGGTCCATTGTCCTGTAGGCCACAGGTCTAATGTGGCATGTGGTCTACAAAAGGAGGAATGGTAAGACAGGGACACATCTCCCTGTTCCACCGTGGCCCTCAACTGTACTAGTGTCCCATCTGCCCAAACATTGGGTAGTGTAAAGAGGTCTTTAGATGCCAAACTACATGGACACCCATGTGTAAAATGCTGCATAGTAATTTTACGATGCATCAAAACTGGTCAAATTTTACTTTATTTTATATTCTGTATAGCAACAAACAAAATGCATAAAAAAGAATACTTCATAATCCCGCAAAAAATCCGTCCTACAAGCAGACCAGTTGGCAACAGCAAAGAATGATAAAGAAATAACATAATATACTTTTTCTTTTCATTCTCTTCTCCCCTACTTTCTTTTTTCTTCTTCTCACCCTCTCTCCCATCCTTTTCAATAAACATAATCCAAGGTTCCCATAACTTTCATTGCCATTGCAATTCATAGCAGTTTGCTATGTTCTTTTGAAGCTCTGATAATTGCGAGAGTTCCATAGGAACTACAACAGCATTGGTTTCTTCAGAGAGACCAAGACTATCGATGACAATGAAGAGACTGGATACAGGAAAACAGCGCTTCCAAGAAAAACCGCATTAGATGCCGTGGTCACAACTGACCATGGCACCTGAGACATTAAATGTATGCTACCTGCATTATCGTCATCATAGAGACATATCAAAAGTTTTGATTGGTGGGGGTCTGAAAGCTGTAGAATGAGGGATGAAAAGTGTGATATCTCGCCTCGTTTATGGGCTGTCTCGATTTCGTCCTCTGTAGCAAGGAGAAAGAGCACAATATTTGCAAACTTTTCTCTCCTCGTTTAGGGATCTGTGAGCGTCTTAGCGCTCAGACCCCCACCAATCAAAACTTTTCTCTGTCTCTGACATATCAAAAGTTTTGCAAAAAGTTAGTGGTCCTTTTAAAGATACTATCGTTAACCCAAACGAGTGCACTTGTGGCAAAATAATCATAACTAGAGAGATTTGATCAGATCTTGACAGGGGACATTTGTTCCACATAAAAACCAGTGCATCATTTCTATTCAACAACAGTATAACAGTTAATTCAACATATTTCATTGGATCTGCTGAACTATTTACCCCTAGGAATTTGAATTTTTCTCCAGCTGTAAGTACTTTTAAGGGATCCATATAATTTATTACTTGATCATCTACTGGTAGCATTAGAGATTTTGTACAGTTCATCTGTACTCCTAAGGCTACTTTCACACTAGCGGATCCGTCATGGATCTTCAAAAACACTTCCGTTACAATAATACAACCACATGCATCCGTCATGGACAGATCTGGTTGTATTATGTCTTCTATAGCCATGACGGATCTGTCTTGAACATCATTGAAAGTCAATGGGGGACGGATCCATTTTCTATTGTGCCAGAGAAAAAAGATCCGTCCCCATTGACTTATATTGTGTGCCAGGACGGATACGTTTGGCTCCGCTTCATCAGGCGGACAGCAAAACTCTGCAGGCAGCATTTTGGTGTCTGCCTTCAAAGCTGAATGGTGACTGAATGGAGGCAAACTGATGCATTCTGAGCGGATCCTTTTCCATTCAGAATGCATTAGGCCGAAACTTATCCGTTCTGGACCGCTTTTGAGAGCCCTGAACGGATCTCACAAACGGAAAGCCAAAACGCTAGTGTGAATGTAGCCTAAGAAATAACCAAATCTGCATAACCCCCTTTAAGCTTTCTGATTTATTCTTTAAAAATAACATTATATTGTCTGCAAACAAACATATTTTTTCCTCTTTCTAGGCACTGGCACTGGTATAAATGTCCCGTTCAGATTCCTGATCTGGGTGGTCATGTGTTTTTTTTTTCATAAATTCTCTTTTTATTGATAAGTAAACAGAACATACACTGACCATATTATCCTTAACAGGAGGTCGAGAAGAATGGACATTAATGAGCTCTAACGCTCTACTAACCTCCATGTCAAAGAAAACTTGAAAAAAGGCAGAAATTTAAACTGAACTAGAAAAAGCTCACAAACATCTTATTAAGTAACTGTAAGACACCTCTTCCTGGCAAATATAGTGAGCTAAATTATGGAAATAAAGCCCCATAACTTCCCACCACCAAGTACCCTGATGTCTTCAAGTGGGTTGCACGTTAGAGTCTTGGTTCCTTTGGGTTGGAGTGCCTCTGGGTCTTCCAGTCAGGGAGTGAGTAGGCAAATGAGGAAGACAATACCAATCTAGGAGCTGAATCATGGGGAGTCCCCAAGCTGCTGTAAATGCTGACAAGTCCGCTGGACTCGATTAATTTGCCATTATTATGAACCACCAATTGGAAAGGGAAACCCCGCATATAAGGAATATCATTTTCACAAAGTAGGTCTAAGAAAGGGCGGAGAGTGGCCGTTGGGCTTGAGCAGAGCGGGAGAGGTCCTGCGAGATCATGTGGTGAGCACCATCAAAGTCAATAGTGGAGGGGTTGCGAGTCTTTTTCATAATTTTCTTCTTCACCGAGTAGTAGTGGAGATAACAATTAACCTCTCTAGGCTTGGAAGGATCTGACGCTAGAGTCTTATGGGCCCTATCAATTTCCAGCCTATCAGAAATAGGCCTATCCAGGCTGGTACTAAACAGGCCTTGGAGTGTTGGTATTACACAGACAAGCAAAAGGGTAACAAGATTTTGAACTTTTGACTTTTAGGCTCCATATCTCACCATCCACTACAGCTTTGAACATGAGACTACCATCATTTTATAGACAATTATCTTGGCTATCTCATACATAAATTAGACTTGCAACTATTTAGCACGATTAGTTTTGCGGATTCTTGTCATGTAACTGCATTGTTACTGTTTTGCTCCTGGTGGTGGAACAATCTTTTTCTTTTAGTATACTACAAATTACAACCTGTTCTCACATTCCCTAATAGCTCAGTGTGTTATTATGTTGATTCCCAAGTAAAGGTCACTGGTTCAAATCCAGGAGCAGCCATGAAGAAGATTTCCTAAGAAAAGAGAAACCACATCATCCAGCTCATCAATAGCGGTATCTCAGCCAAGAAAATTGCCGAGCTGCATCATGTGAGGGCCATGACACTTGGAAGAATATGAAATTAAGTCCGTCCATCCATTCCAAAGCCAAGAGGTGGACGTCCAGGCAAAATTTTGGAGTCAACAAGTCGGCTCATCACAAGGTCTATCAGTTGTGACTTACAGTTGTGGAGGTGACGCGTATGCTTTGTCATAGTGAGATCCCAGACGTCCATGCAAGCACCATGTGATGCGCATTACTCAAGCCTGAAATAGTGCCCTGAAAAGAGGTGAAGAAACCTCAATATCGTCATAAGCGCCGGCTCGAATTTGCAAAAAAAGTATGAACAATGGACAGTAGAAGTCAATAGACTGGGCTCTGATGGGTGCAAATAGGTCTGGAAGAAACAAGGGAAAAGAGGGCTAACGGATCGAGAAACTGAAGTAACTGTCAAGTTCTGTGAAGGAAGCCTGATGATATGGGGTTATTTCACAGCCAAAGGGGTTAGATACTTAACCAGGATCGATGGTGGTCTCAATGCTGAGCTATATGAGAGTATCCTACAATGACCCAAAGCATACGTTGAGATTGGCAAAGAAATGGTTCAATTAAGTAAAGGTGCTGAATTGGCCCCCCCAGTCCCCAGACCTCAACCCAATCGAACACTTGTAGGTAGAGTTGAAGAAAAAGCTATATTTGTACCCAAGTGAGTTAACCAGTATGCACCAACATTGGGAACGTGTAGAAGAGACCTAGGAACAGATTTCAGTCAAGACATACTTGATTGACAGCATGCCCAGAAGGATTCAGGCACTGTTGAAAGCGAAAGGTGGATTTACAAAAAAAATAAAAATTTAAATTTATAATCTTAGTAACAATGCAATTACATGACAAGAATCTGCATAAATAATCATATGCTAAATAGTTGCAAGTCCAATTATGTATGAGATAGCCAAGATAATTATGTATAAAATTATGGTAGTCCTCACATTTGAAACTGTAGTGGATGGTGAGATATGGAGCCTAAAAGTCAAATGTTCAAAACATTGTTACCCTTTTGCTTGTCTGTGTAGTTGCACAAAACATGCATATCCAAGAAACTTTAGATATTCAAACACTTGTAGAGTGTACAAACAAATCATGGAATAAGCATTCAAATAAATAATACGCAACTTGCAACAAGCATTCAGTTTATGAACAATAATAATAATAAATCATAATGGAGCAGGAAAGGGAAAAGGGGGTGGGTAAAGAGATGGAAAGAAGCTAAAAAGCAGAAGGAGAAAGAGAAAGGAGAAGAGAAGAGAGAAGGAGACTCTTCACAAAAGACTTGCAGCAGTCTGCAATGACTGGTCACCTGTTCTGTACATAAAGCATGCTTTCTTGAGATGGATGAGCTACCAAGCTACCCAACATCCTAGGGTGCTCGTACACATTGCGGCCAAGCCACATGCATGCAGACTACCACTGATTGCCATACTGCACCTTCACATGAAACCACAGATATAAGGGCTGATTCACACTAATGGGCTCAGTAAAGTAAACACTGTCTGTGTGTTGGCCGCATCTCTCAGACTGGCCATGGCTCCCCGGACTGGAACTGACTACGTCTTAGTGATTTATGACACAGTCGGTTCCTATCTGATGGCATGTCAACAACGTGGCCTTAGGGCAAGTTCACATGGTGTATTTTACTAACGCAAAATATTCCACATGTTCCGTGGCAGATACTCTTGTCCTCCTGTTTCTGCTGCGTTTTTCAATTTGAATTCTACAGACCAGTGTGTAGTTTAGTCCTATTAAATTGAGCTAAGTTGCAAGAGGACACCCACCGTGGTTTCTAGTGGCATCCGTGTGGACAGCTAGAAGACACAGCTTCATAAACTGCAGTGTGACTGCCAGTGTTTTTTTGGTACAAAATGTGCACAACATTTTGTGAGCAAAAGACATGTGAATAGGCATAAACAAACACCTTAATGACCTCCGCCGTACATGTATAGCGAAAGTCGTCACTTTAAAGATGGCAGCAGCCCACGAATGCCATGGGCGTCATAGCCGCTGGGTTTGTGCTGTTTTAAACAGCAGAGGCCCAGGGCTAATGTGTGTGATTACGCCATATTATGGCGTAACGTAAAAAAATCAAAATTGACATTTTTATGTCAATTCATCTCCCCCCAAAAATTGAATAAAGAGTGATCAAAACTTAAAACACACTCCAAGATGGTATCACTGAAAAGTAAACATCGCCCCACAAAAATGAGCCCTCACACAGCTCTATAGACATAAATATAAAAAAGTTATATGGGTTAGAATATGGCAATAAAAAGAAAAAATTAATTTTTCACAGTTTTTATTTTTTTTCCAGCATTAAAAATAAGGAACACTGTAAAAATGAAACCTATAAAATTAAATGGTGCCATTAGAAAGTACAAACCCTCATATGACTATGTGGATGGAAAAATAAAAAAGTCATGGCTCTGGGAAAGGCATGGAGTGAAAAATGGAAAATCGCAGGGTCCTGAAGGGGTTAATAATAAAAATACTATGACACCAGTAAAGTAAATTTTTGAGCCAATAAACTGACAGATTGTGGAATTGAAAGAGTTGGTATTGTTGAATTAGGGTACGGTTAATTTGATGAACCTCATTACAATGAATTAATTCCATTATTTCATCCTTTCTACCCAGGGTGCTCTATTAGTAGCTTCATGGTTCAGCCGGCTGCCAGTTACACAAGCATTATCCTCTGACCAGGCTAGTGACAGCACCTTCACAGTTGTCATACTGGTACTACTGCTCATCCTCCTCTGTGTAGCTCTCATCTTGGCCTGGAAAAGGCTGATTCACACTGAAGGAGGTGAAGTCTACCATCCACAAGAGCTGTGGAGAAGAGCACAGGATAGCATGCAAAATGTTACAACTAAATGGAGTCACGGAGAGCAAGAAGAGGACAGCACAGTGGAGGACAACCTAGATGAAGAAGAAGAAGCAAAGGAGGAGGAGCCAGATATTACAGCCTTATAATAGGCGTAGCAGTGTGGAATGTACCTGCATTTGTTATACAGTGGAATTCATGGGGTACAATTATGAAGTTGGTTCTAGTTTGTGTCATGGTGTTCGAATAAAGACACACCTTCTTATGTTGAATGTATTCTACCATCTCATATCAAAACATACTGGACTCTCAACTGCCCTGGCTTTAAGTAGTTTCAATGTCTAAGGCCATAAACTTGTGGGAAATTGAAAAATAATTCACTTAAGAAATATGGTATTTGCATATTAAACTAAGCACAGTGGCATGTAGGGCTTGGATAGACAATTAAAACAGTACCTTTGCCTTGAAAATCTAAAGCTGAATTTAGCAGATAAATCACCTGATTTTTGGAGCACTGAGGACGGACCTCTTCCTCTTCATGTACCAAAGTTCCATCCCTCTTCTCACTAAGTCCCTCCTTTATCTTGTAGATTGAGAGGGCCAGATGTCTACATCCTTCTCTTATCTCTATCCTGGCTCTGTAATTTCACACCAGTGCCGCACATCAGAATTTGGGCACGTAGTCGGTAAAGAATCTCATTCCTGTACAGGAGAGAAGACCTGTACAGCGCATGCACCAATTTTATATTTGCACACCCAGAAGGAGCCTTGCCCTTACATACCTTTCTCTTTATTTTCAACAAAATTATGAGGGTTTTATTTTTCAGTTTCCCCAAGGTAACTCCCCCATTCCCCACATGTATTGGCCAAATTTAAACCTTTTTTTTTTTTAGGAACGGTCTTTTGCTTCAGTTTTTGGTGGATTGGTTTCTTTTCTGGGAAAGATTTTTCTCTGGAACAAAGGTATCTAAACCATTGAAAGGTCATCTGCTTATTAAAAAGGGACTGTCCAAAAAGGGCATTCCCTTCAGTATAAGGTGAAGTACAGCATTTAAAGTTTCTTCAGCAACTTGTACAGTACAGCATGTGATCAATAATGTACAACCCCTGCCATCATCAGTGTCTAGAGAGAGAAGTACCATCTTGCTACTCTCCTCTGAGCACTATGTTTGCCAATGACCTAGAAATATGTACATAGTACAGGGTGATCCAAAAGTATGGAGAAACCTGAATAAATGGAAAGAGGTGGTTGGGAATGCCATCTTGTGTGTGACATGTTGCTAAGAGGAAGGGGGTAAATCTGTGAGGGGTGGTGTCCAATATGGCAGCCATTTGGAAAGCTGCCATCTTGGAATCAAGTGAATATTTTCAAATGGAAAGGGGTGCATGTGACAGATGTATTTGATAGAGAATTAATTAAATGTGAAGTAACTATTCCTGCCAAAGTTATTAACAATTTTCTCTTTGTTACAGACACAGATACGGCTTTGAAATCAGGGGCGGACATACCGCCTGTGCAGCCGGTTCGGCTGCACAGGGGCTCAGTGCAGGAGGGGGCCCCTTCTTACCAGTGGCAGGGGGAGATGAGTGCTTCTCTATATTCATCTGTATCGCCATCCTTAGGACGGCGATACAGATGGATGCTTCAGCGGGGCAGGGGAGAGGCCTCTCCCTTCCCTAGTCCTCTCATAGGCTGCAGGCCTATTGCCTGTAGCCTATCAAAGGCTGGCGCAGGAGGCACGATGACGTCATCGCGTCGCCTCAGCTGTACAGTGCGGGACACAGGCCAGAAGAGGCCTGCACCGCATTGCTGAAAGCAGCAAGGAGGTAAGTATATGTGTTTATTTTTTTATTTACACTTTGCTAGGGGCCCTATCTGACACTTATGGGGGAATATACTGGGGGCCCTATCTTATGTACTGGCATACATGGGGGGTACTATGGAGGAGCACTATGGGGGCCCTATTTTAAAAACTGACACACATGGGGGGCACTATGGAGGGGGGAGTACTATTGGAGCCCTATTTTATATACTGGCACACATGGGGGCACTATGGAGGGGGATAAGCACTATGGGGGCCCCATCTTATTTACTGGCACACATGCGGGGCCTTATCTTATTTACTGGCACACATGGGAGGCACCATGGAGGGGGAGGAGCACTATGGGGGGCCGCCCTATCTTATTTACTGGCACAAATGAGGGGGACACAATGGAGGGGGAGGAGCACCATGGGGGACCTATCTTATATACTGGCACACATGGGGGGCACTATGGAGGGGGATGAGCACTATGGGAGCCATATCTTGTATACTGGCACACATGGAATGCATTCTTTGCACAGGGGGCCCTCTGCTGTCTGTGTCCGCCCCTGTGTGAAATTAAGACACAAGAATAGTACAGAGATTGTGCTGATCTCCAGGAGGCGCAGTACCCGAGCCTTCGGTCAGCAGATTACAACACTTAGCACCCTTACAGACCACCTATCTGCCATGGCACAATTGGCAAATTGCTTGCCAAATATCACTAAACAGGTTCTGCGTTGGACATGGCAAAAAGTTGACTTAACAAAAACTCACATAGACGAAGCAGCCACAATGGCCATATTGGCACCCTTTAGCAAGCGCCCATATCATATCACCCGTGTCTGTCAAATGAGACCGTGATGAGTTGAACCTCCAGCAGGGGGGATACTGGCTATGCACAGACTCCAGTAGTTGAATCACCTCAATGAGGATAAACCAGATCGTTATGTTGAATTTGCAGAATGGGTGTCACAGCAATTATAACACGACCCACATTTGGGAGATCCAATACAGAACTTGTTTGATAAAATTTGGCAGGCAATTTGTGTCATGGTGGATAGGTGGCCTGTTAGGGTTCTCAGCAATGACTCAGTCCACTGCAATGACCTTTGAGATCAGCACAATGGCCACCATGTTGGACACTGCCCCTCAAAGATTTGCCCCCTTCCCCTTAGCAACATACTCAGGGGTGTGGAAATTTAAAAAAAAACTACTTGTCAAAGGACTAAAGTGGGGGCTCAATCTACTTGTCCCTCATGACCATCTACTTGTCCTGAACTTGTACTAACGGTATACTGTATGGGGGTGGGGGCCACAAGGAGACGTTATCCTGTATGGGGCGGGGGCCACAAGGAGACGTCATACTGTATGGGGCAGGGGCCACAAGGAGACGTTATGCTGTATGGGGGCAGGGCCACAAGGAGACGTTATGCTGTATGGGGGTGGGGGCCACAGGGAGATGTTATACTGTATGGGGCGGGGGCCACAGGGTGACGTTATACTGTATGGGGGTGGGGGCCACAGGGTGACGTTATACTGTGCGGGGCAGCCCCAAGGTGACGTTATACTGTATGGGGCGGGGGCCACAGGGAGACGTCATACTGTATGGGGCGAGGGCCACAGGGTGATGTTATACTGTATGGGGGCAGGGGCCACAGGGTGACGTTATACTGTGCGGGGCGGGGGCCACAGGGTGACGTTATACTGTATGGGGGCAGGGGCCACAGGGTGACGTTATACTGTGCGGGGGCGGGGGCCACAGGGTGACGTTATAGTTTATAAAGTGCCACCTGCAGTGCAGATTGCAGGCAGGGCCAGAGCCTCAGAAGACAGACAGCACTACCTTTATTTCTGACACCTCTGCAGATGAGCGTTCCTCCCAGAGTCTGTCAACTGAGCTCCCAGCCTGATCTGCAAGCATTGACTGGGGTCACATAGCATTATACTGATTTATGATGCTATGTAACCCTTACAGTTCTGGAATGTATTGGATAACGCTGACATAATGCTGTCAGTGTTATCAAATACATTCCAGAACTGTAAGGGTTACATAGCATCATAAATCAGTATAATGCTATGTAACCCCAGTCAGCGCTTGCAGGTCAGGCCAGGAGCTGAGATTTGGACAGGCTCCGGGAGGAACGCTTATCTGCAGGGGGCCGTGAGGTCTCACTCTTCTTCTCCCATCTTGTCTCTGGGGACGATGTGCTGACTTGCTGTGCGCTCCGTGCTGGCAGGTGGGCGGAGACTTCAATACAGGAGCCGGGAGGAGCGGGGGCCGCCTGCAGGAAGTGCTATGTACGGGTCATATGCACGATGCAGGGGCAGGCTGACAGTGATAGGAGCGGTCAGCTCGCATATGACCGCTCCTATTACTGTCTAACCACATGTAACTGCTACTTGCCCGCACAGGGCTAAACAACTGTTTAAAGTACTTGCCCGGCGCCCGGAACTGCATGTCCCGGGTGTCGGGCGATAGGAATTCCACACCCCTGATACTACACACAGGATGGTGTTCCCAACCACCGTTCTGCATTTATGTAGGTGTCTTCATACTTCTGGACCACCCTGTACATGTATTGAATAATAATTTTTAGAGGCTGTAGAACCTAGGTAGGAAACAAATAGATCAAGATACTCGTAGATCTGATAGTCAAGTGCGGATGATATTCTGGGGGCATAATATTAATTTAAACTGGGGTGGGAGTAGGGTAAAATATCAACCAGTACTCATCTTACTGATCCCCCACTGCTGCTGTTTGGTCCTCAGTCCTTTCCATCCGCTGTTGTCAGGCTCAACATGCCAGAAACGGCTCAGCCAACCTCTGTTTTTCCTGTAACCATACTGACATACCCTTCCTTTCTCTGCCCCAATTTTTCTTCTGTGATAAATTGTGCAAATGCTGCCAATATTCTGGGTTTCTACTAAATTTTGCAGTAAACAGTAGAAGACTTGGAATATATATTAATGAAAAATAAAAATCGTCATGTGCAAATGTTTGGCTTGTCACTTTTGCAATAACCGTTTAGAATCCTAAGAAATGTATTTAAATATATCTAGCTCATTGAAGGATTGTTCCTCTGTTAAGATTTTGGAAAACATTTTAAAGGAGTTCTCCGGGGGTGAAATATTGATGAACTTTTTTCAGGATAGCTCATCAGCATCTGATTGCTGGGGGTCTAACTCCGAGCAACCTCACTGACCAGCTGTTGGAAGTGGTCGCAATACATGAGAAGCTTGTAATGTTACATATATTAGCTATTTGCACAACCTAGTTCCATTTAAGTCAATGAGCTACAATACCAAGCACAGCTGCTTCGCAATGTATGGCGCTGTGTTTGGTATACTATGAAGAGGATGAGCGCTGCAGCCCCTTCAAAACAGCAGAAGTAGGAGAAAAAGTAGGAGAACGCCACAGCGCTCATTGGACCACCACATTCTCTTCAGACAGCTGATCGGCGGGGGTGCCGAGAGTTGGACCCCTACCAATCTGATATTGACCTATCCTGAGGAAAGGCCATTAATATCAAAATTGTGGACAACCACTTTAATGTTGTGTAAGAAAAAGCGTAAAAAATTATTACATTTGTGCTAAAAGCCTGATCCAATCAGAGCCTTGGCTGCACACGTCAGAATGACCAAAAATGTAAAAAACCTTAAAATCTTACCTAGCAGGGTACTGTCACGATCACCTTACATAGTAACATAGTACATAAGGCCGAAAAAAGACATCTGTCCATCCAGTTCGGCCTGTCATCCTGCTAGTGTATGCACCTTCATGCAACTTTTGCTAAAACTAGATGAAAGTTTAAATGGTTGTTGTACTTTCAAGAAACTTTGTATGAGACAATAGTACAGGTGACTATAAAATGGGATGGGGTTTTGATTCAGTTGCAGTTTTTACAGGTTAAACAAGTTGAATAAATCTGTTTCACCTGTAAAAATAAAGAAACTTTGTTGTATTGAAAACCACATCAAACCTGCATCATGATTGTTATAATGCGGTTTTTACCACACTAGAGCCGCTACATGTGAGCATACCCTAAGGACTCTTTTACAGGAGTGCAATTTCTATAGTGCAGGCATGCTCAACATGCGGCCCTCCAGCTGTTGCAAAACTACAACTCCCACAATGCCCTGCTGTGGGCTGATAGCTGTAGGCTGTTTGGGCATGCTGGGAGTTGTAGTTTTGCAACAGCTGGAGGGCTGCATGTTGAGCATGCCTGCACTATAGAAATTGCTTTCCCCATAAAGAATCATTGTTTCTGGGCAGCACATCATTATTTAGACAACCTGGGTAATACAACATATGAATATAAATTTATATTTTTTCTTTCACTGACCAAAAGAAGATAATAAAATCACAAATGTAAATCATTGTTATGTTTTTATTTCCTCTGAGAATTCATCTTGCCAGCTTCAAGTGCAGGATATAAGACTGTTAGTAGTCATTATATGCTACTCTTTCAAACATGTCGTCATAGTTTCAGTCTGTAGTTTCATCTTCTAGTATCGAATTCCATAATACATGACAGAGTTGTCCCATAGAATACTATAGGTAAAGCCTTGCATGTTGGAGTCAGGTTAAAGTGGACAGTTTTATGACACTTTCACATGGCAGTCGTCTGGGCAGCATTTTTCATCAGGAGTGGCTAAACATAAACGGGAACAAAGTTTAATGGAAAGATTTGTGTTTTGGAGACACTTCTGATTTTGGCTTACAAATCCGAAGCAAAAGCCTGACCAGGATACTGCCATGTGAGGGTGGCCTTAGATAGTATCAATATTATGTTAAAGGAAACCTGTGAGGTCATTTTACAACCCTAGATCGCCAATATGTCTTATTTTACTACTTGAGCTGTGGCTAATGAACTGTAAAGAGGCAAGAAGGCATTCACACTGTATAGAAGAATCATGATGTCCAATGTCCAACCCTGCCCCTCCAGTCTTGATTGACATCCTCCTAGTTGCTGTAGCCACCACTATGTGCCTTCAAATCTGGTACTGTAGCCTTGTACGTCCTGTGCATGTGTAGAGCAGCGAGATGTACTGTGATAAGGCTGGGCACTGTTCACATTGCTGGTCTGCGCATGCCTGGGCAGTACTAGGCAAAAGCACATGTGCCAGATTTGAAGCCTGGAGGAAAGATTGTGATGTCAAATACTAAGGCAAAGAGGGGTTTTCAGCTAGTAAAATGACCTGATAAGTTTCCTTTAACATAATGTAGACACTGGTGGGTAATGTTATAACACTATAATATAACAGACAATACTGTGGTACAATAAATAAATATATTACTTTATAATCAGCAGCTTGGCCATTAGCATACTGGCATTTATATACCCACCTATAGCATATTCTGAGTGCAAGTAAGTCCACAGCTCTACTGAAAAGATGATGACATCATCTTTTCAGTTAGCCATGAAAAGGTATCAATTTAGTTCTGAGGACTTCCAATTTTTAAATCTCTTCTTATTTCTGAGTAAACATGGCACAAAGATTTTTTTCCCTTATATAAATAGCACTACTTTGGGACCATAATGCCTTGTAGCAAGCACCACATTCACATTTGGTGACTCTTCCACCAAGCTAGGAGGCTTTCATTTCTGATTACTGCTATATGATGGGAGGGTAGTAACATTGTGTTACTTTTTTTTACCCTCTACAACAATCACCTGATGGGTCTATTGCAGTTAAGTATTATAGACCAAAGCACACGAAAAAGCGCCACAGGAGAGACAGGGCAGGCCAGAGGACAACAGAGCCCCACCTGCACAGCAGTTTTGAAGACCACTATTGCATTTCATCTAACCATTACAAAGTGGCAGATCATTGCTTTCACTAGATCAGAAAAGTTATGCTCTTCAATAGACATTATAGTATCTGATCTGGTTGATAACCATGCTTAGTGATCAAACACCCTATTTCAGATACTGGGGTAGCCCCATGTTCCATTAAATTTCCTCCGGCACAGTCATCATCGCCCTCGAGCATTTGACATTTACGTGTCAAAAGGGTTTTCCAAGATGTTATAACTGATGACCTATACTCTGGATAGGTCATCAGTATCTGATTGGTGGGGATCTGAAACCAAGGAGCCCTGCCAATCAGCTGTTTGGGAAGGCACTGGCACTCACCAAGCTTGGCATCACAGCTCAGCCTCATTCACTGGTCCTAGGCCATGTGACTGATGAACATGTTGTCATGTCTCAGGAAAAGCTGAGAGAAGGCCACAACACTACTGTGAGCACTGGTGCCTTCTCAAATAGCTGATCGGGTTCCCGGATCTTGGAACCCCACTGATCAGATACTGACGACCTATCCTGAGGATAGGTCATCAGTTTTAAGGTCTCAGAAAACCCTTGTATAAAGCTTTATAGACCTTTAGCAGGGTTATACAGGTTAGGTCATTTTCCCATTGAAAGCTGAAGTAAATAAATGGCTTAGACCATTTCCTGCACGGAAGACTACCTGTGGGCACTGTGAACATGGCCGTTTTAGTAAATATTTGCATTCTCCATGAAATTATCCAGGAGCATCTTTTTATACAACTGTGTTATGACATTCATCGGTTATTCCTCCTGGACACTTATGAATTGACACCTGGGTGTTACCATTTAACTTGCCAATTGGGGTTTGTCTCTTAAAAGTCTGGATAGTCGGTGTGTAGGGGATGATCTAAGGCTGTTACATCATAAGCAATACATGTATTCACTACAACAAATAATGTAAGGGGAGGTGACAATTCATCTGTAAGTTATAGTATTTTCTACTAAAGGCGTACTTTTCCCTGAGTGCTTTTACATAGAGCTTGGAGGCATCTCCAGCTGCTATTAGTGTTAGAGGTGTTATGTAGAAGCTGCCAGATCATCTCAGTGTCATGTCTTGGAGGTTAGTGTGGTTCATACACCTCGTCGCCCTTTAGTTTTCCGTCCTTTTGATGAAATTGGAAGTGGCTGAGACGATTCTTGGGACTTCATCTCATTCTGGGGAATGGAAGGATGACTTCCTGGACTGTAATAAATAAAAAGTCACATATTATTCTTCATAATGTACTGCATGCAGTGTACTAGCACATGACTTCTGTATCCTTTTTTCATCTTTTCAGACTAAACCTAAGCTGTTTTTTTATGTGTTTCTGGTCCAGAAAATGTGTAAGGTCCTGTTCACTTTTTATAGAACTTATGACTCATCTAGAGATCATTAATGTAATATCTCCTTTTGAAAAAAAATTATAACCTTTGCGTCATATTCTGACACCAGTAATGTTTTAATTTTCAGTCGACAGAGCTGTATGAGGACTTGTTTTTTGTTGGGTAAGCTGTAAATTTATTGGTATTATTTTGGAGAAAATGTAACTTTCTGATAATCTTATTACATTTTTGTGAAGGTGAAGTGACTAAAAATGGCAATTCTAGCAATGTTTTTTTTACCACGTTCACTGTGTGGGATAAATAACATGCTATTTTAGTAAGCTGGACATTATGGCTTCACTAATTCAATGCCAATAAACAATAAGCCACTCGGATTTTTCTGATTAACCTTTTTAAAGTGTGAAGAGACACTATGTGTCTCCAACCCCTTTTTAATATTTCTAATGTGTTCTTGACAAAAATTCAATTATCTTTCCCCCTAAAAATAAAATAATAAAAGTTATTTATTACACTATATAACACCCCATAATGGTTACTAAAAAACCTTCAACTAATGCAGCAAAAAAAAAAAAACAAATAAGCCACTGAGCACTGACCAGGACATTTGCAAATTTTTTAGCCCCATATTTTATTCCAAACTTGATGCCAGTAACACATCTCAAAGAAGCAGAGTCTCTCAGAAGCAAAGATCTGCAAACAATTTCAGGAATATGTTCCTTAATGTAAAATTGTGAAGACTTTAAATATCTCATCATCTACAGTACATAATATCAGCAAAAGACTCAGAGAACATGGGGAAATCCATGTGCACAATAAACAAGGCTGACAGTCAATACTGAATGTTTGTGATCCACGGCCTCAGGCAGCACTGCATTAAAACAAGACATGATTCTGGAATGGAAATTACTGCATGGGCTCAGAAACACTTTCAGAAAACACTCTGTGAACACAGTTCACCATGCAATCCACAAATGCAAGTTAAAGATGTATCATGCAAAGAAGAAGCCACATGTCACCACGATCCAGAAACTCTGCTATCTTCTCTGGGCCAAAGCTCATTTAAAATGGACTAAGGCAAAATGGAAAACTGTTCTGTGGTCAGATAACTCAAAATTTTATATTCTTTTTGGAAACTATGGACGCAGTGTACTGCAGACTTAATCGGAGAGGGACCATCCAGCTTTTTATCAGAGCAAAGATCAAAAACCTGAATTTCTGATGGGCTGGGGATGCAGATGCATTACTGCCTAAGGCATGGGCAGTTTACACATCTGGAAAGGCATTATCAATGCAGCCAGACAGTGGGGGGAATTTTTTATTTGGGGAATATTTAAAGTTAGTTTTGCTTGAGCCTGTCTTAGTGTGCTTTATGACACATTTATCAAATGTCACAAGTTGTTTGATAAAATTTGTCTTATCCTTAAACATAACTTTGTCTAGAAAACCTATTCCAGTTTTCCTACTCCACTCTCCTACTGCAGTGAGATTGCGACCTTTTAAAAAAGTGGCTGTGATAATCTGGAGTGAAAGTCATTAACAGTTAACCACACCCACTTCCCCACCCATATTTTAAAACTGGAGTGAGTGGTATAAACATGTTAAAAATTATACTTACCTCTACTTAACCCCTTAGTGACCACCCATACGCCTTTTTACGGCGGTCACTAAGGGGCCTTAGAATTTCAGAGAAAACCACGGCACTCGATTGTTGGTTTTTGGAAAGCGTTATTTATTTGTATCCATCCAGGTTTATGGTATTTTTATATAGTGGCCAACGTATCCATCCAGTATCCATAATGTGCTTTTGTCAAAGGCTGTGATCAAGGTCATGTATGACCGAAACGTTGGCCACTATATAAAAATAAACCTGGATGGATACAAATAAATAACGCTTTCCAAAAACCAACAATCGAGTGCCGTGGTTTTCTCTGAAATTCTATGCTAACTTTTTACCACTGAGCACCGAACCACAATTTGGAGTGCCGTCCAAACCACCTCTACTAAGGGGCCTTAGGCTGGGCCGCCGCTTTTTTATGGCGGTCCAGTCTAAGCGCTGCATGGATCCCCCGTGCAGCGGCGACCCGGCTCTCACAAGAGAGCCACGACCCTGCTCTAACAGCCCGGACGGCAGGAGTGCTGATCCGGGCTGTTTAACACTTTACATGCCGCGGGCAATGGCACCCGCCGCATGTAAAGTACTGACAGAGGGAGCGGACTCCCTCTGTCTCCCATCGGCATCCTGCAAATGCGATCACGGGGTGCCGATGTGTGTGAACGCTGCCTGGGGTCTGATGTAGGCCCCAGACCAGCCTTGAGTAATTTCTAGCAGGCTGAACCTCTCTGGTATAGTGCATTGCATTTTAAAAGGAATCAAAAAGCTGTCTGTTATAGTCCCTTTGTGGGACTATTAAGTGGTAAAAAAAAAAAAAAAAAAAAAAAACTTATTTATTCAATAAAAAGATCCCGCAAAAAAAATTACCCTTTTTTTCATAAAAAATACGCTTTTAAATGAAAAAAATTGTAAAAAAATAATCTCCCCTATATGTTTGGTATTGCCGCGTAATGACCCGGACTACATAAATATCATGTCATAAAAAATGCCGTAAAAAAATAAAAAGACAGAATTGCTAATTTAGTCGCAGTTACCACCGAAAAAAAGTATTAACAAGCGATCAAAAAGCGCCATTTACTCCAAAATGATGCCAATGAAAAATACAAGTTGTCCCGAAAAATCAAGCCCTCCCACAACTCCATAGAAAGAAAAATAAAAAAGTTATGGGTCTTGGGAATCGGCAATGCAAGAACATTTTTTTCTTTAAAAAAAAGGGATTTTATTGCAAAAAAGTAGTAAAACGTTAAAAAACTATATGTATTTGGTATCACTGTAATCAGACTGATCCAGAGAATAAAGATTTTCTGTTATTTATACCAAAAAATGAACGCCGTAAAATTAATAACGTAAAAACGCAGTGGCAGTATTGCTGTTTTTCCCATCTCCCTCCCAGAAAGAGTTCAGAAAGTGATGTGTCCCACAAAATGGCGCCATTTAAAACTACAACTTGTACCGCAAAAAACAAGCATAAAGCTATCTGACAGTTATAACTCTTGGAATGCGACGATGAAAAAAGGAAGAAAAACGGTTGGTCAGTAAGGGCCATAACAGGCTAGTCACTAAGGGTTTAAACGGGTTATCCCAAGAGTAATGTAAAAAATGAAAATCAGACATCATGTAATATATGATAATCTCTTTCTAACAAAGCTAGAACCAGCCCTATACCTTACATGAATCCTGAGATCTCCCCATTCATTGCTCTGCTTGAATTATATCAAGCCGACATCTCAAGGGAAGGGTCTTTTCTGCCACAGCTCAGGGGTCGTGTCTATTTTCTCCCCATCACAACTCAGGAGGCAGGTGAAGGATAAAACTGAGCATGTGCGGCCATCTCAGTGAGCAGGACAAAGAAATATCGGCCTCCCTAGGACGTTGTGCACCTGCGCCGGATACCTTACCCGGCACAGCAGTCGCAGGAGGAGAAACTGAAGCCGCGGCATACTGTAGTATGTGGCGCAGGCGCACTATATTACTGGAGATGGAGGGTGCCGGGTAAGGTACAGGCGCACAACGTGCCGGGGAGGCCGATGCCAGCAACATAGTAATGGGCATGCACAGGATTTCGCTGTATCTGGGAGTTGAAAAGCCGCCCAGCGCACTGAATAATAATGAGCTGGGCGGCGCTAGGACACAGCAGTTGGGGCGCGGCTGGGCACAAACTAGAAGAGGGACAGCCCCTTGGGCACAAACGAAGGTAATTTACATATGAAGAAAATCGTATTTTAAAAGTTTTAGAAAGGCAGACAGGGGGGACAATATTATAATTAGATTACACATATAAAGACCGACAGGGGCATATAAAACTCTTGATATGTTAAAACGGCCTGTCAGTGTCCCTTTAAAGCTTAGATTGTCAGCTTTCAATCAAGACTCACAAGCTAAACAAGGCTCACCCGAGATATGAAGGGTTAAAAGCAGCCCTCACTCTGCTGCCTGTTGGGCTGAACTGTTAGATCCTTTTTTCAAAGCCCAAGCAGAAATCAGGCAAAACTGTTAGAGGGTAAAGGGTCAAACAGAAGGTGGCCCAGCAAAGGACAAGAGATGTCCCTAACTCATATGAGAAAGTTAGAGTCTTTTTAATTATGTGATAGTTTCTATGATGTTGTTCCCATACATCAGTAACATATACATTTTATACATGCAACGATCAGCCATATCATAAAACCATTGAATACCATTGATTATCTCATAGCAATAGTATCTATCAATGGGTGGGATATAATAGGCGGCAAGTGAATGCTGAGTTCTTGAAGTTAATGTACTGGAAGCAGGAAAAATGGCAAGCATAAGGATCTCAGCTACTTTGACAAGGGCTAGTCGACTGGGTCAGTGCAGTTCCAAAATAACAGGTCTTGTGAGGTATTCCTGGTATGTTGTGGTTAGTACCTACTAAAAATGACCCCCAAAAAAAGGACATCTGATGATGTGGCAAACAGGGTCACGCGAATCCACTGCTCACTGATGCATGTGTCAGAACACATAGCCCATCGCAGCTAGGTGTGCATTGGGCTGCATAGCCGCTGACTTGTCAAGGTGACCATGCTGAAACCTGTCCACTGTTGAAAGCACCTAGAATGAATATATGAACTGGACCATGAAGCAATGGAAGAAGGTGTTACCTGGTCTGATGAATCATGCTTTTTTTAATACGAAATCGATAGCCAGATACATGTGTGCCACTTACCTGGAGAAGAGAAGTCACCAGGACACACTTTCGGAAGAATATAATCTAAAAGAGGCAGTGCGATGTTCTGGGCAATATTCTGTAAGGAAATCTTTGGTCCTGGCATTCATGCGCATTTTACTTTACTCCTTCATGGCAACAATGTATCTTAAAGGAAGTGGCTTCTTTCAGCAGGGTAATGCCCCTGTCACAGCAAATATTGTTCAGGAATGGTTTGAGGTTTGAGGATGGTTTGACATGACTTGTTTTCCCACCAAACCAACTTGTAAAAATCAAATGTCTGCTACATGCAGAATCGAACTGACTAATAAAGTACCATTTTTCAAGTAGATAACTCTTCATCTTCTTGGCATTTATTAAGAATAGTTGGCAGACTGTGCACTGTGTGACATGCAGCCACTGTTCCACAATCCATCTTGCCTGTCGGTCATAGATTTACCTTTGTGCCGATTCACTGGAGCGGAACAAAAACAAAGGAACACTGGAGGGTCTGATGCTCTCTGCTGCTCTTGCTCTGCAAAGTGTCAGTGGTGCTTGCCCGCGAGCAAAGGCACAAAGACGATGCCAACAGTTCTGGGACTGACACCAGGAAACTGTGATGAAACAGTTCAAGTGTGACCACCTCAGTGGGCTGCATAAGGTGGACATAACCAAGTGCAACCGGTTTTCAAAACAAAGGAGGCACATGAGGGTATAGTAAGTACATACGTCTCAAACTTTTTCAAAAATGCTCAATTTAATATTATGCATCAAATTAGCCCAATTTAACACACTTGGAAAACCCCGTTTAAAGGACCTGCTGTTAACATCTTGTTGCCAGATACCACAAGGCATCTTCAGAGGTCATGTGGGGTCCATACCTGGGCAGGTCACAGCTCTTTTGATGGCATTATGGGGACCTACACAATACTAGGCAGGTGCTTTTAATGTTGTGACTGATCGGTGAATTTCAAGTAAAGAAATAAAAACATTATTCGATGGGAAAAATAAGAAGCAAAAAAAGACAGATATTTCAGTCGGTTGCAGGAAGGGTTAACAACAAGCAGTGCAGGAAACTGCATACCACCACTCATACCACACTGAGGCCTGAAGAAAGCAAAGGCACACAGGGGAGGCGAGTGGAAACTTGTCAACTGTAGAACAAAACAAATAGAAATATACTGAAGGTGAAGTCTACGCTATTAGCAGCAATTCCAGGAAGGAAATAACACACTGCAGTGCAGCCAGAAATAATGAATGTTCAGTCACTTAACTCCTTAAAGGGGTTGTCTCAGAACAGATGTTGATGGCATATCATTAGGATTTGCCACCGATGTTCGGACCCTGGCAAAAATCTGTAACCCTATTCCATTACTCAACTGACATTCTGAGCCTCTGTGACAGATTAACGTTTTATGCCACATCTACAGTACAGAGACCACCCTTCATGACCTTATCTTTATTTAGAAAAAAAAATGTTTCACTTTGTGGGTATAGCAACTATGCATATCCATGTTTCTCCGTGGTAACAGACTACAAAAAAATCCTGTGTAGTCTGATCCTGTTAACGTACTCTGTCCTCCTCTTCCCACAAACATAGATTTGCTAGGTTACAAGAAATTGGGTGGCAGATGGAAGTGAGTATGGGCGCATAATTTCACTACGCAGGTACTGTCTTTAGTGTTACTGTGTAGAGGCATAGGAGCCGTACACGTAAAAAAGTAGGACATTTTTAACAAAACTAATCAACTGGTTCTGTCCATCCTTCCACTGTGAGAAAGCAATTCAACACTAGGTGTTGTAAAGGATGTGCTGTTCTTAGGAAGCCATTACTGAGAAGAAATTAAAGGGGATCTGTCACCATAATTCTTAATATATGATTATTAATTCAGTATCTATTATAGATCGGAGGAACGTCTGCAGTACGATCCTCACTGTCCACATCCTATGCCCATTCTAAAAAGCTCTCTATTGCCCCCCCCGACATGTTTCGCCACTACGTGGCTTCGTCAGGTTTGCTCCTGTACCCTGACGAAGCCACATAGTGGCGAAACAGGTTGGGGGGGGGGTTGGGGGGGGCAATAGAGAGCTTTCTAGAATGGGCATAGGATGTGAACAGTGAGGATCGTACTGCAGACGATCTATAATAGATACTGAATACCTGGGGCAATTTTGAATAGGAGGGAGAAAAATCAGGATTCAATAATAACAGTAGGGATAAACCTTTTTCCCCCTAATACATTAGATTAGGATGGTTCTCAGAGATAGGAGAACCTCCATTTAGTCCTCGGAGTTATATTTGAATAACAAATACATAACCCTTCCGGCTGCCCAGTGATTTTAATTTATTTGGGATTATTTAGTTTTATGAATAAACAATAAATAAAAGTTATATTTTATAATAAGCCGTAAACAGAAAATTTGTGGCTTTCAGCCACTTTAGTGGATTATTCAGAAGACTTTCTGGGCAAAATAACTGGTCTTTTTGGTGTTTCTACTTTGTTCTGCAGATAAGGAGTATAGATCTCTATTTTTTTTCATATTGGGGGTAGGAAAATAAAAAATGGTGATCAGGACTCCTTATCTGCAGTACTACGACAGATAATAGCCCAAGATCATGGTGACGGATAAGAAAAAAAGCTGCACTAGAACATGGGGACTGTATATGAGATGTGGAGTAAGGATTTGAACTGATGTGTCTAAGGCCTCATGCACATGGCCATTTTAAAGCTCCGTACAGAGAATCACCACTTTTGTGTGTGACTGTGTTCACAAAGAGGTTCTATTGCCAAGTCCGCACCTTACTTTTTCCTTCTAGCCATATGTCGGAGACTTGGTTGGGACACATGAGACAGCTTCTTTCTTACAAATGGCGCACTCCCTGGTTTTACTGGGATGTTGTCTGATAGGCCAAATGGATGGACTAAAGCCTGACTTATGGACCCAAAGATATTCACAAACCCATCAGACTCATTATGAGTCACTTTCTGGGCTCCCTGATGCCACTATAGAGAATGTATAGACTAATGTAGCCTGTAGCAGGATAATGAATTAGCATAAGAAATGGTCATGGATGGTAGATCAATGGAGTCTTCCTCTGAGGTTGTTGATACATTCCCGCAACATATGCAAAACCCTGTACTGCCTGAGCGGCTCATGCGGAAATTAGCTTTGAACCTCTTGTGGGAGTGTACTTTAATATAACTCAAAGACTTTGCACCTATGAACAGCCTATAGTTCCATTCAGGGCTTTATGGACTATTTCCTGGGACCCAAACTGGACAGCCCAGGGAGGCTTATGATCTGCTTGAAGGATGCTTTGTGGTATGCCAGAAACCATAAAAAGTAGGGTCTGTCCAACCATCATGGAGAGTCCAGAATTTCAAGAAGCGAATTAACATCTTATGCTTCTTGTGCATGGAGGGGGTGGACAGAACAGGAAGTCTATGAGGTGCACCTTCAGAAGACAGCTGCGGGGCAGGAAGTGATGTCTGGAAAGAGGGTGTTGTTTTGGCAACTGCTGGCGTTGCATTCAGGAACACACAGCCATTTTTTAATTTCCCATAGTGTTAAGGGCCTACTGTTTAAAAAGACCATGAAAACTTGTATTTAAGGAACCATAATGAAAGAAAATATGATCCTGGCTACATGTTTTGCCTCAAAGCTGGAATTACACAACTCATTACAATACAGAAAAAAAGAGGGAAATACTTGCCTGTGTGGTTGAGGGTAGGGTGATTGATGCCATGACTGGAAGCTAAAAACTTCTCGAAGACTGTCCAAAACAGATGGGGCTATGTATGTGAAACCCTACAGCAATAGAAATTAAAACAGTAAATAATAAGAACACCTACACAAAATGGCAACTTGGCGAATTCTAAGTCAATTACTTACCAAGAAGGCCTGGCTTGCGCTCTCACTGATGATTGCATCAGGACTGTCTATAGGTGTCTGCCTGGTGAAGTTAGCGCCAAAGTGACTCGCATCATCCTCAGAAAGCTGCAAGAAAACAAAGATTGTTTATTACCTTTCCCATTCTGCAAAAAAATAGTATCTCTCTTTACTGTTTGAGATCAGTATAGCTCTTGAGCATGTTGTGCACTAATTATGAGAGGGACACACCACTTCCATCATTTATACACTATGGCAAACCTATACATTAGCAGACATTACAGGGCTAATCCCGCAATTAAGAAAACACCCAAAGTCCCATATTGTATAACTGACAGCTGTGATCTACACATATTGAGATTCATCACCCATTAAAGACTATGTACACCTTTGGGGGCATTGTTTTATAAGTGCATTGTACTCATTATAAGCAAAAAATCATTTTTTTCAATTAGTCTTTATTAAAAATATGGAGTCCTTTTCTCTGTACAGAGCTGAGGCTCTACTAGCAGGATCTAAATTTTCTCTCTGCTCCGTCAGATAGGGAGCTGAAGGGTTCCTTATCTCTGCTCTCAGACCTTATAAACATTTATCAAAGCTCAATCCTTATCTTACTGGTAAGAATATGGCTTAAATAAGTGTTTATGAGAGATAAGGGTTATTAGATGACCAGCACCAAGTGACAGTAGGGTGCACACAGCTAGAAAAATAGTTAACCCTTTGTGACAGAAAGTGCAAATCGTGCACTTCTTAAAGGGGCTGTTTCATGGAGACAACCCCTGTCCATATGAACATCATGGTAGGGGCTCCCACTCTGATGGACTTTCAAAGGGTTTTCCAAGATTCAAATTCTGATGACCTATCCTCCGAAAAGGTCATCAGTATCTAATTGGTGGGGATCAGACACCGAGGACCCTCGCCAATCAGCTATTTGAGAAGACACACGGTGTTCCTGTGAGCACCACAGCCATCTCTGTGCTCACCAAGCACAGCGCCATACATTGATAAGAAGCTATGTTTGGTATTGTAGCTCAGCCCCATTCACTTCTATGGGGCTGAGATGCGCTGTGCCTAAGCTATGTGACCGATGAACGTGTTGTCACTTGACCTAGAGAAAGCTGAGAGAAGGCAGTGGTGAGTACTGCTGCCTTCTCAAACAGCTGATTGGCGGGGGTCCGGTGTGTCGGGACCACCTATGCAGAGGACAGGTCATCAGTATTTAAGTCTCAGAAAGCCTCTTTAAGCTGTCCATGTAGACAACCATTCACCTGAATGGCTGCCATGTAAGGCCTCTTTCACACAAATTATATGGATTAGCTCAGGACGCGTTCAGTGAAACTCGCACCATTTTGCAAGCAAGTTCAGTCAGTTTTGTCTGCGATTGCATTCAGCTTTTTCCACGCGGGTGCAATGCGTTTTGATGCGTTTTTCGCATGTGAAAAAAAAACTGAAGGTTTACAAACAACATATCCTAGCAACCATCAGTGAAAAACACATCGCACCCGGACTGCATCCCGATGCAATGCGTTTTTTACTGAAGCCCCATTCACTTCTATGGGGCCAGGGCTGCGTGAAAAACGCAGAAAATAGAACATGCTGCGATTCTCACGTAACGTAAAACTTATGCATGAAAAAAACGCTCATGTACACAGACCTATTGAAATGAATGGGTCAGGATTTAGTGCAGGTGCTATGTGTTAACTTCATGCATTGCAGCTGCGCGGAAAGCTCGCTCGTGTGAAAGGGGCCTAACACTACCTTTTCTTGCAGTTTATAAAGCTGATTGTAGTTTTCCTGTATGCTACCTTACAAATTTGAAATTCTTCGGCAGGTCCTTGGTCAGACAGATTTGGACAGCCATGAAGAATGATGGGGGGAAAAAAAAAAACTACTTCCCATTGGGATACAGTAGGCTTTAGTCCATCCATCCCTGGCTCTTTCAGTGGGCAGCCGAGTGTGGTCACTCAGTGTGGTCACACTAAACTGCCTCACTCTTACTCGCTATACTTACCAAGTTAGGTTTATATGGTGGTTCTATTGTACACTGTAGAAGATCCTCCCAATGGATATGTCTGAAAAACGGGTGTTTCTGCACATTAAAAGGAATAGAAAAAACAACATGAAGTAACATCTCCAAAGTCAAGCAGCCTAAAAAGTAAAATCTTGGCACCTGAATGTCCGCCACATCAGCTTGTCCAGATC
Organism: Bufotes viridis; assembly: GCA_033119425.1. Classification (NCBI taxonomy): domain Eukaryota; kingdom Metazoa; phylum Chordata; class Amphibia; order Anura; family Bufonidae; genus Bufotes; species Bufotes viridis. Next base: position 109,532,230 of record CM065594.1, read on the forward strand.
CCAGCCTTTGAGATGGATTTTTCTTCAGAAGCTGAAAAAAAGTCCCTACTGAGTAAAGAGAAGAATCAATAGCATAGAAACAGTCAAGAGTAAAGGTTGATAGGACCTGTTACCTTCTTCAAGAGATCGCAAGCATCTGGTGTAAGGTAAGGGGGGAATGATGGTTTTCCTTTTAGAATTTTGTCGATGATCTTCTTCCTGTTGTTTCCAGTAAAGGGGGGCTGAAATTAGAGGAAGGATGGGGAGAGAAAAAAGGACATAACATGTAATAGTTGTACCATATCAAACAGCAGAGACATGGCTTGGGGGATTCCACCATACAATCAGTCTGGAAGTCATGTATAGACTTAAGTGGGATTCAAACAACAGGTTCCCTATTCTTCCAGCAGTGGTACTACAGTAAAATTATTCATATTCCAATTAATCAAAAACTTTAATTCAAATACTTCAACTATATCAAAGGGTAATAGGGTACCCAATCATACCACCCGACGATCATACCTTTGAGGAGACTAGTAAGGGATAGTGATGAGCGGGAGGTGCCATATTCGATTTCGAGTTATTTCGCGAATATTCGATTGAATATTCGTCAATATATTCGTCGAAATCGAATATTCGTCATACTATATATTGCGAATGTTACGTGAATTTATATTCGTATTGCGAATTAAACTTAGAGCTGAGTTGCTAATGGTTGTATTGCTACAACATAACGAAGAAAACGAAGATGACGAATATCACTATATTCTCAATCTTCATTATATTCTAGCAATACAACCATTAGGAACTCAACTCTAAGTTTAAATCGTGAAGTGAACATATACTCGCATTGCGCATTCAACTTAGAGCTGAGTTCCTAATGGTTGTTGCTAGAATATAACGAAGATTGAGAATATAGTGCTATATTCATGAAATGTGTCATCTTCGTTATATTCTAGCAATACAACCATTAGGAACTCAGCTCTAAGTGGAATGCACAATGCAAGTATATGTTCGCTTCGCGAATTAAACTTAGTGCTGAGTTCCTAATGGCTGTATTGCTAAAATATAACGAAGATTGAGAATATAGTGCTATATTCGTAAATTCGTCACCTTCGTTATGTTCTAGCAATACAACCATTAGGAACCCAGCTCTAAGTTTAATCCGCAATTCGAGTAATTCATGTTATATTAATCGCATTGCGATTACAACTTAGTCAAATTTGTGAGATTGTGATTCTCACATCCGACAGTACATTTTAGCATGGAGGGGTTCCCATGCACACAGGAAGTCGGTAGAAGTGGCAACGGGCATTGACTGGAGCGGACAGGGAGCCAAGAATCCTCCGGACAGGTAAGAACAGCTTTTGCGAAGTGGGAAGACAACCAGAGAGCAAAAAGGATTAACAACTTAAAAAAAAAAAAAAAAAAAAAGAATATTCGAAATAGTGAATATATAGCGCTATATTCACCGATTAGCGAAGTGCCGATATTCTCAAAAAAAAACGCTATTCGAATATTCGCGCTCAACGCTAGTATGGGACCAGTAAAATTTTTTAAAGCCACCATTGTCTATACATGGCTACCAGACTGAACATATCACGTTTCTATATAAAAGGAGTCTTCAAATAGAAACAGGAATTTATCAGCTACACTTTATTTATTGAAAACAGTGAAACGACTCGCACACTATTTTTCTATGTCGTCTCGTGCCACTGCAATGCATTTGTTCCAGTGCTCAGGAAGCTCCTTAATCCCAGAAGAGCAGAAGTCTTTTGACTGCATGTTGACTCATTCTTGTACAGTGTCACTAACCTATTCATTTGAATTGAATTCCTTTCCTCCTAAAAATTCTTTAAAGGGGTTGACGCATCTCGCACTTTGATGGCATATCACTAGGATATGCCACCAATGTCCAATAGGTTTGAGTCCCACCTCTGTGTCCCACACTTGTTTCTAGATCACAGCCTCCAAAGCGAAGGAGGGTGTGCACGGTGTGAGCTCCCTTCATTGCTATGAGAGTTTCAAAAGAGTCACGCTCCCAGACACCTATAGAAGTGAATGAGGAACGCACCGCGCAGCCAATCACTGGGAATTCCAGTGATTGGCTGCAGTGGTACAGTTCGGCGATGGAAGCGGTGGAGAGAAAAGGGGTGAGCATTGATTATTTTGTTATTTTACCACATTAACAGGGGCTGTCCAAGTTTTTGTTTAACTCGGGTAACCCTTTTAATGGCCTCATTCTACAGCTTTGTAGAATAAAGCTTGCACAGGTACTCGTGCCATCGTAGAACAAGAGCTTCACTATCTAATGACAGCCTAGCTCCTGTTCTAATAACTGGAATTAAAGCTTTAAAGGGTTTGTCTCATCTCGCCGTTACTAAGGCGAGATGAGGCACAGTCCCGACTACCTACTGGCGGGTAAACAGCAGAGTGCTCCGCCACTCCACTGTTTCAGTAGCTCTCATTGCCATGCATAATTTGCTGTGCTACGATTTTTCCGTAGCTCTCATGCGCTTAGCTGTTTCCTGGTCGGGACTGTGTCTCATTTCGCCTTAGAAATAGCGAGATGAGATAAACCCTTTAATCACTCTTGACTGTGTCCTGATCAAAGGTGGCTCCCCTTCGATCAAGTTATTGGGTTTCCCAGTGACGTCATTTAGGATTGGAGAACCCCTGTGCAATAAGCCTTGTTAGGGACCGTCTGTGTAGTAAGCCTGCTGTTAAAAAAGAGCCTGTGTCACAGTAACACAGATCACAATGTATTAGCATACAGAATATAATTCTGTATGTTTTCCATAAATGACTAGTGTAGGTGCATATAAGAAACTTTGTAATATATCTTATTAAAGAAACATGCTTTGCTCTTTGCTAGATGACACACAAACTGCAGTTTCTTAGCTCTGCTACACCTAGCAATTTTGAGTCTACTTTTTCTAGTAAGATATTGCTCTGCCACTGTTCGCAGTAAGGTAATAAATCCCTTACTAGCTGGCAGCAGCCTCCATAAACTTTTGTGTGTGTGGCTGAAGATGGAGAGTTAACTGACATAAGAGGCTGAGTGAAGGGAAACAGTAAAACCAGTCCAAGAAGCCCATAAGTAAGGATCATTTTTAATAGGGTATATTGCAAAGTTACTTATATTCACCTGTAGTATTCATTTCTGAAAACTTGTTTATAACTTGAGGTACATGTTAATATGTAAAAACAAAAGGTAATAAAAAAAGCCCACAATAACTCATGTGTACACCCGAATAGTGCCAAAAAATACAATTTCTCTGACATAAAAAAAGGCCCGATACAGCGACGTCAATGAAAAAAAAAAATCATATGGTTGCTGCAGGAGAAACAAAAAATGTAAGTGGGTATTTAAGTCCAAACAAGCTTGGTCTTTAAAAGGAACCTGTCAACAAGAAAACGCATAATAAACAGCCGGCATTACCTTATAGAAGTCTGTAGATCGAGTTACTGAAAACTAGCTCACAGCGGTAGAGTGCAATATGAAAATGACAACGGCAAGGCGTATGTCCGATTCTGCTTCAAGACTCTAATTTACATATCACGAGCAGGGGAATAAAAATCCTTTATGTGGCATTAGGCGCATCTGAGACTAAGAACAAAAACAACTGTAGAATCAATCTACAGGCTTCTATAAGGTAATGCTGGCGGTTTAATATGCGTTTTCTAGGTGACAGGTTCTGTTTAAAGGGTTAGTCAAAAACCTGAAACAAAAACTAGAAAATTACACAATGTGAGACAACACTGGACACTCACTGAACCAGTCAGCATATCGTACAACAGAATCCCTAGACTCCACCAGTCCACTGCCCGGTTGTGTCCTTTGCGAGACAAAATTTCAGGAGCCCTGGAAGACAGAAATGGCAAGACTTTGATAAATGATATCATGTTCAATGTTTTGCCTTAAATCCTTATGCGTAATATGTCTCTTGTGAGCTCAGCCATTTCTGCTCCATTTCTCCTCCTTTAGAGAAGAAAAATGGAAAAAACGGAAGTGCAGGATAAGGCACATAGTTGAATCCAGTTTTTTTTACCGGACAAAAAAGTCCTGCGTGCAGGAATATTTTGTCCCGTGTTTTTGACGGAATCTGCGACAGAGGCCTTGAATGAAGCCTCTACCTTCTGGTCCACTGAGGCACATTGAACCCTTCTTCTTTGACCACAACTTACTCCACAAATTCATGCCTTCCTGAACCTATGTGTGAACATTTCCTGGCATCAGTGACAAAATGTTCAACTAACAAGTTTAATACTGGGAAATGGAGCTCAAAAGTGATCTATGCAGGTCACAGCAGTTTATATATCCCTGAGCTCCATTTTCGAAGAGACAGCATGTTGTACAGGGAGCATCCACTGAGCGCAGAGCTTGCAGCTCCAGAAACAGCAAATCCAAGAACACACATAACACGCTTTAAGACATTTCACGTTTAGCCTGCACATTTGGCAATTGTGACTAAAAACTTCACAGAAAGAGAAAGCCTACCATTTATATTTTTGGTGTATAACAGTTTTATGCCAAAGTTCAGACATATCTTGTCAAATACCCTTTCTTCGTTGATTCTCTAAGGTAAATTGATTCTCTAAGTGCAGACGATGGAGCTGGTTACTGCAGCGCTGGTTCCATTCATTTCAATAGGAGCAGCACTGCAGTAACCAGCTCAGTCCACAGCACAATGGACAAAGCTACTTGAGAACTTCAGTTGTGGGGTGTCGGACCCAGGCACTGATCAGATAGTGATGGCCTATCCTGAAGATAGGTCATCACTTGTAAAGGGTTGAACAACCCCTTTAAGATTTTGTCTGAGAAGCTGAAAATAAAGATAAATGACTCAAATCCCCCTTATGCTACATAGCGCTTGGTTATTAATGAGATGGGACCGACACTGTGTCAGTCTGGTACCCCAGAAGTGACAGGGAGCTAAAATGAATGAATGGAAGTATTAGGACCCCAAAGCAGGTAGCATCTTTGCAATGGAAACCAGTGACATTGTGATGACGCCACATGCGGTCAGAGAACATAATCTAATGTCTAGCAGCCTTGTCCTCTATCTTCTACTACATCTACAATAAAAATGTCTGTACACGGGTGTGGTGTTCCTGTTCACAGATCCTGCATACCTTCTAAGGGCTGAAAGTTCATTAAAAGAAAAATGGAGACCTGTGACATAATAACCACATAGTTTGGGCAAACTACGTGTGTTATTAGATGCATGGTATATGTTGTGGCACTCATTTGATTAAACTAATTAAAGAAATTGGCATTTTTTCCCCTAGTTCTATCCATGCAAAACTGAAAGGGTTATTTCCATTTCATACATTGGGGGCGAATTGTTAGGGTATGCCCCGAATGTCTGACAGGCGTGGGACCCACACCTCTGTCCACAAAGTCCCGGAGGATGCACCGTGCATTAGCGGCTGCCCTCCATTAATTTCCATAAGAGAGCACTGGCTCAGGTATTTCCGTCAGCCCCATAGAAGTAAACAGAGCGGCGGCAATGCTTGCGGGGTGCACCTCCCATTCATTTCAATGGGACTTTCGAAAATAGCCGTGTGTCCTGCTCGGGTATTTTCGGCGCTCACATACAAATTAAAATCATATTTCAGTTTATTTCCTTAGCACTAGCACAAGCCCCCTGGCCCCTTCAAACAATTGATCAGTAGGAGTACCAGGAGATGAGAAGCCACCAATCTGATGCAAGGATAGACAATGAATATGCTGATTCTCCCTTAATATCTTTTCATTTAGACTGAGGGTAACACAAACTTTTGTATAAAGACTATTTAGTTTTTTACTCTTGCAAGAACAGAACATACATATACTCTACGGTTCCACAGAATGTGTGCGTCACGCTGTCTCCATGAATTGACTCCTTGCACAGTCCAAAGTCAGTGAGTTTGATGTGACCTAATGAATAAAACAGAAGAGTCAGTTAGTAAACCACAATGCTGCTACTGGATACATAAGGGATAACTAAAAACAACAGTATCCTTCACCACTGCATACAGATTGACATACATGACAGAAAGAACAAGAACGCACACAGATGTCTAACTGTCATTCACTTACCATGGGCGCCGAGCATGACATTTTCTGGTTTCAGATCCCTGTATATGATCCCCAGAGAATGCAGGTGTCCTAGAGCAAGGGTAATCTCCGCCAAGTAGAAGCTATGTGACAAAATACATACCAGGAATCAAACAGACATAAAGCCACGCTACTGCACCCACAGTCAGAAGGACATACCAGGCCGTATCCTCCATGAAGATCCCTTCTCTTTCCAACTGCAGGAACAATTCCCCACCTATAGCAGAAAGCAAACGCGTGGAAGTTATAATTCAAGCTTTGGCCAAATGTGACATGTTAGGGAACTGAAATTTTGTAACTATTAGTGCTTATGGATGTACAGGTAGATGCAAATGCTCCTGTGGGCATCGCTGCTGTGCCTACGGGAGGATGGCTGGGGTTTTCAACTATAACCCCAGGGAACAACCAGGATCAGAGAATGCCCTGATTGCAGCTGTTAAATTTCTGTGATGTTTCGATCACTAATGAATGTGACACCCACAGGAAAAAATAAATAAAAATATGAGACAATCAGTGGGGCTGTCTGTTCTATATGTCAACCTGGGATAAAAGGTATACTCTAGGTATGTCCAAGAAGATTCCTGTGAGTATTCTTTATACAAGTGTAAGTATTCCAATGCATTACAATAAAAAAAAGTTAAAGTTTAATAAATTACCATAAAAAAATAAATGAAACATAAAAACATAGACAGAGAAATAAGAACAACCCATGTTGAACAAACCCTCAGCTTAGAAAGTGTTGCAAAAAACAAGCACTCATGCATCTGCTTTAGCCTTAAAAAAAAAACAAAAAAAACGTAATTGCTCGAAGGGGGGAAAGCAAAAAAAAAAAAAAAAACAAATTGCTCTACTTCAATTCCTCAATAGTTTCTATTCTTTTCTGCCTAGGAAAAAAATATCGTGATATCATGGACAACTTTGTCACATTGTCTGATAGGATTTGTACATGGCGAGATTTTACAGTCTCCTCAAGAGCAGTTAGGGCCTAAAATACTACCGACAATCCTCTCTGATTGGAAGAGGTTAGGCTTCAGTTCTGATCCCAAACCCCCTGGACCATGTTGTGTGTCGAGTGTGTGATCCCCAACCAGCTGATAACCACAGGTGGTGTCTGTGGTTATCACTGTCTGATCTTCGAGGCACCAGGGAGCACCTTATTGAAGATTTCTCTTAATCATCCACCAACTGAGAGTGCATTTTCCTAGATGAGGGATTTTCATTTTTTTGTCTAAAGAGGATTAACTTTTGTCCCAGGAGGATAACAGGAAATTTTAGTGGATTCCTGGATGGGCTTGAGCCCACCTGACTGAAGGGATTGAGGATGTTACTAGTCCTGGAATGGTCATAACATCTCTTATTGAGGTCGTAGAGAGACCTCGAAAGAAGGAATATATTTAAATTACATTTTTCATGAGGGAGATAAGATGTCAACTAATGAGAACCCAGGAGGACTCCCAAAAAGACTTTTTGTTGCCGTAGAGATAGATATGATTTTTCCTGGTTCACCAGCCATCCCAGGTAGGAGAAGGTCTAGAGCAGGGGTCAGCAACCTCCGGCACCCCAGGTGTTGTGAAACTACATCTCCCATCATGCACACTTGCTTGGCTGTTCTCTAAACTCCCACACAAGTGGAAGGAGCATGATAGGAGTTGTAGTTTCACAACAGCTGGAGTGCCGAAGGTTGCTGATCCCTGGTCTAGAGGACTCTTTTAAAGATACTGGAAGTCGAGATACAGGACCACCAGGATCTCTTTAAGATGAGGAGTATTTGAGACTTATGCCATCATTTTTGAGAAGATCCTGGGTTTGAAGACAGACGAAATGGCTGGAACTTAAAATGACGTAGTTTCTAACGAAAAAAATACTTCTGATAATCTTGAAAAATTAAAATAATATGTAATATGCATCTAAGAGATAAAGAGTTATCATGTAGCAGACTAGAGAAAGCGAATTTACTGTAGTTTTTATGTAATTAATTTTTTGTAATGTTTGTACCGATTCAGGGATCTGACATCTATAATTAATCTATAAGTCTCATTCGGTTTTTTGTAACTAAAAATACTGGAGAGTAAAAGCCTTGACCTATTTGTTCTAAAGGGATGGGGACCAAAACCTGTTTTTGCAGAATGGTTGACTGTATGTTAGTTGACTGTATGTGTGTAACAGACATTTGATTAACAAAAACCTATTGAGAGGGACAAATTGCAGCTGTTATTTCTCCCCAGGCTAGATGGAAGAATTCTTATCGCAACAGGAAGGATGGCATCATTGTGGCTGACAGGTAGAGTTATCAGGATTGAAGAGGAAGCTATTGTACCTATTCTTCTGAAACTGCCATTTTCCATATGCCTTTTTCTTTTGGTGGTTGGGGTTCTTTAATGTCCTCAATCTTCATAGTTTCTCTTATGTTTTAAGGAGACAATCAGTGTCTCCGGTAAAACAAAATAAACGGTCTGACCCATCCTCAGAAGAATCAGGATCGCCCTCTAAGAGAACTTCATCCTTATCTAAATCAATGTGGAAACTAGACAGATCAAGGTTGTGCCTTTTTGAACCACAAGGCTGAGGAGATGAAGGAGTCAATGACCGAATATATTTCCTATTTAATAATATTGTATATCTTAAAATTGTCCTAAAAGGAGGGGGCTTTCCTCACTATATTTCAACACAGCACATACAGTATGTAAAAAAATGTCAGGCGCACAATAAACTCCCCACCCCCCGTTAACCAACCCGCAGAATACAGGAGTAATGGGATCTCTCCAGAATTCGACATGGCGGGAAGTAGAATACGATGCACGCTGAGCCAACAGTTCCATGGATCCACTGCCTGCATCTTATGCCGAATATCTGGTTCTGCCCCAAGCCACATAAAGCTCAGACAAAAGTCCTGAACCGAAAGTGCATCCCCGGAAGACCAGACCGCTCACTCCCTGTGCCAGCCCTCCCATAGAACCCAGGGAAAAGAACAGGCTGGACAAGGAAATAATAATTGTCCAATGATTAAATTGACAGAAGCACTTCTACACCTTCCCGTAGAACAGGAAACAACTGAAGCACGTAAAGGCTTTTATCAGCTGCTTCTACGTTGTTTCCTATTCTTAGGGAAGATGGAAAACCCTCCTGTGAGTGCCATTGTGAAGACACTGGGGAAAAATGTCTGATGATTTGTGAAATCTTAATAGAATTCTTTATCGGTTATCGCTAGAGAAGCCGTCTGCATATTTAACGCTAAAGATTAGGTATGGACAGGATAGGGGCAGTGTAAAATGGAATCCCTCGCTCCTATGACGCGGTTGCCACTGAGCCCAATGAAATCAGTGGACTCTGAAGCTGCCCGCACCACTGCCACCAATGAATGGGTGGCTAATTAAAGCAGGTGGAGGGACGGGGGAGGTAATAAACCGCTGCGCCGTCTGAGCTAGTGAGCTCGGCGAACAGCACCAGCAGCCGCCTCCTCCTCCTCCTGAGTCTTGTGTGCTCCCTAGTGTCAGCCCGAGCCCCAGAGTCAGTGTGCACTGAAAAAAATCCAGTATAGCAGGTACCCGGCCCACACCCACACAGTTAGTAGCCTTCCTCAAAATAAAGGCAGGCAAATGTGACATTAACCCCAATTTTGCCACTACCATGTAGTTAGTATCACTGGAGATACAACATGTGGGTTTATGCAGTTCTCACTGGGACCTGTTTTTAAAGGCTGTATATACAGTTTATGAAAGCCAGAATCTGGTCTTGTCTAATGCTTAGATTGTTAGCTTTTAAACAAGACCAAGATCGCAGTTCTAGCTCACCTAATTGTAGCCTACAACTTCAAAGAAAATGGACTAGTGGGACAGCACTAACCCTGTGTCGACAATAAGACTTGCGTTTTGGTGGCGGTGCCCACGGTGTTAGGGGGACCCCTGTTCATATAGTAAGCGTAGAATAAACCGTGGCACTCCTGTAGTCAGTGTCAATTCTTTTTTATTTACCCAGTATACAACATTTCGACTTCACATAAGTCTTTCTCAAGCTTGAGAAAAGACTTATGTGAAGTCGAAACGTTGCATACTGGGTAAATAAAGAAGAATTTACACTGACTACAGGAGTGCCACGGTTTATTCTACGCTTACTAATTGTAGCCTAAGGATGACCTAAGGATGACCAAGGCTCCCCTGACCCAAACTGACCACATCATAATGATTTATGATACAATCAGTTCCTATGTGATTGCGGATCTAATTTACTGTACTTACATCATTATGTGAGTACAGTATAACTAAAATAGACCCACGGTCAGACAGGAACAGACTGCACTATAAATCACTATGATGCACTCAGTTCGGTTCAGATTGAGGAGCTGCGGTTGGTCCCTGAGATTAGAGTTGTTTCGGTACCAAAATTTTGATTCGGTATCGATACCATAAAAAAGTATTGCGATACTCGATACCATTCGATACCACACGAAAAAAATAAAAACGCCAAAAAATTCCGCATGCATTCCACATTTTATGAAACCGCCTGCTCATAATACAACAGTCCGATCCTACTTTTTTGTGGGGACAAGGCGACTAAAAGAAAATGGCGAATCGTGCATTTTTTCTTTTTCTTTTTTTTACGGCGTTCACCGCATAAAAGTGGATTTTTTAATAGTTTGGACTTTTGAGACGTGGCGATATGTAATATTTTATTTATGTATTGTTTATATATTTTATATGTAAAATTGGGAAAGGGGGTGATTTATAATTAATATTTTGGTGTACTTTAACTTTTTTTTTTTTTACATTTTATTTATTAACTATTTTCCCCCTTAGGGGCTAGAACCTGGGATATTCTCATCCTATTCACCCTGATAGAGCTCTATCAGGGTGAATAGGATCTCACCCTCTCCCTGCTGCTCTGTGCACAGTGCACACAGCAGCAGGGACAGACCAAGGCAGCCAGGACTTCAGAAGCGTCCTGGTTACCATGGTGACCGATCGGAGCCCCAGCATTACACTGCTGGGGCTCCGATCACTGCCACTGCCACCAATGAGGAGTAGGTGAGGGGACCCTGTGGCCACTGCCATCAATGATTTTATTACTGGGGGGAAGGGGGGGGGGGCGACCCACTCCCCTCTGCCCACCAATGTTTTAATACTAGGGAGGGGGCGGAGCACTGGCCAGCCAAATTACGTTCATATATAAATGCAGGCAGAAGACACAGGCTGCCGGCACGTGCCTGTGACCGAGCGCTGCGATCAGAGGCTATTAACCCCTCAGGTGCCGCACCTGAGGGGTTAATTGCCTCTGATTGCAGTGCTGGGTCACAGGCAGGTGCTGGCAGGCTGTGTCTTCTGCCTGCATTTATATAAGAAACGGTACTCTGCATTGCTGGCCAGTGCGCCCGCCCTCCTCCCGCCCCGCTCCGCCCCTCTCCCTCTATTGGTTGCAGCGGCAGCACAGGGGGAGGGAGAGACTGCCTCCTTCTCCCTGTGCTGCCGAGGAGAACATGGCCGCGCTGAGAGCAGCGCAGCCACGCTCTCCTATACTGGGCTGTGCAGTAGTGCAGCCCAGTATCGATAAAGTACTTTTCCTGGTATCGAGTGCGATACCAGAGAAAAGTATCGATTGGGTATCGAAAGTTCGATACCCGAAACAACCCTACGGGAGATGCAGCTGACACATGGGCAATGTTTTCGAGGCCTTTCACAGTTGTGTGAATCAGCCCTGAGAGGCGTCCCTCCCCCTCCTGCAGCCACATATCCCAAACTTCGTTAGTTCAAAACCGTATTATCCTTTTCTGATTGAACAAGCGGTGTTAAGGCTGGTCAGTAGAGGAGTTAAAGGGGTATTCCAGGATTTTAATACTAATGACCTAGCCTCAGGACAGGCCATCAATATCTGAAAGAAGGTGATCTGACATCCCACACCCACACTGCTCAGCTGTTCAAAAGTAGCTCCAGCACAGGAACTGAATGGTGAAGTGAATGGGAACAGCACTGCAGTAACCTACATCCACTACACAATGGACAGTGCTGTGCAGTTCTTGCGCAGACTTCTGGCACTGGAGCTACTTCGGAACAGCTGCAATGGCAGAGGTGTGGTTGTCAGACCCCTGCCGATCAGAAGTTGATGGGTTATCCTCAGAGGCGCTCAATATAAAAATCCTGGACAACCCCGAGGCCTATTGAGCTATTTTGAGGAAGGAAGGAAAAATAGGGCTACAATAAAAACAGCCCTTGCTTTTTAGGGTGTTGTTTTTACAATGTTGCTGTGTTAGTATGTGGGACAGTACATCATTTTGCCAATAAGAATTTCTATATTTTTTTAATGCTTTGCTACTTTTGCACAATAAAACACTTTATCAACAAATGTTTTTGCTGCCACATTCAAAAGCTATAACAGTTTTTTTTTTTTTTTGTCGACCAAGTGGTGTGAGGGCTAGTTTTTATTTTTTTAGGACGAGCTATAGTTTTTATTGCCACCATTTGACACATCATAAAATGCATGTATCTTTTAAACAAAAACAGCAGTTATGACATTTTTTACCATTTCACCATGCCCGTTGTTACAGATGTAGCAATACCAATTATGTAATTGCAGCAGCAGTGCAAGGTCTGTATTTTTTTTGCCGGTGACATACCGGGCTTTACATCACTATGCTAGGCAGAGACTTCCGCCTAGCAGTGAGCCCAGTGATGTCACAGATGAGCAGTTTATAGTGCCGCCATACTGTTTTGGAGGCGGGTACCAAGCTACTTTGCATAGTAACTGCCTCCAAAACAGCCTCCGGAAGCCCTATAGACTGCTCATCTGTGCCGGTGAAGTCACCAGGGCTCACTAGTCTCCACCTAGCATAGTGATGTGAAGCCCGGTACGTCACAGGCAGTAAACAAAATACTCCGATGCTCCACTCATATGTACTTAACCCCTTAAGGACTCAGCCCTACTTCACCCTAAGGACCTGGCCATTTTTTGCAAATCTGACCATTGTCACTTTATGTGGTGATAACTTTAAAACACTTTTTCTTATCCAGGCCATTCTGAGATTGTTTTTTCGTCACATATTGTACTTCATAACAGTGGTAAAATAAAGTCGAAAAATTTCATTTTATTTATAAAAAAATACAAAATTTACCCAAAATTTTGAAAAATTAGCAATTTTCCAAGTTTCACTTTCTCTACTTCTATAATACATAGTAATACCACCAAAAAAAGTTATTGATTTACATTCCCCATATGTCTACTTCATGTGTCGATCATTTTGGGAATGCTATTTCATTTTTTGGGGACGCTACAAGGCTTAGAAGTTTAGAAGCAAATCTTGAAATTTTTCAGAAATTTTCAAAAACCCACTTTTTAGGGACCAGTTCAGGTCTGAAGTCACTTTGTGAGGCTTACATAATAGAAACCACCCAAAAATGACCCCATTCTAGAAACTACACCCCTCAAGGTATTCAAAACTGATTTTACAAACGTAATTAACCCTTTAGGTTTTCCACAAAAGTTAATGGCAAATGGAGATAAAATTTCAGAATTTCGATTTTTTGAAAAATTTTCCATTTCAATCCATTTTTTCCAGTAACAAAGCAAGGGTTAACAGCCAAACAAATCTTAATATTTATTCCCCGATTCTGTAGTTTGCACGAACACCCAATATGTGGTCGTAAACTGCTGTATGGCCAAACTGCAGGGCGCAGAAGGAAAGGAGCGCCATATGGTTTTTGGAAGGTGGATTTTGCTGGACTGTTTTTTGACACCATGTCCCATTTGAAGCCCCCGATGCACCCCTAGAGTAGAAACTCCATAAAAGTGACTCCATCTAAGAAACTACACCCTTCAAGGTATTCAAAACCAGTTTTGCAAACTTTGTTAACCCTTTAGGTGTTCCACAAGAGTTATTGGCAAATGGAGATGAAATTTCAGAATTTCTATTTTTTGTTACCTTGTCTCAAAAAAAGTGTAATATAGAGCAACCAAAAATCATATTTACCCTAAAATAGTACCAACAAAACTGACACCTTATCCCGTAGTTTCCAAAATGGGGTCACTTTTTTGGAGTTTCTACTGTAGGGGTGCATCAGGGGGGCTTCAAATGGGACATAGTGTCAAAAAACCAGTCCAGCAAAATCTGCCTTCCAAAAACCATATGGCGTTCCCTTCCTTCTGTGCCCTGCCGTTTACGACCACATATGGGGTGTTTGTGCAAACAAGAGAATCAGGGCAATAAATATTGAGTTTTGTTTGGCTGTTAACCCTTGCTTTGTTACTGGAAAAATGGATTAAAATGGAAAATTTGCAAAAAAATTGTCCTATGTAGGGGCTCATTTTTTGCGGGATGAGGTGGCGGTTAGATTGACACTATTTGGGGGGTCATATGAATTTTTGATCGCTTGTTATTACACTTTTTGTGATGTAAGGTGACAAAAAAATTGATTTTTGACAAAGTTTTTATTTAATTTTTTTTACAGTTTTTACTTGAGGGGTTAGGTCAGGTGATATTTTTATAAAGCAGATTCTTACGGACGTGGAGATACCCAATATGTCTACTTTTTTGTTTTTTTTATACATTTAACACTAAAAAGCATTTTTGAAACAAAAAAAATCATGTTTTAGTCTGAGAAGCATAGTTTTTTTATTTTTTGGCCAATTGTTTTAGGTAGGGGCTCATTTTTTGCGGGATGAGATGGCGGTTTGATTGGTACTATTTTGGGAGGCATACGCTTTTTTGATCGCTTTGTATTACACTTTTAGTGATGTAAGTTGCCCAAAAATGGCTTATTTACACCATTTTTTTTTTTTTTTTTTTTTTATGGCGTTCACCTGACGAGTTCAGTCATGTGATATTTTTATAGAGCAGATTTTTACGGACGCGGCGATACCTAATATGTGTAGTGTATTTTTTTTTTATTTTTTTTATTCAGTGATATGTGTTTTTTTAATTTTTACTTTTTTTCTCCCTTTTTTACATTTTTTTTTGACCCAGACCCACTTGGTTCTGAAAGATCCAGTGGATCTGGTGTCTGTATAATACAGTACAGTACACTATATAGTGCACTGTACTGTATTTTGTACTTTACAAAAGCATTTAGCAGGTCTATTCAGACTTTCAGCACCATGGAGACAGGACGCTTCTGAAAGCGTCCTGTCTCCATGGCAACCATCACCCGCTGCCATAAGAGGGCAGCGGGTGATTGAAGCAGAAGGAGTGGAGCCCCCTCCCTCTGCGATCCCATCCTGTTGGGGGGCTGCAAAGGCACAGCAGCCCCCCGATGGGAGAGGGAGGGAGCTCCCTCCCTGTTAACCCTTCCATACCGCAGTCCGTACGGACCGCGGTACGGAAGGGGTTAAACGGCTGGCATCTGATCAATCACAGATGCCAGCCGTTTCTATCAGAGTGTCAGCAATGTGCTGACACTCTGATAGACCCACTAGACACCAGGGATACATTACAGAGGAGGCGGGCGGGGGATCGCAATCGCGATCCCGCCCGCCGCACCGCCCGCCTCCCGCACCGCCTCCCGCCGCCCGCAACCACCCCTCCTGCACCCCGCAGCCACAATATGATTGGGGGCTGCAGGGGGTTAAAATAAACACATTGGGGGCATTAACCCTCTGATCCCGCGGTCACAGACCGCGAGGATCAGAGATCACATAAAGCTGCAAACCGCAGGTCTGAATTGACCTGCGGTTTGCAGCGATCGCCGATATGGGGGGGTCACAAGACCCCCCTGGGTATTGTAACAAGGTACCTGCTGAATGATTTCAGCAGGTACCTTGTTCCGATCACTGCCAGCTGAGCAGCAGTGATCGGAACAACTCATGACGTACCTGTACGTCATGGGTCCTTAAGGACTCGGAAACCATGACGTACAGGTACGTCATGCGTCCTTAAGGGGTTAAAAGAATAAAGAATAGCTTATATTCGAGTTCAGCCCTGAACCCGGACAACCCTTTAAGCTCTGGTGAAACATCCGTCAGGAAGGGTGGCAGAAGACTCTTGTATTGCACTATGACTAGGTGTTGGCTATGGGAGTGTTCACTGCTAGGACAGTCAACAAGAGTGTCGGCTATACAACTGCGACGCCAGGATGGCTGACAGGTGCCTACCCAGGGAATATAGGTCACAGTGATTGTTTTTTACTATGTATATGAATTGCTTGTTTTATCTTTTATGTATTAAATCACACTTACTAAACTTTTTTATTCACCTAGTCTGTGTAATCTTATTCCCAGATCTCAGAATTTACAGTAAAACAGGGGCTAAAATCTTAACCTTGATAAATGCATGAAACTGAATGTTATGGAGATTTCTTTACAGGCAGTTATACATAGCACTCAGTGACATACTATCTCGAAACTGAATGGGCCGTTGCTTGATATGTTGTCTCAGGTTTTCAGAAACCTATGTGTGCAGTTCATGGGCCATGATGGGCTAGTTGCGCTCCAAGACTCCGGATCTATGACATATTGGAAGATTTCACTTTTGAATTAACTCACCACTCAGACACTCCAGAATCAGGTAGAGTTTTCCATGGGTTTGAAACGCATACATCAAGTCTACAATGAAGGGGTGTCGGACAGCTTCCAGGACACTGCGCTCTGCTGTGGCGTGCTCAGTATCTTTAGCATGACAAATTAGCCGCGCCTAAAGAAAGACCAAGTCACAGTTCAATGCAGGAGGTGTTTGGAAAAAACTCATAATACAAGATCTAAAGAACAGAAACACGTCAGATCTAGGGCCACCTGCCCAACTCCCTGATCATCTACAGCAGCGTTCCTCAACTCCAGTCCTCGGGACCCACCTTCCGGTCATGTTTTTAGGACTTCCTTAGTATTGAGCAGGTGATATATTAGTGACAGGGCATCAGGACTTACCACAGGAATTCATTCTATGGGATATTCTCAAATCATGACCGGCAGGTGGGCCCTGAGGACTAAGGTTGAGAAACCCTGATCTAGAGTATCTGTACCCATATAACAGTAATATACTTCACTAGTTACATCTGGAATTAGAGTCAGATGGGGGTTTCTTGGGCCAATCAGATGACAGGAATGGTTTAATGGGCTGGCAAGATGGGCAACTGCCCAGGGCCCCGTTTCCCAGGAGAACGCTAAGCATTGAGCCTTCAGGAGCAAACTGAGAATGGAACATGTAAACCTTCACTGCCCTGAAATACTAGGAACAGTAACGTTAACCCCTCCACAGCCCTATCCAATCAGGAAATCTGCAAGTAGTTCCTTTACTATTTAGACTTTCTACGCCAGCATTATTTGTTTTATTTAAAAGCAGCCAGTCACATTGTATATGCAGTCCTGTCTGCAGGCACCATGTTAGAGAGCAAAGCAGACCGCTATAACATTTCAGTAGAACATGTAATCTAGTCTTGAAATTCCTGTTGATTCTTAGCTTTGGAGTACAGTGGGAGGTCCGGTCAGTGACAGGCAGACTTTCCTGTTTAAAGGGCTTGTCTGAGATGAGTACTATCTGCGTGAGATGCCCGGGCATATGGGGGAGCATTATAGGTCTTGCATAACCCCTTTAAGTGCACGTATGGAGATCGCTGTTAATCACGGACAGAGCCGCCCACCAGACTCCTAAGCCGATAATGAGTGGGAATTCCAATTAAAAGGTTACAAGTTCTACTGAACTTTTCCCCACAAAACGATATATCAATCTGCTCAGCAGATCAGGTTACGTATTCAACATCACAGGCTCGCTTTAAGCACTAGCAATATATGGCAGTGTTATGTGTGCACTATACAGTACTTTTATTTGTATATTGTATGTATATACTTTTTATAACATTTCTATATTTTTTTCCGCATTCAATGGCAGCATTTGTTTGGGCATTATATGGATGTATTGTAAAATCTGTGTAATGTGTGATATGTGTAAAAATATGTGATTTGCGTATATATATGCAGACACATATGTTACCAATGGGAAGAGTGGGGTGGCGGTGACTAGTTTCGATGTTGCCCAAGTGCCCATTTTCTGTAAAACCGATCATACCAGAGTAAATGACCTCTCCATCTAGACGTGCAGGTCCACTTACGACTGGACTGTAATTTTTGTTACAATTGTACACACTGTCCATATCACCACTTAGGTCTATAGGTAGTGGTAAGTGATGTTAGCGGTAAGTGGCTGGCTCCAAAGTCATCTGTCTTCTGCTAGACCGTGGGGACCCTTTTGAATGAGGGGCCTACTATTGGGTTAGAGCCTGGGCAGACCAATCCTGTCTGCAACATTTTACAGAATATTGTTCAAATCTAAGAAGCTCACCTTTTGCAAAACCTTCATAGCAAAAATTCTTCCCGAATTTGAGCCGGTCACCTTCCTCACCTGAAAAACCTTAAGAGAAAGAGTTAGTAAGAAGAGAACAGCCAGATGAACTGTACCTGTTGTATCCCAGGTCCTCCTGCACTTCCCGGCTGCCACCACTAGGTGGGGCCTAATCTGTCCCTATTCCAGTTAATAGGAGCCTTATACAAGGGCATATGGATTTCACCCACTAGTGATGGGAGTGGACCGACAAGACTTTTTTTTTTTTCCAGTAGGTTGTCAGCTCTAATTGGAAGGTGTCATCCTACTGACAATAGAGATGGGAGAACCTAGTTGTCCATTTATTAACTCATTTATGTAATTCTAGGAGTGATAACAGAGGAATCATTATTACCTCCAGGGTAAGCATGTTCAACATTTTGAACATATTTGCATAACGACCTCATTACAACCACAGCCTTTGGTGTATCAGCTGCACTTTATATATAGGAGAGGAGTATGTGACATGATAATCTTCCCATACCAGTTTGACAGGAATGCGACAACTGGTAGTTACAACTCCATAGTGGCTACACGTCATATACTGGAGCAGCTGAGTCATAAAATACAGTGGAGGTGATGAATTGTAGCTAAGCTCTCTTTACCAGTAACTATGCTACATAGTGATTTCATTCTGGACGCCCCAAGACAACCCCTTTAAGTCCAAGCTTTACTAAACGGAACAAATATGGGTTGTCACTTTAAAGCTTCTAGACCCAGTGAGTGCAGGGAAAAATCTAAAAAGTTATGTGCAGCATTAAAGGGCAAAGGATGTGCACGGCAGCTATCCAAACCCAGTGCGGGCATTCGAATTTGCGTAGTTACCTTTCCATAACTGCCACGTCCCAGTACCCGGAGTATGTGAAAGCATTGTGGGGAGAGGGTCTCCTGCCCCGGGCACATTCTGCTGTCTGCAAGATCATACTCAGTACAAGAAGAGTCAGACCTAGGAGACAGTGCTACAGTGAGGACCAGTATAGCAGTATCAAGTGACATTGGGAGTAATAGAAGGACGCTCATACTAACCCATCGCCACAAAATCCCACTATCTCAGAGTCGTCATCCTGGAAAAAACAAAAGCACGGTTCATTAAACTCTGAAAACAGATCGTTGGATTTATTGATCTCCAATCCCTGTGGCCAAGAATGTACATGAGACGGTTTGTGCGATGCCCACGGCCGCAGATTACCTCTTTTACCTGTAGCCGCATCCTCAGGTTTGCAGATACATGTGGATACCACCTGTCAATTCAAAGTACGGTACATCCGTGAAGGATCCGTGTTTGGTCCGTGTTTATTGCTCTCCGTGTATCATCCGTATTCCATGTGCACTGCTAGTCTAAAAATAAATTTCGCAAGCATATTCTTCCAACACGGATGCCACAGACCCATAGAATATGATGTGTGTGAGGTATCCGTAATCGGGGTGTGCTTCTGTCGTGTGGCCACGGACCTACTATCCGTTGAAAAGCACTGAAGTGTGAACGTGCAGTGGTAGGAATGCTGTCTGTGAAGCCCATCTCCACAATGAAATATCTTGCGCAGGAGGCACAGCGCATGGCATATACCGCCCATGAATCACTGGTGCCACTGACAACGCAGCCAACGGTACCAACTACTAAAGCAGGGATCAGCAGAGGTTCAGAAACTACAATTCCCAGAATGCTTTATTCACTTCTGTAGGAATTAGAACAGCCAAGCATGTTTGCATGCTGGGAGTTGTAGTTTCACAGCAGCTGGAGTGCTAAAGGTTGCTGATCCCGGTACTTAGAGCAGTGTTTCCCAACCAGCGTGCCTCCAGCTGTTGCAAAACTACAACTCCCAGCATGCCCAGACAGCTGTGCGGGCATGCTGGGAGTTGTAGTTTTGCAACAGCTGGAGGCACACTGGTTGGGAAACACTGACTTAGAGCATATGGAGAGTCTCTCTGACTCTGACAATTGGCCACTAGTCAAATGTTGCACATTCTGCTGCATTCATGTGGGGAGTGCTAGCCCCCTCACCATAGAGGAAGCCCTCACTCAGGGAGAAGCGCCCTGTATATTAGGTTGTGGTGTCTGCACCAGTATGTAAACTACATGTAGTAACCGCGCGCTAGAGCCAATGGACGATGCAGTCAGATTAACCCCTTCATACAACGTCCATGTTAAACCAGCAGCAGCAGTTACACGTAGCCCACCAATGACCACCAGGACTGCACTGCTTAGCTCCGCCCTCTGAAGCCCCGCCCCATTCCTCAGAAAACCCACGCGCACCCCTCCTCACCGGCTCGTTCTCTTCACTCTTCTCCTCCGTTTCCAGGTCCAAGTCAAAAACACCTGCCATCGCAGCAGCACCCGGAACAAAAAGAAAGAGTAACTTCCGGTAACCTGTAAACAGTCGGAACGCACCTGAGCCGCTGTAAGTTTCCTTCCTGTCCCCGTGCAGCCGAGGAGTACAACTGCTGGACTACAACAAAATGGCGGCTGCCTAGAGAGAACAGTGTCAGCCTATGTATGGGCTTCTAGGAAGAACTGTCAGCAGCCCTGCTTCTTAGGCGCCTTTGTGCGCATGCGTATTCCGTGCTGCCGATGTGTTGTGGTTAGAAGTACATTATTTGTCATTTTGTCTTTACGTGGACGGGATGATTTAGGAAATTTCTCAGTGCTTTACTCCTTTCGCTGCAGCTCTGAAGTCTTTTGTGAACGAAAATGGGTGTAGCAGTAAAGTGCGTGATTACTGGAGCCAACATTAAAGGTAAGTAGTTAGAATGGAGGTGGTGATGAGTTTGCCATTTGGCACAGCTGCTATTGATTTGGTCATATGGCTTTCCATAGGGGTGATAAGGACTATTATTGGGGTGCACATATAATGCAAACTCAGAAGCTGAAAGCACACTTGTGGTACCGCATGTCAATGCTGGGGGTCATTTATTAAGAGACTTGCGACTATTTCAGTCATAAAAATAGTCGCAAGTCCCCTTTTTGACCAGCTGTGTGACAATATTAAGTCCTACAGCCGGTGTCAAAGTTTTTGACAGGTGGGTGGGGCAGGGGCGTGTCGGGGGCCGGCAAATTTACTAATATGTATGCCTGGAAATTGGCGTACATGTTGGCGAAAAACTACAGCCTTGTCTTAGGCACATGGTTGCTGGAGGATCAGCCAAATTTATGAGAAGGCGAACGCCTGATCATAAATCAGGCGCGCAAGGGGAAATGAAGACCAGCGTGAAAACGGTTTCCCTATTAAAAATGCTGGTTACAAAATGGTGGCAAAAACACCATGAATAGGACATGCATAAATATAGCATTTAGAACAAACGCCATATGTGTAAAACCCCTTTCCCAATCCGTGCGTCCAGAGTTTTAGGCCCGAGCATCCATGCTGAGTACTGTAGTGCACTAATTTGTAAATCTCCCCCAGTAAGGCTACATTCACACGACCGTGAATGTGTCCGCGTCCGTTCCGCAATTCTGCGGAACGGGTGCGGACCCATTCACTGTCTGTGGGGCCGGACGAGGTGCGGAGAGCACACTAGGTGCTCTCCGCTTCCGCATTTGCGGAGCGCGGCCCCGAACTTCCGGTCCGCGGCTCAGCAAAAGATAGAACATGTCCTATTCTTGTCCGCAGCCTGCGGACAAGAATAGGCATTTCTATGGGGGGTGCGGCTGGGTGTATTGCGGATCCGCAATTTGCGGATCCGTAATACACTACGGTCGTGTGAATGTAGCCTAAGTGTGAACGTGACCTCATTCAACTCTGCTACATCTGTGTAGTGTGGTTCTCTGTGTAATGCACCAGACATGTCGTTTTTTTTTTTTTTTTTTTAGCTCTTGGACGCGCTATTCACTCCTTGTCCCGAATTGGTGAAGAGCTTTACTTTGAACCTTTAACGGATGGGGTAAGAAACGAATACTGTTCATCCATTTACTATGGGGGGGAAAAAAAGTTGTCACATCAAGACAATTCCTTCCAAAATGACCTTTTAGAACATAAGGGGGTCATGTGGGGGGAAGTGGACCCAGAGCTGGGGGGAGTTAGAAAGCAAGCACTCTCAGTCTGAGCCATCCATGTATTACATGATCACCAAGTGATCCGTATCACGTAATACTACTTTTTCCCCAGGAGAGGTGATAAGTATCTGATCGGTGGGTCTGACCTCCACCAGTCACATGAATAGGGTCTCCTGGAGTCCTTGGAGTGATGGTCGCACATGCGCACTGCAGCTCCATTCATTCAATATGGGACTGTGCTCGTGTACCTGGGACTTAGGGACTCTGTTCTTGTATTCATTCTGGTCCCTGTGGTTGGACCCCCACCTGTCATGTGGATAGGTGATATATTCTCATGGTCAGGATCAACACTTTAATAGAGCTGAGCTGCAATACCAAACACAACCTGTGGACCGGTGCGGTTTTTGGAAGAAATAATCGTGGACAGCCCCTTCAGTAGAACACATGATTGCGCTTTCTACTTAGTGAAGTGAAAGGTCCTGTCGGTGTATGTTACCCTCCTGTCTGACAGCCCTTTCATCCTCTTCTCAGCTCTGCCTGCGCTCGGTCAACTCCTCGAGATCAGCCTATGCCTGTTTTACCCTCGCTCCACTCTTCTTCTACTCCTATGAGGCAGCTGGAGGAACCTGCCATTTCAAGATCTTCATGAAGGTAGCCAGCGTTCCTGCAGGTCCCTACACTGGCCCCCGTGTATGGAAGCTAGTGGAGACAATGCGGAACCAATCAGATCCCTTTTTTAAACTGTGCTTGAAAAATGAAACCTGGAACCTGATTGGCTGCTGCAGGCAACTTGCGGACTTTGCTTCTCCCCTAGTTTTCAAGCATGTGGTGAATTGTCTATGGGGGATGTACTTTGTCAGATAATTTTGTCTTTCCCCTTTCCTAGTCAGTGATGAACGTCTTCCGCTCCCTCCCTTCTCTGGAGAAGACAGTAGAGAAATGCTTGATCAAGCTGAATACGGCCAGCAATCGCCTAGTTTTCCAGCTGTTTTGCAAGTATGGTCAGTATTTATATCAGTATACAGTCACTGTGTGTGTGTGTGTGTATATGTGTGTATATATATATATATATATATATATATATATATATATATACACACACACACAGTCTGTGCAAGAGTTAAAAAATAAAAGTGCTAATAGTTAATTTTTATCATTTAATAAAATGTAAAATGAATGAACAAAACTGAAATGTAAATCAGATCAGTATTTGGTGTGAACCCCACCCACCCATTGCAGGTACACTTAAGCACAGTTTTTTAAGGATTTCGGCAGGGCGGTTGTTCCAAACATCTAGGAGAACTAACCACAGATCTTCTGTGATGCAGGCTTGTTCAGATCCTTCTGTCCCTTCATGTAATCCCGGACAGACTGGATGATGCTGAGATTAGGGCTCTGTGTGGGCCATATCATCACTTTCAGGACTCCTTGGTCTTTACACTGGAAATAGTTGTTAATGACATTGGATGCATGTTTGGGGTTGTTGTCCTGCTGCAGAATGAATTTGAAGTAAATCAGATGCCATCGCTGATGGTATTGCATGAAGGATAAGTATCTGCCTTTACTTCTCATAATTAAGGACATCTTTCATCCTGATCAAATCCCCAACTCCATTTGCTGATTTGCAGTCCCAAACTTGTAAGGAACCCCCGCTGTGCATCCCTATTGTTATGCCTCTCCTCTCCTCTCACCCTTTGGTAGCCCAGACTAGCACTTCTCTGGGAAAAGGTCCCCTAGCACTTCCGCAGTACTTTAGAGCAGGGCTCGACAAATCTCAGGTCGCCATGTCGACCATGAATTTAGTCCTGGCGTCTGGGTATTTGTCAGCCCGTTCTCTCAGCTGCCCGGGTGCAGGGCCGGCGCGGACTAGGAGCGCCGGCCCCCATCATGCTGCAGCCGCCCGAGTGCTCTATATAGAGCCTCAGGCGGCTGCAGCACTGCCCGGGCTGGCGCATCCATGAGGACGCACCTCCCGCGCGCAGCATGAAGAGAGGGACTGACAGGAGGGAAACGCTCAGCGCTCCCTCCTGTCAGTTCCTAATTGAAGCGTGGCCGAGTCCTGTATGGTCCGCAATACAGGGAGCATCTGCCTCCTGTACCCGGCCGGACTGACATGAAGTGCGCACACAGTGTGCACTTCCTGTCAGTCCGCCCGGGTACAGGAAACTAAAGCTCCTGTACCCGTGGGACCATACAAAGCTCGGCCACGCTACACTAGAGGCAGGGGGGGGAGGGAGATAATGACAGGGGGGGGGGGGGAGTGAATGACAAGGGGGGAAAGATAATGACAAGAGGGGGAAAGAAAGAGAATGACAAGGGGGGGGGGAGAGAATGACAAGTGGGGAAAGTGAATGACAAAAGGGGGAAAGAGCTGGGCGTTGTAGTGATGCGGGCACTGCAGAGGCTGAGCGCCAGCTGGGGGTTTTAGTGCTCAGTATGTCATGGTGCCCGCTGTGTTTGTGCCCTCCGGACCCCTCTGCCCTCCCCTCCGGACCCCTCTGCCCATGGTGAGCTGTAAAATACAGCTGACATCCTGCTGCGTTGGCCAAGATCAGTGCTTGCCCTGATGCCGGCTGTTTAACCCACTAAGATGATGTTATCCGTAGCGACTGCTACATTTAATGGGTTTACAGAGGCCTGTGCAACCTGGTGAAGAAAAGCTTTCTAGAAAGGGAAACCCCAAAATGAATGTGGCATGTGACCTTGCGACATACCACATGGATGATGGGTCACAGCTAAAGCCAGTTACATGACCTCCGTCAACAGGATTTTGATTCAGAAAGATCCGGGGCCTGTGGAGGCTGTCATGAAACAATGGAGCTGGAACCCATCGGCGTGGACTAGGAAGCATGATTACCCTGAGTGTTGAGCGAAGTGAGCTTTGGATGCCTCATCCAAAGTTGCTTCCTTCAAAACTTCGGAATAATACTGTATGGAGATCCGTCTCTGTACAGTATTAGAATGTAGTGGCTCAAATGATCTGAAATAAGTAATTCACAAAGTTGCGCGTGACTTCTGAATTGTACCTCGGAACTGAAGCCGAGTTCGGTTTCAAGTTTTAAAGTGGTTTTCCACCCTCACGACTTCGTGAATAACTTACTTCGGCTTATCGGAGCCCGTACCTTCTAGTACTTACGGAGGCTATCTCCGTACAGTGTTATTCCAAAGTTTTGAACGAAGCGACTTCGGATGAAGCATCCGACGCTCGCTTCGCTCAACACTAATCACCATCATGGGTCTGGCCACTGTGTGAGGTCTGTTTACAAAAAAGTTTTAAGGACGAAATAGGCTTTGTCTGTAAGGGGTTAAAGGGGATGTCTCCTCTCAGACAATAGGGGCATATCGCTAGGACATCGAGAACGGAGACCCTCAAGGTGGTGGCTGGAGGACTCGGTCCAGCCACCACCGGGCACTCTCCCCATAGAAGTGAATAGGAGCACATCGCACATGACCGGCCACCGGTCCTATTCACTTCTATGGGCCTAATTGAAATGGCCGAGCCAGCGCTGAGCAATTTTCGGCGACCTCCTAGAAATGAATGGAGAGACTGGTACAGCCGGGAGCTCTTGAATACGAGGACTCATTGGTATGTGCACGAGCTGTTAGGACTTGGCAGTTAGGACAACATAAAACTAGTGATCGATTCCCTTTAAACTCACACTATTCACTCACATCGACACCAGTTTAAAACAGAGGACCATGCGCGGTGTGGTTTTAAACAGGTTAAATTTAGTAATTTTATTTATGTTGCATTCTTAGGGCACAGATTAGCAGGGAACTCACGGGCTATATGTTCCCTGCAGTTTGCATATACTGGTAACATGATAGAGGTGTGTATATATAATATATATATTTGTTCTTTCTATTACCATGACGTACAGTTGTGTTCAAAATTATTCAACCCCCATTGCTGTAAAGGGTTTTAGGGAATTTAGTGTACATTTGTAATTGTGTTCAGAATGAAATCTTACAAGGACTTTTTAAAGAACCAAATGCAACTAAAATGAGATCAATTGTTTTTGTAATACAGTATTATATGTTTTTTTTGTGATTTCTTCATTGACACAATTATTCAACCCCTTAAAGACTACCACTCTTAAGAACAGAGGTTCATTCAAGTGTTTTCGATCAGGTATTGAAAACACCTGTGGATGTCAAGGAGCAGCAATCAAGCATAATAAGCACCAATTAGGCAGATTTAAAATGACTGTGATACTCAGCTCCTTCTAGACATTTACTGGTGTGTTTACAAACATGGTGAAGTCAAGAGAATGGTCCAGGAAGACAAGAGAAGAGGTGATTTCTCTTCACAGGAAGGGCAATGGCTATAAGAAGATTGCAAAGATGTTAAACATACCAAGAGACACCATAGGAAGCATCATTCGCAAATTCATGGCAAAGGGCTCTGTTGAAACGCTACCTGGTCGTGGCAGAAAGAAGATGCTGACTTCGACTGCTGTGCGCTACTTGAAGCGCAAAGTGTTGAAAAGTCCCTGTGTGACTGCTGAGGAACTGAAAAAAGATTTGTCAGATGCGGGTACTGAAGTTTCAGCTCAGACAATAAGGCGCACACTGCGTAATGAAGGCCTCCATGCCAGAACTCCCAGGCGCACTCCTTGCTGTCTCCAAAGAATAAGAAGAGTCGACTGCAGTATGCCAAAAGTCATGTGGACAAACCACAAAAGTTTTGGGATAGTGTTCTGTGGACTGATGAAACAAAATTAGAACTGTTTGGGCCCATGGATCAATGCTATGTTTGGAGGAGGAAGAACAAGGCCTATGAAGAAAAGAACACCTTGCCTACTGTGAAGCATGGCGGGGGTCAATCATGCTTTGGGGCTGTTTTGCTTCTACAGGTACAGGGAAGCTTCAGCGTGTGCAAGGTACCATGAATTCTCTTCAGTACCAGGAGATATTGGATGAAAATGTGATGCAGTCCGTCACAAACCTGAGGCTTGGGAGACGTTGGACCTTTCAACAGGACAATGATCCCAAGCATACCTCCAAGTCCACTAGAGCATGGTTGCAGATTAAAGGCTGGAACATTTTGAAGTGGCCATCGCAGTCACCAGACTTAAATCCGATTGAGAACCTCTGGTGGGACTTAAAGAAAGCAGTTGCAGCGCGCAAGCCTCAAGAATGTGACTGAACTGGAGGCTTTTGCCCATGAAGAATGGGCGAAGATACCCGTAGATCGCTGCAAGACACTTGTGTCAAGCTATGCTTCACGTTTAAAAGCCGTTATAACTGGAAAAGGATGTTGTACTAAGTACTAAGATTAAATGTCACTTGGGGGTTGAATAAAACTGATAATGATGTGAGCACAGAAAAGACATTTGTGGTTATTTCATTATAAATGTTATGTTATATTTGTCTGACTTACAAGTGCCTCTTTGATTTAATTGTAAACAAGATGACTGAAATGATCAAAATCAATGTCAAACTGGCCAAAACACTCAATTTCAGTGGGGGTTGAATCATTTTGAACACAACTGTTTAATATATCACATTTATAATATATGTGAAATAAGTTTCTACCATTGAATAGTCCATTCTTTGTTCAGGAGTTACAAAGACCCATAACTTGTCATATCAAGACTGTGAGTCCCTACAAGCCGTGTATAATCCAGACAGCTGTCCCAATGTCCTCCGAGCACAAGCCAGGTAAGCACATGTGACTTCCCTTATTACAATAAAGAAGTGATGCCTTCTCCGAAGTGTACCTTAACCCCTTAGTGACCAGCCTGTTTTGAGGCTTAGACTACTTTCACACTGGCGTTTTGGCTTTCCGTTTGTGAGATCCATTCAGGAATCTTACAAGCGGTCCAAAACGGATCAGTTTTGCCCTAATGCATTCTGAATAGAAAAGATCTGCTCAGAGTGCATTAGTTTGACTCCGTTCAGCCTGCAGCGTTTTGCTGTCTGCCTGACGAAGCAGAGCCAAACGGATCCGTCCTGGCTTACAATGTAAGTCAATTGGGACAGATCAGTTTTCTCTGACGCAATCTGGCACAATAGAAAACTGATCCGTCCCCCATTGACTTTCAGTGGTGTTCAAGACGGATCCGTCATGGCTATAGAAAACCTAATACAACCGGATTCTTTCATAACGGATGCATGCGGTTGTATTATTGTAACGGAAGCGTTTTTGCAGATCCATGACGGATCCGCAAAAAAAACTCTAGCGTGAAAGTAGCCTTACTGACAAAGGGTTTTTATTCCGTTTCCATCGTCGCCTTCCAAGAGCTATAACTTTTGTATTTTTCTATCTATGTAGGGCTTGTTATTTACAGGACAAGTTGTAGTTTTTTTACTACTTTTGTGCAATAAACCCCCCCCCTTTTTTTTTTTTTTTTTTTTAAAAAGGAAGAAAATGTAAGAAAATGTTTCCTTCACTGCTTCCTAATACCCATACATTTTTTATTTTTCTTTCTATGTAGTTGTGTGAGGGCTTGATTTTTGCCAGACGGCTTGTAGTTTTCCTTGGTTTCATTTTGGGATAAATTACGCTTTTTTATCGCTTGTTGTTAAGTTTTTTTTCTGTAGCAACTAAGAATAGATTAGCAGTTCTGCCATTGAAGCTTATTTTCAATGGAAAAAAACGTATTTTTTTGTTATTGGAATTTTTTTTATAAATGTTTTGTTGTTTTTTACTTTGTTTTTTTACCACTTATTAGTCCCGCAAGGTGACAATAACAGGTAATATTTTGATTGCTTTTAAAATACAGTGCACTATCCTTATAGTGCATTGCATTTCAATGTCAGTGCTATACTGACATTGATCAACAGCTGCCGGAAAACACTCGAGGCAGGCTTGGGGCCTATACCAGGTACCAGCCAGCCTTTACACACCTCGGCACCCTGCGATCGCCAATGGGAGACAGAGGGTGTCCTCTACCTCTGTCACCGCTTACATTAAGCAGGTGCCATTGCGCAGCATGAAAGGGGTTAAACAGCCAGGATCGGCACTCCTACTGGTTCAGGCTGTTGGAGCAGGAGCACAACTCTCATGTGAGAACCAAAACCTTCTGCACGGGGGACCCATGCAGTGCATAGACCGGGGCGCTGTGAAAAGGCATCGGCCCAGCCTAGGGACCCTTAGGCCTCTTTCACACGGGCGTTGCGGGTGCACTCCGTCAAACAGTGCGGGTGCGTTGCGGGAATCGCCGCGATTTTTCCCTGCGAGTGCAAAGCGCTGTCATGCGTTTTGCACGCGCGGGAGAAAAATCGGCACTTTTGGTACCCAGACCCGAACCTGCACTTCTTCACAGAAGTGCATGTTTGGGTCAGAAATTGTCCCGCTGGTATTATTTCACATTATAACATAGTTATAATGTGAAATAATATCTGGTCATCTTTCCTAATGTTGAACCGGTGCTGAATGGGTTAAAAATAATAAACTAATAATACTACCTGGTCCATTGATCGCGAAGCCCGGCATCCTCTCGTTAGCTTGCAGTAGGAAAGGACCTAGATGATGTCACAGCATCACATGGCCCAATCACCTGCTCCATCACCATAGTGATAGAGCATGTGATTGGGCCATGTGATGCTGTGACATCATCACAGGTCCTTTTCCTACTAGCAAGCTAACGGAGAGGATGCCGGGCTTCGCGATCAAATGGACCAGGTAAGTTATTATTAGTTTATTATTTTTAACCCATTCAGCACCGGGTTCAACATTAGGAAGATGGCCAAGGGTATTATTTCACATTATAACTATGTTATAATGTGAAATAATACAGAACCGGTTACACATCCCGATGGTTGCATAGCAACCATGCGGGAACATCGCAAAGCATCCGCACTTGCTTGCGGATGCTTGCGATTTTCCCGCATCCCCATTCACTTCTATGGGGCCTGCGTTCCGTTAAAAACGCAGAAACTGGAGCATGCTGCGATTTTCACGCAACGCAGAAGTGATGTGTAAAAATCACCGCTCATGTGCACAGCCCCATAGAAATGAATGGGTCCGGATTCAGTGCGGGTGCAATGCGTCCTCCTCATGCATTGCACCCGCGCGGAAAACTCGCCCGTGTGAAAGGGGCCTTAGTGACCGCTGTAACAAGTTGTATTGGTGGTCGTTAAGTCAATACGGGGGGAATAGCCTGCAGTACTTGCCTAGCAGATGCAGTCCCACCACTCCAGTTTTCCCACCCAGGCTCTGTTTACCTAGCTGCAGCAATGATCTTATGTTAACAGCTGCAGCCAATCACTGGCCTCAGTGGTACACCGAAGAGGCCAGTGATTAACTATAACAGTTATGTGATGTCATCACTGCAGCTGGGAAAATAGAGCATGGCCAGGTAAGTACCACTCTATTGGTTATTGCAGTCTGTTCCCTAGAGTTGGCTGGTTTCTTACTAAAACCGGACAACCTCTTTAAGGGACTTTTTTTTTTTGTAAAGGGGTCATTTGAGGACAACCCCCTTCTTGTAATTAATCTGATTTGGAGGGGGGGGGTTCAGCTTAAGAAATCCTGCAAAAATAACAACATGCCATTGCACATGTGTCGTACACATCCAGAGAATAAAGTTACCATGTCATTTATGCCACACAGGAAACCCTAAATAACAAAGCCTCAGATCGCCCTTCCCCTAATTCCTCACCCCAAATAGAAATAAAGTATAAAAATACAGTATACAGATGTAGCAATCATTAACTGTATAGCCGCCATGGTATGATACTAATCTAGTAATAGAAAGCGCCACTCAAGTCCATAGACTGTGTTTGGTATAGTACCATTCACAGCATGGGGTGGAGCTGCAATACCAGTTTCAGCCTAGGTGACCCGAAAGCCATGCCCTTGTTTATAATCTCGGACTACCCCTTTAACAAGTGATTTAGATAAGTTGTTCTTCTGACAATTCTGTTTCTTTAGGCTTCTTTCAGATGCTGTGGTGCACTTCCCACTGACACTTGCAGAGGTGACGCTGAGAGCAGGTCTCTGTGGAAAAGTCACACTCAGGAATTATGTGGAAGAGGAGACGGGTAAGAGGACATATGACAGATTAGTGTTTTTTTTTGTTTTTGTTTTTTCTCAGTTCAGCGTTTTCCGGTAATTTCGGGTTGATATGGGTTTAGCTCAGTGCTCGCTGTGTTGGTAGATTAATCTCCCTAGGTATTTTAGTGTAAGGCTTTTCTTTTTGTAAGTTCCTGTTTTTGTTTTCCAAAATCATCAGGTTTATCCCTTTCCAGACTTCTGCTGTACATGTACAGTGGATGTCCGGTCTTTAAAAATGGCGCCCATTTGCGAGCCCAGTGGGGTTTTAAACAGCAGACACCTAGGGCTAATGTCTGTGATCAGTGATGTCTCAGACATTTAACCCTTCATATGGCATGGTCAGTTGTGACCTCGCCATCTAAAGCGGCCTTCCCCCTGAGCATTGTGCTCCTGGAACTTTAACAGCTTCCCCGTGCAGAGATTGCAGAAGCTGTTTCTTCTGTATAAAAGCACTGGTCTCTCTGAAGAAACCAAGGCTTTAATAGCTGTAGTTCCTATGAAGCTCTGCAGGTGGCAGGGCTCCATAAAAACATAGCGAATCTGCAATGCATTTCAGTGGTAATACATTGCAATGTATTGGGGAAGCAATCTCATAATTGCTTGTAATAGCCACCTAGGCTAAATAAATGTAAAAAAAACCACCTCATGGACATTACCGTGTCCCAAAATGGCTGCACTATTAAACTGTAAACTTATTTATCCTGTATGGTGAACACTGTAACGAAACAAAATGGCCGATTTGCCTTAATCATTATTAAAACACAAGAAAAACTATTACCATATAGGGAAAGCCATAGGAACGAAACTGGTACTTCCCCCTACCCCCCCAATTCTACTCTTCTGGAAAAAAAAAATTCAATCTTCCCACTACAATGTATGAAATGGTAAATGTATGTAAATGCCATTTGAAAGTACAAGTTGTCTAGCAAAAAACAAGCCCTCATACGTGAATGGAAAAATAAGTAATGGCTCCGGAAAGTAAAAAACGGAAATTGCGAAGTGCTGAAGGGTTTGACAAGTTTCCGTTATGGTTTTTGATGATAGCCTTTTTTCTTCCCCCCCCCCCCCCCTTCCCCTCTAGATCCTAGTAAAGCTATGCTGACTGAACTATCCCTGAGCAGGGAAGAATTCCTTGAATACCACCTGCAGGACGAGAGAGAGATTACTTTTTGTCTTCGTGAATTCAGGGTGAGCAATATTCCCCTTGCACTCAAACACTGGGGAATAGAGGTAGGGTTTACCTAAGCCAAGAGTGGCAGTACCTGGTCTCTCCCTGTACCCATTCACTTGACTAGGTACTGAGTCATGCCAACGTGCAGATGCTAACCTGCATTAGAAAACCTCCTATTTTTGCCTTGTCATCTCTCAGTGACTTTATTTTTGGTTTCTGCCCTTCAGGGTCTACTGGCGTTTGCAGAGTCCTGCAGCCTACCAATCTCGGTACATTTTGCCTGCGCTGGCTGGTGAGTCCCTGGATATTATACTGTGTAGAGTAACCACTTGTAGTGACTGAATGTTACCTGCGTCACTTGGCTTTTCACTTTGTTTCTAGGTCAGGGAGTTAAAGATTAAATGGTGATTGAATGTTTGTGTTTGGCTTATAAAGGTTAATGAGTTTAATTTCCTTGTTTGCTGTAGAGCTTTCACCTTGAAACACATATTTCTCATCCATCTCATTTGACCATGGGTATAGCTGTTGCCGCTAGGAGGCGGAGACTAAGCACAAAAAGTTTAAGCTCCTCCCCTATCAGCTATACCCTTCCTAAATCAGTTTTAGCTTAGTGTCTGTATTTCTAGACACCCTGGAGCGCTTCGGATGGATCCTGAACAGGCAGAAGTCTTGTCCTTATCCATCGCAGCGGTTGACTTATCTGGGCATGGTACTGGACACTTGTCAGGCCAAGGTGTTCTTGCCTCCAGAAAAACTATCTGCTCTCCGTCTTCAGATTCTCCCCTTGTTATGGCCAGCTCCGGTGCCCATTCGTCGCTGCATGCGGGCTCTGGCGCACATGGTCTCTGCTTTCGAAGCAGTTCCCTATGCTCAATTCTATACCAGAATGCCTCAGCGAGCCATACCGTATTTTCGGAGTCTTTTCCCAAAATTCCATATCTGTATCGGCAAACTGGTATTTTCGTTTGAAAGCGAAAACGGTAGCCAGATTTTCAAAATAGTCATCTCCCCCTTTTGAAGATATGGGTCTGCTAAAAGACCCTATGGACAAAAAATGTGAGGGTTTATTAAAGGGTTTTTGGGAGACGGGCGCTGCAATGTTTAGACCTGCAATAGCCGCAACCTGCGCTGCTAGATCTTTGTCTGTTTGGATTACTCAGTTAGAAAGTCACTTATCCGCTTTTACACCTAGGGAAGAGATCATTTCTTCCCTCCTGGTTTTAAAACGGGCATCAAATTTTCTTGCTAATGCCACAGCAAACATGTGTCGGCTAGATCTACAGCCCTTTCTAATGCTGCATGTAGGGCTATTTGGTTGAGGTCTTGGTCTGGGGACTCGGGGTCAAAGAGTCGTCGTCTGTTCTATTCCTTGTGAGGGAGATAGACTCTTTGGCTCTGCTTTAGATGACATCTTGGACAAGACCTCAGATAAAAAGATGGGATTGCCATCTGAGTATCTGAGTCCCGTGTTTTTTTTTTTGTTTGTTTTTTTTTTCCAACAAAGAAAAAATTTTCATGCCCAGAACCTTTTCAGGCAGGACCAGAGGAAAAAAAGAACCCTCGGGGAAATGGTAGTCCTCTAGAAGTGCTTTCTCTTCAATTCTGATATGTCATCTAAAAAATTCCAATGACGCCAGAATCACGGTGGAAGGCAGACTTAAAAATTTTTCAGGGGGCCTGGACAAAAATAAATGCCTCCCCTTGGGTGAAGGTCTGGGCTTTATAAAATCTGTAAAAGGAGATAAAATTTGCAAAAATACAAAACGAACAGCAGGTGGCAAAAGAGAGCAAAATAAATTCCCAAAAATTCTTTAAATATATCAATGCTAAAAAAAAAAAAGGTGTGAGCAGGTAGGTCTCCTAAATGAAGGTAAAGGGGGTTAGTCACTGAAGATAAGGAAAAGGTAGAGTTACTAAATGGGTTTTTAAGCTCTGTTTATACAAAATAAGAGAAAGGAACTGATATCTGTGGTGCTGGGGCTGTTAGCCAATTGAGTATATTACTGGATGTACTAACTGTAGATATGGTCCAAGATAAGTTAAATAAGCTAAATGTGAACAAGGCTCCGGGTCCAGATGGATTTAAACCCACGAGTGCTTAAAGAGCTCAATTTAGTCATTGCTGTGCCACTGTTTATAATTTTTAAAGATTCTCTAGGTACTGGTACAGTGCCAAGTGATTGGCGCAAGGCAAATGTGGTGCCCATATTCAAAAAAGGATCTAGGTCCTCCACAGGTAATTATAGACCAGTTAGTTTAACTTCTGTTGTGGGAAAAATGTTTAAAGGACTCTAAATAGACTATATATACAGGAGTATGTGACTGTAAAAATATTATAAGTGATGACCAACATGGGTTTACCAAGGACAGAAGTTGTCAGACTAACATGATTTGTTTTTATGAGGAGGTGAGTATTAGCCTGGACAGAGGGGTGGCTGTGGATGTAGTGTTTCTGGATTTTGTAAAGGCTTTTGATACTGTCCCTCATAGATGTTTAGTAGGTAAAGTAAGGTCTATAGGCTTGGAAAGTATAGTTCATAATTGGATTGAAAACTGGCTGAAGGACCGTGTCCAGAGAGTTGTGGTCAATAATTCCTATTCAGAATGGTCCGGGGTTATAAGTGGTGTACACCAAGGTTCAATGCTGGGTCCTCTATTTAATTTATTTATTAATGATGTTGAGAACAGGATTATTAGCACCATTTCTATTTTTGCAGATGACACTAAGCTATGTAGTACTGTGCAGTTTATGGAAGATGTCCATAAACTACAAGCTGACTTGAACACTCAGAGATCACTTACAAAATCACCACAGCAAAAAGGATTGGGGAGAAACAGACTCTTTCTTGTAGACCTCCTTAATTGACAGTCCTAGATGACAGGATTATTTTGAAACATTCTCCATCCTTCCTCCCTTCCAAAGGTTTTTTCAAGGTTCCATTGTCAGCAGGAAATAATACGAAGATGTCTACTAGCCTACCTGGAAGCATCTAAGAGCATAAGGAGATCAGATCATCTCTTAGTGCAGTTCCAGGGGAAGAATAAAGGACGGAGCATCTTCTAGGGCTTCTATAGCCCGCTGGATTAAGTTAACTATCCTGCG
Organism: Bufotes viridis; assembly: GCA_033119425.1. NCBI lineage: Eukaryota > Metazoa > Chordata > Amphibia > Anura > Bufonidae > Bufotes > Bufotes viridis. The sequence continues at coordinate 109,567,870 of CM065594.1, forward strand.
CTGTTATAAGGAAGAACAGGTCTCCCCCTCCTGTAGGACTCAAAGCTCACTCAAATTAAGGGGTTTCGGCATCTTGGGCTGAGAGAGGAGCAGTCTGTAGACCAGATCTGTTGGTCTGCTACATGGTCAATCCCTATGACATTCTTTAAACATTATAAGTTATAATATCTTGACAAATTAGGATTTAGCATTTGGGTGAAAGGTCCTTTCAGCTATACCTAGTTTACTTTCTCTGAAAATCCTCCCATCAGTGGCGTTGGAGAGGCACAAGGGAAAGATGATAAATACTTACTGGTAATTGGATTTCCCGTAGCCTCCACTATAGCACTGGGGGTTTTCCCTCCCTCTTTTCTTTTTAAATTTTTTCACCAGTTCAAGTAATTTTTTTTATTTTTTTTTTTCATTTTCTTGTTAAACAGTATAGATCATATTATAAATATCTTGTTTGAAGCATTTCGGTCTTCTCGGTTATTGACTGGAGCAGGTAGGAGGAGGAGGTATCTTTTTATTGGGGCTCTGTTTTGTTTCCTGTCCTTGGGAGGTGGGACCATCCTCCTATCAGTGCCGTTGTGGCGGCTACGGCAAATCCAATTACTGGTAAGTAATTATCATCTTTCAGTATTCTTTTTCAAGTGCCCTACAAAAAAAATGTCAGTTACACTTTCACTGTGACATTTTTTATATTACGTTGTAATAAGAATGGATGGAAATAAATAAGTAAAGGCGTTCTTTACTGAGGGCTGCTGATTTCTCTTCTTGTTTTCTTTCCCTTAGTCCAGTTGTATTCAGTGTAGATGATACTGTGCTCGAAGCCCATTTTGTGCTTGCCACACTCTCCGATACCGATCATGCCTCACAGTCCCAGAACCACAGGTACGTTATCCATATAAACCGATAATGCCATAGAACATTGTTCTTCATGTTAGTGGTAAATTTGGGTCTATCTTTTACAAAAAAAAATGTCTAAATTTACAGAAAATCCTCTTCACGGTGACATGAGTCTTCAGGGCTTCTGGTCCCTCACCATCTTCTTTTTCTTTCTTTCTTAAAGCAGGAGAAAGCTCGTCAACACTATTTCACGTCCGTCACTATTTCACGTCCGTCTTGTCAGTGTTAGTGTAACATAGCGATCAGCCTTTGGGCTGTCTGTATGCTGTGGATGCTGTCCCTGGGGGCGTGGGCAGTGGGGATGCCATCATAGGGGACGAGGGCAGTGGGGATGCTGTCACTGGAGTGGGGGGGGGGGCAGTATGACAGTTTTAGTGCTCATGCACATGACCGTGATTAGCCTAGGAAACCGTCCATGTGTCGGCTGCACGTCCTGGGCCCTCTGCGGCCCTCTCCTGAGAAGAACTGACCGTATCTTAGTAAACAGCCATTCTTTAAACTAACTGTATCATAAATTGCATCCAACGCACAAACCATATTTACCAGACTGATCATGATCGTGTGTATGAGCAGAGGTTGATCAGATAGTATCACACATGATAGGCCAAGTTAACCCTTCAGCAAATGGTAGCAAAAAAGATGAGGATTAGGCCTCATGCACACAGCCGTATAATTTTTTTGCTCTGCTGATTGCAGATCTGTACCATTTGTGTGCTTTCTAAATCTGTATGCCTTTTCCACAAGATACAGAAAATGTCTTATTTGGGTCATCAAAATGTGGACCACAAACTCGCTGAAGTCAATGACTGTATCCTTATTTTGTGGATCTGTGATTTACAGGTACAGTCATGTTCATCAGGCCTTAGATACACAGCTAAGCAGGCGGTATTACACATGAGAATCTTTGATACAGGAACCAAAGACTTTATGGCAGATGATAGACTTTTGATAGGGAGGCACAGTAAACCAGGTTTGTCTAGAAATAAAGCTAGGTTAGCAACTGTATATAAGGCCGAAAAAAGACATCTGTCCATCCAGTTCTGCCTGTTATCCTGCAAGTTGATCCAGAGGAAGGCAATTCCTTCCCGACTCCAATCAGGCAATCAGAATAACTCCCTGGATCAACGACCCATCTCTAGTAGCTATAGCCTGTAATATTATTACACTCCAGAAATACATCCAGGCCCCTCTTGAATTCCTTTATTGTACTCCCCATCACCACCTCCTCAGGCACAGAGTTCCATAGTCTCACTGCTCTTACCGTAAAGACTCCTCTGCTATGTTTGTGTACAAACCTTCTTTCCTCCAGACACAGAGGATGTCCCCTCGTCACAGTCCTTGGGATAAATGGATGATGGGAGAGATCTCTGTACTGACCCCTGATATATTTATACATGGTTATTAGATCTTCCCTCAGTTGTCTTTTTTTCTAAAGTAAATAACCCTAATTTTGATAATCTTTCAGGGTACTGTAGTCCATCCATTTCAGTTATTACTTTAGTTGCCCTCCTCTGAACCCTCTCCAGCTCTGCTATGTCCGCCTTGTTCACAGGAGCCCACATGTGTGGTCTGACTAGTTATTTGTAAAGTGGTAGGACTGTTCTCATCACGGGCATCTATGCCGCTTTTGATGCAACCCATTATCTTATTGGCCTTGGCAACAGCTGCCTAACACTTGTTACTACAGCTTAGTTTGCTGTTCACTAAAGTTCCTAGATCCTTTTCCATGTCAGTGTTACCGAGTGTTTTACCATTTAGTATGTACGGGTGACTTGCATTATTCCTTCCCATGTGCATAACGTTACATTTGTGTTAAACCTCATCTGCCACTTCACTGCCCAAGCCTCCAATCTATCCAGATCCTTCTGTAGCAGTATACTGTCCTCTTCCGTGTCAATTACTTTACACAGTTTAGTGTGATCTGCAAAAATTGATATTTTACTGTGCAAGCCTTCTACAAGATCATTAATAAATATATTGAAGAGGATAGGGCCCAATACTGACCCCTGAGGTACCCCACTAGTGACAGTGACCCAATCTGAGTGTGTACCGTTAATAACCACCCTCTGTTTTCTATCACTGAGCCAGTTACTTACCCACATACAGACATTTTCTCCTAGTCCGAGCATTCTCATTTTATATACTAACCTTTTATGAGGTACAGTGTCAAATGCTTTGGAGAAGTCCAGATATACGATATCCATCGATTTGTCTCTGTCAAGTCTAGAACTTGCCTCCTAATAGAAACTGATTAAATTAGTTTGACATGACCGATTCCCTCATGAAGCCATGCTGATATGGCGTTATTTGCTTATTTTCATTGAGGTACTCCAAGATAGCATCTCTTAGAAAACCTTCAAACAGTTTACTCACGACAGATGTTAAACTTGCCGGCCTATAGTTTCCGGGCTCTGTTTTTGGACCCTTTTTGAATAAGGTTGTGAAGAAATCAGAAGGCACTGAATGTATACAGATCTGCCAAGGTAGTTTGATGCCCAGACAAAGGGAAAGGAAAGCACAGGCATGAAAAACAGGTATTGAGGGCATATATACAGTATGCATGGTGAGGGGTGTTAGAAGCACATAAAAAGAATTTTGATTTTGGGACCGGACAACTTGTTTAAAGAGGACCTTTCATCTGAAAATGCACAATAAAATACATATATCCACTTACATGGTGGCCCCCGGTGGTGCTGTTTCAGCTTTTCATTGTCCAAAATGTGCCCCCGTTTGTCCGCAGTGGCCCCCGCAACAATTCGCGCCTCATATGCAAATGAGCCATTCGGCTCAACTGGGCGGTCCTGCAAAAGTTCTCCTGGGCGTGGCTTTCTTCTACCTGGCACGGAGCAGATCCAATTAGCATGCCCCGCTCTCAGCCAGGGAGAAGAAGCTCGAGTTCTCGCGAGATTCTTGAGAACTCGAGTGATTTCACACAGTCTAAGCCGGGCGCCATCTTGGATTTCCCAGAGGACTCCAAGATGGCGCCCGGCTCAGGCTGTGTGAAATCGCTCGAGTTCTCAAGAATCTCGCGAGAACTCGACCTTCTTCTCCCTGGCTGAGAGCGGGGCGCGCTAATTGGATCTGCTCCGTGCCAGGTAGAAGAAAGCCACGCCCAGGAGAACTTTTGCAGGACCGCCCAGTTGAGCCGAATTGCTCATTTGCATATGGGGCGCGAATTGTTGCGGGGGCCACTGCGGACAAACGGGGGCACATTTTGGAAAATGAAAAGCTGAAACGGGGGCCGCCATGTAAGTGGATATATGTATTTTAATGTGCATTTTCAGATGAAAGGTCCTCTTTAATAGTCTACTTTATGTTGGCATCATATTGTGAATGTCATTATTATTTTTAGGACGATAGAAGGCTTAGGCCAGTTTCACACTGGTGTTTACTCGTTCCGGCAGGGAAACAGCCTCCCAGAACCGTATTACAGTGTACACTCGTGTGCTGCCGGAAGTCCGCCCGGGCGCATGCACTATAATGGGGAGCTGCGTAGATCAGGTTGCAGAATGGCAAATATGCCGAGAGGCGGTCAGACAAATACCGCTACACGCTGCAGGAACAGCCTGCCAGAACAAGATAAACGCCAGTGTGAAAGAAGCCTTAGAATTGTATAGTCCAATTTTTTTCATTTTCCAAAATAGATAAAATACCTTATTTTACAAACTACACCCCTCAAATTATTCAAGACTGATTTTAGAAAATGTGTTAACCCTTTAGGTGTTCCACAGGAATTAAAGGGCTATTCTGGTTATATAATAGTGGCGCACAACCGCTGAACCTTTGCAGTCAGGTTTAGTGGTCTCACAACTTCTTTAAAGGTATATTTAGATTATATGAAGTTATCCCCTATCCACAGCACAGGGGATAGCTTTTAGACCAGTGGGGATCCTACCGTTGGGAACTCCACCGATCATGAGAACAGGAGCCTGTACCCTGCCGAGCTCCCAGAAATTAATGAAGTGGATAGTACTCGTCTGTCTGTGGAACCCCAATAGAAATAAATGGAGAACCTGAGTGTATGCCTGACTGTCCGTTCCGTTCATTTCAGGGGGCTCCATGGTGTACAGGGCCCCCATTCTCGTGATTGGTGGGGGTTCCTAATGGTAGGGCCCCCACCGATCTAGTAGTTATCCTCTATACCGGATAAAGGATAACTCCATATATTCGAAATATCCCTTTTAAAGGGGTTATGAGGCCACCAAACCTGACTGCAGAGGCTTGGTGGTTGCGGCCTTGGACATGTAAACGCTGAGGCCAGTAAATGGCTGCAGCGGTGGATATGACCACAGATGTAACGTTACACTTCCATTCCCTGCCCTGGAAAGGAGCTGCTTTCAGGAAGTGTGTTTAATAATTTAACTTTGTTTTGAACACCAAACTACCCCTTTAAGCATGAAGATAAACATTTGTAGGTTAAACAATAGCCAACAAAAGGTATTCTTGATGTTAGCAGAAAAACATATATGCCAAATTAACATATTTTTCGTTTCATTTATTGGCCCTATAGCCAATAGTGGGATAATCCAGGGATATATAGCTATCTCTCCAGTCCCCAGAGGAGGCATGATATTGGTAGAACTATCCAGCCTCTGACATTTTATGTAGTAACCTTCCATCCGTAATGGCTGGAGTTGTTTAAAGGGGACATACCCGTTTTTTTTTACTTGGCATTCACAGAAAATAACTTTTTAAAGAGTTTAATTCGGCAGTATTATATCATTAAAAATTAAATACAAAATATAGTCCTGTAGCAGTCAGCACAGATAGATGAAACTCCTATATAGATAATTAAGCAACTATGAGTTTACTACTGCTGTGAGGAGAATGTCATCCGTTAGTTTAATAGTAGCTTGATGGGCATCATACTGCTATCCTAATTCTATTTTTTTCACTTGATATGCCTAGATAAAGAAGCCCACAGAGGAGCTTTGCACTTATTAGTGTAATGTGTGATGCTCTAATTGAGTCACTCACTCCCTTCCCTCTCTGACCGTAGTGAATGGTCTGAGAAAGTCAAACGAGATGTTTGCTGTGCTAAATGTCCAAACAAAGGAGGAGGTTTAAGAACCAGTAGAGTACATAGAGTGACTTCAACAAATTATATCCCGAAAAACCACCTGTATTTTGTTAAAAAAAAATGACATTGGATATTCACATATAGGCTGTTAATATGATGGTGGGGTAATGAAGGTAATTGTTCAGAAACTCTAATGGACTTCTTTTAATGCCTATATCAGACCTTGCTTGCCAAATGATGATGATGACTTTCTGGGTGATGACCTAGACTACATGATCGCCATGGAAACGACCCTTGCAGGAGCTTCCTCACCACCACGTAGTCCTACATTCAGTCATCCGGTTCCTGTACATGAAGAACAAGCTTTAACTTCAGGAAGTGAAGATGAACAGGAGAGGGAGATCCCTGGGACACCTCCTAATAAGAAGGTAAAAAGTTTTTGTTTTTTTTTCCCCTTTCCTCTCCCAGGCAGAATAATGAATAAAGACCATTACAATACAGTATCCCACCCTCTACAAGCTCATCTCCTTATTAAGTACTAAGCATTTGAATATATGCACAGTGACATAGTTGACGGGAAAAAAAGACTGCTCCATCATTTTCAACTTAGAATTCTGTGTTGATTCAGAAGAGGGCAAAAAAAAATCCATGAGGTATAATCTAAATGCTCCATATTAGGGATACTGTCCTAGTGATATGCCACCAATGTCTCAGATGAGACAACCCCTGTAAGCTGCATTTTACATAGTTCCCCTGGTATAAAACTCACTGTGTGCTTTCTTACTCTTTCCTTCTAGTTCCGTTCTTTATTCTTTGACTCGGTTATCCACAATTCTGGGCAGACAAACCAAGAAGTTCTTGCAGAAGACAGTGATGGATAGTGTTCCGAATGAAACCTGACCAAATATTCCTATCTGACATGACAGCAGAATGTAGACCTGTCCAGCATCATGACTGCAGTACTGTTCACTGCCTGGCCTCTACGGCTGGAAACGGCAATGTCCATGTTTGACCTTGACGTAGAAACTGTTGAAGCAGTGAAGAAGGGAGTCTAACTGTGCAACACAGTCACCATGCTTGGAGACGTTGGGTACTGTACATAGAACTTCATGAAGAACTGCACGAGTGTACAAATGTTACAGGATTAGAGGAAATCTGATGAAAATCTGTTTTATATTTCATGATTTTATTTTTGGAATAAAAAAAAAACGCTGTGGTGAAGATGCTTTATCCTGTAGTTCTTTTTTTATTATATTGTACAGGTGCATCTCAATAAATTAGAATATAATCAAAAAGTTAATTTATTTCAATAATACAATTCAAAAAGTAAAACATGTATCATCATAAATTAGGCACATCCAACAGCAGTCTGTGCAGCTGCCATGGATTTCTGTCTTCACTTGCAGCAGAAAACTGGCTTAAATAAATATAAATTTGTCTTGTTTTATGGCTAAGCCCCTTTCCTGCCCTTGCTATGCCCCTTTTGGAAAAGTGTTGTGGATGGCGTAAAAAGAGGCACTTGCAACTTTTTTTTTCTCTAAACGTTGCATTCAAAAAGTTGCAAACCTACACCTTGTGACTTTTTAAAGCCACTTTCTGGCACAAGGAAATTTATGAAGCTGCCCAAGTATCTCAGAAAAGTAGAATATTGTAAAAAAAATGTAATGTTGTAAACTCACAGTGTCACACTAATCAGCAAAAAAAAAAACATGCAAAGGTTTGCTAAGCCTTTAAATGGTCCCTCAGTCTGGTTCAGTAGACTACACGTATAATGGGGAAGACTGCTGACTTGACTGTTGTTCAGAAGAGTCATTGACACCACTCACAAGGAGGTTAAGCCACAAATAGTCATTGCTAAATAACCTGGATGTTCAGAGTGCTGCAAGCATATTAGTGAAAAGTTAAGTGGAAGGAAAAAGTGTGGTAAAAAAAATGTGCCCAAGCAATAGGAATATACAGAGCCTTGAAAGGAATTGTCAAGAATAAGGCCATCCCAGCAGAAGCACCAGGGCAGAGTGCAGTTGGCCTCTGCCCTGGTGCCAGTGCTTCTGCTGGGATAACCGGTAAGCAGTCAGGCTCTGGATCAAGGGAATGGGTAGGGCAGAGGCTAACTGCTCTCTGCCCAGATGCCCGCTCTTCCGCTGGGGCAGCCTGTGTGAAGTCAGGCTCAGGACAGGAGAATAGAGGAGGGCAGAGGCCAACTGCACTCTGCCCAGATGCCAGCTCTTCAGCTGAGGTAGCCTGTGTGAAGTCAGGCTCTGAACGAGAGGATAGAGTTTAAAACCCACCAAAAGCACACCTTTTGGTTCAAAATATTTTTTTCTTATTTTCCTCCTCAAAAAATATGGCTATAATTGTTAAAAAGACAAAATATTGATGGTTCACCTAAATCAAAAATGGGTATAAATACAAAAAAGAATTCTATAGTTGTGAATAAATCTTAATGTTACAGTTAAAGAGATCAGTAGAGAGCAAAAGCACGGTTGACAGTCCTCAATGGCTTTCAATGAAGAATGTGACATAGCTGCTGAGTGGTAATGGGAAACTGTGCACTGTACAGGATATATTTGCTGTATAGCAAGAGTCCTAGGGAGCACTGACCTGGCTCCAAATCTTTAAAAACACACAAGAGGAATGGTGCGCTCACCTAGGGAGTGTAGGAGCTCGGACCTCGCCGGGAGCCAAGGCGTTCACTTGGAATCAGTAGAGAGCAAAAGCACGGGTCCAGCTTCACAAGTTTCAAAGACTTTATTTAATCATGTGCACGTTTAAAAACCATCAGTAGCAGCATTGCATCATCGACGCGTTTCGGATCGCTCCAAATATGGATCCTTAATCATGATACTGGCAGGGCAAGAGATCTGTGGCCGCCATTTGGAACTTTCCTTAACAAAAATAATTGCAACCTGCGTTTTTCTGTGCAGAGTGAAAAAGACGCCATTTCATTTTTGGATTTGCATTTGACCAGCGATGTGGGGACTGGCAGTGTTCACACTAGGACAGAAAAGACACAGCAGGTAATACTATTTTGCATGCGGGGTCATGTCACCCTACGCATGTTATAAATAATATTCCTAAGGGAGAGTTCATTCGAACGTTACGTATCTGTTCATCAGTATATTAACTGTAACACTACCTATGTGGTTTACTGTATTACTTGCTCTCTGTGCAGTCTCCAATATATTGGTTGTACATCTAACAATTTAAAAACTAAAATCTGTCGCCATATGTCTCATATTTCCCATGCTAAAACCAAGAATGTGTCTGCTGTTAGTTCACACTTTTCAGCAGCACATGGAGGCAGCACAGAGGGAATGTACATACAAGGCATTGAAAGGGTTAAGTGTTCCAGCCAGGGTGGAGATTATAAAAGTTACTCAACAGGGAATGTTTTTGGATCTTTAAAATGGGCTCACGTGTACCTTCAGGAATAAATCGCCGTCATAATTTGATCCAACAATATTGATCCTTGTATTTTTCATGCCTTTCTTTTTATGCATTTTAAAGTTCACTTTTTCTGTCTGTCTCTTTTATCCCCATGTATGGGTTGTGTCTTTAATGTGAAATGTGTTCTGGGGGCGTGATCTGTGACTAATTGGATCCAGCTGATTTTTTTCTCTGTGGATCACTATAAAGCCACAGATCTCTTGCCCTGCCAGTATCATGATTAAGGATCCATATTTAAAGCGATCTGAAATGCGTCGATGATGCAATGCTGCTACTGATGGTTTTTAAACGTGCACAGGATTAAATAAAGTCTTTGAAACTTGTGACGCTGGACCTGTGCTTTTGCTCTCTACTGATTCCAAGTGAACGCCTTGGTTCCTGGCGAGGTCCGAGCTCCTACACTCCCTAGGTGAGCGCACCATTCCTCTTGTGTAGTTAAAGAGATCGGTCTTTAATTTCTACAGGCCATTGCGTCTTTGTTAGGTTTGGGAATAACGACTAAATGAGATTCTAAAGCTTGTTTAGGGAATGAACACGAGTGGAAAATACTATTAAATACTTTAGTACGAAAGGGAAGAGGGATATCTTGGAATCTCTGAAAAAAATTTCAATATATCCGTCTGGGCTCAGACTTTTTCCCCCTTTCTGAGAAGACAGAATATCTTTAAGCTCTTCTACAGAAAAAGCCTCTTCCATAGAAGAACTAATGTCATAGGGGGTAACGCTGTTGCCTCTACATATGTCGTAATGCGTCATTTAAGCCTGCAGGGAGCATATTAGCAAAGTGACCTCTAATGTTGTATAAAGATTCATAATCAGTCCTACAATCCTCTGCTATATGGTGTGGGTTATGAACAGGTGTGCCTGCCGAGTTTGGTATCATATGGATGTAACATGCCTGATGACGTGTAGGAGTCTAACTATAGTCCTTCTAGGTTTGTAGGCATTTTCAAACAAATAAATCCAGAAGCGAACAGCATGTTGATATGTTGACTCTATTTAACTCTGTGAGAATCCCCGGATATAATGATTGCATGTGCGATCTAATACTACCAATTTGGCAAGCAACTGTTGTATTTTAGCAGCCCTTTCTCACTTGAGTCTAGTACCTTGTTGAATTAGCACCCCTCTCAATACACATTTCAATGCTTCCCACTGCAGAGGAAAGGGAGTAGTATCAGATGCGTGGTCAATCATAAAGCTTTTTATAGCTGACATGACATGCGCTATCTTCTAAGAGTCTTTCATTAAGATACAATATCCATTCTTTATTTTCTACTTACAGAAGCTCTAAGGATAGAAAATTCTGAAAATGATAAGACCATATGGAGGTCCCTATTGTAACCTTCGGTTGGAATGCTAAAGCATGGTGGGAGATCAGAAACATATCTAATCTGCTATAGGTTTGGTGATCCGGAGAAAAGTAGGTGTAATCCCTCTCTCCAGGATGATGAAGATGCCAAACATCTATTAACTGTCTACAATGCAGTTAGTGTTTTGCCCGAAGAATCAACGAACAAGGAACCAATGATTTGCCTGTAGAGGACTCCCAATACAATATTGAAATCCCCACCTAATAGTATTACTCCTTCAGCAAAGGACTTGAGTTTAGATAAGATACCTGTAAGAGCTTTACCTTGTCTCAAATTCAGAAAATATAAGTTCCCAATGGTGTATGTTCTCTCATGGATCTTCAGTTTCAGGTATATATATCTGCCGCCCGGGTCGGTAATCGAGTATACGAACGTATACAGCAGAGATTTATGCAAAGCAAAACGAAACCCCTTTCGACTTAGATTCATGATCTGTACTACATGTTCAAAAAGTATAGTATTTGGAAAAAAGGCGAGAGATGTGACCATGTTTAAAGTGGGTCTCTTGTAGCAGCAAAACATGTACCCTCTCTCTATGAATATGATACAGAACTTTTGCTCTCTTTTCAGGAACATTAAAGCCCCTTGTATTCAAAGTGCGAATGTGCGAATTTAATAGCAGCAGGTTTAGAAGCCATAATTTCAAATAGGAGGAAGGAAAGCAAGTAAAATAAAAACCAAAAAAAAAGGGAAATAAGAGAGAAAAGAGCAAAGACACTACTGCTGTATAGGACATATTCCACACAGAGATAAACAAAAACAAACCTCTATAAAGAGGAATCTTATATCCAGAGGCGTAGCTAATGGCTCATGGGCCCTGGTTCAAGAGTTCAGCTTGGGTCCCCCTTCCCTCAGTGCTTTGTGTGTCTTCTTATGCGGTACAAGTGTCTTTGGGCCCCCTCAGGCTCCTGGGCCCGGTAGCGACTGCTACCTCTGCACCCCCTATAGCTACGCCCCTGCTTATATCTCTCGATGACTAAAGACGTATCTTTAGAGTAGAGATGGACTTCCAATGACGAAGCAGCAGAGCGGCCCCGAGGCGAAAAAACATGATCAAATATTAAACTTGCATAGAAAAACCCCCCACTAACACCAAAAATGCCGTAATGCCCTGTATAACAAGGAATGGTCAATTTGAAGAAATAAACAAGGAAGGAAGAGGGGAGATGGGAGAGAAGAGTCAACATAAAAAGAACTCTGTGACGGCCACAGGGATGTAAAACACTAAAAGATAAAGTAAGAGTTAAGATTTAGACTAAATCGGGGTAAAATATTTTTTTTAAAAAAGCAAAAAAGAAATTTAAAAAGGGAAACCCTCATGGGAAAACGGCAGCATGTCCCAATGTTGAATCAGACTGATGAGCAGTGACATGTTCAACAGGACAACAAATCAGGCAAGAGACACACAACCTAGTAAGACAATATGCTATGCTCCAAAATCTCGTATATTAGTATGTACATCTCGGATATTCTGATCTATATTATCCTTAACAGGAGGTCAAGAAGAATGGACATTAATGAGCTCTAACGCTCTACTGACCTCCCTGTCAAAGAAAACTTGAAAAAAGGCAGAAAATAAAACTGAACTAGAAAAAGCTCACAAACATCTTATTAAGCAACTGTAAGACACCTCTTCCTGGCAAATATAGTGCGCTAAATTATGGCAATAAAGTCCCATAACTTCCCACCACCAAGTACCCTGATGTCTTCAAGTGGGTTGCACATTAGAGTCTTGTTGGAGTGCCTCTGGGTCTTCCAGTCAGGGGGTGAGTAGGCAAATAAGGAAGACAATACCAATCTGGGAGCTGAATCATGGGGAGTCCCAAAGCTGCTGTAAATGCTGACAAGTACGCTGGAGTAGATTAATTTGCCATTATGATGAACCACCAATTGGAAAGGGAAACCCCACAGATAAGGAATGTCATTTTCACAAAGTAGATCTAAGAAAGGGCTAGAGAAAAGCAGGAGAGGTCCTGCGAGATCATGTGGTGATCACCATCAAAGTCAATAGTGGAGAGGTTGCGGGCCTTTTGCATAATTTTCTTCTTCACTGAGTAGTAGTGGAAATGACAAATAACCTCTCTAGGCTTGGAAGGATCTGGGTTAATCGGTGCTAGAGTCTTATGGGCACTATTAATTTCCAGTCTATAAGTGTTGGAGTGTTGGTATTACACTGACGAGCAAAAGGGTAACAATATTTTAAACTGGACTTTCAGGCTTCATATCTCACCATCCACTACAGCTTTGAACATGATACTACTATCATTTCATAGACAATCATCTTGGCTATCTCATACATAAATTGTAATTATAATGAAACTATTCAGCATATGATTAGTTATGCAGATTTTTGTCATGTAACTGCATTCTTTTGCTCCTAAAATTCAAAATTTATATTTGTATTATTTTGATAGTATTTTGAAAATCCACCTTGGCTTTCAACAGTGCTTGAATTCTTCTGGGAATTCTCTGTCAGATTCAAGCATGTCTCAACCGAAATCCGTTCCCAGGTCTCTTCTACACATTCCCAATATTGACTCACTTGGGTACGAATACTCTACCGACAAGTGTTCGATTGGGTTGAGGACTGAGGATTGTGGGGGCCAATCCAGCACCTCTACTTCATTGTCATTAAACCATTTCTTCGACAATCTCGGCGTATGCTTCGGGTCGTTGTCCTGCTGGAACACTATGTCGTCCTTTTCATACCTATAGTACACGAGTGTATGAAGAAACTCTTCTTGTAGGATACTCACGTATAGCTCTGCATTGAGTCCACCATTGATCCCGGTCAAGTATCCAATGCCTTTGGCTGTGAAAAAATCCCATATCATCAGGCCTCCTCCACTGAACTTCAATTTCTGAATCTGTTAGCCCCCTTTTCCCTTGTTTCTTCCAGACCCATATGCACCCATCAGAGCCCGTCTATTGACTTTGTCTCATTGCTCCAAATCACCCGTTTCCAATCTTCTACTGTCCACTCTTCATGTTTGTCATGGCAGGACTGATAGACCTTGTGATGAGCCGGCTTTTTATATTGTATCTGTATGTTCACCTCTTGACTTTGGAATGGATGGATGGAAATCATTCAGTTTTTTTCCAACTGTCATGGCATTCACATGGATGTAGTTTGGCAATTTTCTTGGCCGAGATACTGCTATCAATAAGTTAGATGATACTGTTCTCTTTTCTTTGGAAAAATTCTTCATGGCAGCTCCTCAAATCGAGCCAGTGACCTTTCGCTTGGGAATCAACCTAATAACACACTGAGCAATTAGGGAATGTGGCAGCAGGTTGTAATTTGTAGTATACAAAAAGAAAAAGATTTCTTGCCTTGTTGGCAGTAACTTCATGTGCTCCCTCCAATCCCATTGACTATGTGAGGACCCATTGTCTGACATGGCCGAAGGCTTCTGTTCCCTCAATAGAACTTGAGGAGAGCTGTGGATCGGAGCCGGTAAGGGAAGATGGTTAAGGCCTTGTGTTGGAGCGTTGCAGCAGAGGGTCTGGATATTCCAACAGGTGAGCTCGAGAGAACTCTGCAGCACGGCTGTGAGGCGACTCAGAGAGCAGTGAGAAATGTACCTTTTCTACAGACACGAAGGTGGTCAGCGTGTCTGTTGAACTGGTCGGAGAAAGGCATGGCATAAGGATTGTGGCCTGCAGGTGTTGTATCGTGCAGCCCCTCAGAACTAAAGAAAAGGTGGATGCCGTCCTTTTCAGCTGGTGTTCCCGCCGAGTGAGTGCCAGTGCGAGATCCCTACCTTGTCCTCACCATTGGGGACCATAAAAAACCTGGGGATAAGGAGTATGCAGTAGTTTTCAGCCTTGTGACGGGAGCTTCAAAGAAGTGCGTGTTCACTCTGCCATAGTCAAGCCCCACCCCCCACCTAAAATAAATTTTTTAAATTGGTCTTATATAGTCTAATTTTCTGAGATACTAGTGTTTGGGTTTTCATTAGCTATAAGCCATAATTATCAGCATTAAAATAAATAAACACTTGAACTGATCACTCTGGTTGTAATGAATCTATATAATATGAGTTTCAAATTTTTTATTGAATTACTGAAATAAATTACATTTTCAATGATATTCTAATTTATTTAGATGCACCTGTATAACAATCAAGTTTAGGATAACACCAGACAATAGGCCCCCAGTGGAAAGCACTCAGGAGAATGACTCAAACCATAGATTCAAAATACAATATAAAAAAAGAAGCTAGTATCTGTATGAATTCACTTTTATTGGTCACCATTAGTGTTCAGCGAACACCTGGATGTTCGGGTTTGAGAAGTTCGGCCGAACTTCCCGAAAATGTTCGGATTCTGCATCCAAACTCGACCCGAACTTCATCCCGAACCCGAACCCCATTGATTTTGGACACTAAAAAGGCTGTAAAATAGTCCAGGAGTGTTGCAAAAGGCAGCAAAATGTAGGTAAATCCCCTGCAAACAAATGTGGATAGGGAAATAAATTAAAATAACATAAAATAAATAAAAATTAAGCAATATCAATTGGAGAGAGGTCCCATAGCAGAGAATCAGGCTTCAAGTCACCCACCAATGGAGAAGGCCACTTTCATTTATTTAGGCCCCAGCACCCAGACAGAGGAGAGATGTCGCATAGCAGAGAATCAGGCGTCATGTCACCCACCAATGGAGAAGGCCACTTTCATTTATTTAGGCCCCAGCACCCAGACATAGTACAGAGGTCGCATAGCAGAAAATCAGGCATCATGTCACCCACCAATGGAGAAGCCCACTTTCATTTATTTAGGCCCCAGCACCCAGACAGAGGACAGAGGTCGCATAGCAGAGAATCAGGCGTCATGTCACCCACCAATGGAGAAGGCCACTTTTCGATAATTAGGCCCCTGGCACCCAGACGGAGGAGAGAGGTCGCATAGCAGAGAATCAGGCTTCATGTCACCCAGCAATAGAGAAGGCCACTTCCAGATATTTAGCCCATGGCACCCAGACAGAGGTCTTATAGCAGATAATCAGGCGTCATGTCACCCACTAATGGAGAAGGCCACTTTCATTTATTTGGGCCCCAGCACCCAGACAGAGGTAGCATAGCAGAGAATCAGGCGTCATGTCACCCACCAATGGAGAAGGCCACTTTTCGATAATTAGGCCCCAGCCCCCAGACGGAAGAGAGAGGTCGCATAGCAGAGAATCAGGCGTCATGTCACCCACCAATGGAGAAGGCCACTTTCACTTATTTAGGCCCCAGCACCCAGACAGAGGACAGAGGTCACATAGCAGAGAATCAGGCGTCATGTCACCCACCAATGGAGAAGGCCACTTTTTGATAATTAGGCCCCTTGCACCCAGACGGAGGAGAGAGGTCGCATAGCAGAGAATCAGGCTTCATGTCACCCAGCAATAGAGAAGGCCATTTCCAGATATTTAGCCCACGGCACCCAGACAGAGGACAGAGGTCGCATAGCAGAGAATCAGGCGTCATGTCACCCACCACTGGAACAGGCCACTTTCAGATAATTAGGCCCCTGGCACCTAGACGGAGTAGAGGTTTATTCAACTTTTGGTTGCACCGCAATATAATGTTAAAATTAAAAAAAGAGGATTCAATAAAGAAGTGCCCCAGAGTACAAGAATATATGGATTAGGGGGGGGGGCAGTTATAAATGTCTATTCTACACAAGGGATGGACAGGTCCTATGGGATCCATGCCTGGTTCATTTTTATGAACGTCAGCTTGTCCATGTTGGCTCTGGACAGGCGGCTGTGTTTGTCAGTAATTACGCCCCTTGCCGTGCTGAATACATGTTCAGACAAAACGCTGGCCGCCGGGCAGGCCAGCACCTCCAAGGCATAAAAGGCTAGCTCTGGCCACGTGGACAATTTGGAGACCCAGAAGTTAAATGGGGCCGAACCATCAGTCAGTACGTGGAGGGGTGTGCACACATACTGTTCAACCATGTTAGTGAAATGCTTCCTCCTGCTAACATGTACCGTATCAGGTAGTGGTGCAGTTACCTGTGGCGTTGTGACAAAACTTTTCCACATTTCTGCCATGCTAACCCTGCCCTCAAAGGAGTAGGTCGAGACACAACTGCGTTGGCGACCTCTTGCTCCTCCTCTGCCTTCGCCTTGGGCTTCCACTTGTTCCCCTGTGACATTTGGGAATGCTCTTAGGAGCGTGTCTACCAGCATGCGCTTGTACTCGCGCATCTTCCTATCACGCTCCAGTGCAGGAAGTAAGGTGGGCATATTGTCTTTGTACCGGGGATCCAGCAGGGTGGCAACCCAGTAGTCCGCACACGTTATAATGTGGGCAACTCTGCTGTCATTGCGCAGGATGAGCAGGTGGAAGCAGAGGAGGAGGAAGCTGAGTAGGAGGAGGAGGCTACAGGAGGCAAAGAATGATGCCCTGCCATCCTGGGCGGCGGAAGGACGGGCGCCAAGGAACTCTCCGCCTGGGGCCCAGCCGCCACTACATTTACCCAGTGTGCAGTTAGGGAGATATAGCGTCCCTGGCCGTGCTTACTGGTCCACTTATGGAGTTGCGCAGTGCACACTTGATTTTATCAATACTTGGGGTGGCGCCATCCTGGTCCTTTGGCTTTATTACTATATCGGGTAAGATCTGCTGGGATTCAATTTACCGATTATTCATTGATTACATTTATGTTAATATTGGTGGATGTTAGAGTATAGAGTAAGTGATGTATGTTGGTATCACGCTCACTCTACATATCCATTTTTACAATGGCTATTACTATTTATAGTCAACACTATGCTTAATACCATGTGTTATTCTGCAGATCTTTTCCCTTCATGTTACTAGCCAATGTGTGGTCTGGGATGGCGCTATAAATTTTGCACCCTCCTGTTGTACATTTTAATATTTATTTACTAATAAAGTATATTTACATATAATTTTCTTGCATTTGGCTCCGTTTTCTGTTTGATATTTTGTTGATCTTGCTTTAGGAGTATATGCACAACATAATTAGGAATGTGGGTTGCTCTTACTAAATGCCCTGGTATTAACCATTTACTTCTGTTGGGCAAGAGACACCCCCTTGGTCATCTTTTGTGTTGTTTATCAATACTTAGTTGTGCAGGGAAGGCACGGCTGTCTTGGAGAAGTAGTGGTGGCTGGGAACAACATACTGTGGAAGAGCCATCGCCATCAGCTGTTTGAAGCTGTCTGTGTCCACCAGCCTGAATGACAGCATTTCAAAGGCCAGTAGTTTAGAAATGCTGGCATTCAGGCCCAGGGCTCGAGGGTGGCTAGGTGGGAATTTACGCTTTCTCTCCAAGGTTTGTGAGATGGAGAGCTGAACACTGCTCTGTGACATGGTGGAGATGCTTGGTGACGCAGGTGGTGGTGTCAGTGGCACATCCTCTGTTTGGTGGGCGGAAGGTGCCAACATTCCTCCCGAGGGCGAGTAAAAGGCCGAGGCAGCAGTTCATGCTTTGCATGTAGATGCCTGGTCATGCAGGTTGTGCTAAGGTTCAGAACGTTAATGCCTCGCTTCTGGTCTGATGGCACAGCATGCAAACCACTCGGGTCTTGTCGTCAGCACATTGTTTAAAGAAGTGCCATGCCAGGGAACTCCTTGAAGCTGCCTTTGGGGTGCTCAGTCCCTGGTGGAGGTGGCCAGTAGCAGGCGAACTCTCTTGGCGGCGGCTGTGCTGCTTTTGCCCCCTGCTCCCTCTTTTGCTATGCTGTTGGCTCAGTCTCACCACTGCCTTTTCCTCTGAACTATGAAAGTCAGTGGCACGACCTTCATTCCATGTGGGGTCTCGGACCTCATCGTCCCCTGCATCGTCTTCCACACAGTCTTCCTCCCTGACCTCCTGTTCGATCTGCACACTGCAAAAAGACGCAGCAGTTGGCACCTGTGTTTCGTCATCATCAGAGATGTGCGGACTCCGATGAGGTGGTATTCCCATGTCCTCATCATCAGGAAACATCAGTGGTTGTGCATCAGTGCATTCTATGTCTTCCACCACTGGGGAAGGGCTAGGTGGATTCTGTAACGGATCGACGGGCCCCCCGACTGGGTACCTCCGTTGAAAGATGCTCCTAGCACTTCTTGAGGATTCCAAGCGCTCTAGCCGACACCACAACCACCAAATCGGAGAAGCATATGAATGCGGTAAACAGCCGAATAGGAAAAACCATACGAAGAGGTTTGCACTCCTAGCAGTCAAACTGGAACAGCATACAATAAATCCTCCCCAATAACGAGACGACACTTCGTTCTGAGGGTCAAGCAGGAACTCTTTTATGACCACACAAGCATTTCCTTTTATACACATTTTCCAACAAGGTTACCACCCACGTGGTATAAACATAGCAGCCAATCATTTACAGTTTCACATTTTAAACAGAACCCATGCGTCAATGTACATTTAACAACCTCAATGACATTGTCCATGATCCAATCAACAACACAATGACATTGCCTGTGATCCAATCAACAACACAATGACATTGCCCGTGATACAATCAACAATACAATGACATTGCCTGTGATCCAATCAACAATACAATGACATTGCCCGTGATGCAATCAACAAAATAAAAGTTAGGAATCCAGGCAATAACAGGTGTTCTCTTCCAGTTAACAGTCCAAGGGGCAGAAACAGTAACTTTAAAATTCTATATGCCCAAATAGTGTCCCAGGGGCCATAGGCGCAGGGGAGGAGGCGGTGAATCAGTCTTCTCCAGTTCACAGTGGCGAGGTTGGTTTCGCCACAGATTCCCTTGGGAAACCCTGCCAGTAGAGTCTTCAAACAGCATAAGAGACTGCTGCATAACTTGAGGCTCTGACAGTTTCCCTGATATGCATGGGGGTCATGTGACAGACTGATGGGCTTGGTTTTCAGGCAACACCTGTGCGCTTTCTGCAGAAGACTGGGTGGGAGATAATGTTGTGAGCGTGCTGGATCCACTATCAGCCACCCAATTGACTAGCGCCTGTACTTGCTCAGGCCTTACCATCCTTAGAACAGCATTGAGCCCCAAAGGTGGTTCACTAGGACGTGTGGCTGTGGCAGAATGGCCATGTCCTCTTCCAGCACCAGAGGGTCCACTAACACCACCACGTCCGGGTCCCTTACTAGATGTTTTCCTCATTGTTACCGTTCACAAAGCACCACAATAAGAAAAAAAATATTTGGCCCAATGTATTGATTTCAAATTCAGGCCTTTTTTTTTTACAGGCACCTAACACTATCTGCCTATTTATTTATGTACCGTATTACACTAATCCAGGCACAGCAGTAACCACTGATTTTGGGGAATATCTATTGTAGGGCTAGTATTTCGGTCCTGGATGAAAGGTATCCTTTTATGGACAGATTTACACTTGAAGATGCACGGTAGTGTGTGAAAAAATATGTAGGATTATGCCTTCAGCAATTGTATATTAACACTTTGTGTAATATACCCTTTAACAGACAGAAATACAATGGGAGATGCATGGTAGCGTGTGAAGTTATTGAGGATGACCCTCTCAGCACTTGTATATACACCCTGAGTGTATATACCCTTATATGGACAGATTAACACTTGGCCTGCAACAGCTGGAACACCAGATTCAGGGTATTGCTATATTGGCAAGTGAATTTAACCCCAGAAAAAAATATATCCTTTGCAGGACACTATGAAAGTTGGCCAGCCACAGCTGAAACCACTGATTTATGGTATTGCTATTTTGGCAATTGAATTTCACCCCAGAACAAAATATATCCTGTTACGGACAGATTTAAACTAGGCCTGCAACTGCTGGAACACCAGATTCAGGGTGTTGCTATTTTGGCAATTGAATTTCACCCCAGAACAAAATATATCCTTTGCCGGACACTATTATAATTTGCCAGCCACTGCTGAAACCACTGATTTATGGTATTGCTATGTTGGCAATTGAATTTCACCCCAGAACAAAATATACCCTGTAACAGACAGATTTAAACTAGCCCTGCAACTGCTGGAACACCAGATTCAGGGTATTGCTATTTTGGCAATTGAATTTCACCCCAGAACAAAATATATCCTTTGCCGGACACTATTATACTTTGCCAGCCACTGCTGGGACACCATATTTAGTGGATTGCTATTTTGGCAATTTAATTTCACCCCGGAAAAAAATAAACCCTGTTACGGACAGATTTAAACTAGGCCTACAACTGCTGGAAAACCAGATTTAGGGTATTGCTATTTTGGCAATTGAATTTCACCCTAGAACAAAATACATCCTTTGCCAGACACTATTATACTTTGACAGCCACTGCTTGGAAACCAGATTTAGGGGATTGCTATTTTGGCAATTGAATATAACCCCAGAACAAAATATATCCTTTGCGGGACACTATGAAACTTGGCCAGCCACAGCTGAAACCACTAATTTATGGTATTGCTATTTTGGCAATTGAATTTCACCCCAGAACAAAATATATCCTTTGCAGGACACTATGAAACTTGGCCAGCCACAGCTGAAACCACTGATTTATGGTATTGATATTTTCTCAATTGAATTTCACCCTAGAACAAAATATATCCTTTGCAGGACACTATGAAACTTGGCCAGCCACAGCTGAAACCACTGATTTAGGGGATTGCTATTTTGGCAATTGAATTTCACCCCAGAACAAAATATATCCTTTGCAGGACACTAGTAAACTTGGCCAACCACAGCTGAAACCACTGATTTATGGTTTTGCTATTTTGGCAATTAAATTTAACCCCAGAACAAAATATATCCTTTGCCGGACACTATGAAACTTGGCCAGCCACAGCTGAAACCACTGATTAATGGTATTGCTATTTTGGCAATTGAATTTTCCCCCAGAACAAAATATATCCTTTGCAGGAAACTAGTAAACTTGGCCAACCACAGCTGAAACCACTGATTTATGGTATGCTATTTTGGCAATTGAATTTCACCCCAGAACAAAATATATCCTTTGCAGGACACTATGAAACTTGGCCAGCCACAGCTGAAACCACTGATTTATGGTATTGCTATTTCTTCAATTGAATTTCACCCCAGAACAAAATATATCCTTTGCAGGACACTATGAAACTTGGCCAGCCACAGCTGAAACCACTGATTTAGGGGATTGCTATTTTGGCAATTGAATTTCACCCCAAAACAAAATATATCCTTTGCAGGAAACTAGTAAACTTGGCCAACCACAGCTGGAAACCACTAATTTATGGTTTTGCTATTTTGGCAATTAAATTTAACCCCAGAACAAAATATATCCTTTGCAGGACACTATGAAACTTGGCCAGCCACAGCTGAAACCACTGATTTAGGGGATTGCTATTTTGGCAATTAAATTTAACCCCAGAACAAAATATATCCTTTGCCGGACACTATGAAACCTGGCCAGCCACAGCTGAAACCACTGATTTATGGTATTGCTATTTTGGCAATTAAATTTCACCCCAGAACAAAATATATCCTTTGCAGGACACTAGTAAACTTGGCCAACCACAGCTGAAACCACTGATTTATGGTTTTGCTATTTTGGCAATTAAATTTAACCCCAGAACAAAATATATCCTTTGCCAGACACTATGAAACTTGGCCAGCCACAGCTGAAACCACTGATTAATGGTATTGCTATTTTGGCAATTGAATTTTCCCCCAGAACAAAATATATCCTTTGCAGGAAACTAGTAAACTTGGCCAGCCACAGCTAAAACCACTGATTTATGGTACTGCTATTTTGGCAATTGAATTTTACCCGAGAACAAAATATATCCTTTGCAGGACACTATGAAACTTGGCCAGCCACAACTGAAACCACAGATTTATGGTATTGCTATTTTGGCAATTGAATTTCACCCCAGAACAAAATATATTATTTGCAGGACACTATGAATCTTGGCCTGCCACAGCTGAAACCACTAATTTATGGTTTTGCTATTTTGGCAATTAAATTTAACCCCAGAACAAAATATATCCTTTGCAGGACACTATGAAACTTGGCCAGCCACAGCTGAAACCACTGATTTATGGTATTGCTATTTTGGCAATTGAATTTCACCCCAGAACAAAATATATCCTTTGCAGAACACTATGAAACTTTACCAGCCACAGCTGAAACCACTGATTTATGGTATTGCTATTTTGGCAATTGAATTTCACTCCAGAACAAAATATATCCTTTGCAGTACATTATGAAACTTGGCCAGCCACAGCTAAAACCACTGATTTATGGTACTGCTATTTTGGCAATTGAATTTTACCCGAGAACAAAATATATCCTTTGCAGGACACTATGAAACTTGGCCAGCCACAACTGAAACCACTGATTAATGTTATTGCTATTTTGGCAATTGAATTTTCCCCAGAACAAAATATATCCTTTGCAGGAAACTAGTAAACTTGGCCAACCACAGCTGAAACCACTAATTTATGGTTTTGCTATTTTGGCAATTAAATTTAACCCCAGAACAAAATATATCCTTTGCAGGACACTATAAAACTTGGCCAGCCACAACTGAAACCACTGATTTATGGTATTGCTATTTTGGCAATTGAATTTCACCTCTGAACAAAATATATCCTTTGCAGGACACTATGAAACCTGGCCAGCCACAGCTGAAACCACTGATTTATGGTATTGCTATTTTGGCAATTGAATTTCACCCCAGAACAAAATATATCCTTTGCAGAACACTATGGAACTTGACCAGCCACAGCTGAAACCACTGATTTATGGTATTGCTATTTTGGCAATTGAATTTCACTCCAGAAAAAATATATCCTTTGCAGTACATTATGAAACTTGGCCAGCCACAGCTAAAACCACTGATTTATGGTACTGCTATTTTGGCAATTGAATTTTACCCGAGAACAAAATATATCCTTTGCAGGACACTATGAAACTTGGCCAGCCACAACTGAAACCAATGATTTATGGTATTGCTATTTTGGCAATTGACCCCAGAAAAAATATATTCTTTGCAAGACACTATGAAACTTGGCCAGCCACAGCTGAAACCACTGATTTATGGTATTGCTATTTTGGCAATTAAATTTCACCCCAGAACAAAATATATTCTTTGCAGGACACTATGAAACTTGGCCTGCCACAGCTGAAACCACTGATTTATGGTATTACTATTTTGGCAATTGAATTTCACCCCAGAACAAAATATACCCTGTTACAGACAGATTTAAACTAGGCCTGCAACTGCTGGAACACCAGATTTAGGGTATTGCTATTTTGGCAATTGAATTTCACCCCAGAACAAATTATATCCTTTGCCGGACACTATTATACTTTGCCAGACACTGCTGGGACACCAGATTTAGGGGATTTCTATTTTGGCAATTGAACTTCACCCCAGAACAAAATATATCCTTTGCCGGACACTATTAAGCATGGCCAGCCACAGCTGAAACCACTGATTTAGGGGATTGCTATTTTGGCAATTGAATTTCACCCCATAAAAAAATATACCTTGTTACGGACAGATTTAAACTAGGACTACAACCGCTGGAACACCAGATTTAGAGAATTGCTATTTTGGCAATTGAATTTCACCCCAGAACAAAATATATCCTTTGCGGGACACTATGAAACTTGGCCAGCCACAGCTGAAACCACTAATTTATGGTATTGCTATTTTGGCAATTGAATTTCACCCCAGAACAAAATATATCCTTTGCAGGACACTATGAAACTTGGCCAGCCACAGCTGAAACCACTGATTTATGGTATTGATATTTTTTCAATTGAATTTCACCCTAGAACAAAATATATCCTTTGCAGGACACTATGAAACTTGGCCAGCCACAGCTGAAACCACTGATTTAGGGGATTGCTATTTTGGCAATTGAATTTCACCCCAGAACAAAATATATCCTTTGCAGGACACTATGAAACTTGGCCAGCCACAGCTGAAACCACTGATTTATGGTATTGCTATTTTGGCAATTGAATTTCACCCCAGAACAAAATATATCCTTTGCAGAACACTATGAAACTTTACCAGCCACAGCTGAAACCACTGATTTATGGTATTGCTATTTTGGCAATTGAATTTTACCCGAGAACAAAATATATCCTTTGCAGGACACTATGAAACTTGGCCAGCCACAACTGAAACCACTGATTAATGTTATTGCTATTTTGGCAATTGAATTTTCCCCAGAACAAAATATATCCTTTGCAGGAAACTAGTAAACTTGGCCAACCACAGCTGAAACCACTAATTTATGGTTTTGCTATTTTGGCAATTAAATTTAACCCCAGAACAAAATATATCCTTTGCAGGACACTATAAAACTTGGCCAGCCACAACTGAAACCACTGATTTATGGTATTGCTATTTTGGCAATTGAATTTCACCTCTGAACAAAATATATCCTTTGCAGGACACTATGAAACCTGGCCAGCCACAGCTGAAACCACTGATTTATGGTATTGCTATTTTGGCAATTGAATTTCACCCCAGAACAAAATATATCCTTTGCAGAACACTATGAAACTTGACCAGCCACAGCTGAAACCACTGATTTATGGTATTGCTATTTTGGCAATTGAATTTCACTCCAGAAAAAAATATATCCTTTGCAGTACATTATGAAACTTGGCCAGCCACAGCTAAAACCACTGATTTATGGTACTGCTATTTTGGCAATTGAATTTTACCCGAGAACAAAATATATCCTTTGCAGGACACTATGAAACTTGGCCAGCCACAACTGAAACCAATGATTTATGGTATTGCTATTTTGGCAATTGACCCCAGAAAAAATATATTCTTTGCAAGACACTATGAAACTTGGCCAGCCACAGCTGAAACCACTGATTTATGGTATTGCTATTTTGGCAATTAAATTTCACCCCAGAACAAAATATATTCTTTGCAGGACACTATGAAACTTGGCCTGCCACAGCTGAAACCACTGATTTATGGTATTACTATTTTGGCAATTGAATTTCACCCCAGAACAAAATATACCCTGTTACAGACAGATTTAAACTAGGCCTGCAACTGCTGGAACACCAGATTTAGGGGATTTCTATTTTGGCAATTGAACTTCACCCCAGAACAAATTATATCCTTTGTCGGACACTATTATACTTTGCCAGCCACTGCTGGGACACCAGATTTAGGGGATTTCTATTTTGGCAATTGAACTTCACCCCAGAACAAAATATATCCTTTGCCGGACACTATTAAGCTTGGCCAGCCACAGCTGAAACCACTGATTTAGGGGATTGCTATTTTGGCAATTGAATTTCACCCCATAAAAAATATACCTTGTTACGGACAGATTTAAACTAGGACTACAACCGCTGGAACACCAGATTTAGAGAATTGCTATTTTGGCAATTGAATTTCACCCCAGAACAAAATATATCCTTTGCGGGACACTATGAAACTTGGCCAGCCATAGCTGAAACCACTAATTTATGGTATTGCTATTTTGGCAATTGAAGTTCACCCCAGAACAAAATATATCCTTTGCAGGACACTATGAAACTTGGCCAGCCACAGCTGAAACCACTGATTTATGGTATTGATATTTTTCAATTGAATTTCACCCTAGAACAAAATATATCCTTTGCAGGACACTATGAAACTTGGCCAGCCACAGCTGAAACCACTGATTTAGGGGATTGCTATTTTGGCAATTGAATTTCACCCCAGAACAAAATATATCCTTTGCAGGACACTAGTAAACTTGGCCAACCACAGCTGAAACCACTGATTTATGGTTTTGCTATTTTGGCAATTAAATTTAACCCCAGAACAAAATATATCCTTTGCCGGACACTATGAAACTTGGCCAGCGACAGCTGAAACCACTGATTAATGGTATTGCTATTTTGGCAATTGAATTTTCCCCAGAACAAAATATATCCTTTGCAGGAAACTAGTAAACTTGGCCAACCACAGCTGAAACCACTAATTTATGGTATTGCTATTTTGGCAATTGAATTTCACCCCAGAACAAAATATATCCTTTGCAGGACACTATGAAACTTGGCCAGCCACAGCTGAAACCACTGATTTATGGTATTGCTATTTCTTCAATTGAATTTCACCCCAGAACAAAATATATCCTCGCAGGACACTATGAAACTTGGCCAGCCACAGCTGAAACCACTGATTTAGGGGATTGCTATTTTGGCAATTGAATTTCACCCCAAAACAAAATATATCCTTTGCAGGAAACTAGTAAACTTGGCCAACCACAGCTGAAACCACTAATTTATGGTTTTGCTATTTTGGCAATTAAATTTAACCCCAGAACAAAATATATCCTTTGCAGGACACTATGAAACTTGGCCAGCCACAGCTGAAACCACTGATTTAGGGGATTGCTATTTTGGCAATTAAATTTAACCCCAGAACAAAATATATCCTTTGCAGGACACTATGAAACCTGGCCAGCCACAGCTGAAACCACTGATTTATGGTATTGCTATTTTGGCAATTAAATTTCACCCCAGAACAAAATATATCCTTTGCAGGACACTAGTAAACTTGGCCAACCACAGCTGAAACCACTGATTTATGGTTTTGCTATTTTGGCAATTAAATTTAACCCCAGAACAAAATATATCCTTTGCCAGACACTATGAAACTTGGCCAGCCACAGCTGAAACCACTGATTAATGGTATTGCTATTTTGGCAATTGAATTTTCCCCAGAACAAAATACATCCTTTGCAGGAAACTAGTAAACTTGGCCAGCCACAGCTAAAACCACTGATTTATGGTACTGCTATTTTGGCAATTGAATTTTACCCGAGAACAAAATATATCCTTTGCAGGACACTATGAAACTTGGCCAGCCACAACTGAAACCACAGATTTATGGTATTGCTATTTTGGCAATTGAATTTCACCCCAGAACAAAATATATTATTTGCAGGACACTATGAATCTTGGCCTGCCACAGCTGAAACCACTAATTTATGGTTTTGCTATTTTGGCAATTAAATTTAACCCCAGAACAAAATATATCCTTTGCAGGACACTATGAAACTTGGCCAGCCACAGCTGAAACCACTGATTTATGGTATTGCTATTTTGGCAATTGAATTTCACCTCAGAACAAAATATATCCTTTGCAGGACACTATGAAACCTGGCCAGCCACAGCTGAAACCACTGATTTATGGTATTGCTATTTTGGCAATTGAATTTCACCCCAGATCAAAATATATCCTTTGCAGAACACTATGAAACTTTACCAGCCACAGCTGAAACCACTGATTTATGGTATTGCTATTTTGGCAATTGAATTTCACTCCAGAAAAAAAAATATCCTTTGCAGTACATTATGAAACTTGGCCAGCCACAGCTAAAACCACTGATTTATGGTACTGCTATTTTGGCAATTGAATTTTACCCGAGAACAAAATATATCCTTTGCAGGACACTATGAAACTTGGCCAGCCACAACTGAAACCACTTATTAATGTTATTGCTATTTTGGCAATTGAATTTTCCCCAGAACAAAATATATCCTTTGCAGGAAACTAGTAAACTTGGCCAACCACAGCTGAAACCACTAATTTATGGTTTTGCTATTTTGGCAATTAAATTTAACCCCAGAACAAAATATATCCTTTGCAGGACACTATGAAACCTGGCCAGCCACAGCTGAAACCACTGATTTATGGTATTGCTATTTTGGCAATTGAATTTCACCCCAGAACAAAATATATCCTTTGCAGAACACTATGAAACTTGACCAGCCACAGCTGAAACCACTGATTTATGGTATTGCTATTTTGGCAATTGAATTTCACTCCAGAAAAAATATATCCTTTGCAGTACATTATGAAACTTGGCCAGCCACAGCTAAAACCACTGATTTATGGTACTGCTATTTTGGCAATTGAATTTTACCCGAGAACAAAATATATCCTTTGCAGGACACTATGAAACTTGGCCAGCCACAACTGAAACCAATGATTTATGGTATTGCTATTTTGGCAATTGACCCCAGAAAAAAATATATTCTTTGCAAGACACTATGAAACTTGGCCAGCCACAGCTGAAACCACTGATTTATGGTATTGCTATTTTGGCAATTAAATTTCACCCCAGAACAAAATATATTCTTTGCAGGACACTATGAAACTTGGCCTGCCACAGCTGAAACCACTGATTTATGGTATTACTATTTTGGCAATTGAATTTCACCCCAGAACAAAATATACCCTGTTACAGACAGATTTAAACTAGGCCTGCAACTGCTGGAACACCAGATTTAGGGTATTGCTATTTTGGCAATTGAATTTCACCCCAGAACAAATTATATCCTTTGCCGGACACTATTATACTTTGCCAGCCACTGCTGGGACACCAGATTTAGGGATTTCTATTTTGGCAATTGAACTTCACCCCAGAACAAAATATATCCTTTGCCGGACACTATTAAGCTTGGCCAGCCACAGCTGAAACCACTGATTTAGGGGATTGCTATTTTGGCAATTGAATTTCACCCCATAAAAAATATACCTTGTTACGGACAGATTTAAACTAGGACTACAACCGCTGGAACACCAGATTTAGAGAATTGCTATTTTGGCAATTGAATTTCACCCCAGAACAAAATATATCCTTTGCAGGATACTATGAAACTTGGCCAGCCACAGCTGAAACCACTGATTTATGGTATTGCTATTTTGGCAATTGAATTTCACCCCAGAACAAAATATATCCTTTGCAGGACACTAGTAACCTTGGCCAGCCACAGCTGAAACCACTGATTTATGGTATCGCTATTTTGGCAATTAAATTTCACCCCAGAACAAAATATATCCTTTGCCGGACACTATGAAACTTGGCCAGCCACAGCTAAAACCACTGATTTATGGTATTGCTATTTTTTCAATTGAATTTCACCCCAGAACAAAATATATCCTCTGCAGGACACTATGAAACTTGGCCAGCCACAGCTGAAACCACTGATTTAGGGGATTGCTATTTTGGCAATTAAATTTAACCCCAGAACAAAATATATCCTTTGCCGGACACTATGAAACTTGGCCAGCCACAGCTGAAACCACAGATTTATGGTATTGCTATTTTGGCAATTAAATTTGACCCCAGAACAAAATATATCCTTTGCAGGACACTAGTAAACTTGGCCAACCACAGCTGAAACCACTGATTTATGGTTTTGCTATTTTGGCAATTAAATTTAACCCCAGAACAAAATATATCCTTTGCAGGACACTATGAAACTTGGCCAGCCACAGCTGAAACCACTGATTTATGGTATTGCTATTTTGGCAATTGAATTTCACCTCAGAACAAAATATATCCTTTGCAGGACACAATGAAACCTGGCCAGCCACAGCTGAAACCACTGATTTATGGTATTGCTATTTTGGCAATTGAATTTCACCCCAGAACAAAATATATCCTTTGCAGCACACTATGAAACTTGACCAGCCACAGCTGAAACCACTGATTTATGGTATTGCTATTTTGGCAATTGAATTTCACTCCAGAACAAAATATATGCTTTGCAGTACATTATGAAACTTGGCCAGCCACAGCTAAAACCACTGATTTATGGTACTGCTATTTTGGCAATTGAATTTTACCCGAGAACAAAATATATCCTTTGCAGGACACTATGAAACTTGGCCAGCCACAACTGAAACCACTGATTTATGGTATTGCTATTTTGGCAATTGAATTTCACCCCAGAACAAAATATATTCTTTGCAGGACACTATGAATCTTGGCCTGCCACAGCTGAAACCACTAATTTATGGTTTTGCTATTTTGGCAATTAAATTTAACCCCAGAACAAAATATATCCTTTGCAGGACACTATGAAACTTGGCCAGCCACAGCTGAAACCACTGATTTATGGTATTGCTATTTTGGCAATTGAATTTCACCTCAGAACAAAATATATCCGTTGCAGGACACTATGAAACCTGGCCAGCCACAGCTGAAACCACTGATTTATGGTATTGCTATTTTGGCAATTGAATATCACCCCAGAACAAAATATATCCTTTGCAGAACACTATGAAACTTGACCAGCCACAGCTGAAACCACTGATTTATGGTATTGCTATTTTGGCAATTGAATTTCACTCCAGAACAAAATATATCCTTTGCAGTACATTATGAAACTTTGCCAGCCACAGCTAAAACCACTGTTTTATGGTACTGCTATTTTGGCAATTGAATTTTACTCGAGAACAAAATATATCCTTTGCAGGACACTATGAAACTTGGCCAGCCACAGCTGAAACCACTGATTAATGGTATTGCTATTTTGGCAATTGAATTTTACCCCAGAACAAAATATATCCTTTGCAGGACACTATGAAACTTGGCCAGCCACAGCTGAAACCACTGATTTATGGTATTGCTATTTTGGCAATTGAATTTCACCCCAGAACAAAATATATCCTTTGCAGGACACTATGAATCTTGGCCTGCCACAGCTGAAACCACTAATTTATGGTTTTGCTATTTTGGCAATTAAATTTAACCCCAGAACAAAATATATCCTTTGCAGGACACTATGAAACTTGGCCAGCCACAGCTGAAACCGCTGATTTATGGTATTGCTATTTTGGCAATTGAATTTCACCTCAGAACAAAATATATCCGTTGCAGGACACTATGAAACCTGGCCAGCCACAGCTGAAACCACTGATTTATGGTATTGCTATTTTGGCAATTGAATTTCACCCCAGAACAAAATATATCCTTTGCAGAACACTATGAAACTTGACCAGCCACAGCTGAAACCACTGATTTATGGTATTGCTATTTTGGCAATTGAATTTCACTCCAGAACAAAATATATCCTTTGCATTACATTATGAAACTTGGCCAGCCACAGCTAAAACCACTGTTTTATGGTACTGTTATTTTGGCAATTGAATTTCACCCCAGAACAAAATATATCCTTTGCAGGACACTATGAAACTTGGCCAGCCACAGCTGAAACCACTGATTAATGGTATTGCTATTTTGGCAATTGAATTTCACTCCAGAAAAAATATATCCTTTGCAGTACATTATGAAACTTGGCCAGCCACAGCTAAAACCACTGATTTATGGTATTGCTATTTTGGCAATTGAATTTTAGCCGAGAACAAAATATATCCTTTGCAGGACACTATGAAACTTGGCCAGCCACAACTGAAACCACTGATTTATGGTATTGCTATTTTGGCAATTGAATTTCACCCCAGAACAAAATATATTCTTTGCAGGACACTATGAATCTTGGCCTGCCACAGCTGAAACCACTAATTTATGGTTTTGCTATTTTGGCAATTAAATTTAACCCCAGAACAAAATATATCCTTTGCAGGACACTATGAAACTTGGCCAGCCACAGCTGAAACCACTGATTTATGGTATTGCTATTTTGGCAATTGAATTTCACCTCAGAACAAAATATATCCGTTGCAGGACACTATGAAACCTGGCCAGCCACAGCTGAAACCACTGATTTATGGTATTGCTATTTTGGCAATTGAATTTCACCCCAGAACAAAATATATCCTTTGCAGAACACTATGAAACTTGACCAGCCACAGCTGAAACCACTGATTTATGGTATTGCTATTTTGGCAATTGAATTTCACTCCAGAACAAAATATATCCTTTGCAGTACATTATGAAACTTGGCCAGCCACAGCTAAAACCACTGTTTTATGGTATTGCTATTTTGGCAATTGAATTTTACCCGAGAACAAAATGTATCCTTTGCAGGACACTATGAAACTTGGCCAGCCACAGCTGAAACCACTGATTAATGGTATTGCTATTTTGGCAATTGAATTTTCCCCAGAACAAAATATATCCTTTGCAGGAAACTAGTAAACTTGGCCAACCACAGCTGAAACCACTAATTTATGGTATTGCTATTTTGGCAATTAAATTTAACCCCAGAACAAAATATATCCTTTGCAGGACACTATGAAACTTGGCCAGCCACAGCTGAAACCACTAATTTATGGTTTTGCTATTTTGGCAATTAAATTTAACCCCAGAACAAAATATATCCTTTGCAGGACACTATGAAACTTGGCCAGCCACAGCTGAAACCACTGATTTATGGTATTGCTATTTTGGCAATTGAATTTCACCTCAGAACAAAATATATCCTTTGCAGGACACTATGAAACCTGGCCAGCCACAGCTGAAACCACTGATTTATGGTATTGCTATTTTGGCAATTGAATTTCACCCCAGAACAAAATATATCCTTTGCAGCACACTATGAAACTTGACCAGCCACAGCTGAAACCACTGATTTATGGTATTGCTATTTTGGCAATTGAATTTCACTCCAGAAAAAAATATATCCTTTGCAGTACATTATGAAACTTGGCCAGCCACAGCTAAAACCACTGATTTATGGTACTGCTATTTTGGCAATTGAATTTTACCCGAGAACAAAATATATCCTTTGCAGGACACTATGAAACTTGGCCAGCCACAACTGAAACCACTGATTTATGGTATTGCTATTTTGGCAATTGAATTTCACCCCAGAACAAAATATATTCTTTGCAGGACACTATGAATCTTGGCCTGCCACAGCTGAAACCACTAATTTATGGTTTTGCTATTTTGGCAATTAAATTTAACCCCAGAACAAAATATATCCTTTGCAGGACACTATGAAACTTGGCCAGCCACAACTGAAACCACTGATTTATGGTTTTGCTATTTTGGCAATTAAATTTAACCCCAGAACAAAATATATCCTTTGCAGGACACTATGAAACTTGGCCAGCCACAGCTGAAACCACTGATTTATGGTATTGCTATTTTGGCAATTGAATTTCACCCCAGAACAAAATATATCCTTTGCAGAACACTATGAAACTTGACCAGCCACAGCTGAAACCACTGATTTATGGTATTGCTATTTTGGCAATTGAATTTCACTACAGAACAAAATATATCCTTTGCAGTACATTATGAAACTTGGCCAGCCACAGCTAAAACCACTGATTTATGGTATTGCTATTTTGGCAATTGAATTTTACCCGAGAACAAAATATATCCTTTGCAGGACACTATGAAACTTGGCCAGCCACAACTGAAACCAATGATTTATGGTATTGCTATTTTGGCAATTGACCCCAGAAAAAATATATTCTTTGCAAGACACTATGAAACTTGGCCAGCCACAGCTGAAACCACTGATTTATGGTATTGCTATTTTGGCAATTAAATTTCACTCCAGAACAAAATATATTCTTTGCAGGACACTATGAAACTTGGCCTGCCACAGCTGAAACCACTGATTTATGGTATTGCTATTTTGGCAATTGAATTTCACCCGAGAACAAAATATACCCTGTTACAGACAGATTTAAACTAGGCCTGCAACTGCTGGAACACCAGATTCAGGCTATTGCTATTTTGGCAATTGAATTTCACCCCAGAACAAATTATATCCCTTGCCGGACACTATTATACTTTGCCAGCCACTGCTGGGACACCAGATTTAGGGGATTTCTATTTTGGCAATTGAACTTCACCCCAGAACAAAATATATCCTTTGCCGGACACTATTAAGCTTGGCCAGCCACAGCTGAAACCACTGATTTAGGGGATTGCTATTTTGGCAATTGAATTTCACCCCATAAAAAAATATACCTTGTTACGGACAGATTTAAACTAGGACTACAACCGCTGGAACACCAGATTTAGAGAATTGCTATTTTGGCAATTGAATTTCACCCCAGAACAAAATATATCCTTTGCAGGATACTATGAAACTTGGCCAGTCACAGCTGAAACCACTGATTTATGGTATTGCTATTTTGGCAATTGAATTTCACCCCAGAACAAAATATATTCTTTGCAGGACACTATGAATCTTGGCCTGCCACAGCTGAAACCACTAATTTATGGTTTTGCTATTTTGGCAATTAAATTTAACCCCAGAACAAAATATATCCTTTGCAGGACACTATGAAACTTGGCCAGCCACAACTGAAACCACTGATTTATGGTTTTGCTATTTTGGCAATTAAATTTAACCCCAGAACAAAATATATCCTTTGCAGGACACTATGAAACTTGGCCAGCCACAGCTGAAACCACTGATTTATGGTATTGCTATTTTGGTAATTGAATTTCACCCCAGAACAAAATATATCCTTTGCAGAACACTATGAAACTTGACCAGCCACAGCTGAAACCACTGATTTATGGTATTGCTATTTTGGCAATTGAATTTCACTCCAGAAAAAATATATCCTTTGCAGTACATTATGAAACTTGGCCAGCCACAGCTAAAACCACTGATTTATGGTATTGCTATTTTGGCAATTGAATTTTACCCGAGAACAAAATATATCCTTTGCAGGACACTATGAAACTTGGCCAGCCACAACTGAAACCAATGATTTATGGTATTGCTATTTTGGCAATTGACCCCAGAAAAAAATATATTCTTTGCAAGACACTATGAAACTTGGCCAGCCACAGCTGAAACCACTGATTTATGGTATTGCTATTTTGGCAATTAAATTTCACTCCAGAACAAAATATATTCTTTGCAGGACACTATGAAACTTGGCCTGACACAGCTGAAACCACTGATTTATGGTATTGCTATTTTGGCAATTGAATTTCACCCCAGAACAAAATATACCCTGTTACACACAGATTTAAACTAGGCCTGCAACTGCTGGAACACCAGATTCAGGCTATTGCTATTTTTGCAATTGAATTTCACCCCAGAACAAATTATATCCCTTGCCGGACACTATTATACTTTGCCAGCCACTGCTGGGACACCAGATTTAGGGGATTTCTATTTTGGCAATTGAACTTCACCCCAGAACAAAATATATCCTTTGACGGACACTATTAAGCTTGGCCAGCCACAGCTGAAACCACTGATTTAGGGGATTGCTATTTTGGCAATTGAATTTCACCCCATAAAAAAATATACCTTGTTACGGACAGATTTAAACTAGGACTAAAACCGCTGGAACACCAGATTTAGAGAATTGCTATTTTGGCAATTGAATTTCACCCCAGAACAAAATATATCCTTTGCAGGATACTATGAAACTTGGCCAGTCACAGCTGAAACCACTGATTTATGGTATTGCTATTTTGGCAATTGAATTTCACCCCAGAACGAAATATATCCTTTGCAGCACACTATGAAACTTGACCAGCCACAGCTGAAACCACTGATTTATGGTATTGCTATTTTGGCAATTGAATTTCACCTCAGAACAAAATATATCCTTTGCAGGACACTATGAAACTTGGCCAGCCACAGCTGAAACCACTGATTTATGGTACTGCTATTTTGGCAATTGAATTTTACCCAAGAACAAAATATATCCTTTGCAGGACACTATGAAACTTGGCCAGCCACAACTGAAACCACTGATTTATGGTATTGCTATTTTGGCAATTGAATTTCACCCCAGAACAAAATATATTCTTTGCAGGACACTATGAATCTTGGCCTGCCACAGCTGAAACCACTAATTTATGGTTTTGCTATTTTGGCAATTAAATTTAACCCCAGAACAAAATATATCCTTTGCAGGACACTATGAAACTTGGCCAGCCACAGCTGAAACCACTGATTTATGGTATTGCTATTTTGGCAATTGAATTTCACCTCAGAACAAAATATATCCGTTGCAGGACACTATGAAACCTGGCCAGCCACAGCTGAAACCACTGATTTATGGTATTGCTATTTTGGCAATTGAATTTCACCCCAGAACAAAATATATCCTTTGCAGAACACTATGAAACTTGACCAGCCACAGCTGAAACCACTGATTTATGGTATTGCTATTTTGGCAATTGAATTTCACTCCAGAACAAAATATATCCTTTGCAGTACATTATGAAACTTGGCCAGCCACAGCTAAAACCACTGATTTATGGTACTGCTATTTTGGCAATTAAATTTTACCCGAGAACAAAATATATCCTTTGCAGGACACTATGAAACTTGGCCAGCCACAACTGAAACCACTGATTTATGGTATTGCTATTTTGGCAATTGAATTTCACCCCAGAACAAAATATATTCTTTGCAGGACACTATGAATCTTGGCCTGCCACAGCTGAAACCACTAATTTATGGTTTTGCTATTTTGGCAATTGAATTTAACCCCAGAACAAAATATATCCTTTGCAGGACACTATGAAACTTGGCCAGCCACAGCTGAAACCACTGATTTATGGTATTGCTATTTTGGCAATTGAATTTCACCTCAGAACAAAATATATCCGTTGCAGGACACTATGAAACCTGGCCAGCCACAGCTGAAACCACTGATTTATGGTATTGCTATTTTGGCAATTGAATTTCACCCCAGAACAAAATATATCCTTTGCAGAACACTATGAAACTTGACCAGCCACAGCTGAAACCACTGATTTATGGTATTGCTATTTTGGCAATTGAATTTCACTCCAGAACAAAATATATCCTTTGCATTACATTATGAAACTTGGCCAGCCACAGCTAAAACCACTGTTTTATGGTACTGCTATTTTGGCAATTGAATTTTACCCGAGAACAAAATATATCATTTGCAGGACACTATGAAACTTGGCCAGCCACAACTGAAACCACTGATTTATGGTTTTGCTATTTTGGCAATTAAATTTAACCCCAGAACAAAATATATCCTTTGCAGGACACTATGAAACTTGGCCAGCCACAGCTGAAACCACTGATTTATGGTATTGCTATTTTGGCAATTGAATTTCACCCCAGAACAAAATATATCCTTTGCAGAACACTATGAAACTTGACCAGCCACAGCTGAAACCACTGATTTATGGTATTGCTATTTTGGCAATTGAATTTCACTCCAGAAAAAAATATATCCTTTGCAGTACATTATGAAACTTGGCCAGCCACAGCTAAAACCACTGATTTATGGTATTGCTATTTTGGCAATTGAATTTTACCCGAGAACAAAATATATCCTTTGCAGGACACTATGAAACTTGGCCAGCCACAACTGAAACCACTGATTTATGGTATTGCTATTTTGGCAATTGAATTTCACCCCAGAACAAAATATATTCTTTGCAGGACACTATGAATCTTGGCCTGCCACAGCTGAAACCACTAATTTATGGTTTTGCTATTTTGGCAATTAAATTTAACCCCAGAACAAAATATATCCTTTGCAGGACACTATGAAACTTGGCCAGCCACAGCTGAAACCACTGATTTATAGTATTGCTATTTTGGCAATTGAATTTCACCTCAGAACAAAATATATCCGTTGCAGGACACTATGAAACCTGGCCAGCCACAGCTGAAACCACTGATTTATGGTATTGCTATTTTGGCAATTGAATTTTACCCGAGAACAAAATATATCCTTTGCAGGACACTATGAAACTTGGCCAGCCACAGCTGAAACCACTGATTAATGGTATTGCTATTTTGGCAATTGAATTTTCCCCAGAACAAAATATATCCTTTGCAGGAAACTAGTAAACTTGGCCAACCACAGCTGAAACCACAAATTTATGGTTTTGCTATTTTGGCAATTAAATTTAACCCCAGAACAAAATATATCCTTTGCAGGACACTATGAAACTTGGCCAGCCACAGCTGAAACCACTAATTTATGGTTTTGCTATTTTGGCAATTAAATTTAACCCCAGAACAAAATATATCCTTTGCAGGACACTATGAAACTTGGCCAGCCACAGCTGAAACCACTGATTAATGGTATTGCTATTTTGGCAATTGAATTTCACCTCAGAACAAAATATATCCTTTGCAGGACACAATGAAACCTGGCCAGCCACAGCTGAAACCACTGATTTATGGTATTGCTATTTTGGCAATTGAATTTCACCCCAGAACAAAATATATCCTTTGCAGCACACTATGAAACTTGACCAGCCACAGCTGAAACCACTGATTTATGGTATTGCTATTTTGGCAATTGAATTTCACTCCAGAAAAAATATATCCTTTGCAGTACATTATGAAACTTGGCCAGCCACAGCTAAAACCACTGATTTATGGTACTGCTATTTTGGCAATTGAATTTTACCCGAGAACAAAATATATCCTTTGCAGGACACTATGAAACTTGGCCAGCCACAACTGAAACCACTGATTTATGGTATTGCTATTTTGGCAATTGAATTTCACCCCAGAACAAAATATATTCTTTGCAGGACACTATGAATCTTGGCCTGCCACAGCTGAAACCACTAATTTATGGTTTTGCTATTTTGGCAATTAAATTTAACCCCAGAACAAAATATATCCTTTGCAGGACACTATGAAACTTGGCCAGCCACAGCTGAAACCACTGATTTATGGTATTGCTATTTTGGCAATTGAATTTCACCTCAGAACAAAATATATCCGTTGCAGGACACTAT
Organism: Bufotes viridis; assembly: GCA_033119425.1. NCBI lineage: Eukaryota > Metazoa > Chordata > Amphibia > Anura > Bufonidae > Bufotes > Bufotes viridis. The sequence continues at coordinate 109,606,986 of CM065594.1, forward strand.
AAAACCTGGCCAGCCACAGCTGAAACCACTGATTTATGGTATTGCTATTTTGGCAATTGAATTTCACCTCAGAACAAAATATATCCTTTGCAGAACACTATGAAACTTGACCAGCCACAGCTGAAACCACTGATTTATGGTATTGCTATTTTGGCAATTGAATTTCACTCCAGAACAAAATATATCCTTTGCAGTACATTATGAAACTTGGCCAGCCACAGCTAAAACCACTGTTTTATGGTACTGCTATTTTGGCAATTGAATTTTACCCGAGAACAAAATATATCCTTTGCAGGACACTATGAAACTTGGCCAGCCACAACTGAAACCACTGATTTATGGTTTTGCTATTTTGGCAATTAAATTTCACCCCAGAACAAAATATATCCTTTGCAGGACACTATGAAACTTGGCCAGCCACAGCTGAAACCACTGATTAATGGTATTGCTATTTTGGCAATTGAATTTTCCCCCAGAACAAAATATATCCTTTGCAGGAAACTAGTAAACTTGGCCAACCACAGCTGAAACCACTAATTTATGGTTTTGCAATTTTGGCAATTGAATTTCACCCCAGAACAAAATATATCCTTTGCAGGACACTATGAAACTTGGCCTGCCACAGCTGAAACCACTAATTTATGGTTTTGCTATTTTGGCAATTAAATTTAACCCCAGAACAAAATATATCCTTTGCAGGACACTATGAAACTTGGCCAGCCACAGCTGAAACCACTGATTTATGGTATTGCTATTTTGGCAATTGAATTTCACCTCAGAACAAAATATATCCTTTGCAGAACACTATGAAACTTGACCAGCCACAGCTGAAACCACTGATTTATGGTATTGCTATTTTGGCAATTGAATTTCACTCCAGAACAAAATATATCCTTTGCATTACATTATGAAACTTGGCCAGCCACAGCTAAAACCACTGTTTTATGGTACTGCTATTTTGGCAATTGAATTTTACCCGAGAACAAAATATATCCATTGCAGGACACTATGAAACTTGGCCAGCCACAACTGAAACCACTGATTTATGGTTTTGCTATTTTGGCAATTAAATTTAACCCCAGAACAAAATATATCCTTTGCAGGACACTATGAAACTTGGCCTGCCACAGCTGAAACCACTGATTTATGGTATTGCTATTTTGGCAATTGAATTTCACCCGAGAACAAAATATATCCTTTGCAGGACACTATGAAACTTGGCCAGCCACAACTGAAACCACTGATTTATGGTTTTGCTATTTTGGCAATTAAATTTCACCCCAGAACAAAATATATCCTTTGCAGGACACTATGAAACTTGGCCAGCCACAGCTGAAACCACTGATTAATGGTATTGCTATTTTGGCAATTGAATTTTCCCCCAGAACAAAATATATCCTTTGCAGGACACTATGAAACTTGGCCAGCCACAGCTGAAACCACTGATTTATGGTATTGCTATGTTGGCAATTGAATTTCACCCCAGAACAAAATATATCCTTTGCAGAACACTATGAAACTTGACCAGCCACAGCTGAAACCACTGATTTATGGTATTGCTATTTTGGCAATTGAATTTCACTCCAGAAAAAAATATATCCTTTGCAGTACATTATGAAACTTGGCCAGCCACAGCTAAAACCACTGATTTATGGTATTGCTATTTTGGCAATTGAATTTTACCCGAGAACAAAATATATCCTTTGCAGGACACTATGAAACTTGGCCAGCCACAACTGAAACCACTGATTTATGGTATTGCTATTTTGGCAATTGAATTTCACCCCAGAACAAAATATATTCTTTGCAGGACACTATGAAACTTGGCCAGCCACAGCTGAAACCACTGATTTATGGTATTGCTATTTTGGCAATTAAATTTCACCCCAGAACAAAATATATCCTTTGCAGGACACTATGAAACTTGGCCAGCCACAGCTGAAACCACTGATTTATGGTATTGCTATTTTGGCAATTGAATTTCACCCCAGAACAAAATATATCCTGTTGCAGGACACTATGAAACTTGGCCAGCCACAGCTGAAACCACTAGATTTATGGTATTGCTATTTTGGCAATTGAATTTCACCCCAGAACAAAATATATCCTTTGCAGGACACTATGAAACTTGGCCAGCCACAGCTGGAAACCACTGATTTATGGTATTGCTATTTTGGCAATTGAATTTCACCCCAGAACAAAATATATCCTTTGCAGGACACTATGAAACTTGGCCAGCCACAGCTGAAACCACTGATTTATGGTATTGCTATTTTGGCAATTGAATTTCACCCCAGAACAAAATATATCCTTTGCAGGACACTATGAAACTTGGCCAGCCACAGCTGAAACCACTGATTTATGGTATTGCTATTTTGGCAATTGAATTTCACCCCAGAACAAAATATATCCTTTGCAGGACACTATGAAACTTGGCCAGCCACAGCTGAAACCACTGATTTATGGTATTTGCTATTTTGGCAATTGAATTTCACCTCAGAACAAAATATATCCTTTGCAGGACACTATGAAACTTGGCCAGCCACAGCTGAAACCACTGATTTATGGTATTGCTATTTTGGCAATTGAATTTCACCTCAGAACAAAATATATCCTTTGCAGGACACTATGAAACTTGGCCAGCCACAGCTGAAACCACTGATTTATGGTATTGCTATTTTGGCAATTGAATTTCACCCCAGAACAAAATATATCCTTTGCAGCACACTATGAAACTTGGCCAGCCACAGCTGAAACCACTGATTTATGGTATTGCTATTTTGGCAATTGAATTTCACCCCAGAACAAAATATATCCTTTGCAGGACACTATGAAACTTGGCCAGCCACAGCTGAAACCACTGATTTATGGTATTGCTATTTTGGCAATTGAATTTCACCCCAGAACAAAATATATCCTTTGCAGGACACTATGAAACTTGGCCAGCCACAGCTGAAACCACTGATTTATGGTTTTGCTATTTTGGCAATTGAATTTCACCCCAGAACAAAATATATCCTTTGCAGGACACTATGAAATCTTGGCCAGCCACAGCTGAAACCACTGATTTATGGTATTGCTATTTTGGCAATTGAATTTCACCCCAGAACAAAATATATCCTTTGCAGGACACTATGAAACTTGGCCAGCCACAGCTGAAACCACTGATTTATGGTATTGCTATTTTGGCAATTGAATTTCACCCCAGAACAAAATATATCCTTTGCAGAACACTATGAAACTTGACCAGCCACAGCTGAAACCACTGATTTATGGTATTGCTATTTTGGCAATTGAATTTCACTCCAGAACAAAATATATCCTTTGCAGGACATTATGAAACTTGGCCAGCCACAGCTGAAACCACTGATTTATGGTATTGCTATTTTGGCAATTGAATTTTACCCGAGAACAAAATATATCCTTTGCAGGACACTATGAAACTTGGCCAGCCACAGCTGAAACCACTGATTTATGGTATTGCTATTTTGGCAATTGAATTTCACCCCAGAACAAAATATATCCTTTGCAGGACACTATGAAACTTGGCCAGCCACAGCTGAAACCACTGATTTATGGTATTGCTATTTTGGCAATTGAATTTCACCCCAGAACAAAATATATCCTTTGCAGGACACTATGAAACTTGGCCAGCCACAGCTGAAACCACTGATTTATGGTTATTGCTATTTTGGCAATTGAATTTCACCCCAGAACAAAATATATCCTTTGCAGGACACTATGAAACTTGGCCAGCCACAGCTGAAACCACTGATTTATGGTATTGCTATTTTGGCAATTGAATTTCACCCCAGAACAAAATATATCCTTTGCAGGACACTATGAAACTTGGCCAGCCACAGCTGAAACCACTGATTTATGGTATTGCTATTTTGGCAATTGAATTTCACCCCAGAACAAAATATATCCTTTGCAGAACACTATGAAACTTGACCAGCCACAGCTGAAACCACTGATTTATGGTATTGCTATTTTGGCAATTGAATTTCACTCCAGAACAAAATATATCCTTTGCAGGACACTATGAAACTTGGCCAGCCACAGCTGAAACCACTGATTTATGGTATTGCTATTTTGGCAATTGAATTTCACCCCAGAACAAAATATATCCTTTGCAGGACACTATGAAACTTGGCCAGCCACAGCTGAAACCACTGATTTATGGTATTGCTATTTTGGCAATTGAATTTCACCCCAGAACAAAATATATCCTTTGCAGGACACTATGAAACTTGGCCAGCCACAGCTGAAACCACTGATTTATGGTATTGCTATTTTGGCAATTGAATTTCACCCCAGAACAAAATATATCCTTTGCAGGACACTATGAAACTTGGCCAGCCACAGCTGAAACCACTGATTTATGGTATTGCTATTTTGGCAATTGAATTTCACCCCAGAACAAAATATATCCTTTGCAGGACACTATGAAACTTGGCCAGCCACAGCTGAAACCACTGATTTATGGTATTGCTATTTTGGCAATTGAATTTCACCCCAGAACAAAATATATCCTTTGCAGGACACTATGAAACTTGGCCAGCCACAGCTGAAACCACTGATTTATGGTATTGCTATTTTGGCAATTGAATTTCACCCCAGAACAAAATATATCCTTTGCAGCACACTATGAAACTTGACCAGCCACAGCTGAAACCACTGATTTATGGTATTGCTATTTTGGCAATTGAATTTCACTCCAGAAAAAATATATCCTTTGCAGTACATTATGAAACTTGGCCAGCCACAGCTAAAACCACTGATTTATGGTACTGCTATTTTGGCAATTGAATTTTACCCGAGAACAAAATATATCCTTTGCAGGACACTATGAAACTTGGCCAGCCACAACTGAAACCACTGATTTATGGTATTGCTATTTTGGCAATTGAATTTCACCCCAGAACAAAATATATTCTTTGCAGGACACTATGAATCTTGGCCTGCCACAGCTGAAACCACTAATTTATGGTTTTGCTATTTTGGCAATTAAATTTAACCCCAGAACAAAATATATCCTTTGCAGGACACTATGAAACTTGGCCAGCCACAGCTGAAACCACTGATTTATGGTATTGCTATTTTGGCAATTGAATTTCACCTCAGAACAAAATATATCCGTTGCAGGACACTATGAAACCTGGCCAGCCACAGCTGAAACCACTGATTTATGGTATTGCTATTTTGGCAATTGAATTTCACCCCAGAACAAAATATATCCTTTGCAGAACACTAGGAAACTTGACCAGCCACAGCTGAAACCACTGATTTATGGTATTGCTATTTTGGCAATTGAATTTCACTCCAGAACAAAATATATCCTTTGCATTACATTATGAAACTTGGCCAGCCACAGCTAAAACCACTGTTTTATGGTATTGCTATTTTGGCAATTGAATTTTACCCGAGAACAAAATGTATCCTTTGCAGGACACTATGAAACTTGGCCAGCCACAGCTGAAACCACTGATTAATGGTATTGCTATTTTGGCAATTGAATTTTCCCCCAGAACAAAATATATCCTTTGCAGGAAACTAGTAAACTTGGCCAACCACAGCTGAAACCACTAATTTATGGTATTGCTATTTTGGCAATTAAATTTAACCCCAGAACAAAATATATCCTTTGCAGGACACTATGAAACTTGGCCAGCCACAGCTGAAACCACTGATTTATGGTATTGCTATTTTGGCAATTGAATTTCACCTCAGAACAAAATATATCCTTTGCAGGACACTATGAAACCTGGCCAGCCACAGCTGAAACCACTGATTTATGGTATTGCTATTTTGGCAATTGAATTTCACCCCAGAACAAAATATATCCTTTGCAGCACACTATGAAACTTGACCAGCCACAGCTGAAACCACTGATTTATGGTATTGCTATTTTGGCAATTGAATTTCACTCCAGAAAAAAAATATATCCTTTGCAGTACATTATGAAACTTGGACAGCCACAGCTAAAACCACTGATTTATGGTACTGCTATTTTGGCAATTGAATTTTACCCGAGAACAAAGTATATCCTTTGCAGGACACTATGAAACTTGGCCAGCCACAACTGAAACCACTGATTTATGGTATTGCTATTTTGGCAATTGAATTTCACCCCAGAACAAAATATATTCTTTGCAGGACACTATGAATCTTGGCCTGCCACAGCTGAAACCACTAATTTATGGTTTTGCTATTTTGGCAATTAAATTTAACCCCAGAACAAAATATATCCTTTGCAGGACACTATGAAACTTGGCCAGCCACAACTGAAACCACTGATTTATGGTTTTGCTATTTTGGCAATTAAATTTAACCCCAGAACAAAATATATCCTTTGCAGGACACTATGAAACTTGGCCAGCCACAGCTGAAACCACTGATTTATGGTATTGCTATTTTGGCAATTGAATTTCACCCCAGAACAAAATATATCCTTTGCAGAACACTATGAAACTTGACCAGCCACAGCTGAAACCACTGATTTATGGTATTGCTATTTTGGCAATTGAATTTCACTCCAGAACAAAATATATCCTTTGCAGTACATTATGAAACTTGGCCAGCCACAGCTAAAACCACTGATTTATGGTATTGCTATTTTGGCAATTGAATTTTACCCGAGAACAAAATATATCCTTTGCAGGACACTATGAAACTTGGCCAGCCACAACTGAAACCAATGATTTATGGTATTGCTATTTTGGCAATTGACCCCAGAAAAAAATATATTCTTTGCAAGACACTATGAAACTTGGCCAGCCACAGCTGAAACTCTGATTTATGGTATTGCTATTTTGGCAATTAAATTTCACTCCAGAACAAAATATATTCTTTGCAGGACACTATGAAACTTGGCCTGCCACAGCTGAAACCACTGATTTATGGTATTGCTATTTTGGCAATTGAATTTCACCCGAGAACAAAATATACCCTGTTACAGACAGATTTAAACTAGGCCTGCAACTGCTGGGACACCAGATTCAGGCAATTGCTATTTTGGCAATTGAATTTCACCCCAGAACAAATTATATCCCTTGCCGGACACTATTATACTTTGCCAGCCACTGCTGGGACACCAGATTTAGGGGATTTCTATTTTGGCAATTGAACTTCACCCCAGAACAAAATATATCCTTTGCCGGACACTATTAAGCTTGGCCAGCCACAGCTGAAACCACTGATTTAGGGGATTGCTATTTTGGCAATTGAATTTCACCCCATAAAAAAATATCCCTTGTTACGGACAGATTTAAACTAGGACTACAACCGCTGGAACACCAGATTTAGAGAATTGCTATTTTGGCAATTGAATTTCACCCCAGAACAAAATATATCCTTTGCAGGATACTATGAAACTTGGCCAGTCACAGCTGAAACCACTGATTTATGGTATTGCTATTTTGGCAATTGAATTTCACCCCAGAACAAAATATATTCTTTGCAGGACACTATGAATCTTGGCCTGCCACAGCTGAAACCACTAATTTATGGTTTTGCTATTTTGGCAATTAAATTTAACCCCAGAACAAAATATATCCTTTGCAGGACACTATGAAACTTGGCCAGCCACAACTGAAACCACTGATTTATGGTTTTGCTATTTTGGCAATTAAATTTAACCCCAGAACAAAATATATCCTTTGCAGGACACTATGAAACTTGGCCAGCCACAGCTGAAACCACTGATTTATGGTATTGCTATTTTGGTAATTGAATTTCACCCCAGAACAAAATATATCCTTTGCAGAACACTATGAAACTTGACCAGCCACAGCTGAAACCACTGATTTATGGTATTGCTATTTTGGCAATTGAATTTCACTCCAGAAAAAATATATCCTTTGCAGTACATTATGAAACTTGGCCAGCCACAGCTAAAACCACTGATTTATGGTATTGCTATTTTGGCAATTGAATTTTACCCGAGAACAAAATATATCCTTTGCAGGACACTATGAAACTTGGCCAGCCACAACTGAAACCAATGATTTATGGTATTGCTATTTTGGCAATTGACCCCAGAAAAAATATATTCTTTGCAAGACACTATGAAACTTGGCCAGCCACAGCTGAAACCACTGATTTATGGTATTGCTATTTTGGCAATTAAATTTCACTCCAGAACAAAATATATTCTTTGCAGGACACTATGAAACTTGGCCTGCCACAGCTGAAACCACTGATTTATGGTATTGCTATTTTGGCAATTGAATTTCACCCCAGAACAAAATATACCCTGTTACACACAGATTTAAACTAGGCCTGCAACTGCTGGAACACCAGATTCAGGCTATTGCTATTTTTGCAATTGAATTTCACCCCAGAACAAATTATATCCCTTGCCGGACACTATTATACTTTGCCAGCCACTGCTGGGACACCAGATTTAGGGGATTTCTATTTTGGCAATTGAACTTCACCCCAGAACAAAATATATCCTTTGCCGGACACTATTAAGCTTGGCCAGCCACAGCTGAAACCACTGATTTAGGGGATTGCTATTTTGGCAATTGAATTTCACACAAAAAAAAAATATACCTTGTTACGGACAGATTTAAACTAGGACTACAACCGCTGGAACACCAGATTTAGAGAATTGCTATTTTGGCAATTGAATTTCACCCCAGAACAAAATATATCCTTTGCAGGATACTATGAAACTTGGCCAGTCACAGCTGAAACCACTGATTTATGGTATTGCTATTTTGGCAATTGAATTTCACCCCAGAACGAAATATATCCTTTGCAGCACACTATGAAACTTGACCAGCCACAGCTGAAACCACTGATTTATGGTATTGCTATTTTGGCAATTGAATTTCACCTCAGAACAAAATATATCCGTTGCAGGACACTATGAAACCTGGCCAGCCACAGCTGAAACCACTGATTTATGGTACTGCTATTTTGGCAATTGAATTTTACCCAAGAACAAAATATATCCTTTGCAGGACACTATGAAACTTGGCCAGCCACAACTGAAACCACTGATTTATGGTATTGCTATTTTGGCAATTGAATTTCACCCCAGAACAAAATATATTCTTTGCAGGACACTATGAATCTTGGCCTGCCACAGCTGAAACCACTAATTTATGGTTTTGCTATTTTGGCAATTAAATTTAACCCCAGAACAAAATATATCCTTTGCAGGACACTATGAAACTTGGCCAACCACAGCTGAAACCACTGATTTATGGTATTGCTATTTTGGCAATTGAATTTCACCTCAGAACAAAATATATCCGTTGCAGGACACTATGAAACCTGGCCAGCCACAGCTGAAACCACTGATTTATTGTATTGCTATTTTGGCAATTGAATTTCACCCCAGAACAAAATATATCCTTTGCAGAACACTATGAAACTTGACCAGCCACAGCTGAAACCACTGATTTATGGTATTGCTATTTTGGCAATTGAATTTCACTCCAGAACAAAATATATCCTTTGCATTACATTATGAAACTTGGCCAGTCACAGCTAAAACCACTGTTTTATGGTACTGCTATTTTGGCAATTGAATTTTACCCGAGAACAAAATATATCCTTTGCAGGACACTATGAAACTTGGCCAGCCACAACTGAAACCACTGATTTATGGTTTTGCTATTTTGGCAATTAAATTTAACCCCAGAACAAAATATATCCTTTGCAGGACACTATGAAACTTGGCCTGCCACAGCTGAAACCACTGATTTATGGTATTGCTATTTTGGCAATTGAATTTCACCCCAGAACAAAATATATCCTTTGCAGAACACTATGAAACTTGACCAGCCACAGCTGAAACCACTGATTTATGGTATTGCTATTTTGGCAATTGAATTTCACCTCAGAACAAAATATATCCGTTGCAGGACACTATGAAACCTGGCCAGCCACAGCTGAAACCACTGATTTATTGTATTGCTATTTTGGCAATTGAATTTCACCCCAGAACAAAATATATCCTTTGCAGAACACTATGAAACTTGACCAGCCACAGCTGAAACCACTGATTTATGGTATTGCTATTTTGGCAATTGAATTTCACCCCAGAACAAAATATAGTCTTTGCAGGACACTATGAATCTTGGCCTGCCACAGCTGAAACCACTAATTTATGGTTTTGCTATTTTGGCAATTAAATTTAACCCCAGAACAAAGTATATCCTTTGCAGGACACTATGAAACTTGGCCAGCCACAGCTGAAACCACTGATTTATGGTATTGCTATTTTGGCAATTGAATTTCACCTCAGAACAAAATATATCCATTGCAGGACACTATGAAACCTGGCCAGCCACAGCTGAAACCACTGATTTATGGTATTGCTATTTTGGCAATTGAATTTCACCTCAGAACAAAATATATCCTTTGCAGAACACTATGAAACTTGACCAGCCACAGCTGAAACCACTGATTTATGGTATTGCTATTTTGGCAATTGAATTTCACCCCAGAACAAAATATATCCTTTGCAGGACACTATGAAACTTGGCCAGCCACAGCTGAAACCACTGATTTCATGGTATTGCTATTTTGGCAATTGAATTTTACCCGAGAACAAAATATATCCTTTGCAGGACACTATGAAACTTGGCCAGCCACAACTGAAACCACTGATTTATGGTTTTGCTATTTTGGCAATTAAATTTCACCCCAGAACAAAATATATCCTTTGCAGGACACTATGAAACTTGGCCAGCCACAGCTGAAACCACTGATTAATGGTATTGCTATTTTGGCAATTGAATTTCACCTCAGAACAAAATATATCCTTTGCAGGACACTATGAAACCTGGCCAGCCACAGCTGAAACCACTGATTTATGGTATTGCTATTTTGGCAATTGAATTTCACCCCAGAACAAAATATATCCTTTGCAGCACACTATGAAACTTGACCAGCCACAGCTGAAACCACTGATTTATGGTATTGCTATTTTGGCAATTGAATTTCACTCCAGAAAAAATATATCCTTTGCAGTACATTATGAAACTTGGCCAGCCACAGCTAAAACCACTGATTTATGGTACTGCTATTTTGGCAATTGAATTTTACCCGAGAACAAAATATATCCTTTGCAGGACACTATGAAACTTGGCCAGCCACAACTGAAACCACTGATTTATGGTATTGCTATTTTGGCAATTGAATTTCACCCCAGAACAAAATATATTCTTTGTAGGACACTATGAATCTTGGCCTGCCACAGCTGAAACCACTAATTTAAGGTTTTGCTATTTTGGCAATTAAATTTAACCCCAGAACAAAATATATCCTTTGCAGGACACTATGAAACTTGGCCAGCCACAGCTGAAACCACTGATTTATGGTATTGCTATTTTGGCAATTGAATTTCACCTCAGAACAAAATATATCCTTTGCAGAACACTATGAAACTTGACCAGCCACAGCTGAAACCACTGATTTATGGTATTGCTATTTTGGCAATTGAATTTCACTCCAGAACAAAATATATCCTTTGCAGTACATTATGAAACTTGGCCAGCCACAGCTAAAACCACTGTTTCATGGTACTGCTATTTTGGCAATTGAATTTTACCCGAGAACAAAATATATCCTTTGCAGGACACTATGAAACTTGGCCAGCCACAACTGAAACCACTGATTTATGGTTTTGCTATTTTGGCAATTAAATTACACCCCAGAACAAAATATATCCTTTGCAGGACACTATGAAACTTGGCCAGCCACAGCTGAAACCACTGATTAATGGTATTGCTATTTTGGCAATTGAATTTTCCCCCAGAACAAAATATATCCTTTGCAGGACACTATGAAACTTGGCCAGCCACAGCTGAAACCACTGATTTATGGTATTGCTATGTTGGCAATTGAATTTCACCCCAGAACAAAATATATCCTTTGCAGAACACTATGAAACTTGACCAGCCACAGCTGAAACCACTGATTTATGGTATTGCTATTTTGGCAATTGAATTTCACTCCAGAAAAAAAATATATCCTTTGCAGTACATTATGAAACTTGGCCAGCCACAGCTAAAACCACTGATTTATGGTATTGCTATTTTGGCAATTGAATTTTACCCGAGAACAAAATATATCCTTTGCAGGACACTATGAAACTTGGCCAGCCACAACTGAAACCACTGATTTATGGTATTGCTATTTTGGCAATTGAATTTCACCCCAGAACAAAATATATTCTTTGCAGGACACTATGAATCTTGGCCTGCCACAGCTGAAACCACTAATTTATGGTTTTGCTATTTTGGCAATTAAATTTAACCCCAGAACAAAATATATCCTTTGCAGGACACTATGAAACTTGGCCAGCCACAGCTGAAACCACTGATTTATGGTATTGCTATTTTGGCAATTGAATTTCACCTCAGAACAAAATATATCCGTTGCAGGACACTATGAAACCTGGCCAGCCACAGCTGAAACCACTGATTTATGGTATTGCTATTTTGGCAATTGAATTTCACCCCAGAATAAAATATATCCTTTGCAGAACACTATGAAACTTGACCAGCCACAGCTGAAACCACTGATTTATGGTATTGCTAATTTGGCAATTGAATTTCACTCCAGAACAAAATATATCCTTTGCAGTACATTATGAAACTTGGCCAGCCACAGCTAAAACCACTGTTTTATGGTATTGCTATTTTGGCAATTGAATTTTACCCGAGAACAAAATGTATCCTTTGCAGGACACTATGAAACTTGGCCAGCCACAGCTGAAACCACTGATTAATGGTATTGCTATTTTGGCAATTGAATTTTCCCCCAGAACAAAATATATCCTTTGCAGGAAACTAGTAAACTTGGCCAACCACAGCTGAAACCACTAATTTATGGTTTTGCTATTTTGGCAATTAAATTTAACCCCAGAACAAAATATATCCTTTGCAGGACACTATGAAACTTGGCCAGCCACAGCTGAAACCACTGATTTATGGTATTGCTATTTTGGCAATTGAATTTCACCTCAGAACAAAATATATCCTTTGCAGGACACTATGAAACCTGGCCAGCCACAGCTGAAACCACTGATTTATGGTATTGCTATTTTGGCAATTGAATTTCACCCCAGAACAAAATATATCCTTTGCAGCACACTATGAAACTTGACCAGCCACAGCTGAAACCACTGATTTATGGTATTGCTATTTTGGCAATTGAATTTCACTCCAGAAAAAAATATATCCTTTGCAGTACATTATGAAACTTGGACAGCCACAGCTAAAACCACTGATTTATGGTACTGCTATTTTGGCAATTGAATTTTACCCGAGAACAAAATATATCCTTTGCAGGACACTATGAAACTTGGCCAGCCACAACTGAAACCACTGATTTATGGTATTGCTATTTTGGCAATTGAATTTCACCCCAGAACAAAATATATTCTTTGCAGGACACTATGAATCTTGGCCTGCCACAGCTGAAACCACTAATTTATGGTTTTGCTATTTTGGCAATTAAATTTAACCCCAGAACAAAATATATCCTTTGCAGGACACTATGAAACTTGGCCAGCCACAACTGAAACCACTGATTTATGGTTTTGCTATTTTGGCAATTAAATTTAACCCCAGAACAAAATATATCCTTTGCAGGACACTATGAAACTTGGCCAGCCACAGCTGAAACCACTGATTTATGGTATTGCTATTTTGGCAATTGAATTTCACCCCAGAACAAAATATATCCTTTGCAGAACACTATGAAACTTGACCAGCCACAGCTGAAACCACTGATTTATGGTATTGCTATTTTGGCAATTGAATTTCACTACAGAAAAAAATATATCCTTTGCAGTACATTATGAAACTTGGCCAGCCACAGCTAAAACCACTGATTTATGGTATTGCTATTTTGGCAATTGAATTTTACCCGAGAAAAAAATATATCCTTTGCAGGACACTATGAAACTTGGCCAGCCACAACTGAAACCAATGATTTATGGTATTGCTATTTTGGCAATTGACCCCAGAAAAAAATATATTCTTTGCAAGACACTATGAAACTTGGCCAGCCACAGCTGAAACTCTGATTTATGGTATTGCTATTTTGGCAATTAAATTTCACTCCAGAACAAAATATATTCTTTGCAGGACACTATGAAACTTGGCCTGCCACAGCTGAAACCACTGATTTATGGTATTGCTATTTTGGCAATTGAATTTCACCCGAGAACAAAATATACCCTGTTACAGACAGATTTAAACTAGGCCTGCAACTGCTGGAACACCAGATTCAGGCTATTGCTATTTTGGCAATTGAATTTCACCCCAGAACAAATTATATCCCTTGCCGGACACTATTATACTTTGTCAGCCACTGCTGGGACACCAGATTTAGGGTATTGCTATTTTGGCAATTGAACTTCACCCCAGAACAAAATATATCCTTTGCCGGACACTATTATACTTTTTTCAGCCACAGCTGAAACCACTGATTTAGGGGATTGCTATTTTGGCAATTGAATTTCACCCCATAAAAAAATATACCTTGTTACGGACAGATTTAAACTAGGACTACAACCGCTGGAACACCAGATTTAGAGAATTGCTATTTTGGCAATTGAATTTCACCCCAGAACAAAATATATCCTTTGCAGGATACTATGAAACTTGGCCAGTCACAGCTGAAACCACTGATTTATGGTATTGCTATTTTGGCAATTGAATTTCACCCCAGAACAAAATATATTCTTTGCAGGACACTATGAATCTTGGCCTGCCACAGCTGAAACCACTAATTTATGGTTTTGCTATTTTGGCAATTAAATTTAACCCCAGAACAAAATATATCCTTTGCAGGACACTATGAAACTTGGCCAGCCACAACTGAAACCACTGATTTATGGTTTTGCTATTTTGGCAATTAAATTTAACCCCAGAACAAAATATATCCTTTGCAGGACACTATGAAACTTGGCCAGCCACAGCTGAAACCACTGATTTATGGTATTGCTATTTTGGTAATTGAATTTCACCCCAGAACAAAATATATCCTTTGCAGAACACTATGAAACTTGACCAGCCACAGCTGAAACCACTGATTTATGGTATTGCTATTTTGGCAATTGAATTTCACTCCAGAAAAAATATATCCTTTGCAGTACATTATGAAACTTGGCCAGCCACAGCTAAAACCACTGATTTATGGTATTGCTATTTTGGCAATTGAATTTTACCCGAGAACAAAATATATCCTTTGCAGGACACTATGAAACTTGGCCAGCCACAACTGAAACCAATGATTTATGGTATTGCTATTTTGGCAATTGACCCCAGAAAAAATATATTCTTTGCAAGACACTATGAAACTTGGCCAGCCACAGCTGAAACCACTGATTTATGGTATTGCTATTTTGGCAATTAAATTTCACTCCAGAACAAAATATATTCTTTGCAGGACACTATGAAACTTGGCCTGCCACAGCTGAAACCACTGATTTATGGTATTGCTATTTTGGCAATTGAATTTCACCCCAGAACAAAATATACCCTGTTACACACAGATTTAAACTAGGCCTGCAACTGCTGGAACACCAGATTCAGGCTATTGCTATTTTTGCAATTGAATTTCACCCCAGAACAAATTATATCCCTTGCCGGACACTATTATACTTTGCCAGCCACTGCTGGGACACCAGATTTAGGGGATTTCTATTTTGGCAATTGAACTTCACCCCAGAACAAAATATATCCTTTGCCGGATACTATGAAACTTGGCCAGTCACAGCTGAAACCACTGATTTATGGTATTGCTATTTTGGCAATTGAATTTCACCCCAGAACGAAATATATCCTTTGCAGCACACTATGAAACTTGACCAGCCACAGCTGAAACCACTGATTTATGGTATTGCTATTTTGGCAATTGAATTTCACCTCAGAACAAAATATATCCGTTGCAGGACACTATGAAACCTGGCCAGCCACAGCTGAAACCACTGATTTATGGTACTGCTATTTTGGCAATTGAATTTTACCCAAGAACAAAATATATCCTTTGCAGGACACTATGAAACTTGGCCAGCCACAACTGAAACCACTGATTTATGGTATTGCTATTTTGGCAATTGAATTTCACCCCAGAACAAAATATATTCTTTGCAGGACACTATGAATCTTGGCCTGCCACAGCTGAAACCACTAATTTATGGTTTTGCTATTTTGGCAATTAAATTTAACCCCAGAACAAAATATATCCTTTGCAGGACACTATGAAACTTGGCCAGCCACAGCTGAAACCACTGATTTATGGTATTGCTATTTTGGCAATTGAATTTCACCTCAGAACAAAATATATCCGTTGCAGGACACTATGAAACCTGGCCAGCCACAGCTGAAACCACTGATTTATTGTATTGCTATTTTGGCAATTGAATTTCACCCCAGAACAAAATATATCCTTTGCAGAACACTATGAAACTTGACCAGCCACAGCTGAAACCACTGATTTATGGTATTGCTATTTTGGCAATTGAATTTCACTCCAGAACAAAATATATCCTTTGCATTACATTATGAAACTTGGCCAGTCACAGCTAAAACCACTGTTTTATGGTACTGCTATTTTGGCAATTGAATTTTACCCGAGAACAAAATATATCCTTTGCAGGACACTATGAAACTTGGCCAGCCACAACTGAAACCACTGATTTATGGTTTTGCTATTTTGGCAATTAAATTTAACCCCAGAACAAAATATATCCTTTGCAGGACACTATGAAACTTGGCCAGCCACAGCTGAAACCACTGATTTATGGTATTGCTATTTTGGCAATTGAATTTCACCTCAGAACAAAATATATCCTTTGCAGGACACTATGAAACTTGGCCAGCCACAGCTGAAACCACTGATTTATGGTATTGCTATTTTGGCAATTGAATTTCACTCCAGAAAAAAATATATCCTTTGCAGTACATTATGAAACTTGGCCAGCCACAGCTGAAACCACTGATTTATGGTATTGCTATTTTGGCAATTGAATTTTACCCCAGAACAAAATATATCCTTTGCAGGACACTATGAAACTTGGCCAGCCACAGCTGAAACCACTGATTTATGGTATTGCTATTTTGGCAATTGAATTTCACCCCAGAACAAAATATATCCTTTGCAGGACACTATGAATCTTGGCCAGCCACAGCTGAAACCACTGATTTATGGTATTGCTATTTTGGCAATTGAATTTCACCTCAGAACAAAATATATCCTTTGCAGGACACTATGAAACCTGGCCAGCCACAGCTGAAACCACTGATTTATGGTATTGCTATTTTGGCAATTGAATTTCACCCCAGAACGAAATATATCCTTTGCAGCACACTATGAAACTTGACCAGCCACAGCTGAAACCACTGATTTATGGTATTGCTATTTTGGCAATTGAATTTCACTCCAGAAAAAATATATCCTTTGCAGTACATTATGAAACTTGGCCAGCCACAGCTAAAACCACTGATTTATGGTACTGCTATTTTGGCAATTGAATTTTACCCGAGAACAAAATATATCCTTTGCAGGACACTATGAAACTTGGCCAGCCACAACTGAAACCACTGATTTATGGTATTGCTATTTTGGCAATTGAATTTCACCCCAGAACAAAATATATTCTTTGCAGGACACTATGAATCTTGGCCTGCCACAGCTGAAACCACTTATTTATGGTTTTGCTATTTTGGCAATTAAATTTAACCCCAGAACAAAATATATCCTTTGCAGGACACTATGAAACTTGGCCAGCCACAGCTGAAACCACTGATTTATGGTATTGCTATTTTGGCAATTGAATTTCACCTCAGAACAAAATATATCCGTTGCAGGACACTATGTAACCTGGCCAGCCACAGCTGAAACCACTGATTTATGGTATTGCTATTTTGGCAATTGAATTTCACCTCAGAACAAAATATATCCTTTGCAGAACACTATGAAACTTGACCAGCCACAGCTGAAACCACTGATTTATGGTATTGCTATTTTGGCAATTGAATTTCACTCCAGAACAAAATATATCCTTTGCAGTACATTATGAAACTTGGCCAGCCACAGCTAAAACCACTGTTTTATGGTACTGCTATTTTGGCAATTGAATTTTACCCGAGAACAAAATATATCCTTTGCAGGACACTATGAAACTTGGCCAGCCACAACTGAAACCACTGATTTATGGTTTTGCTATTTTGGCAATTAAATTTAACCCCAGAACAAAATATATCCTTTGCAGGACACTATGAAACTTGGCCAGCCACAGCTGAAACCACTGATTTATGGTATTGCTATTTTGGCAATTGAATTTCACCCCAGAACAAAATATATCCTTTGCAGAACACTATGAAACTTGATCAGCCACAGCTGAAACCACTGATTTATGGTATTGCTATTTTGGCAATTGAATTTCACTCCAGAAAAAATATATCCTTTGCAGTACATTATGAAACTTGGCCAGCCACAGCTGAAACCACTGATTTATGGTATTGCTATTTTGGCAATTGAATTTCACTCCAGAACAAAATATATTCTTTGCAGGACAATATGAAACTTGGCCTGCCACAGCTGAAACCACTGATTTATGGTATCGCTATTTTGACAATTGAATTTCACCCCAGAACAAAATATTCCCTGTTACAGACAGATTTAAACTAGGCCTGCAACTGCTGGAACACCAGATTCAGGCTATTGCTATTTTGGCAATTGAATTTCACCCCAGAACAAATTATATCCTTTGCCGGACACTATTATACTTTGCCAGCCACTGCTAGGACACCAGATTTAGGGGATTTCTATTTTGGCAATTGAACTTCACCCCAGAACAAAATATATCCTTTGCCGGACACTATTAAGCTTGGCCAGCCACAGCTGAAACCACTGATTTAGGTGATTGCTATTTTGGCAATTGAATTTCACCCCATAAAAAAATATACCTTGTTACGGACAGATTTAAACTAGGACTACAACCGCTGGAACACCAGATTTAGAGAATTGCTATTTTGGCAATTGAATTTCACCCCAGAACAAAATATATCCTTTGCAGGATACTATGAAACTTGGCCAGCCACAGCTGAAACCACTGATTTATGGTATTGCTATTTTGGCAATTGAATTTCACCCCAGAACAAAATATATCCTTTGCAGGACACTAGTAACCTTGGCCAGCCACAGCTGAAACCACTGATTTATGGTATTGCTATTTTGGCAATTGAATTTCACCTCAGAACAAAATATATCCTTTGCAGGACACTATGAAACCTGGCCAGCCACAGCTGAAACCACTGATTTATGGTATTGCTATTTTGGCAATTGAATTTCACCCCAGAACGAAATATATCCTTTGCAGCACACTATGAAACTTGACCAGCCACAGCTGAAACCACTGATTTATGGTATTGCTATTTTGGCAATTGAATTTCACTCCAGAAAAAAATATATCCTTTGCAGTACATTATGAAACTTGGCCAGCCACAGCTAAAACCACTGATTTATGGTACTGCTATTTTGGCAATTGAATTTTACCCGAGAACAAAATATATCCTTTGCAGGACACTATGAAACTTGGCCAGCCACAACTGAAACCACTGATTTATGGTATTGCTATTTTGGCAATTGAATTTCACCCCAGAACAAAATATATTCTTTGCAGGACACTATGAATCTTGGCCTGCCACAGCTGAAACCACTAATTTATGGTTTTGCTATTTTGGCAATTAAATTTAACCCCAGAACAAAATATATCCTTTGCAGGACACTATGAAACTTGGCCAGCCACAGCTGAAACCACTGATTTATGGTATTGCTATTTTGGCAATTGAATTTCACCTCAGAACAAAATATATCCATTGCAGGACACTATGAAACCTGGCCAGCCACAGCTGAAACCACTGATTTATGGTATTGCTATTTTGGCAATTGAATTTCACCCCAGAACAAAATATATCCTTTGCCGGACACTATTAAGCTTGGCCAGCCACAGCTGAAACCACTGATTTAGGTGATTGCTATTTTGGCAATTGAATTTCACCCCATAAAAAATATACCTTGTTACGGACAGATTTAAACTAGGACTACAACCGCTGGAACACCAGATTTAGAGAATTGCTATTTTGGCAATTGAATTTCACCTCAGAACAAAATATATCCTTTGCAGGATACTATGAAACTTGGCCAGCCACAGCTGAAACCACTGATTTATGGTATTGCTATTTTGGCAATTGAATTTCACCCCAGAACAAAATATATCCTTTGCAGGACACTATTAAGCTTGGCCAGCCACAGCTGAAACCACTGATTTAGGTGATTGCTATTTTGGCAATTGAATTTCACCCCATAAAAAAATATACCTTGTTACGGACAGATTTAAACTAGGACTACAACCGCTGGAACACCAGATTTAGAGAATTGCTATTTTGGCAATTGAATTTCACCCCAGAACAAAATATATCCATTGCAGGACACTATGAAACCTGGCCAGCCACAGCTGAAACCACTGATTTATGGTATTGCTATTTTGGCAATTGAATTTCACCTCAGAACAAAATATATCCGTTGCAGGACACTATGAAACCTGGCCAGCCACAGCTGAAACCACTGATTTATTGTATTGCTATTTTGGCAATTGAATTTCACCCCAGAACAAAATATATCCTTTGCAGAACACTATGAAACTTGACCAGCCACAGCTGAAACCACTGATTTATGGTATTGCTATTTTGGCAATTGAATTTCACTCCAGAACAAAATATATCCTTTGCATTACATTATGAAACTTGGCCAGTCACAGCTAAAACCACTGTTTTATGGTACTGCTATTTTGGCAATTGAATTTTACCCGAGAACAAAATATATCCTTTGCAGGACACTATGAAACTTGGCCAGCCACAACTGAAACCACTGATTTATGGTTTTGCTATTTTGGCAATTAAATTTAACCCCAGAACAAAATATATCCTTTGCAGGACACTATGAAACTTGGCCAGCCACAGCTGAAACCACTGATTTATGGTATTGCTATTTTGGCAATTGAATTTCACCTCAGAACAAAATATATCCGTTGCAGGACACTATGAAACCTGGCCAGCCACAGCTGAAACCACTGATTTATGGTATTGCTATTTTGGCAATTGAATTTCACTCCAGAAAAAATATATCCTTTGCAGTACATTATGAAACTTGGCCAGCCACAGCTAAAACCACTGATTTATGGTATTGCTATTTTGGCAATTGAATTTTACCCGAGAACAAAATATATCCTTTGCAGGACACTATGAAACTTGGCCAGCCACAACTGAAACCACTGATTTATGGTATTGCTATTTTGGCAATTGAATTTCACCCCAGAACAAAATATATTCTTTGCAGGACACTAAGAATCTTGGCCTGCCACAGCTGAAACCACTAATTTATGGTTTTGCTATTTTGGCAATTAAATTTAACCCCAGAACAAAATATATCCTTTGCAGGACACTATGAAACTTGGCCAGCCACAGCTGAAACCACTGATTTATGGTATTGCTATTTTGGCAATTGAATTTCACCTCAGAACAAAATATATCCGTTGCAGGACACTATGAAACCTGGCCAGCCACAGCTGAAACCACTGATTTATGGTATTGCTATTTTGGCAATTGAATTTTACCCGAGAACAAAATATATCCTTTGCAGGACACTATGAAACTTGGCCAGCCACAGCTGAAACCACTGATTAATGGTATTGCTATTTTGGCAATTGAATTTTCCCCAGAACAAAATATATCCTTTGCAGGAAACTAGTAAACTTGGCCAACCACAGCTGAAACCACAAATTTATGGTTTTGCTATTTTGGCAATTAAATTTAACCCCAGAACAAAATATATCCTTTGCAGGACACTATGAAACTTGGCCAGCCACAGCTGAAACCACTGATTAATGGTATTGCTATTTTGGCAATTGAATTTCACCTCAGAACAAAATATATCCTTTGCAGGACACTATGAAACCTGGCCAGCCACAGCTGAAACCACTGATTTATGGTATTGCTATTTTGGCAATTGAATTTCACCCCAGAACGAAATATATCCTTTGCAGCACACTATGAAACTTGACCAGCCACAGCTGAAACCACTGATTTATGGTATTGCTATTTTGGCAATTGAATTTCACTCCAGAAAAAATATATCCTTTGCAGTACATTATGAAACTTGGCCAGCCACAGCTAAAACCACTGATTTATGGTACTGCTATTTTGGCAATTGAATTTTACCCGAGAACAAAATATATCCTTTGCAGGACACTATGAAACTTGGCCAGCCACAACTGAAACCACTGATTTATGGTATTGCTATTTTGGCAATTGAATTTCACCCCAGAACAAAATATATTCTTTGCAGGACACTATGAATCTTGGCCTGCCACAGCTGAAACCACTTATTTATGGTTTTGCTATTTTGGCAATTAAATTTAACCCCAGAACAAAATATATCCTTTGCAGGACACTATGAAACTTGGCCAGCCACAGCTGAAACCACTGATTTATGGTATTGCTATTTTGGCAATTGAATTTCACCTCAGAACAAAATATATCCGTTGCAGGACACTATGTAACCTGGCCAGCCACAGCTGAAACCACTGATTTATGGTATTGCTATTTTGGCAATTGAATTTCACCTCAGAACAAAATATATCCTTTGCAGAACACTATGAAACTTGACCAGCCACAGCTGAAACCACTGATTTATGGTATTGCTATTTTGGCAATTGAATTTCACTCCAGAACAAAATATATCCTTTGCCGTACATTATGAAACTTGGCCAGCCACAGCTAAAACCACTGTTTTATGGTACTGCTATTTTGGCAATTGAATTTTACCCGAGAACAAAATATATCCTTTGCAGGACACTATGAAACTTGGCCAGCCACAACTGAAACCACTGATTTATGGTTTTGCTATTTTGGCAATTAAATTTAACCCCAGAACAAAATATATCCTTTGCAGGACACTATGAAACTTGGCCAGCCACAGCTGAAACCACTGATTTATGGTATTGCTATTTTGGCAATTGAATTTCACCCCAGAACAAAATATATCCTTTGCAGAACACTATGAAACTTGATCAGCCACAGCTGAAACCACTGATTTATGGTATTGCTATTTTGGCAATTGAATTTCACTCCAGAAAAAATATATCCTTTGCAGTACATTATGAAACTTGGCCAGCCACAGCTGAAACCACTGATTTATGGTATTGCTATTTTGGCAATTGAATTTCACTCCAGAACAAAATATATTCTTTGCAGGACAATATGAAACTTGGCCTGCCACAGCTGAAACCACTGATTTATGGTATTGCTATTTTGACAATTGAATTTCACCCCAGAACAAAATATACCCTGTTACAGACAGATTTAAACTAGGCCTGCAACTGCTGGAACACCAGATTCAGGCTATTGCTATTTTGGCAATTGAATTTCACCCCAGAACAAATTATATCCTTTGCCGGACACTATTATACTTTGCCAGCCACTGCTAGGACACCAGATTTAGGGGATTTCTATTTTGGCAATTGAACTTCACCCCAGAACAAAATATATCCTTTGCCGGACACTATTAAGCTTGGCCAGCCACAGCTGAAACCACTGATTTAGGTGATTGCTATTTTGGCAATTGAATTTCACCCCATAAAAAATATACCTTGTTACGGACAGATTTAAACTAGGACTACAACCGCTGGAACACCAGATTTAGAGAATTGCTATTTTGGCAATTGAATTTCACCCCAGAACAAAATATATCCTTTGCAGGATACTATGAAACTTGGCCAGCCACAGCTGAAACCACTGATTTATGGTATTGCTATTTTGGCAATTGAATTTCACCCCAGAACAAAATATATCCTTTGCAGGACACTAGTAACCTTGGCCAGCCACAGCTGAAACCACTGATTTATGGTATTGCTATTTTGGCAATTGAATTTCACCTCAGAACAAAATATATCCTTTGCAGGACACTATGAAACCTGGCCAGCCACAGCTGAAACCACTGATTTATGGTATTGCTATTTTGGCAATTGAATTTCACCCCAGAACGAAATATATACTTTGCAGCACACTATGAAACTTGACCAGCCACAGCTGAAACCACTGATTTATGGTATTGCTATTTTGGCAATTGAATTTCACTCCAGAAAAAAATATATCCTTTGCAGTACATTATGAAACTTGGCCAGCCACAGCTAAAACCACTGATTTATGGTACTGCTATTTTGGCAATTGAATTTTACCCGAGAACAAAATATATCCTTTGCAGGACACTATGAAACTTGGCCAGCCACAACTGAAACCACTGATTTATGGTATTGCTATTTTGGCAATTGAATTTCACCCCAGAACAAAATATATTCTTTGCAGGACACTATGAATCTTGGCCTGCCACAGCTGAAACCACTTATTTATGGTTTTGCTATTTTGGCAATTAAATTTAACCCCAGAACAAAATATATCCTTTGCAGGACACTATGAAACTTGGCCAGCCACAGCTGAAACCACTGATTTATGGTATTGCTATTTTGGCAATTGAATTTCACCTCAGAACAAAATATATCCGTTGCAGGACACTATGTAACCTGGCCAGCCACAGCTGAAACCACTGATTTATGGTATTGCTATTTTGGCAATTGAATTTCACCTCAGAACAAAATATATCCTTTGCAGAACACTATGAAACTTGACCAGCCACAGCTGAAACCACTGATTTATGGTATTGCTATTTTGGCAATTGAATTTCACTCCAGAACAAAATATATCCTTTGCAGTACATTATGAAACTTGGCCAGCCACAGCTAAAACCACTGTTTTATGGTACTGCTATTTTGGCAATTGAATTTTACCCGAGAACAAAATATATCCTTTGCAGGACACTATGAAACTTGGCCAGCCACAACTGAAACCACTGATTTATGGTTTTGCTATTTTGGCAATTAAATTTAACCCCAGAACAAAATATATCCTTTGCAGGACACTATGAAACTTGGCCAGCCACAGCTGAAACCACTGATTTATGGTATTGCTATTTTGGCAATTGAATTTCACCCCAGAACAAAATATATCCTTTGCAGAACACTATGAAACTTGATCAGCCACAGCTGAAACCACTGATTTATGGTATTGCTATTTTGGCAATTGAATTTCACTCCAGAAAAAATATATCCTTTGCAGTACATTATGAAACTTGGCCAGCCACAGCTGAAACCACTGATTTATGGTATTGCTATTTTGGCAATTGAATTTCACTCCAGAACAAAATATATTCTTTGCAGGACAATATGAAACTTGGCCTGCCACAGCTGAAACCACTGATTTATGGTATCGCTATTTTGACAATTGAATTTCACCCCAGAACAAAATATTCCCTGTTACAGACAGATTTAAACTAGGCCTGCAACTGCTGGAACACCAGATTCAGGCTATTGCTATTTTGGCAATTGAATTTCACCCCAGAACAAATTATATCCTTTGCCGGACACTATTATACTTTGCCAGCCACTGCTAGGACACCAGATTTAGGGGATTTCTATTTTGGCAATTGAACTTCACCCCAGAACAAAATATATCCTTTGCCGGACACTATTAAGCTTGGCCAGCCACAGCTGAAACCACTGATTTAGGTGATTGCTATTTTGGCAATTGAATTTCACCCCATAAAAAAATATACCTTGTTACGGACAGATTTAAACTAGGACTACAACCGCTGGAACACCAGATTTAGAGAATTGCTATTTTGGCAATTGAATTTCACCCCAGAACAAAATATATCCTTTGCAGGATACTATGAAACTTGGCCAGCCACAGCTGAAACCACTGATTTATGGTATTGCTATTTTGGCAATTGAATTTCACCCCAGAACAAAATATATCCTTTGCAGGACACTAGTAACCTTGGCCAGCCACAGCTGAAACCACTGATTTATGGTATTGCTATTTTGGCAATTGAATTTCACCTCAGAACAAAATATATCCTTTGCAGGACACTATGAAACCTGGCCAGCCACAGCTGAAACCACTGATTTATGGTATTGCTATTTTGGCAATTGAATTTCACCCCAGAACGAAATATATCCTTTGCAGCACACTATGAAACTTGACCAGCCACAGCTGAAACCACTGATTTATGGTATTGCTATTTTGGCAATTGAATTTCACTCCAGAAAAAAATATATCCTTTGCAGTACATTATGAAACTTGGCCAGCCACAGCTAAAACCACTGATTTATGGTACTGCTATTTTGGCAATTGAATTTTACCCGAGAACAAAATATATCCTTTGCAGGACACTATGAAACTTGGCCAGCCACAACTGAAACCACTGATTTATGGTATTGCTATTTTGGCAATTGAATTTCACCCCAGAACAAAATATATTCTTTGCAGGACACTATGAATCTTGGCCTGCCACAGCTGAAACCACTAATTTATGGTTTTGCTATTTTGGCAATTAAATTTAACCCCAGAACAAAATATATCCTTTGCAGGACACTATGAAACTTGGCCAGCCACAGCTGAAACCACTGATTTATGGTATTGCTATTTTGGCAATTGAATTTCACCTCAGAACAAAATATATCCGTTGCAGGACACTATGAAACCTGGCCAGCCACAGCTGAAACCACTGATTTATGGTATTGCTATTTTGGCAATTGAATTTCACCCCAGAACAAAATATATCCTTTGCAGAACACTATGAAACTTGACCAGCCACAGCTGAAACCACTGATTTATGGTATTGCTATTTTGGCAATTGAATTTCACCCCAGAACAAAATATATCCTTTGCAGTACATTATGAAACTTGGCCAGCCACAGCTGAAACCACTGATTTATGGTATTGCTATTTTGGCAATTGAATTTCACCTCAGAACAAAATATATCCTTTGCAGGACACTATGAAACTTGGCCAGCCACAGCTGAAACCACTGATTTATGGTATTGCTATTTTGGCAATTGAATTTCACCCCAGAACAAAATATATCCTTTGCAGGACACTATGAAACTTGGCCAGCCACAGCTGAAACCACTGATTTATGGTATTGCTATTTTGGCAATTGAATTTCACTCCAGAACAAAATATATCCTTTGCAGTACATTATGAAACTTGGCCAGCCACAGCTAAAACCACTGATTTATGGTATTGCTATTTTGGCAATTGAATTTCACCCGAGAACAAAATATATCCTTTGCAGGACACTATGAAACTTGGCCAGCCACAGCTGAAACCACTGATTTATGGTATTGCTATTTTGGCAATTGAATTTCACCCCAGAACAAAATATATCCTTTGCAGGACACTATGAATCTTGGCCTGCCACAGCTGAAACCACTGATTTATGGTATTGCTATTTTGGCAATTGAATTTAACCCCAGAACAAAATATATCCTTTGCAGGACACTATGAAACTTGGCCAGCCACAGCTGAAACCACTGATTTATGGTATTGCTATTTTGGCAATTGAATTTCACCTCAGAACAAAATATATCCGTTGCAGGACACTATGAAACCTGGCCAGCCACAGCTGAAACCACTGATTTATGGTATTGCTATTTTGGCAATTGAATTTCACCTCAGAACAAAATATATCCTTTGCAGAACACTATGAAACTTGACCAGCCACAGCTGAAACCACTGATTTATGGTATTGCTATTTTGGCAATTGAATTTCACTCCAGAACAAAATATATCCTTTGCAGTACATTATGAAACTTGGCCAGCCACAGCTAAAACCACTGTTTTATGGTACTGCTATTTTGGCAATTGAATTTTACCCGAGAACAAAATATATCCTTTGCAGGACACTATGAAACTTGGCCAGCCACAACTGAAACCACTGATTTATGGTTTTGCTATTTTGGCAATTAAATTTAACCCCAGAACAAAATATATCCTTTGCAGGACACTATGAAACTTGGCCAGCCACAGCTGAAACCACTGATTTATGGTATTGCTATTTTGGCAATTGAATTTCACCCCAGAACAAAATATATCCTTTGCAGAACACTATGAAACTTGATCAGCCACAGCTGAAACCACTGATTTATGGTATTGCTATTTTGGCAATTGAATTTCACTCCAGAAAAAATATATCCTTTGCAGTACATTATGAAACTTGGCCAGCCACAGCTGAAACCACTGATTTATGGTATTGCTATTTTGGCAATTGAATTTCACTCCAGAACAAAATATATTCTTTGCAGGACAATATGAAACTTGGCCTGCCACAGCTGAAACCACTGATTTATGGTATTGCTATTTTGACAATTGAATTTCACCCCAGAACAAAATATTCCCTGTTACAGACAGATTTAAACTAGGCCTGCAACTGCTGGAACACCAGATTCAGGCTATTGCTATTTTGGCAATTGAATTTCACCCCAGAACAAATTATATCCTTTGCCGGACACTATTATACTTTGCCAGCCACTGCTAGGACACCAGATTTAGGGGATTTCTATTTTGGCAATTGAACTTCACCCCAGAACAAAATATATCCTTTGCCGGACACTATTAAGCTTGGCCAGCCACAGCTGAAACCACTGATTTAGGTGATTGCTATTTTGGCAATTGAATTTCACCCCATAAAAAAATATACCTTGTTACGGACAGATTTAAACTAGGACTACAACCGCTGGAACACCAGATTTAGAGAATTGCTATTTTGGCAATTGAATTTCACCCCAGAACAAAATATATCCTTTGCAGGATACTATGAAACTTGGCCAGCCACAGCTGAAACCACTGATTTATGGTATTGCTATTTTGGCAATTGAATTTCACCCCAGAACAAAATATATCCTTTGCAGGACACTAGTAACCTTGGCCAGCCACAGCTGAAACCACTGATTTATGGTATTGCTATTTTGGCAATTGAATTTCACCTCAGAACAAAATATATCCTTTGCAGGACACTATGAAACCTGGCCAGCCACAGCTGAAACCACTGATTTATGGTATTGCTATTTTGGCAATTGAATTTCACCCCAGAACAGAAATATATCCTTTGCAGCACACTATGAAACTTGACCAGCCACAGCTGAAACCACTGATTTATGGTATTGCTATTTTGGCAATTGAATTTCACTCCAGAAAAAAATATATCCTTTGCAGTACATTATGAAACTTGGCCAGCCACAGCTAAAACCACTGATTTATGGTACTGCTATTTTGGCAATTGAATTTTACCCGAGAACAAAATATATCCTTTGCAGGACACTATGAAACTTGGCCAGCCACAACTGAAACCACTGATTTATGGTATTGCTATTTTGGCAATTGAATTTCACCCCAGAACAAAATATATTCTTTGCAGGACACTATGAATCTTGGCCTGCCACAGCTGAAACCACTAATTTATGGTTTTGCTATTTTGGCAATTAAATTTAACCCCAGAACAAAATATATCCTTTGCAGGACACTATGAAACTTGGCCAGCCACAGCTGAAACCACTGATTTATGGTATTGCTATTTTGGCAATTGAATTTCACCTCAGAACAAAATATATCCATTGCAGGACACTATGAAACCTGGCCAGCCACAGCTGAAACCACTGATTTATGGTATTGCTATTTTGGCAATTGAATTTCACCCCAGAACAAAATATATCCTTTGCCGGACACTATTAAACTTGGCCAGCCACAGCTGAAACCACTGATTTAGGTGATTGCTATTTTGGCAATTGAATTTCACCCCATGAAAAAATATATCCTTGTTGCAGTACAGATTTAAACTAGGACTAGCAACCGCTGAACACCACTGATTTATGAGAATTGCTATTTTGGCAATTGAATTTCACCCCAGAACAAAATATATCCTTTGCAGGACACTATGAAACTTGGCCAGCCACAGCTGAAACCACTGATTTATGGTATTGCTATTTTGGCAATTGAATTTCACCCCAGAACAAAATATATCCTTTGCAGGACACTATGAAACTTGGCCAGCCACAGCTGAAACCACTGATTTATGGTGATTGCTATTTTGGCAATTGAATTTCACCCCATAACAAAATATACCTTGTTACAGGACACGATTTAAACTAGGACTACCACCGCTGGAACCACCAGATTTATGAGAATTGCTATTTTGGCAATTGAATTTCACCCCAGAACAAAATATATCCTTTGCAGGACACTATGAAACCTGGCCAGCCACAGCTGAAACCACTGATTTATGGTATTGCTATTTTGGCAATTGAATTTCACCTCAGAACAAAATATATCCGTTGCAGGACACTATGAAACCTGGCCAGCCACAGCTGAAACCACTGATTTATTGTATTGCTATTTTGGCAATTGAATTTCACCCCAGAACAAAATATATCCTTTGCAGAACACTATGAAACTTGACCAGCCACAGCTGAAACCACTGATTTATGGTATTGCTATTTTGGCAATTGAATTTCACTCCAGAACAAAATATATCCTTTGCATTACATTATGAAACTTGGCCAGTCACAGCTAAAACCACTGTTTTATGGTACTGCTATTTTGGCAATTGAATTTTACCCGAGAACAAAATATATCCTTTGCAGGACACTATGAAACTTGGCCAGCCACAACTGAAACCACTGATTTATGGTTTTGCTATTTTGGCAATTAAATTTAACCCCAGAACAAAATATATCCTTTGCAGGACACT